>CM053622.1:94558225-94583542 GCA_028646595.1 Phalanger gymnotis
TCTCTCTCTCTCTCTCTCTCTCTCTCTCTCTCTCTCTCTCTCTCTCTCTCTCTCTCTCTCTCTCTCTCTCTCTCTCTCTTCCCCAGATTTATATTCCAATACAAATGGCTCAAGGAAATTACTTAGCTGTATCACCCAGCAATCTCTTGGGCATAGTAAACATAATGATCTGTCACACTTATATAGCACTTTCAAGTTTTTAAAGTGCCTTTTCCCAACTGTCTTTGAGGAAGTTTATATAATACCATTCAGATAGTGCTGTAAGGGTTGCACAAAGGACTTCCCTCATTATAACCTAGGGAATTAGGTTTTCCATGGATTATTAACACTTCCATTTTATACAGGCTCAGAGAGCTTGTATGAGTAGCCCTCAGTCACACAGCTCCATTAAGTATCAGAGCTAAGATCTGAATGAGGCCTCCTGACTCCAGGCCAAGAGCTGTTCCCACTCTTTTGAATAGCTTCTTACCAGACATGCTTCTAGAGAAGAGTGAAAGGAAACTTGGAGATATTTGTAGACGTGAACTCCCCTAGCCCTGGCCTGGGGACTGCTATATTATGAAGTTCTTAAAAACCATGCAAAGCAATTTGCATACACAAAAGTACTCAATAAATGCTAGCTATCATTTTAAGAAGCCCATAATACAACAGTGCAAAATCCAGGGCTAGGGGAGTAAGACGAACTTCATCTCCATAAATTAGCTCTCATTTTATCCCCATAACAAACACTATGGGGGAGATGCTGTTGTCCCCATACGACACATGAGGAAACTAGGGCTAGGCATGGTTAAATTCTTCTCAGTATTTTTAATCTACCTTCTCTGGTTCTTGACAGTGGCCAGTTAGTGGCAAACCTGTTATTTAGTGCAAGTATGATGTTTAAAGGAAAGGGAAATTAACACAGAAATTGTGCTAACTAAAGATTTTAGAGAGGAAGGAAGCCTTCAGGTTCATCTTACCCAACCCATCTCATTTTACAGGTGTGGTCGATGATGCCTAGAGAGATGAAGAGACCAAGGATAAAAAAGTAGCGCCATTGAACAAAAATAGTCTCTGAAAGACTACAATAGAGAATGATGTAAGGCCTATAGAAAATAATACAAAGGCCATAGGCTGGAGATCTGAAAGGGAAGTTAGGGATTATTTGGTCCAAGCCTCTAATTGGACAGATAAGGAGATAGAGGCCAAGCGAGATGAAGTAACCTAGCCATGACAACAGAGCAAGTAAGCAGGTGAGCTAAGGACAACAAAGTTACTTTTCAATCTGCATTGGAGGCAAAAGGAAGATCGATAAAGGGAATAGATTCCTTATTTAGGCAAGTGAGAAAGTAACCTATAATGGAAAGAAAGTGAGATTAATGCACTTATATTTTCTTCAGGTCTTCTCTGCTAAGGTGAATGATCGTCAGACATTAGAATAGGAATCACAATATCAGAGTTATAAGAGATCTCAGAAGCCAACTTATCTAATCCATACTACAGCAAGAATTCCTTTACATCATACTTGGCTAATGATCATTCAACTATTGATGAAAAATCTCCAGTGAGTGAGGAGTAGGAGGATGGGGGAGGACCCCCAAACTACCTAAAGTTGTCCTTTCCATTTCTATGTGTAAAGGGAAATGCTCTAACAATTAGGGCCATGAGGTGGTGGTCTGACCATGTCATTTTCTGTTTAGAAATCTTCAGTAGATCCCCTTTGATAAACAAACTATGTAGCTTGTGGTTAAAAGCTCACCATAATCTGTCCCCCAAACTTGTTTAGTCTTATTTCAATCCAATTTCATTCATACCTTTTATATTCCAATCAAATTGGAGTGCTAGCTCTTCCCTGATTTGTCCTATCCTTTCCTGTTTCCATGCATTCCCACAAATCACCCATCTCATATGACTGAAGCTTGATTAGTTTCACTTTAATAAGACTTGGTTCTGTATCTGACAGGATAATAGCTCTCCCCTTGATGAATATTCCCATGCCTCGGTTTTCTCATTACTAAAAAGAGTGTAAGAATATTACAGGAATCATAAAGGGTATCTAACCACTCTTTAGCACCCCTTAGCTGGAGGTTTTTCAAAGTCAAGAGAAAGAACGCGCAACATGACAAGGATTTTGGTATCTCCCAGACTGCTTTTTAATGTGAGTTTGGCTTTAAATTTGTATTTTTGGACATTTTTCCAATTTTTGGTTCCATATGAAGAGGTATATTCTGAGTCACTCTGTGCAGGCACCAAACCCCCATTACACTATGAAGCTGATCAAGGCTTCTGAGTCATCACATCTAAGGAAAACAGCAAAACTTGTTCTGACTCAGGCTAAACTTTGACCACCCTGCTTCTCTGAAGTCTTAGCCAATATTCCCAAGGTATTCTGAAAATGGCCTCTGGGCTTCCCAGAATTGCAATAAAATGACCTGACCCATTTACCTTTGTCTACATTCATCTCCAAAGGTACTCCTTTCTGCACATGCACTCAGCCTCCCTGTTGGCTTCTCTATGATCTCTACCGGGGAAGTCGCCACCTCTACTTTCTATCCTATAATCCAAAAATGAGCATTAATAAATGCTACATATCAGACAACACAATGACTTTTTCCTGGTACACTCAAATGTCTTGGTGCACTGGTCACAAAACAGGGAGGGAATTCATCGCTTCTCTTAGTTTAGGAATATTACCCTCACTATATACAGTAGTTCTCTCTTCCTGCTCCTATTCATTTGAATCTTATTAGAAGAGATTAGTAAATCAAGCTGATTTTACCCACAAGTCTAAGGTGCAAACTTCAGCTGAACAATACCTGCTACCTGGCTGTCCTTAAGCTTCTTACATCCCTAGTCATTCCCCATAGTGACTCCCTACTCCTACCTCCACCCAAGCTATACGTTCAACCTTATATGTCCAATGGATGGCTTAGCCACCTACTTCATTGAGAAGATTGAGACCAGCCAACATGAATTGCCTCTTCTTCCCTACTCCATTCCTTAAGCCACCCTGTCCTTTCCTCTGTTCACAGATTTAGTGTGCCCACCTCACTAAGGCTGCTCCCTCTAACTATGCCCTGGATCCCATTTCATAATTACTCCAGCTCCAGCACTCATCTCTTCTCTCCCATGAATATGAAGATCACATGGTTCTTGAGACAGAAGGGACCTCAAAGGATATCTAGTTCAACCTCCTCATTTTAAAGATGGGGAAATTGAGGCCTAGGAAGCCTGAGTAGGTTACCTAATGTCACACTAATCCTAAGTAGTAGAGTCAAAATTTCAACCCAGGTCCTCTGACCCTAGAATCAGCTGTTTCTTCCATGATACCTCTCCAAAATATATCAATTTCTCTGTCTTGTTTCTCATTCTGTCTTAATCAATACACCTTTGTTAAGTACCTTCTATGTCCCAAACACTGTGCTAAGCATTAAGGATACAAAGAAAGGCAAAAACATTCTTTGTTCTCAAGGAACTCACAGTATAATGTGGGAAACAACATGCAAACAGCTAAATACAAACAAGCTATATACAAGACAAATTAGAAAAAAAGGAAGGGAAGACTCTGTCTGTCTTTCTTTCTCTCTCTCTCTGTCTCTCTTTCTCTCCTTTTCCCCCTTTCTCCCCATCATTTTTAATTATTACTGTTGATTGGCATCTGAATGTTTGTATCTGTCTATGGAGAGGAAAGAGGCAGAGGGTTGGGAGGAAAGTATAATTCAGGCCATGGAAGAGTAAAAAATTGAGTATTTTCCCATAATTAGACATCTGAAGGAGCGATGCTTCCATGTGCTCCCCCTCCATGGGTTAGGACACCTTTACAAAAGGGCTGGGTAGACTGGGTTACCTATCCACCCTCTTCACCAATTTCCTGACCTGAGCAATATCATTTTGCAACTAGTTAGTTGGATATGAGAGAAAGAATGCTTATACTGACTCTGTTGGCTGCTACCCTTCCACAGTCACCATTTACTTGCTCCCTGTTTTCACTGCACCCTCTGAGTATCTTTCTATGCAGTGGAAAGAAAGCTGCATTTAGAATCCGAAGCCTTGGGTTCAAATCACGTCTCCACATTTAATATCTGCGTGACAGTAGATAAATTACTTTACCTCTGTGGGCCTTAGTTTCCTCATCTTTAAAACAACACAGCCCAGAAAACTTCAAGTTCTCTTCTGACTCTAAATCTAGGATCCTAGATTTCTTTCCTTCAGATTTCTTCCATTTACTAGTGATGACTAAAACTGAGTTTTGTCCTGAAGAAAGCATGTCTTTTAGCATCCTCTGGACTGATCGTTTTCATACAACCCCTTGACAAGAAGGGTAAGAAGGAGGAATTCGAGCCCAAGTATTCTAAACATATATTAAATTTTTAATTTTCATGATTTCAGCACCTCTTTTTCCAAAATATATTTTTAACTCTTCCATTCACAGCTTCTAGAAGAGTTTTCTAAGCTGTGTTGCATCCCCTTCTCCCTTCCCTCTTCCTTGACCTCTAGAGTATTATGGGAAGGGAAGAAGCAAAAACTACTACTGCTGGTTAATTTTAGATAACTTTCAAAAAAAAGTGGCCACTTTTTTCAATGAAAATGAAGTTAAAACCAAAGTTAAGTCTCCAGCCCAAGATGACCTGGATGGTCCCTGGGAAGGGTCTACCAAACCATGCTAGGAGTGGAGCACAGCCCAGTTTGGGCCACACATGAAGAGACCAAGCCAGAGTAGACCAGATGGAGCAGGCCTCTGGGTGCTGAACCACTGAGTTGTGGCAGTTACCAGACTTCTCAACCCACAAATGCTAATGACAATGTAGCAGGTCAGTGGGAAAACTTCTGGATCTGGGTGAAAGAAGTGCACAGCCCAGCCCCAGCCCTGGGGCAGTGGAGGTGGTATGGCAGCAGCAGCAGTAGGAAGCTCCAGTGGCTGCTTCCAGAGCTCCATGGGTGGCTGCTTCAAACCCCAGCCCAACCCAGTGGGACAAATCAAGCGGCTGATCAGAGGGGGAGTGCTTTGCTGGCACTGAGGCAGGGTTCTCTTGCTTTGCCCTGCTTGGATCTGGGTTGTGGTCATAGTTGGTGGTTCTTGGGGGAGAAGGAGCACTGGTGTGGCAAAGCTTGCAGTGACAATGGACAGGGAGTCCTTCTGGTAGTTACATGACAGAAAGGAGTACTCACACTCACAAACCAGAGCACAGGACAGGAGTTGAGTATCATACCACCTCGGAATAAAAGTAGCTCTGAAAACAGCAGCATAAAACCCCTGGAGCTTGGGACAAAGCACTCTCCACTCTGAAGGTAGTCATACCCTGACCAAAAGCTCAAAACAAATGGGAAGATGAGCAAGCAGTGGAAAAGGACTCAGACTCAGACTATAGAATCCTTTTGTGGTGACAAAGAAGATCAAAACATGCAGCCGGAAGAAGTCAACAATGTCAAGAATCCTATATCAAAAGCTTCCAAGAAAAATATGAATTGGTCTCAAGCCATGGAAGAGCTCAAAAAGGATTTAGAAAATCAAGTAAGAGAAGTAGAGGAAAAAAATTGGGACAAATGATGCAAGAAAATCATGAAAAATAAGTCAACAACTTGCTAAAGGAGACCCAAAAAATACTGAAGAAAATAACACCTTAGAAAATAGACTAACTCAAATGGCAAAAGAGCTCCAAAAAGCCAATGGGCAGAAGAATGCCTTAAAAGGCAGAATTAGCCAAATGGAAAAGGAGGTCCAAAAAGCCACTGAAGAAAATACTGCCTTAAAAATTAGAATGGAGCAAGTGGAAGCTAGGGACTTTATGACAATTCAAGAACTCATAAAACAGAACCAAAAGAATGAAAAAAAATGGAAGACAATGTGGAATATTTTATTGGAAAATCCACTGACCTGGAGAATAGATCCAGGAGAGATAATTTTAAAATTATTGGTTTACCTGAAAGCCATGATTAAAAAAAGAGCTTAGACATCATCTTTCAAGAAATTATCAAGGAAAACTGCCTTGATATTCTAGAACCAGAGGGTAAAATAGAAATTGAAAGAATCCACTGATTGCCTCTTGAAAAAAATCCTAAAAAGAAAGCTCCTAGAAATATCCTAGCCAAATCCTAGAGTTCCCAGGTCAAGGAAAAAAATATTGCAATCAGCTAGAAAGAAACAATTCAAGTATTGTGGAAACAAAATCAGGATAACACAAGATGTAGAAGCTTCTACATTAAGCGATCAAAGGACTTGGAATATGATATTCCAGAGGTCAAAGGAGCTAGGATTAAAACCAAGAATCACCTACCCAGAAAAACTGAGTATCATGCTCCAAGGCAAAATATGGATTTTCAATAAAATATAGGACTTTCAAGCTTTCTCAGTGAAAAGACTAATAGAAATAGAATAGAAAATCTGACTTTCAAACACAAGAATCAAGACAGCATGAAAGGTAAACAGGAAAGAGAAATCATAAGGGACTTACCAAAGTTGAACCATTGTGTTTCCTACATGGAAAAATGATATTTGTAACTCATGAGACTTTTCTCAGTATTAGAGTATTTGAAGGGAATATACATACATACATACATACACATATATATGCATACGTATATACACAAAAGGCACAGGCTGAGCTGAATATGAATGGATGATATCTAAATTGGAAAATAAAATTAAGGGGTGAGAGAGGAATATATTGGGAGAAGGAGAAAGGGAGAGATTCAATGGAGTAAATTATCTCACATAAAAGTGCCAAAAAAAAAAAAAACCTCTCATCAGATTTGACGTAAGGAGGGAATAACACACTCAATTGGATATCTTCCACTACAGGAAAGTAGGGGGGAAGGGGATAAGAGGAGGGGGATGATAGAAGGGAGGGCAGATTGGGGGAGGAGGTAATCAAAAGCAAACACTTTTGAAAAGGGACAGGGTCAAGGGAGAAAACTGAAGAAAAGGGGGACAGATTGGATGGAGGGAAATATTAATCTTTCACAACATGACTATTGTGGAAGTGTTTGCATAACAATACATGTGTGGCCTATATTGATTTGTTTGCCTTCTCAAGGAGAGTGGGTGGGGAGGGAAGAAGGCCGGGAGAATTTGGAACTCAACAATCTAAAAAGAAATGTTCAAAAAAAGTTCTTTTTTACATGCAACTGGGAAATAAGATATACAGGCAATAGGGTATAGAAATCTATCTTGTCCTACAATAAAGTAAAGGGGAAGGGGATAATGGGGGGAGTGGAGTGATAGAAGGAAAGGCAGACTGGGGAAAGAGGCAATCAGAAGATATGCCATCTTGGGGTGGGGGGAAAGTTAGAAATGGGGAGAAAATTTGTAACTCAAAATTTTGTGGAAATCAATGTTGAAAACTAAAAATATTAAATAATAAATAATAAAACCCCAAAAAACAAAGGTAACAAAACTAAGACTAACATGGAGAATAAATTGAGAGTGAATTCATTTCTGTGGTTACTTAATACAGTCTACAAAAATCAGTTCAGTTTCAGTAAATAAATGTTGAATCTCAAGGTGGGCAATATCCACTATTGTTTCAGTCAGTTGGCATTGTTTTCTGAGATAGATGAGTTCTTTCACTGTGCTGCCAGTTGAAGATGCACATAAATTGTATAAAACTAAACAACTTTTCTATAAGTTAAAAGTACCAAAACATCCATAAAAATTTTCTTTCTCATTCATTTTGGTAAGTAGAAGACTCTGACTCCCAAAAAAACTGAAACTTTTGAAAATGGAAAAAACTCAAAAAAATTTATGGAGAATTTTAAAATTTCAACTTATATTTTGATTTGTCTTAACTTTTAAGGCTTTTTCATTCTGTAGATTTTTAAAGTAAAATAATGTCCCTTTGTGATGCATCAGTATAAAGTCAATTTGAAGGGAAAACCATTAGGACAATGAAAATGATAATAAAAACAAGAATATCAGTTTAAATGGTAGAAAAAAAGAGAATGAATAAAATGAATAAAAATCAATGTTCAGAAAGTATAATTTACCATATTTATCACTGAGATTCACAATTTCTGCTATTAAAAGAAGAAAAAGTGTTATTTTGTTTTGCATAGGTCCTTTAGTTTCTGTCATTTGAAGTTTAAATTAAACTAATGTCTTAAAAGAACACATGCATGCTATGTTGGCAAAATGAGAAAGTTTTCCAGTGAAATGAGCAAAACCTTTTTTTCCAAAATTTTTGTCTGACATCAAAAAGATTACTTGTATTATCAGATTTATTTAAAAAATAATTTAAGTAAGCTTCATTGGGTAGGAGAAATGGTATAACCTGCAGCTATTACTGTGAGCAAAATATTCACAGGCGAATCATGTGAGTAATAGGTTCAAATAATTTTACTTCTAGATAATACCATGAAGAATATTGTCCACATGTCTGAAGATGTTTGCAATCAGTCTTGTGACAAAAATCTTCCTAATTGCATTGCAAGGAAGAGGCAACAGGTGTAGTTAAACATGCTTATTTCATTGCATATGTATGTTATGTTAAAATTAATGCAGTAGGTGCAGCTAGGTGGCACAGTGAGTAGAGCACTGGCCTTGGAGTCAGGAGGAACTGAGTTCAAATCCATCCTCAGACACTTGACACAATTACTAGCTTGTGACCTTGGGCAACTCATTTAATCCCAGTTGCCCTTCTTGCCACCTCCAAAAAAGCAAAACAAAGTATTGGGGCAGCGAGGTGGTGAAGTGAGTAGAGCACCCACCCTGGAGTCCAGAAGACCTCAATTCAAATCCGGCCTCAGACACTTGACACACTTAGTAGCTGTGTGACCTTGGGCAAGTCACTTAACCCCAATTGCCCTGCTTTCCCCCCTCCAAAAAATAAAAAAAATTTAAAAATTAAAAAAAATTAATGTGGGAGAAAACTTATTACTTTATAAGACTATGGCAATGCTAGTTCAAGTGAAATTTTCAATATTTAATTGATATTTTAAAAAACAAGAAATTTATAATGTGACCAAATTGTATTGGATTCTGAACTGACAGAGTTCAATGACAGAATGAAATCCAGATCTATAAGTTCTATTTAAAATGTGGCCCACTGTATCATTTTGACCCAAAATTCTCCATGAACAACAATTTGTATCAAGAAATACAACTGAAGTGACATTACTACAGCACATTTTAAAAGTTTTTGTTGTTGTTGTTAAGTTCTGTCATATGAGAGAAGAATACAAGTTAGTTCTATACTATTTCAAAACCCACTGAAATTTCTTGCCATGGTAATTTAAAAGGCGAGTAGGCTTTAAAAATGAAAATTTATTTAATGATAACACATACAAAGTAAACTAATATTATAGCAAAATATTTCCCTGAAACTTAAATATTTGTATTTTTTAAATATACACACATGCATAAATGTGCATGTATATGTATATATACACATACACATATCTGTGTGTATATATTATAAATATATGTGCAAATATATGTATACATATCTGTGTGTATATATATTATATATAAAACATGCTGAAACTTTAATTTCTGTAATTATATATCAAAGATTTTAAATATGCCTATATGATATATAAATATGGATATATATCTCAAAAATCCAAGTTAGCAAATATATATATAAATATCCACACTTGCAAATTTTAAAAAGTTGTTACAATATTAATTTGCTTCATCTGTAAATATACACACACAATGTGTGTGTGCATACATACAAATACAAAGTCCTGAAATTCATAATCTGGGAAGCAAAGTAACTAATCCTGTAAAAGAAATCTCAATACCAACTATTCAAAATAATTGCATATTGTTTACTAATTTTTAAAAAATACCACCCCAGAAAGTAAAATGGAAGAAAGTAGTGGTTTCTTTATTAATTATTAGAAGGAAGTATCATTTATTTTTAAAGACCTAGATATTTCTTAGTATGAATGTATAACTAAAGACAAATATGATACAGTTAGTCTTACTGCATCTGAACAAGCATGGTTCACAGATGTGTTTTATAGTAGTACATTGAAATAAACTTTTGAACCTAAAAATCTGTTGTACTTTGGTTATGAGCAAATAAAGAATATATTAATGTTCTACACACTTTGTTGTCATTTTTGACATTTGTATGAAGCAATATGTTCTGATATAATTGTTATTCAAAAATCCATACTGATTAATTTTGGAAAAAATTATGAATAATGATATTATCATTGACACCACATTTTGAGAAGCTCTGTGCCTTGAAACAATCCCAGCCATCACATTCATAATATGATTAATATAGTTATTAATTGGTAAGGAACACATAGATAAATTATAAATCATTTCTACAAATAAATGATAGCTGTATTTATCACAACCGTTTATTATTCCTAATATTTATTTGTATTATAAAATTATAAAAATTATTAATTTTATTTCAATAAACTATAAGATAAAATTATTAGCATAGTTTTTTTTTCACTTAAAAAGTACATATGAGGGTTGCAACTTTTTTTTTTGCAAAAGCATGGGAGTTATTACTACAAGAAAGTTAGACACCTCTTACGGAGGGAAGCTATATAATACTTCAAAAAGAGTGCTTCCCTTCCTATTCCTGCTTCCAGACATTTCCTCTGCCTCCAGTCACTCAGCAACCACATCTCTTCTTTTACTGATACCTGTCCTTATCCTTATTGCTGCTGCCAATGGACCTCCAGATTACTACTACAATTACATTCTTGTCCTCTTCACAAACAACCCATGTTTAAATGGGTTTAATGGAGCTCTGTGACCCTGGGTAAGTTACTTAATCCTATTTGCCTCAGGTCTTCATCGTAAAATGAGCTGGAGAAAGAAAAGGCAAACCACTCCAGTATCTTTGCCAAGAAAACCCCAAAATGGGGTTTCAGAGAGTTGAACATGACTGAAAAAACTAACCCACAAAAAAAAAAGATCTGGCCTCCAGCTCCAATCCACCTCAATATGTATAGATATGTGAGACCAACTCAATAGATAGTAGTGGTCATACAACATGTACCGTCCACCCTCCAATCTGACCCTCTCCTGACCTTGTCTCAGGTGCCAGAGTTCCTAGTTCTAACTTTTTTCTAGTTATTGGAACTTCACTCTGGGTGGTGATAGATAAAACAGCCAGATCCCAATTAGACCAAAAGAAGAATCCCACAAAGCAGTCACATTATTTGAATTTGTACTGCATATATATCCATTGGGCTAGAATTAATGACCATATTTTACATAATTAAAACTTTGAATATTTCAAATTCAAAAACATATGACTTCTTCACAGTATTCATTATCCATATCAATAAGGATCTGGCTACAATACACCTTCCTCTACCAATTTCTAACTACAATAAATTTAAGATTAAAGGGCAGCAATGGGTGATGTGATGAAATAGAGAGAGTGGGTTTTTATTATTAAAAAGCTTAGACATGCTCAGTTCCACAAAATGAGTAAAGTGTCTCTAAAATGAAAGTACAATTTTAACTCCAACCCTTGAGAGGCCCTGAGCTGCAGGGTGTAGATTCTAGATAGAAAGAAGGTAATCATGGGAATCTGATGAAAGCATTTGAAGAAAATTAAGATGCACAGAACTTTTGCCTAGACCTTCAGTTTTCCCCCTTCCCTGCTGCTACAGCTTTGCCTTCTCTCTTTAATTCATAAAAAGCACCTAGACACAGCATACCTCATAGGAACTAGAAGTCTTCATGTCAGTGGCCAAGGACAGATATCAATTTGTTATCTTCTTCAAATTTCTCTGCATAAATATTCTTGTGAATGTATGTAAGCTTTTAACCATCTTGGTGAAGAGTATGGGTGCAGAGGTCTAAACCAATACCATCGTATTTCCCATTATCATTACAAAGTGTACTTGCAACACACTGAAGCCATTGTTTATGGATTTGCATGTTCACTTGGAACTAGAAATTTCTTTTCAAAGTCCATTTCCTTGGATAAAAGACAATATGGTGTAAAGGAAAGACATCTGTTATATTAGAGCTTTGTGCTTCCTCAAATTTTCACATCTATCGTCTTCCATTCATATGCCATTCTCATCATTTGAGATGTTATTTATGTTTTCCTAGTCCTTAATGGGATGATTATGATTAGGTTGCATGGTTTAATGATTTTAAACACACAGTTAGCTCTTAGTTGTAGACTGAAAGGAGGATAGGCCTTTTTTAAGCATTCTTGTATGAACCAGTATAAAGAGGGAGATAATTCATTAGATTCAAAGGACCTGGGAATCTCCCCATATTTGAGGACCTTAAACATTTCACCTGTATATCCTTAATGGGAGATTGCTCATATATAGATATAGAGATAGAGATAGAGCTATATGTATGTATGTATGTATACGTATATATACATATACATAGGGTACATTTATTAAGATTTATTGTCATCTGCTTCATTGATTCAATCTATGAATTTTCTCTTGGGGCCAATCTGTACATGACCTAGGACATCCTTCCCAAATATACAAATAAACACACACACACACACACACAAATCTTTGAAGAATTAATTTTCATTTTGTCTTTATATAACTTTACATAACTAGACCCTACCATGGTACTTTGTACATTTTCTCTCTCTTTCTTTCTCTCTCTCTCTCTCTCTCTCTCTCTCTCTCTCTTTCTCTCTCTCTCTCCATCTCTGTCTCTGTCTCTGTCTCTCTCTCCTCCTTATTGAGGAAATTCTCTACACATTTGCAGACCAGAAACTTCTATCTCTGTTTGTTTGTCCAAAATTATCCTTACCAAACTTAAAGCCAAACCCATATAACAAAGCATCATAGGAAAGAAAAAGAAAAAAAAAACCTTGCCACATTGGCTATTCTTTGGTTTGACTTTGTAAAACCTCAAACTAAGGAGTACAAAAATGTTAAATAGGAGTTAGATCTACTTAATGCCTGTGATATTCTTATACCCATTTTTTTTATATGAGAAGACTGAGGCAACTGATTTGATTAACAATGCCTGACTAGTAGAGCAAACATGGCTCCTCCACCACAATGCAGGTCCTGAAAAAAGATTCTACCTCCTTTCCCTGGAGAACTTGGAATGTTAAAATTTGTAGGCCTAGTAGATACCGGTACTCTAGGTATCTCCCACCCAAGCTTAGAGCAGGAAGGTAACTTGAAAACATCCATAGCAGGTAGGTGGAACTTAACTATTAAAATCTTCATTCCAGGATATGTTACATACTTGAGGATAAAGCAAGGCAAAAGCATCAGGTTTTCAGTGCGCTGACCTTAAGTATGGCCTTAGCTATCCATTATCCTGTCCTTCCTGGGACCACACCCTTCAGAGGAAGAATCCTCCCTCCTTCCTACATGAAGGGCGGCTCAGACCTAGAAGTGGGATCAGGACAAGAAGATACACAAATCATCCCTGCCCTATGCTGAGTGGTTATGACAGACCATGTAGTCAGCAACTGGGTGATTCCAACTTAAGCTTCCACCATCCCTGCCCCAGACCTTTTCCCTATAAAGAAAGGCATCTTCAGAAAGAAGTAGGAGAATAAGGAGATGGATTCCCAGGGTCACATAAGAATTGAGTATGGATGAAGATCATTGGAAAGCACTTAACCACTGTTTGTCTCAGTTTTCTCACCTGTGAAATGGAGATAATAACACCTATCTTGTAAGATTATTGTGAGGAACAAAGGAGTTAATGTTTGTGAAGCATATAGCACAATGCCTAGTGCATAGTAGACACTCAATAAATGCTTATTCCTCTTTCTTCAATACTTTTTCCCTTTAAATATTTTTACATCTGTCACTGGTACTTCCTTCCCCCTCATACATATCCTTTCCTACTCCTATTTGCACCCTCACTCTATCAGACTCTTTTGTTTTATTTCTTGTTGAAGGCTTTTCCAAATGGGTTTGAATATCTTTCTGTTAGATTGCTGAAGTGACTAGCTGCCAAGACCTCAGGACCTCACTTTCTATATAGCCCCTCCTGCGAGATTCCCTAAGGATAAAGTGAACTTGACTCATATTCATTTCAAAGATCAACTAGTTATTCCATAGCTTGGGGAAAAGGCTCTCAGTAATCATAAACAAGCAAATAAATCCACAAAGAAATAGATGAATTGATTAATAAATAGAAACATAAATAAATGGAAAAATGAATGAATAAATAAATAAATTTCTAAGTAAATATCAAATAAGTAAATGCATAAAAATAAATAAATAGGTAAATAAGCAACTAAGTGAAACTATAAATAAATAAATCATCATTTAGAGTTTTCTAGTCAGAAGAGCATGGCTATGTTGATTAGTAGGAGTAATTCATACTTTTGATAACTGAACTTAATCCTCTGAGAAACAGTTGTTCCATGAAGAAGATACATTCCATATATATCATCTCATTAAGGTCGCCTGAATTTCCAGCCCCAAATCATCAATAAATGGTTTCCATAAAGGCTAGGGCTAGGTCTATGGCAGAAATGAAACAATAGGAGTGGAAAATAGGTTTTATTTATTGAGTTCCTCTATCCTTAACATCCAATCAAATCCTGCTGGCCCAATACCATTTATAAACACTAGACAAAGAAAAGGGCTGCTTGGACATAGTCTCTGTCCCCAGGGGTCAATTTTGGATTGTTCCCTATAGGATACAAGCCAGTCTGGGCTCCCCATGTCTCAAGTGGTGAAGAGATCAGTTCTCAGCAATGCCATACACCATTACAGCTGACAGGATCTCACTGAAGCCCATTCAGTTTCTGATGGCTTGTGGAGGAGAAGCTGGAAGGGGAGAGTAATTGAAAGCAAACATTGGAATGGGAGTTACACAAAGAAACTTCTGAGCTGATCTTGTGTCAAGATGAGAAATGTCATAGAAACAAACACTTTTCATGCTGACTGGAGCAGTGGGTAGGACAGTAGGGAGCTGTTTTTAGTTGTGAAGGCAGGTTGGTCAAGGCATTACTGTTGGATAGAAGGCTCCGCTTTGATTCATAGATGGGTCTAGTCTCTCTTGAAATTTGGGACTTGAACAGAATGAAATATTGGTTCAGAGAATATAGACATTCTTTCATGCATGGATGCATGCATGCATTTAACAGACATTTATCAAGCACCTAATATGTGATTGGTAATTGTTATTGTTTGGGGGTTTTAGGGAGATAAAGGGGAGAGCAAAGGGAGAGAAAGAACATTGTTAGCTGTGGTGGAGGGAGTGGGAAAGGGACAGGGATGAAGAAGGCTACATTAGGGATAGACCTTAAAGAATGCTCTAGAATTGAAACTGTGAATTTCTGATGTATCAGACAATCCCTAATCTCCTTTCTATCTTTAAATCTATTATCCTGTGATTTTAGTCATAGGTTCTTAACCTGGGATCCATAAACTCAATTAAAAAGATTTTGATAACTGTATTTCAGCATTTTTGGAAATATTACATATTTTATTTTATGTCTTTAAAAGCATTATTCCAAGAAAAGGCCCATCAGTCCACCCAGACTTCTAAAGACTTCCATGGCTGTTAAAAAAAGATTAAAAAATCCCTATCCGAGATGATCAATAAGGTTCATTCCAGTTCTAAGGAGTTCTATGATGTTATAGACTCATTAATACCTGGGTCAGACAAAATAAACACTTGTTGCTGAAGAGAAGTTGAAAATCCCTGGGGCTCTACACCATGACAAGGATGAAGAGCCTGAAAGTTCTTTAAAAATTGTTACTTATTTCACTAGAATGTCTGACTCCTGATATCTCAGAAAGAGGAAAATAAGTAATTTCTCTTATAGAACAATTCTGTGTTACTTCCAATTAACATTGTTGAATGATAGCATTCGAGGAACACTCAAAAGATATTAATACTGCTTCCCAGAGAATTACAAAAGCGGTTACTCCCTCTAGAAAAGACTCCTTCTAGCCTCTTCTCTTTAGGTCACTAGGGCCAGACCTAATCCTGGGATGAGGTGACCTGCCAGATATTTATCATTTTTGGTTCCTAGAGTACTACATAAGACTCAGATCTTGCCATAATCCCAAAGCATGCCAGTAATCCTACAAGACATATCTAAATATATCCTGCATCCCTTATTCTAGAGAGTCTTTCTGTCAACTTAACTGACCTTTATGTCACTAAACAACATGTGGACTTAAAAAACAGCATGTTTTGCCAAGTTCCATAATATTAATGCTGTCATCACCTAAAGATTAGCTACCTTGCAAAATGTAATGTGAATATTCAGACGGAGATAACAATGAGTGAATGTGTATGTGTGTGTGTAAGAGAGAGACAGACAGAGAGAAGAGAGAAAAGAAGAAAGAAGATGAGGAAAGAGAAGGAGAAAGAGAGACAGAAAGAGAGAAAGAGACAGAGAGAGATGAAGAAGCAGGGGGGGATGTTTTAATATAGTCAACAAATGTGCCTTTATTTTTCTGAGGCTATGATGGTTTTTCCTTCTGGGTTTCATTAAGACCGTTGCTATTGTGCTCTCTAAAAGCACTTAATAGGAACTTACAGAATCTCTTCTACTGACATAATAGTATCATAGGTCAAATATCAAAGAAGACATTTCCATTACAGTGAGAATCCCTGTATACGCAACCACATTATCGCGCAATGTTAGAACTGGAAGAGATCTTAGAGACTGTCTCAATGAAGCCCCTCATTCTACCAATGAGGTAACCGAAGTTGAGGAAGGTTAAGTGATTGGTTTGCCCAAGGTCACTCAGCTGGTAAGTGACTTAAAGGGATTACTCATTCATTGGTGTCGATAATGGAATTATCACATTTGAACTCCAGCACATCAGTAAACTGTGTACTATGTGATGGAGTGTTAATTGCTCTTACGAAAATGAAATTGCTCAGTCCAGGGAATCCCAAATAAATGAACTATTGCATGGGGCCAGAGGTTGGACTACATGACTTTTAAGGTGCCTTACAGCTTTATCATGCTTTGATAATAGTAATTTATAAGTAGATATTTATCTGTGCATATGCCTGCCCAATAGAATGCAAATGCCTTGAGAGTAGAAACTGTTTTGATTTTGTTTTGTATCCTCAGTAGCCATAAAAGTGTGTGGCACATATTAAGTGCTTAATAAATGCTTATTTCCTAGTTATAAAAATAATAATAACTCATACAACATGCTTTTGTTACAAGGGAGGCAAGGCAGGGGTCATTGTTGTCATTCTACAGCTTTGGGATAGAAGTCCCACAGCCATAGAACGGAGCAGCTTCTTTCAGGCAAGATATGTTTCATATCTGGTCCTTGTATTCCTAGTGCCTAGAAATGGACCTTACAAAGAATGGGTGCTTAACAAACACTTATTAAATTAAGCTTAATTATGATTTAAGCTAATAGCTCTTTTACATTCAGAATCACAGGAGAAGTAAGTAGCAAAGACACAACTTAAGCCTAGGTCTTTTGAGGCCAAGCCCCGGGAGGATCCTTGGCATGGTACCATCTTACCTTTCAAACAGTCAAAAGAATAGCTTTAATAGGTTAACTGGTACAGGAACATCCAGGTGTGTCTTAAACCTCAGAGAGAACTATATCTTTTTTTCCCCTAGGACACTGATGCTTCTTCACTGATTCAAGATTCACCTACCTGAGTATTCTGAATTTAGTGCCTTCTATAACCCCAGAATCATTCAGCCATTCAGGAAAGTCAAGAAAATTAACAGAGTTTAAAAAAATTCAAAAATATTCTCATCCCCAAGAAAGACAAGCCTTTTCCCTATAAATTGATGAAAAATAGAGAACAGGAAATTTGGAAGAAGGGAGGGATTGGTAATACATAATTCAACTTGCTTATTCCCCAAAGCACAGATGTGTGGTCATCCTCACAATCGCCAGCGAATACTGTTATTTGGCAAGGGAAACTCCTTAAAATATATTCTCAGGGTTCCCTGGGAATAAATTTATGCCTACATATTCTATTACTGCAATCTCTGTCTGTCTCTGTCTGTCTCTCTGTCTTTCTCTCTGTCTCTGTGTCTCTCTGTCTCTGTCTCTGTCTCTGTCTCTTTCTGTCTTTCTGTTTCTCTGTCTCTTTGTCTCTCTCTGTCTCTGTCTCTTTCTGTCTTTCTGTTTCTCTGTCTCTCTGTCTCTCTCTGTCTCTGTCTCTGTCTCTCTCTCTCCCTCCTGTTTGTCAGTCTGCGTCTCCTCTTTGTCTTGTAACTTCTGTCTGCTTTTCTCTCAGATCTCCACCAAAATGGTTGTACTTCTCTTCAAACTGTTTTTGCTCTGTGTTTCACAAAAATGTCTTTTTTCTTTCCCCTTTCAGCAAACAAAATGCCCATATAACAAAGGGGAAGTGCCTTATAGGTTTACATACATCTATAATTATATCTAAGATTCCAAGTGATCAATAAAATCATTCCAATCCAATAATAACCATCTAGTCCAAACATCTATTTTTTTCAGATGAGGAAACACAAGCTCTGAGAGGTTGTGTAATTTGCCAAATGTCACAAAGGTAGTGGGTGAAAGAGTGGAGAAGCTAATATTTGATCCCAGGACCTTTACTCAAAGTCTAGCACTCTTTCCATTGAACTAGGGGGGGAAACAGTTGGGTACACTGCTTAATCAACCTCCAATGAATATTTGTCAGCCAATCAGTCAACTAGCATTTATTAGGCACTTACTATATGTCTCAGCACTATGGGAAGTGCTGAAAATACAAATACAAGTCAAGGGAATGGTAGCCCCTTCCCTCAAGAAACATACATTCTCATGGGTAGGCAATGTTAAAGTAAGCGGAAAAGAGGGCCAGAGGGAGACAAGTTACTTAGCACAGAGGAATGATAGAGAGGTTTGGAGGATTACAACTGGGTAGGACCTGAAGAGACGGCTGTTCTGTGTATCCCTCTTTAAGTAGAGGTTCTGAGAGGAGTCCTCCACCCTCTGAGTAGAGGGAAGGGCCCTAGAAATAGAAAGAACTGAACAGGTTGGAGTTCTAGGGCTGGAATGATCCTCCAGGATGAAGTGATTCTAAGATGGTGACATCCAGGCCAGTTCATGGTACCATAAGTACTCAAGAAAAACAGTTCACTATTCATAGTATCAGCTGACATATATTTAGCACTTTAAATACATGATATAATTTGATTGTCACAACAGTTCGGTGAGGAAGGCAGTGCAAATACTAGAGGTAGAAACAATGGATTCACTCTCAAATAGCTGATTAACATTAGTCCCTGAACTGGAACCCAGGTGTCTTGACTCCTTATCTTTTAATCTCTCATTCTAACATACTATCTCAGTCTCAATATTATCTCTCTACAAATCATAATAATGGTTAGCATTAATGAGAAATTTCCCATGAACTAAGGGCTTTTGAGAGTAGAAACTATTTCATTTTTATCTCTGTGTCTCAGGTATGTAGGGTCAGCTAGGTGGCACAGTGAATAGAGCGCTCACCCTGGAGTCAGGAGGACCTGAGTCAAATTTGCCTCAGATACTTATTATGTGTGAACCTACACAAGTCACTTAACCCCATTTGCCTCCTTTCCTCATCTGCAAAATGAGCTCAAGAAGCAAATGACAAACCACTCCAGAATCTCTGCCAAGAAAACCCCAAATGGGGTCATAGAGAGTTGGACACAACTGAAATGCCTCAACACACTCAGCGAAGTATCTGATGTGTTGTAGGCTTATTGAATAGAAAATGAATGAATGAATGAGAGAGAGAGAGAGAGAGAGAGAGAGAGAGAGAGAGAGAGAGAGAGAGAGAGAGAGAGAGAGAGAGAGAGAGAGAGAGAGAGAGAGAGAGAGAGGGAGGGAGGGAGGCGGGAGAAAATGAGACAGCTAGTATAGATCACAGATGTCTTTAGTAGATCCTAACCAGATTAAAAGGTAATTAGGAAATTTTTTAACAAAAGAAATAAAAATACAATACCATACAGAAAACATTAATTTGTGGTTTTCTAAGTCAATGTGCTGTAGTCAGGAATCTGCTTCTAACTGAGTTTGACAAAACTTATCTAGCTGTTTACTAAGGTTCCACCATGTTTTAAATCTATGTTCTATGATAGAAATAACAAGCCAATAATTCTATAGCACATTATGATTTGCAAACCATTTTACATTTCTAATCTTATTTACTCCTCATGATAACCCTGTGGCATAAGTAGCACAGGATTAATTATCTTCATTTCATAAATAACGTAATCGAGTCCTGGAAAGGTTAAGTGACTTGGTGACTTGGCCAGGTCATGTAGCTAGTGAGCAGGTGTGGGAATTTGCTCTAAGTCTTCCTGATTATATGTCCAGAACTCGATCCACTATGCCAATGTTCCCTTCCAAGCCTCAGATGCTGTGATTTCATAAAGACCTAAAGGAGGGAGAAGAAAAGAGTAGACCTGATTCTCTTATTGTGTTAGTAATATGTCTGAGTATGATGGTCAAAGCCTCTCAGCCCTTCTCTTCAGAGACAGAGATATTTGATTCACCCTAATATTCTCTAGTGACCACAATGAGCCTTGGGGCCACAATCTAGACAGGTCATCCATTCCCGCTATGTCCAGTCAGTTTCTCAGTTATCCTAATAACATGGTATAGCTGAGTCATATCACTGGGTAATCTTTGTGGGAGGGGTTCAGTCACTCAGGAACATACCCTGGACACATTTCTGGGAACCCAAATACAATTGCATAGCCAGGCCCATGTGACGTCTTTCTTCAGACCCAGACCGAGACTCCTTAACATCCATTTACTCCATCACGCCGTTCCTGTGGCAGATGGAATGGAGTGATTCTATTGAATTCCCAGACCGCATTTTTCAGATCCCAGTTTTGTTTCACAAAGTTAGGTCAGGAACTGAGCCCAGAATGTAGGTTTATGGTCTGTCTTCTTGATCCAGAGCCCACTCAAACGTTATTTTAGTGGACCACAGCTTGTTCCTTATGACATAGGTCAAAGCAGGACTAGCCCTAGGTGGAGATGGAATAAAACGCCATTTAATGTGGTATGAATTGAAAATGTCCTGACATACCAAAACCTCGATTCAAAACCTTCTCCCTAAGTCCAACGATATTTCATCTGCCTTTTGATAACAAACCTCGTGGCTTAATTTTTTTCTGAACCTCAGTTTCTTCACCTTGAAAATTGAAATGAGACAGATGATTTCTATCTCCCCTAAAATTTAGCATTTAAATCATATGTTCTTATGAATATATCTGAAATTCCACAGTTCAAGATAAACGTCTTTAGACTAATATCTCTAGTCCTCTAGAGAGTCCTGAAAAAAGGCAGAAACCGTTGGCTAAGACTAATACATGTGCTCATTATTAGCCAGTAACACTTCCTTAGGAATTAAATTAGAAGCAACTTTCAAGCAACTAGCTAAGAATAGGACTGAATACCAGGAAGCATTTGTAAATTTAAAACTTATAAACACATGCACACATATTCATGATACATACACGTGTGTGTGCATATACATGTGTATATACAGATATGTATAGATGTAGATATATTATGTATGTATGTATATAAATGCAGGTATATTTTGGAGCCAACTCCAACAGGGTCAAAAAAACAAATTGTTTAAAAAAAAAACTTCAGATATGAGCATTTACATATTAGAAATTGAAAAATGCTACAGATTCAGGATTATTGTTTTGTTAATTGGGGTTAAGAAAGTAATAGAGGAAATATGAATATTGCTGTGATGTATAAAAAGTTTTGAGAGACATAGTTTCTGAATAATTAATCATTTTATTAATTAGGCTAGCAAGTAATTAATAAAAGGATGGTGATTTAGTTGTCTCTCATAAACTTCTCATGGAACTTCTCATGGAACACACTCATGCTTGTATGCCCTTGGAAGAGTAGGTGTTCCTGAGGGTGGAAATCAACTGTGACTGGTTAACAAGTAATGAGACAATAAATATTATAATGATTGGTGGGCTTATTCTAATAAGGGTCTGGAGGATGTGACTCTGATCACTAAGTCTTAGACAGAGACTCATCTCTTTCCAGATCACTCCAGTCAAAGGCTATCTAGACAAAAGTGGGAATCTACTTCTACTCAGATCTGACTTAAACACAATGGTCCGGAATTCACCAATTCACCTGGACTAGAATTCCTTTACCTTTTGAGCAGATCTAAGTTTTCCATCTTACTACTAGCCCAGCACTTCAAAGGCTGCCTGAATAACCTGTAGGAGCTGATTCCTGAATGAAGAAACAGAAAAGAGGAAAAACCTGGGTCCTAATTCAATAACTGGTTATTAATATAAGAAAAATAACCATTTCTCTCATTTTAGACTAAACTTCAAAGTATGCTGTGCATATAAGTTTGTTCAGTTTTTATTAGAGAGCTTATTGTTAGATATTTACCAGCATCCTTCTATATAAACATATACATGTAGAATACATATACACTACTATTTTAGAGGCAATGAGTTGCACTGGAAAGAGCGCAGAGTAGTAATTCAGAAAATGTGGGTTCAAGTTCAAGTGGATTCAAGTTCAAGTTTCATCACTCAGTGGTTTCTTGACCTTAGGGAAATCAGTTCCTCCCTCTGGGCTTCAACATCCTCAATGAGGTGAACAGTACTGTGGTCTTTCTGTAACATCAAATCAATTCAACAAGCACTTATTAAGTGCCTATTACGTGCAAATCATTGTGCTCAAATGAGATAATAAAAGTAGGATAATGTAGTAGATAATGAAAGTAGAAAGTAGAGAGGAAGTCCAGAGTGAGTTGTAAATTGCAGTTGACATCAGAATTCAACATGGCCAACTTCCATTAAAGACCAAAAGAGGAAACATTACAAGTGTCAATTGCTTCTGATGAGTTTCACAGAATCTAAGAGTTGGAAAGAACTTTGGAGAGAAACCAACTCAACCCTTAGCTGAACAAGAATGTTCTCTACAACTTTCCCAAGTGATCATGCATCCAGCCTTTGCCTAAAGACTTCTAATGACCAAGAGCAGCCCACAATCACCTGCCATAGCCCGTGTTAATGATTGGAGTATTGAGATTTTCCTTACGAAATCTAAATCTGCACTTAGGCTGTCTTTTCATTTTCCTTTTACTTATTGTGTTGGTAAGGCAAAATGGGCTCCTTAGCACTTGAGGAGTTTGGCTTTTGCTTACTTTGAGTGGAAGTACTTTCAGCTGTTAAGTGCTAAGCCCCAGGCCCAAAGCCCTATCAGGTGTGAAACCGGTGCGGGTTGTAGATTAATGACTTAAGAGGGGCCAACTCAGGAACCAATGGTCTCTGGTCATTGAGGCAGGGCTTGAGGATGCCAGAGGCTTGGCTGCGAGGAGAGGCGAGCTAAGAGACAACTACAACTGAAGCTGAAAAAAAAGCCAAAGCAGGAAAAGCAGAAAAAAGCGGAAGCAGAGCTGACCCGTGTGGACCCAGGAGTGTGAGTAAGGACTTGCGGCCAGTAAATATGAAATGGTTTAATACCATCTTGTTTTTCTGTGGCCTCCTGGTTACTCTTATGAGGCCGGCTTATTGGGCCTGGAGTCTTTTGGTCAAGATGTCGGAATAGGGAGGCTGGTTCACGAATCTGTTGCTGTGGGGCCTAAATAAATGTTTTGATGCTTTCTACTTAGAGAATCCCTCATACCTTGTGATTTCAAACCATTCAAACATATATATGATCATATTTGAGATCATAAATTTGGCCTTCCTACTACGCTTATCGTCTTTCCTCTGTAGAACGTATTCTTTTGAGGGAAAGGACTATTTTTTTTTGCTTGCATTAATATCTCCAGCATTTAGCACAGTACCTGGCACATAGTAAGCAATTAATAACTTTTTACCGTGTTTCCATTACTCCTAGTACTCTTCTGAGACTAAGCAGAAAAATGCTAATCATTCTTCTAAGTGATGGTCTTTCAAATATTTGATGATAGTTATTTTCCTACTAAGTCTTCTCTTCTCCAGGCTAAACCATTCCTTTGCTGCCTATTGAACATTATTAGGCATAGTCTTAAGGCCTTTCATGGTATTATCACTCTCATCTTTCCCAAAATTTGGCACCCAGAATTAAACACAGGACCCCTAGCCTAACCAGGGAATGATGTACACTGGGACTATCATATTCCTCAACAAACCCTGACACTGTATTAGGTTTTTTGGTTGCCACATAATGCTGTTTGCTCTGATTGACTCTTACGACCACTAGGTGGCATAGTAGATAGAGACCCTGCCCTGAAATTCGGAAGACTCATCTTCCTGAGTTCAAATCTGGCCTCAGACATTTACTAGATGTGTGACCTTGGGCAAGTCACTTAGCTCTGTCGCAGTTTCCTCATCTATAAAATAAGCTGGGGAAGGAAATAGCAAACCACTCCAGTATCTTTGCCAAGAAAAATCTAAATGGGGTCACGGAGCATCAAACATGACTGAAGAATAACTCAACAACAACAAAAAACACCCAGGCCTCATACCTCCCTGATCCTCCACTTGTGTAGCTGACTATTTAATCCATAAGTAAGAAAGATTTTAAATTTTTCACTAGTAAATTTTACTCAATTTAGATTTGTCCCGGTAACCCAATGATCTAGACTAGGAGTTCTTAAGACTAAAGTCCATAGATAGATTTCAGTAGGTCTGTGACCTTAGATATATATGTATGTGTGTGTGTTTTCTTTTCACTAACCCCTAATTAAAATTTAGCATTTCCTCCGATTATGAATATAGGCAACAAACCATCATCCTGAGGAGGGATCCATTGTCTTTACCAGACTGCAGAGATGACACAAAGAGGATTAAGAATCCTGGGTTTAAACTGCTGAGATCTTTTTGGATCCTGAATCTATTATCTGGCATATTAGCTATCCTTTCCAGCTTAATGTCATCTAGAAATTTTATGAGCATGCTGTATGTGATTTTATACAAGTCACTGATAAATATTTTAAGCCTACTGAAACCAGAACAAATTGGTGGGGCCTTCTATTACAGACATCCATTCAAGATAATATCAAACTATTAATTAACTCTTTGGTTCTGGTCATTCAATCACTTCTAAATCCAGTTAATTTTCCTGTTGTCTAGGACAGCGCTTCTTAAACTTTTTCCATTTGCCATCCCTTTTCATCTGAGAAATTTTTTACATGGCCCTGCATATATAGGAATATAAAATAGATAAACAAATCAGACATTTACTGTTAACAAATCATAAAGAAACATAATTTAAAACAATTCTTTGGTATCATAATTCTACCACGTATTAAAGATGAAATTTGCATACTGTGTTGTTAAGCAAAATTGTCTCATTAGCATGGCTTTTGTTTCTTTTGAGTGGAAGTACTTTCAGCTGTTAAGTGCTAAGCCCCAGGCCCAGGGCCCTGTCAGGTGTGAAACCTGTGTGGGTGTGGATTGGTGACTTAGGAGGGGCCAGCTCGGGAACCAATGGTCTCTGGTCATTGAGGCGGGGCTTGAGAAC
>CM053622.1:94584042-94604481 GCA_028646595.1 Phalanger gymnotis
ACGCCCACAGGGGTTTCACACCTGATAGGGCTTTGGGCCTGGGGCTTAGCGTTTAACAGGTGAAAGTACTTTCACCATAAACAAAAGCCAAACTCCTTAAGCACACCCGTTAAACTAAGCCCATTTTGCCTTACTGGCACAAATAGTCAGATAAAACACAAGTAGAAAGTGATAACATGTGATAAATGTTTTGAAAAGGTGAAAAACAAGTGCTGTATGAGGCCTAAGTGGGGAAGTAGGAGCAAAGTCATTACTGAAGAAGACTTGGAATGGGGCCAAGGTGGGTAGTAAGGAACAGCTCCTTGGAGAAAATGGCGTCAAAGGAATTAACAGCACTATGTAAAGGCTCACGGTTTGATTAATAGCTATTACAGTTGTTTTTTAAATGGTGGGAAGGAAAGGCAATTCGTCTGTAGGGAGAAGTATGAACAAGGAACCAAAGTGAGAGAGAGCTGTGCATGTTCAATGGATAGGAATGTCAAGAATATGGAATTGAGTACTGTGAGGCAAGACTGGAAAGGAAGGGTGATGACGAGTTATGCAGGATGTTGAGGGCCACAGAAAAGGTCATGATTTTTACTTTAGTCAATATGCAGGCACTTAAGTTTCTTCACTCTTTGTTCTTGGTGGGCATTCATTCCTTCTCAGGTATTTACAGTGAGTGAGCCCACTCTTTAGAGTGAGAGCAGAATAAAGAGTTGCTGCTCTGGTTCCTGTGTTCTTACCTTAGGATCCTCCAAGGCCTAAAAAACTCCAAAAATAGCATTTGTGCATCTCATGGATTTCTAGGCCATGTGGGCTTCTATGAATGGACCTAGAAGGCTATGAAAGTACTTATATCTGCCTTGTAAGCTAGGTTTGGTGTTTGTTTCCTATTTCCTAAAAAGCTAGGAAGCTTCCCTGGAGACTCACATAGCGTAAAAGAGGCCAGTCCCTGGGGAGTCAGTACCTTTCAGATTTAGCAGCTAGATGGCTAGAGCACTGGGCCTGGAGTCAGGGAGTTCTGAGTTCAAATCTGCCTTCACATAATTACTAGTTGTGTGACCCTGGGCAAGTCACTTTACCTCAGTTTATTCATCTGTAAATTGGGGAAAATAACAGCATTTACCTTGCAGGGTTGTTGTGAGCATTAAATGATCCTAAAATTAGATAATTGTAAAGTGCTAAGAACTACCTAAATATTAGCTACTATTATTATTATCATTTATTTTACAGGTAATTTAATTTCAGAATCAAATAAAATAATCTTGGTAAAGTACTTTGCACAGTTCCTGGAACATAGTAGATGTTTAACAAATGCTTTGTCCCCCTATATTTCTTCCATATGAACAACCATACCTTCCTGACCAGACAGGGTTCAGTGTCCTTTTCTTAAAAAAAAATTAATTGAATTAATTAATTTTAAATTTTAATTAATTTAATTATAAGTAATTTAATTTTAGTCTTTAACATTAATTTTTATAGGATTTTTAGTTCTGAAGTTTCCCCCTTTCTTCTTGTTGCCCCTCCTCAAGATTGCATGCAATCTGATATAGGCTACACACATACAATTATATTAAACATATCTCGGCAATAGTCATGTTGTGAATGAAGAATCAGAACAAAAGGGGAAAACCACAAGACAGAAAAAACAAAAAACAAAAGAAAGAGAGAGAGAATAGTATGCTTCAATCTGCATTCAGATTCCTTAGTATTTTCTCTGGATGTGGACAGAATTTTCCATCATGAGACTTTTGGAAACATCTTAGATTGGCATTGCTGAGAAGAGCTAAGTCTACCAAAGTCAGTCTTCCTACAATGTTGCTGTTACTGTGTATAATATTCTCCTGGTTCTGCCCACCTCAACCAGCATCAGTTCATGCAAGTCTTTCCAGGTTTTTCTGAAATGTATTTATTCTTCATTTCTTATGGAATAATAGTATTCCATTACATCCATAGACCATGACTTGTTCAGCCATTCCCCAACTGACGGGCATCCCCTCAATTTCCAATTCTTTGCCACCACAAAAAAAGATCAGCTACAATTTTTTTGTGCATGTGGGTCATTTCCCTGTTTTATCATCTCTTTGGGATATAGACCTAGTAATGCTAATGCTGGATCAATGGGTATGCATACTTTTTTTGCCCTTGGGGCATAGCTCCAAATTGCTCTCCAGAATGGTTGGCTCAGTTCACAACTTCACGAACAACGCATTAGTGTTCCAATTTTCCCACATCTTCTCCAATATTTATCATTTTCTTGTTTTGTCATGTTAGCCAATCTGGTAAGTGTGAGGTGGCACCTCAGAGTCATTTTGATTTGCATTTCTCTAATAATTAGTGATTTAGAGCTTAATGCTCATCCTTCCGAATCTCTCTGTAGCCTTCAACATCATGGATCACTGTCTTTAACTTGATGCTATTTTCTCTCTAGTTTGTATGACCTTGCTTTCTTTTCTTTCTCCTTCTAACTATGCAACTACTCTTCAGTCTCCTTTGCTGTTTATTTATCCAGATCATGCCCACTACCATTGGTGTACCCAAAAGTCCTTTCCTGTGCCCTCTTCTGTTTTCCCTCTATACCATTTCACTTGGAGATCTCACCAGCTCCCATGGATTCAGATATTAAGTCTGTGCTGACAATTTTCAAATCTACTTATCTAGTCACTGATGCTTATAGCCTAGAATGACACCATTTTCACTCCTCATTCTGACTCATTCCCCGTATCCAATTTGTTGCCATGGCCTGTCAAAAAATCTTTTCTTTCATAATATCTCTTTCATTAGCTTCTTCTCTCCTTTGACACTGCTACCACCCTGATTCAGGCCTTCACCATCTCATACTTAGACTATGGCAATAATGTGTTGGTTTCACTGCCACAAGTCTCTTTCATCTCCAGTGCATTCTTCACTTAGCTTTCAAAGTAATCCTCCTAAAGTGCAAGCCTGACTACATCAGCACACCTCCTCACTACTCAGTAAACTGCAATGGTTCCTTCCTTATCACCTTCAAAATGCAAATACAACCTCCTCTGTTTGGCATTCAAAGCCCTTTATAACCTGCTCTCTCTTCACCTTTCTAGTCATCTTACACTTTGTATGACCCAAACCTTGATGTCCTCTGTTATCTAGTGGTACTATCTTCCTTGCTACTCCTCAAATGGTTTCCCAAATCCTGACATTTTCACCAACTTTCCCATGCCTGAAATTTTCTCCTCATTTCTGCCACTGGTTCTAATCAAGTCCCAGCTAAAATTATGCCCCCTACAAAAAGCCTTTCTTGATACTCCTTAATTTTAATGCCTTTCCAAATTGATAATTTCCAACTTATTGTGTATATAATTTGTTCGTTCATCATCATTTGTATGTTGTCTCCTTCTTATACCATGAGATCTTTTTCAGGCAAAAACTGTCTTTAGCCTTTCTTTGTATCCCTCACAATTAGCACAGTGCTTGAGACATAGGGGGTGCTTAATAAATGTTTATTGACTCACTGACTTGAAGACTGTTATAATGGTCTCACTAAGCCTGATCTCCAGGTTTCTTCTCTTCACCATTTCCTGCATTTCTTTTTCAAATTCAGTTGTCTCCAGTCCTCTCATTATCCTGATCTCTTTTTTTTCCACTGGATGCATTTTTATTTATCCATGTCATTCTGAAAATATAGTCTCCTGAACTGAACTAATGGCAGTCTAGGAATAGTCATAGGTATATTTTAGGGGTGCTAGGTGGCTCAGTGAATAGAACACTGGACTTAGAGCAGGAAGACTCAGGTTCAAATAAAGCTTCAGCCACTTACTGATTGTGTGAATCTGGGCAAGTCACTCAGCCCACCTCAGTTTCTTCATCTGTATAATGAGTATAACAGCATCTACTTAGTGAAGTGAGAAGAACCAGGAGAAGATTGTACATAGTAGCAGCAACATTGTGTGATGATCAGCTATGACAGACTTAGCTTTTCTCAGCAATACAATGATCCAAGAGACTTATCATAGAAAATACTATCCATGTCCAGAAAAAGAACTATGGAGCCTAAATGCAGCAAAGCAGACACTTTTTTTGTTTTTTTTCTTCCTCTTTGTTTTTTTTTCCTGTTATTCTGATTCTTCTTTCACAACATGACTAATGTGGAAATAGGTTTAATATGTTTGTATATGTATAACCTACATCAGATTGCTTGCTGTCTTAAGGAGGTTGGAGGGGAGGGAAGGAGAAAAATTTGGAACTCAAAATCTTGTGAAAATGAATGTTAAAAACTATCTTTACACATAATTGGAAAAAAATAAAATACTATTAAGAAGAAAAAATAATGGCACCTACTTGCCAGTGTTGTTAGAAGGATAAAATGATGTGAAATTTACAAAGCATTTTGTAAACATTTAAAGTGTGATACAAATATCTCTGTATTATTTGACACATGACTCATTTTTGAGTTTGCAGCCCTTTAACTATGTTAATCTTCCTCATCTTTTTCATAAGAACTGTCAGGTTTAAAGACCTTTACAATCCTGTATTTTTCTTTTATTCTTTTTCTTTTTTAAATTTTTTTCTTGTTATTTATTTAATATTTATAGTTTTCAGCATTAATTTTCACAAGAGTTTGAATTACAAATTTTCTCCCCATTTCTACCCTCCTTCCACTCCAAGATGGTATATATTCTCATTGCCCCCTTCCCCAGACAACCCTCCCTTCTGTCACCCCACTGCCTTTCCATCCCCTTTTCCCTTACTTTCTTGTAGGGCAAGATAGATTTTTAAGCCCCATTGCCTGTATATCTTACTTCCTAGTTGCATGCAAAAACTTTTTTTTGAACATCTTCTGTTAAAACGTTGAGTTCCAAATTCTCTCCCCTCTTTCCTCCCCACCCACCCTCCCTAAGAAGGCAAGCAATTCAATGTAGGACAGATGTGTATCATTATGCAAAATCCTTCCACAATACTCATGTTGTGAAAGACTAACTATATTTTGCTCCTTCCTATCCTATCCCCCTTTATTCAATTTTCTCCCTTGACCCTGTCCCTTTTCAAAAGTGTTGGCTTTTGATTACTTCCTCACCCATCTGCCCTCCCTTCTATCGTCTCCCATTTTTTATGTCCTTCCTCCTTCTTTCCTGTGGGGTAAGATACCCAATTGAGTGTGTATGGTATTCCCTCCTCAATTCCAATGAGAGCAAGATTCACTCATTCCCCCCTCACCTGCCTCCTCTACCCTCCCAAGAGAACTGCTTTCTTGCCACTTTTATATGAGAGAATTTACCCCATTCCATCTCTCTCTTTTTCCCTCTCTCAATATATTCCTCTCTCTTCCCTTAATTTGGTTTCATTTCTTTTAGATATCATCCCTTTATATTCAACTCACCCTGTGCCCTCTGTCTATATATGTATACAAACACACGCACACACACATATACATGTATATTCCCTTCTGCTACCCTAATATTGAGGTCTCATGAATTATACACATCATCTTTCCATGTAGGAATGTAAACAAAACAATTCAACTTTAATAAGTCCCTGATGATTTCTCTTTCTTGATTACCTTTTCATGCTTCTCTTCATTCTTGTGTTTGAAAGTCAGATTTTCTATCCAGCTCTAGTCTTTTCACTGATAAAGCTTGAAAGTCCTATATTTTATTGAAAATCTATATTTTGCCTTGGAGCATGATACTCAGTTTTTCTGGGTAGGTGATTCTTGGTTTTAATCCTAGTTCCTTTGACCTCCAGAATATCATATTCCAAGCCCTTAGATCCCTTAATGTAGAAGCTGCTAGATCTTGTGTTATTCTGATTGTGTATCCACAAAACTCAAATTGTTTCTTTCTGGCTGCTTGCAGTATTTTCTGGGAGTTCTAGAATTTGGTGACAATATTCCTAGGAGTTTTCTTTTGGGGATCTTTTTCAGGAAGCAAATGGTAGATTCTTTCAATTTCTATTTTACCCTCTGGTTCTAGAACATCAGGGCAGTTCTCCTTGATAATTTCTTGCAAGATGATGTCTAGGCTCTTTTTTTGATCATGACTCTTAGGTAGTCCAATAATTTTTAAATTATCTCTCCTGGATCTCTTTTCCATGTCAGTGGTTTTTCCAATGAGATATTTCACATTGTCTTTCATTTTTTTCATTCTTTTGGTTCTGTTTTATAATATCTTGATTTCTCATAAAGTCACTAGCTTCCATTTGCTCCAGTCAAACTTTTAAGGTAGTATTTTCTTCAGTGGTCTTTTGGACCTCCTTTTCTATTTGGCTAATTCTGCCTTTCAAGGCATTCTTCTCCTCATTGGCTTTCTGGAGCTCTTTTGCCATTTGGATTACTCTATTTTTTTAAGGTGTTATTTTCTTAAGTATTTCTTGGGTCTCCTTTAGCAAGTCATTGACTTGTTTTTCATGGTTTTCTTGCATCACTCTCATTTCTCTTCCCAATTTTTCCTTTACTTCTCTAACTTGTTTTTCCAAATCCTTTTTGAGCTCTTCTATGTCCTGAGACCAGTTGATGTTTTTCTTGGAGGCTTTTGATGTAGGCTCTTTGACGTTGTTGACTTCTTCTGGCTGTATGTTTTGGTCTTCTTTGTCACCAAAGAAAGATTCCAAAGTCTGAGTCTGAATCTGAGTCCATTTTTGCTGCCTGGCCATGTTCCCAGCCAACTATTTGACCCTTGAGTTTTTCTTGGGGGTGTGACTGCTTGTAGATTAGAGAGTACTATGTCCCAAGCTTGAGGGGTTGTGCTGTTGTTTTCAGAGCTATTTCTGTACAGCAAGCTCTGCCACACCAGTGCTTGTCCCCCAAGAACTGCCAACCTGAATAGGGACTCAGATCTTAAGCAGGCTCTGCACTCCTACTATGATCAGCCACTTAATTCCTCCCACCAGGTGGGCCTGGGGCTGGAAACAACTGCAGCTGTAGTTTTGTCCTCAGAGCTGCACTATCCCTGCTGCCTCTGGGACGGTGGCCAAACCAGGAACTCTTTTCACTCCCTGTACCTTTTCCCACTAACTTTCTCTGTTGTCTTTGGTGTTTGTGGGTTGAGAAGTCTGGTAAGTGCCACAGCTCACTGATTTAAGGCACTAGGGCCTGTTCTGCCTGGCTCCTGGTCTGGTTGGTCTGGGTGCAGCCCATGCTGGGCTCTGCTCCCCTCTGCTCCCAATTCTGTGGGATAGAGCTTACCCAGTGACCATCCAGGCTGTCCTGGGCTGGAGCCCTCCTTCCCTCCACTATTTTGTGGGTTCCGCAGATCTAGAATTTGTTCAGAGCTATTTTTATAGGTTTTTGGAGGGACCTGGGTGGGGGACCTCATGCAAGTCCCTGCTTTCCAGCTGCCATCTTGGCTCTGCCCCACCCCCAATCCTGTATTTTTCAAGATGAGGCCCTCAGACAGTGTCTTAATATGGTCACTTTTTCAAGATGCTATAGAAGATATTTCTGTTTAGGTATAAATCTGACTCGATGTCATTTGAGGAATCTACCAACTATGAGATTCTATAATTTTATGCTTTCCACACCCGGAAGTAGAACCCAGCCTTTCTTACTTTTTCAGAAATCCTGTCCTCTATCTACCCAACTTGTTCATTGCATAACCTGGATCCAATTGGTCTAGGACAATTCCAACATCTGAGCATTCATTCTTGCAGCTGGTCTCTCGAATAGCAGCTAGAAATTTGGCAGGCCTAAGGTGAACAGAAGGGTTCCTTTCCAGCCACTATGATAGTGTCAACACTAATAGTTTGCACTGGCAGAAATGGATTTCTTTTGGCATGGAAGCTTGGAGGCCTGAGGCTCATTTTGAAGGAGAGCCAAGGTTGGAACAGTTCAGTTCAGACAATACCCTTCTCATGGTGTTTCATTATCACAGCACGTCTGGTCTTACTTTGCCTGTGTGCTGTCTTTCCTGTTTGGGCTGTGAGAGGAGGAAGCACTATTTTGATAGCCCTACTCTCTTACAATTCCCTTAGGAACCTCCACGCTAGCAAACTGAAATGAGGATCCAGGCTGGATTACCTGACTCAATGCAGAGGATAGAGGTACAATATTTAGAACTTGAAAGGACCTTATGGATCAGTTCTACTCCCTCACAGAGGAAGAAGCTAAAACCTGGGAGACTGAATGGACTTGCCCAGGGTAATACATGAGGTAAGCAGCAGAGTCAGGGTCTCAAACTGGGCCATCTGACTCCATCAACTGACAATATATCACTCAGCAAGAGTTTATTAAGTGCTTATATATGCATGTACGCATCTATCTATCTATCTATCTATCTATCTATCTATCTATCTATCTATCTATCTATCTGTCTGTCTGTCTGTCTGTCTGTCTGTCTGTCTGCCTGCCTGTCTGTCTTATCCATCCATCCAAATATCCATCTTCCTCACTTCCTTATTTCCCTTCACCTTCTGGCTTTCTTCAAGTCTCAGCTAAAATCTCACTTTTTATAAGAAGCCTTTCTCAATCCCCTTCAATTTTAGAGCCTTGCCTCTGAATTACATACTATATATTTCATATACATCTTGTACACATAGTTATTTGAATATTGCCTTTATTATCTCTTTTCTTACGTGAGCTTCTTGAGGGAAGTTCGGTGGATACAGGTATGTATCTATATATCAGTTTATATATCTTATACAGTTTGGGTGGTATGTATAGTGTGTGTGTGTGCGTGTGTGCATGTGTCCGTGTAAGAGAGAGAGAGAGAGAAAGAGAGAGAGAGAGAGAGAGAGAGAGAGAGAGAGAGAGAGAGAGAGAGAGAGAGAGGAGAGAAAGAGAAGGAGAGAGACAAAGAGGCACAGATAGAGAGAGACAGACAGACAGAGACAGAGACAGACAGCGACAGACAGAGTCACAGGGAGGAGTTTTGTCAAGAAGAATGGCACATAGGATGTTTTATGAAGTCTAAGGGGAGAGTCATTAGGAACTGGGGAATAGGGTGGGCAATGTATTACAATTTTTGGCTGGTTAATCAGCTAGTCAGTTAAAAGGCATTTATTAAATGCTTACTATATCTGGCAGACTCTGTGTTAAGCATTTCAGATACAAAGAAGGGCAAAAATAATCTCTTCTCTCAAGAAGCTCATGTGCTAATAGAAGAGATAATATACAAAATTATCTACCTATCTATATCTATCTAAAAGATATATACAGTGTGAATAGTAGGCAAACTCAGAGGCTCTAAAGGAGATTGGGAAAGGCTTGTAATAGAAGGTGAAATTTTAGCTGAGTTTTGGAGGAATTTAGGAGTAGAAGTGAATAGGAGATAATTCTAGGCATGGGGGAGCAGCTATTGAAAATGCACCAGACTGGGGGATCAAATGCCTTGTATGAGTAACAAGGAAGCTAGTGTTACTGCATTGTAGAGTACATGGAAGTAAGCATAAGACAACTGAAGATATGGGAGGAGACCAGTTTTAAAAGCCATTTCAGAGATTTGAAGTTTGGTTCCTTTGAGCTTTTGAAACACTTCCCCTAGAAGTCCAGACGAGGCTCCATAAAACATTTCCACTATGATAAGACAGGGAGGGACTCAGTATTGGAGAATTTTTAGAGCCCTCTAAGAGGCAGCTAGATGGTACAGCAGATAGAGCTCTAGCCAGGAGGGCCTGAGTTCAAATCTGGCCTCAGACAATAGCTGTGTGATGTTGGGCAAGAAACTTAACCCCGTTTGTCTCAGTTTCCTCCTTTGTAAAATGAGCTGGACAAAGAAATGGTAAACCACTCCAGTATCTTGCCAAGAAAAGCCCCAAAGGGATCATGGAGAGTCAGATGGGACTGAAATGACTCAACAATAACAACAAAGAGGCCTGAAGGGTAACCAACAAGTTGATGCACTTTGTGCTTAAATCCCTCTGTGGTTATGTAGGTACTTGGTAGCTTCACCAGCTTTAAAAGGCTTTAGAAAAAACAGAATCTAAGGCAGACATTCCTTTTCAAAGCCCACTGAATGTGACAGTCATTGTTCTCCAGGGGAATTGGTTTTAGTCTTTCTCTAACAGTCTCTTTCTATCCTAGCCATGTCTCCATTCTCCTGCCAATCATCTTTCTCCATTTTCTATCTATAGAGCTATACATCTCTATTAGTTGTGAAATTAGGCTCATTGCAGCCTTCCTATCTGTTATATTTGAGGTAGGAAAAGCACCTCCCTTGCTTGAACTAGACCAGGGGTAGGGAACTTGTGGCCTTGAGGTCACGTGGCCCTCTAGGTCTTCAAGTGTCAGTTCCAGATGAGGATCCTGTACTTTGGGATAGTGAAAAGTAAGTTAAAGCCTCATCCCCTTCAAAATCGTTGCAGAGGATGAACATGAATCAATGGTTGTTCATATTTAGCAGATAGCATTATGTGATATTTCTGTCCAACTCTCCTCCCCGCCCCCTCACATTTCAGAACTAAAGATCAAGGGCACCACCATTTTTCTTGTGACTTGGGCTTGGAAGTTCAGTATCATTCTCAATTCTTTCCTTTCCCTCACCTCATATATTCAATCAGTTGCCAAATTCTGGCATTTCTACCTCCATGCCATGTCTCACATGTGTTTCCCTCTCTCCACTCACATTGTCACCTCTCTATTTCAGTGCCTCATTACCTGTCACCTGGATTATTGCTATTTGCATTGCATTTGGTCTCCCTAACTCTTCTCACCCTGTTCTAAATTGTCCTTCATTCATTCAGTGAACTGACTCTCCCTAAGTGCCCACCTGACCAATAATCTAACCTCTCCTTTCCCCTCCGTAATCATATAAGAAACTTCACTTTAGAATCTACAGGGGCCCTATACCATCTGGAGTATTATGCACAGTTCTGGGTATTACGTTTTTGGAGGGACATTGTTTGTCCAATGGTACTGACAATGGCAAAAAGGATGTTAAGAGGCTTTAAGATCATGTCTGATGAAGAATGGTTGAGACAGCTTGAGATATTTAGTCTGGAGAAGAGCACTTAGTGGGGATATGATAGCTGTCTGAGTATTTTGAAATGGATTAAACATATTCTGCCTGTTGCGATGAGTTAATTTTGTCTTGATATAGGGAAAAACTTCCTAGAAATTAGTATTCCAAAATGGAATCTGCTGCATTAGGAAGTAACAAATTCTCTCTCAACATTGGTTTTTTAAAAAAGCCTGACCACTTGTTGGGTTTGTGGCACAGGTCCTAAATCAGGTATGGTTTGGACAAGAATGTCTCTCAGGTCCCTTCCGAATCTGAGACCGTGGTCCTAGGACTTCCAGTCAGTCCTTTAAAATGACACCGTGTAATGAGGAAAATGCACAAGTTGTCTAGGGAATGGAGTGGCATTTTAGGACCCAGCCAGAGGCAGGGTATTTCATTTAACCTTCTGTTTCTTATTTGATTTGATACCAATACTCAATTATTGAATCAAAGGGAACTCTCTCCCATGCACATTCCAGGGGAAAGGTCTAAAGAGATGGAAATCAATGATAGGGCAGTACCAAAGCCACACACACATGGCAATAACTGAGATGAGTAGAGGTTTAAATTTTTTCATGATGTCTTTCATTGGATCACAGGCTGAGAGCTGGAAGGGACCACCAGGGTCATCTCATTTTACAAATAAGGAAATGGAGGCCAAGGGAGGTTAAGTGGCTTTTCTAGGGTTACATGGTTGGGAAGTGGAAAGATGGCATAAGAAACTAGGTTTTCTGACTCCAAATATAGCAGTCATTCCACTGAACCTTGAGGTAGGCTTGAAGGCTTCATAATAATAGCCATACTACTAATAATATTAATTAAACTAATAGTCTTGTACTTCCTTCTCTTTGTAGAAGGAAGTGCCCTTCCCACAATCTGACATTCAGACATTCAAACAAACTGGCCTTCTCTCTGCTCCTCACACAGGATATTCCCTCTCTCCTCTCCTTTGCATTGACCACACATGTCTGGAATGCCCTCCCTCCACACTTCCAACTCATAAAATCCTATTATTCCTTAAAGCACTACCTTTTGCAAAACATCCTTTTCTGATTCCCTCAGCATCTAGTGCCCTTCCTTTCAAACTACCTCGTACTCAACTACTTTATATTTATCGTCTTCAAAGTGATTCTGTATAGATTTACATACGTACGTGTTGTCTTAGAATTTAAGCTATTTGTGAGTAGATATTATTTCATTCTTTGGAGTTTTGTATGCAGTGCTTATCACGATACTTGATCTACAGTAGGTGCCTATAGAAAAAATCCTTGTTGATTGATTATGTACATGCTGCATTATGATTTCAAAGCCATTCTATACAGATTATTTCATCTGGCAACTAGATGGGTTCAGTGGATAAGCCCCAACCCTGGAGTCAGAAAGACCCAATTACAAATTCAGCTTCAGACACTTAGTTATGTGTTCCTGGGCAAGTCACTTAACCTGCCTCCTTCAGTTTCTTCCATTTATAAATGGGAATAATAGTAGCACCCACCTCACAGGGTTGTTGTGAGGATCAAATCGGATGGTATTTGTAAAGTGCTTTGAAAATCTTAAAGTTCTATCTAAACACTGGTTTGTTGCTGATAACATTGTTGATAGAGCCAACTGTAAGCCAGAAGTTTTATAATTGTAAAGCATGCTATAGTTGGAAGCTGTTACCAATTGGTGAGCCTTAGAGATAGAGAGAACCATAATCAATTTCTGATCAAATCATCATAGATTTAGGATTGAGTTAGGGTGGAGCTGGGGAAGGAATCAAAGCTATGCCCCCTCCTGTGTGTGACTGAAGCCCCCTAAAGATAGAGGCCAAGGAGGCTGATGATATTGGTCAGTATACTCAAAGAAAGGACCAGTTAGGATGGAAGAGAGCCATTTGGGCAGAGAAAAAAGTGAATTGGGCATCTCTACCAGACTGTTTGTTCTTCTTTTCAATACAAAGTATTCGAGACTTAGGAAGGTTAGATGATTTGTCCCAAATCACACAGGTAATATGTGACAGAGGTGTGATTCTCAACCCAGGACTCCAGATCTCACATCGTTTCCACAGCTTGGGGCTCAAAGGAGCTAACTAGTTCACCCAAGCTAGTGAGTGGCACATTGAGGGTGAGAACCCAGGACCCTGAATTCCTAATCCCTGTTCTTTCCCTCCCTATTTAAGGTCATTTATTCTGTGCCTTTTTTTTTCTTAACTTGGCTCCATCTGCCATAATTCTAAGTCGGAAGAGTTTATCTAAATCCTAAAGAACCTGTACCACAATTTAGTTTGATTTTACTCGTGCCACATGTGAACTGCAATTCCTCAAATTCTCAATTTTAAAGCTCCAGGGCTGCATTTGGCAATTAGTGGGACCCAGTGAAGTATGGCCTCATGGAAGCAAAGAGCTATGTTTAAAGTGCTTTTAGAATACACAGTATTTCCTGTCCCCGGTAAATAACAAGAGCTAATGGTACCATTATTCAAACTTGGGGTGATGTGGGTGGGAGCGGGGTGGTGATGGTGAAATAACAAGACCTTGATTGAAACTATTATGGGAGAAAGTAGTCAAATCTTTGCATTTAAACTTGCTCGACCTCTTCTTTTGGGAGAATGTATTCCCCAGGCTCTTTTTGATTGCTTTGTTCTATATTATTTTATTTTCTGCTTAGTCTTTTTTCAGGTCAGGGATGCATTAGGGAATTGGGGCTGTCTCCCTGCTAAAGAGACTGTGTGTTATAGCATCATCAGAAATAGAGATGTGAAAGTCCTGTTAGGTCATTGCCTCCATCCTGTGGGGGCTTGTGCTGGATTACATCTCGTAATGCGTTCCTCCTGTTGCTGAGTCTGGTTTCTATGGTGGGTGTAACAGGAGACCTTTGCCCCTAAATGGATTGCAAGCGGCTGCCTGTGGTCCATGAAGGCAATCCGAGGTCTGAGAAAGGGTTCTCTTGGAATGAGAGTAATCCAAAACCCATCAGAAAACTTTATTAGATCCAGGAAAGGAGAGAGAACTACTTGGTCATGACTCCAAAGTAGAAAGTTAAAGGAAACCCACCCGCTTTGGGGTTTGATCCTCACATGCTGCCAAAACCAAAACGAGAGCCAGGGCCTCACATCATTTTTTCTTGGAAGAAGGCAGAGAGTGCTGGGGCTGCTGAATTGTAGTGATTTTGCTACTGCTTGAAGAAAGTTATCCCTTCTTCTTCCTCTCCTCTCCCCCCTCCTCTTCAATTGTCTCCTCTTTTTCCTCCTTTTCAGATATATGGGAAAAGGGAGATTTGTGGCTTCTTCATGAATCTACAAGATTACCAAGTTATAATCAAATGAGGGGTTCAAGTATAGAAGAACATTAGGAAAATAATTATGTAATTAATCAAGAAAAATAAAACTCTGCAAGTTATGCAGAAAAAGGTCATTGTCAAAAATACAATACTCATTTACATTAAAGCCCTCTGAAAGCATAAACATGGTCTTTCTTAAATATTAGCCAGATGGCTTAGTGGACAGAATGCTGAATTTGGAGTTAGGAAGACTTGAGTTCAAATCTTGACACTTAGCTGTGTGACTCTGGGCAAGTTAACCTTTTTCTTCCTCTGTTTCCTCAACCCTAAGTTGGCAGTAACAATAATACCTTTCTTGAAGATGTGAATGAAAAGAGTAAAATATATAACATGTTTTGCAGACCTTAATTTGGTAAGTAAATGTGAACTGCTATTAATGATAGCAATGACCAAAAACTATGCTTTGCAATACAGAAACAAGAGAAGCCTTTCTAGTCAAAATGGGATAACCCCATGTAGTAGGAAGGCCGAATTTATGATCTCAAAAAGGATCATATAAATATCTGAATGGTTCGAAATCGTTGGGTATACAGAATTCTCCAAGCAGAAGGCATCAAAAAATTTATTCAGGGCCCAGAGCAACAAATAAGCAAATCAACCTCCCCATTCCAGTATTGTGAACAGAAGCCTCCAGGCCCAGTAGGCCCGCCTCACAAGAGTAGCCAGGAGGCCACAGAAAAATAAGATGGCATAAATCATATTCACCAGCCTCAAGACCTCGCTCGAACTCCTGGGTCCACACAGGGGTCGGATCTGCTTCAGATTTTTTTTTCCAGCTGTAGTTTCTCGCCTCTCCTCGCAGCCAAGCCTCTGGCGTTCTCAAGTCCCGCCTCAACGACTAGAGACCAGAGTCCAGAGACCCTTTGGTTCCCGAATTGACCCCTTTTAAGTCCTTAATCTATGCCCACACAGGTTTCACACCTGATAGGGCTTTGGGCCTGAGGCTTAGCATTTAACAGGTGAAAGTACTTTCACCGTAAACAAAAGCCGAACTCCTAAAGGGCACCCATTAAACTAAGCCCATTTTTGCCTTACTGGCACACCCCAGTTGCCCCATGTACCCACTCTTTTCTTTCCTTTGGCCAGATTTGTGATTTCATCATTTCTGGAAGCTGCTGGGGAATTTCTTCCACCAATGCAGATTGGCACTTTCTCTTCAATTTCCAGTCTTAGAGGGTCACCTAGGGATACTAGGGGCTTAAATGATTTGCCTGCAGTAACATCCAGTATGTGTCAGAAACAGGACTTGAAATCTGCTTTCTTTGACTCTGGGGCCAACTCTCTGTCTATCCAGGATGCTACCGTGTTTCTTATTTGAGATGGTGCTAGAAATGCTAGCTATAACAGTAAAACTATATTGATAGCATGTATTGGCAAAGAGGAGACAAAATTATAACTATCTGCAGATGTTATAAAAGTTTCCTAAGAATATGCAAGGAAATCACCACAACCATCCTAATTAAAACAATTATTAGTTTCAGTGAGATATAAGGATAGAAATTAATGTGCAGGAATTATTAGCATTTCTATATTGTACTAACAAAACCTAGGATGACTGATTATAATAGGAATTTCCCTCAAAATGACTATAAAATTCATAAATATCTTAGATTTTATCTACCAAAGCTCACAAAAGATTTATATATAGTCAGTCCTCAATATTCATGCTTTTAACTTTTAAGACTTCGGCAATTTTATTAGTAAAATAACCTCATTTTCAGTTTTGCCTAGGCAACCACACACATTCGTGGCTCTGTGCAGGAGAGAAAACAAAAGAAAGGTATGATCTGCTCAAGCTTGTGAAGCAGCTTGTATCCTACTGGGCACTTCACTGGTCTCATTGACCTTACTATTGTAGATTACTCTAAGTGCTTTTGTTGCATAGTGATGTGACTCAGTGAGAAAATAAAGGTGTTAGATGAACTTTGTGCCAGAATATCTGCGACCACTGTCAACTGCAAGTTTGATGTTAACAAATTGATTTTTCTTTATATCCACAAAAAGTGGGCAACTAGGTGATGCAGTGGATAGATTGCTGGGCCTGGAGTCAGGAAGACTCATTTTCCTGAGTTCCAATTTGGCCTTAGACACTCACTAGCTGTATGACCCTGGGAAAGTCATTTAACCCTATTTGCCTTAGTTTTCTCAGCTGTAAATGAGTTGGATAAGGAAATTGCACACCACTCTAGTGTCTTTACCAAGACAACCCTCATTGGGTCATTAAGAGTTGGACATGACTCAAACAACTGCACTATATTCACAAAAAGGAGAAAAGTACTTGTGGTATTGTAGATTTCATGTGTTTAGGAAAAGCAAATTTTGTCTGATGTAATTTTTTATTAAGATGTTAAGACAAAAAGTCACAGGATTCTAGGGAATAACTAGTGAGAAAAATGTTTTACATGTTACCAATTTTATTTTGTGTGCTGTATTTTTATGGTTGATTTCATGGTTGCTGTGTTAGGAAAAGTGCATATTATCAGAATTAATATTTTGCTATAAATGATTATATGCAGAAAAGTGTATTTTCAGCAATGTCTAGGAAAAGGTTAGGGTTTTTGGTAATTGTGAAACATATTTCCCTGATTTCCCATAGGTTTAATGTATCTACATGAATGTTTCTGACTTTCATGTCATTTTCTAGTAACATTACCCCTGTGAAAATCGAGGATTGAATGTAAATATGATTATAAAATATTCTCTGCAGAAAAAAGAAACAAATAATTGGAGAGATATTCTTAGCTTGTAGTTGGAACATGCTAACAAAGCAAAAATGAAAATGATACAAATTTTACATGCTTCGTACAGCACCATCCAATTACCTAATATGTACTTTATATAATTTTGTGAAACTGTAACAAATTTTCTTGGATGAGCAAACCATCTTTAATCTCTAAAGAAATAATGAGAAAAACATGAATGAAAAGGACATGAAATTACCAGACCTCAATCTGTGTAATAAAGAAGTAGTTATCAAAACAAATTTCTTGCAGAAGGCTTTCTTTTGACAAAAAAAAAAGATGGTAAAACTGGAAGTTCATTTGGCAGAAATTATCCATGACCAACAACTTATACTGTATGCAATAATAGAAGTCTAGACCAAATGTAAGGTAGAGGAGATGTGACAGACAAAATAAATAATGTTGACTGCATAAAGTTAAAGAGTTTTTTAAAATAAAATTAATGATGATAGATTAATAAAAGAAATGATAGAGTCGAGAAATTTTGTATGAAATATCACAGGTGGACCTATGATATCCAATAGGTGTGTCTTGGATACAAATGTTGATGCAAATCTATCTGTCTATCTATGTATCTATGTATCTATCTACTGGGAATTTCCATACATATTATTTATATCAAGTGTCGCTCCCTAATTGATCCATGACCAAAAGTTAGGTGCAATTTTCTTTTTTTCTTTTTTTTATGGAGGGGGGAAGGCAGGGCAGTTGGGGTTGTGAGTTGCCCAAGGTCATACAGTTATTAAGTGTATCAAGTGTCTGAGGCTGGATTTGAACTCAGGTCCTCCTGACTCCACAGCTCCGTGCTCTGCTCACTGCACTACCTAGCTGCCCCACATGCAATTTTCAAAAGAATTGAATATAATAAATGACTACATTGGAACATGTGAAATTGCAAACAGTCAATGAAATCCAAATTCAAACACTTCTTAGGTTTAATTTCACACTCTACAAATTTGTAAGGATAAAATAAGGGAAATAGTCAATGTTGTATGGAGTTATAAGAAAACAGGTACACTTCAGGTAGGACTTTGGATTTTACTATCCATTCCCTTTATAGATATCAATTTGGAATTAAGCAAGAAAAATGGCTGCTCTTTTGCTCCTTTTTACCTAGGGATAGAGTTACTGGACTTAGTACCCAAGGAAGGCAGAGATAGAAATAAAAGTACCCTACCTACCAAAATATTAAGAGCAGGACTCTTCCTGGTAACCAAGAATGGGAAGGAAAGGTTGTGCTCATCAATCAGGATACAACTGGGAAAAGCAAAAACAAACAAAAAAACAAACACACAAAAACAAAACAAAAATTATGCAACATGAATGCCATGAATACGATTGTGAAGTAAGAATGACTAATATGAGGAATTTAGAGAAACATGTAAAGATATGAATGAATTAGTGTAAATTGATTTCACTGAGGAAAATGAACAGAAGCAACAGGAAAAAATATGAACAATGAACATGACAAAGGAAATGAAAATATCAGTATAAGGATATTACTTTTGGAGTGCTAGGGGAACAAAAATTTTCCCAGTGAGTAGACAATGAAACATAGTTCTGTACTCATGTCAGAGCTAGGATGGGGGTAGGAGCTACCAGGCTAGAGCACTGAATACATTGTCAAATTCAATTACTGTATCTGATGTTTTTGAGTACTTTCATTTTTTTTTTGTTAAAAGTCAGGCTTCAATTTGGAGAAGAAATATATTTCTGTTTTCCCCCTTCAGAAATCATTTTCAGGCAAAGACAAAGGGCATCAACAAAATATTTACCTTTCATATTTAAAGACCAAGTGCCATTTTCTCATAGCTTACCTAGGCAAAAACACATAACTATTAAAACCCATTCTTAGCTAAATACCTTCCTTAACCTCCATTCATTTATGTTAGTATGATATGTTTTTAAAGCCCTCACACATGCCTCTTCCCAATATTCTTGAGTAGTGACCTAGTACGTAGCAGGAGTATTGGACTTGGAATGAAGATAAAAGTTTTAGTTTTGGCTTTGACTCTAGCTTTTCTTATCTTTGCTGGACTTAATTTTCTTCCTCTGAAAAGTAAAAGCTTGGATTTATCTTCAAATTCTCTTTTAACTCTAATTTACTTATAATAGTTATGAAGAGCAAATATTGGCTCCATTTTTCAGATGAGAAAACTGAGAGACAGAAATGTGATGTGAATTGATCAAAGTTAAATAAAAAAATATATAGAAGAACTGTAACTAGAACCTGAGTGTTCTAGTACCATATCATTTCATCACTTATACCATGCTACTTTCCATACCAATTAAATCAATCAATAAATAATTTATTAAGCACCCACTATGTGCCAGGAACTGTGGTACACACTGAGGATACAAAAGGAACTCTCGAGGAGCTTAGCATTATTATTGTTACCAAATATAATATCATCATTTTTACCCCACATTATCACCACTACCATCATTATCTTCGCCATCACCAAAATAATGATTAACTTTGTATTCACTACCATACATTAAGACATTTTAATGACAATAGTAAATATATCCCCTGGGAAAACAGGGGGAAAAGATAATTTCACAACAGTGTTTTCTTCGTGTGTTTCTTCTGAAATTTATTACTTTTTAATAGTGTCTTCTATAAGCAAATACTGGCCCCACCTTTTATTCTATTAATTAAAAATTTCCAAAGGTAGCTGACTTTAATCAGCTTAGAGTTAGATAAAATTGGCCCCCAAATAGAAACCAACCATTTATTTTATTTCACTCTGGGATAGTTAAGGTACAGTATTAAAAGTTAGTTCAGATACACTCTGGTAAGCCACGGAATAATCAGCTTATTTTCATGATTTAGAATGACCACATAACTCATGGATGGTGAAGCAGAGATACAGAGAGCTAATTATATCAGATTTTTTTCCTACTGAATGAAAATAAATGGGCTATTAGATTCTCTTCATGTTGAGTGTAATATTTATACCCCCATTCTCTATTTTTTGTATTTTGATGGAGAAGCTGCATAACTTTTCAATTAGCGGCAGTGAATAGCATCTTAGCTATTGCATTAATTGTCCTTTGGAATCTTGCCACTCCCCTAGTATGTTTTTTCTCCCACCAGGAGACATTGTTTTAGACTCTTGGTTTCAAGTAGTTAATCAGTATAATAAGGAACTGAGACACCACCATGTTCTGTCTCTTTAAAGATGGGGAAACTGAGGCTTTGTCTGCAAAAAATTGGAGAATAAAAGACAACTTCTAATTGTTGTAGAGTTCAATCTGAATAATGGACTCTTTTTACTTCTCTAAAATAGCCAGCATTTATATAGCATTTTAAGGTTTTCAAAGCACTGTATATACATTACTTCTTTTATATTATATTATATTATATTATATTATATTATATTATATTATATTATATTATATTATATTATATTATATTATATTATATTATATTATATTATATTATATTATATTATATTATATTATATTATATTATATTATATTAT
>CM053622.1:94604581-94621986 GCA_028646595.1 Phalanger gymnotis
ACTTCGTTTCTGTATATGTTACTACCTTACATGTGGGGTATATGGATGTTCAAGGAGGACTAGCACCTCTGCTCAAGGGCTTTCCAAGCTGGGCTTTACAGGGCTGCTCATTTACCTTTGGTGTCCACCTGGCACTGAGCTCTCACCTGTGGCTCCAACAAGCTGTAACATTCACAGTGGCCATAGCCTGGGAAACTGCCTCAGAATATGGGCTAAACAAGGTTGAGGGTAACCAGTGGTCCATAAACCTGTTGTTGAATTAAGGAGGTGTCTACCCCAAGCATGTGAAGACTTCCCTCAGTGAAATGGGTGGATGAGAACAATTTGTTTGAAGGCAGATGAAGCAGCCACTATGGAACACTTAGACCTTGGTCAGACATTGAAGATACCAAGGACATCCACTGCTTCCTGGGCCATTGCCAGTCATCTTGACTTTTGTCTTTCCACTAGACTTTGATGATTCATAAGAAATCCAGAAGACAATTTCTCTACATTATCTACAAGCAAAGCTCTGTTCATTTCTGACAGGAATGGTAGAGCCCTCTATGACACTGATCAGTATAATTTGAAGATTCGGTAAGAAACCAAGGATCTCAACAGTGGGTGACCAGCACATAGTGCCCAGAATATCTATGTACTTTGGGATCCCCAGAGACAATCTACTTGGGATAATTTGCTCCAGAGTACTCTATTTCTGTTTCTGTTCTTTTGAGTTGTTTCCTCCTATGTAAAATGAGGGGGCATTCTTCTAGTTCTAAACCCAAATACCATACCATTTTGGCATGATTCCATGGTGTTAAGGGCTTTTGCTCACAAAATTCACATAAGATAATCTAGAACCATCCTTAAAACCTTGGGGTTCCCAAAAATTGGTGTGAGATAAATAAGAGTGACCAAGCTTTGAAATAATACTGATCAATGCATCGATGTTTCTACCATTCCTAACAGAAATGCACAGAGGTAGGCCCAGACACAGTCTCAATTCATAAAACAAGGCTAGAAAAATCAATAAATGAATAAACAAAAGAAAACAGAAGTGATAAAGAATATTATGGAAACAGAAATACTCATTGGAAATCCAGGAAACAATTTCTCCACATTATGTACAAGCAAAGCCTCAAAGATAACCATAGATTCCTTAATGTCTACTAGACAACAGGCCACTATTTTTGGATGAATGCATGAATAAAGTATTTATTAAGCAGTTACTATGTGTGAAACATTGTGCTAAATGCTGGGGATACAAATAAAATATAAGACAGTCTTTGATCTCAAGGTGACATTCTAATAAGGGAGATAACACCTAGGGAAAGTTTCAGCTGCAGGTCAGATAGAAATATCTCATGGTCCATGCAGCAGCAAAGATCTCTTACTACTTCGTCTTTTAATGTCATTTCCACTGATAAAATCATATCAGTTTCTGCTGTTGAACCATTTCACTGTGCCAAGGACTTTGGTGGCAAGAACTTTCCTTTCTGAGTCTTCAGTAGCTGTGACTATAACATCTCTATTTTTCTTCCCATCAAATTACATGCTGTCCCTACCTCATTCTACTAACTTTCAGGGTCACAATTTCCCTGTCATAATTCATCCAATTTAGTAAGGTTACCATGAAAATATGAATAAGGAAGGCTTCACCCACTTGCCAAGGCCCTTCTATAACACCATAGTAATTAGAGGATCACAACAGCATTAGATTTTTGGAGAAGTAGATTCAGATAATCTGAAGCCCTTAGAGTTCCTGGGTTAAGTATTCTGTACTTCCCTATTTAGCAGATTTACTTTCTATTACCATCATTGATGACTTGGACACAAGATCCTTCTTCTGCCTTTCGTTTATTTCACACCAATTTTTGTGAGCTACTTCCCAAGGTTTTGAGGCTGGTTCTATAGATTCTGTGAGCAAAAGCCTTAAACTCCATGGGACTATGCCAGAATAGTGTGACATTGAGATTTAAACCGAGAAGGATGCTCCTTAATTTTACATAGGAGGAAACGAACAAATAATTAGAAACAGAGTGTAGAGGAGCTTTGAGTTAGAAAGCTGGGAAAACAACTGGAAATGCTCTAATTTGGTATTAATGACCAACCAAGTTTTACTGGTTAAATTATCTCCTTGGTCGCCCTGTCACTGGCCACTCAACCTGGCCAGGCCCTTGGAGATCCACGATTTTGCTTCTGAAAAAATCTTGCTACTTTTTTCCAAGTGAAATTCAAATTAGTAGCCCAAGGTCACACTAGCAAACTTGGGTTTTGAAGCCAGGTTCTCTCACTTTAAAGTCAACACTTGTTCTGCTATAAGATGTGTGTGTGTGCTCGCGAGCATGTGCGTGTGTGTGTGTGTGTGTGTGTGTGTGTGTGTGTGTGTGTGTGTGTGTAGGGGAGGGAGGTGGAAAGGGGTCCAGATTAGCATGAGAAACTCTTGTAGAAACTCCCTCTGCTGATGTTGCTTAGAAGGTAAACTCCTTGAAGGCACAGATTATGCTTCTTTCTACTTGTATCCTTCATGTTTAGGACAGAGCTTGGCACATTTTTGTTTTTCTTGTTGAGCACTTAATGCTAGGTGACTGAGTAGCTTGTCTTTAACTTATAGAGCTTCCTGGAGTATTGAGAGATTTAGTGCCTTTCTCAACTGCCATAAAGTTATTTTGCATCATTAATTGGACTTCTATCTGACTCTTCCTGACTCCAAGGCTAGCACTATATCCACAAGGCTTCTCACAAAATGCATGCCTACAAGTGACCCAATCAATTATAATGCCAAAATCACTCCTTTACCTGTTGTTCTTCCCTTCTTTCACTTTCTGTGCTTCCTGAACTACAGTATGAGTGTTTATATTCTTGGATCTGGACAGGATAGAGGAAGCCTGTCATTGCTCAGCAAATGATAAAAACAAACACAACATTCACAGCATCTTAATGATTTCCGACCCAGTCGAAACAAGATTGAAGAATGACTGTCAGTCTGTAAGACTCCTCATAACTCCTGTTATGAAAAGACACTGACTAATTCCTTAGTCCCAGGATTCCCATGGAATTCAGAAATGCTATTGGGGGTGCTGACAGCACAGTGTCAGAAATCTGCCCATTGGAAAATGCGCCTGGGCCTGTTTCCCTTTGTGAATAAGTTATTATCTTCCATACTTCAGATTGTGGGAAATCTCATTTTTTGTTCGCTATCTGAATTAAGCCTCCCACATACATACTGAACCCTGCTATGTTGGTCTGAGGAGGATATATAAGCAATAGAAGACATTGTGTTCACCCTTGTCAAGCTTGCTATCTATCGAAAGTAATAAAATACAAATGGATAGACTACTGTGAACCAGCTTGGACTATTGGGCAGAACACTGGATTTGAGGTCCCAAGTCTCAGGGTCAAAACATACTTCTGCTACTTATTATTGATGTGACCTGGGACAACTCACTTATTCTCTATGGGTCTTATTTCTCTCTTCTGTAAACTGAGGGGATTGGCTTATGGTCCTTCTAGTGCTAAGTCCTGTGAACATAGAGGATATTCTAGATTGCATATAATCAGGTATTAGAGGATATAGAAAGAGGGAACTGTCACAGTAGGTCAGGAATGAAAGAGAGTACTGAGTTGAGCGAAGTTTGTGAAAGAGATAGGGAATTTGGAAAGACAGACAGACACAGGGGCAGGGAGATTTACATAGGCAGAGAGAGAAAGCATTCTACCCACGGATAGTTTGAATAAGGAGCTAGGATTAGAAACATAGAATGTTAGGGGTTATGATCACCTGGTCTTACCATCTTTTTAACAAATGAAGAAACTGAGACACAGAGAAGTTCAATGCATTTGACTAATGTCAATTAAGTGATGTCAAGATAATCTTGAATGCAATTGTTCTGATTCAGGGTTGAATAGAGGATCTATCTTGGTTAAAATAGAAGATTAGGTTGTAATTTACATCTATTTAAAAATTAAGTAGCAAGTGGAAATAGCTTGTTTGTTATACAACTTTATTGTTTGACTATATATACAATGATTCCTAATATTATGCCTTTTCCTGCATCTAAATTTTCACTTTTCCTTTATTTTTGGAAAGACCACTATCTTCATCTCCATACTATCCTCTCTCAGGTCCCAGCTCAAATGTTACCACTTCTGTGAAGTATTTCCCATCCCTCCAAATGAAAATCATTTCTCTTTTTATTAGATCTCATAAAATTTTGAGTGAATTTTAAAAAACCATTTATTATGTGTTTATGATGTGCCAAGCAATGTGCTAAGCTCTAGGGATACAAACAGTAAAAACATATTTTTTCTCTTTATATTGAGATTAGACAGTCCCTGTTCTCAAAGAGCTCACCCTCTCTAATTAGGGGGGACAACATATAAAAGAAAGTGCAACTGCATGAAGGTTGAAAAGACCTGGTAATGACTGAAGGGGGTAGCTGTGCTGCAAAAAGCAAGAGGTATTTAAGTGGCAAAAGGAGATCAGATGACAGCATAGGAACACTCCAAGGAATAGAGGGAAGAAAGAGAATAATGCCTGGTAGTTCTCCATCTCATTAGAAGGAATGGACTTGCTGATTCTCACCTCATCCAACCCCTGTGAGCAGTCAAGCATCCTGAGAGAAAGAAGGGGGCAAAGGGTTGGGAGATGAGGAAAGAATATCTCCAATGTTGCCACCAAGCCTTCATTCTCCCTTACCAGTCCTCAGTAGTTTCTCTGAGGGCTAGGGCTGGGAGAGTATTTAGAGAGGAAGAAAAGGAGAAATGGGCATCCCTCATCTCATGCTCTTCTTCTACACTTTTTAATATTCAAAGAGAATTGGCGCATAGTAGGCACTTAGTAAATGCTTATTGACTATGTGTTTGCTGGACTTTGGAATCATATGGCCTATATTTGAATCCTGATTTAATCAATTACAATAAGGGTGAAATTGGGCAAATCATTTCCTTTCATCTATAATATAAAGGCATTGAACTAGATGTGTCAAACTCAGATTCAGGTGGGCCACAAACCCCAGTCTTCAAAACTCCTAAGGGCTGCTTAAATAAATAAGATGAAAATACAATCAGCAAATGTTTAACAGAAAAAATAAAAATATTATATATATACATATATATATATACACACATGCATATACACATACACACAGATTCACATATATTATACATATATATTCTATATTTATACACACATATCAATTTGTGGTTTCTAAGTCAATATGCAGGCAGCAGGTAGCACAATGGATAGAGTAGGAATGGGGAACCTGCGGCCTCAAGGCCACATGTGGCCTTCTGGGGTGTGGCCATTTGATGGAGTCTAACTTTTCAGAACAGAATCTTTTATTAAGGGGATTTATTCTGTGAAGTTTAGATTCCATCAACCGCACTTGAGAACCTAAAGGGCCACATATGGCCTCGAGCCCACAGATTCCCCACCCCTGGGATAGAGTATCAGGCCTGGAGTGAGGAAGACTCATCTTCCTGAGTTTAAATCAGGACTCAGACATTTCCAAGCTGCGTGACCCTGGACAAATCACTTAACCCTGTTTTCCTCAGTTTCCTCATCTGTAAAATGAGCTAGAGAAAGAAATGGCAAACCACTCCAGTATCTTTGCCAAGAAAACCCCCAAAGGGTCAGAAAGGCTCAGATATAAATGAAAACAACAAAAAAATCAATACGTAGCCACAGCGATCCATTTCTATTTGAGTTTGATACCACTGGATCAGATGATTCTTAAGATCCCTTATACTTCCAAATCCAGGATCCTGTGATCAACTAAACTGTAAACACCTTCACTGTGGTTTGTTATCTATTCCAGTGCCTGGCAGAGTACCTTGTACATAACAGGAGCTCAATAAATGTTCTTGTGTAGCACTTGCTCTTTCAATTTAAAAGACCAACAGTTTACGTTAAAATAGCTCTAAGCAGAAACTTGGCAAATCCAAAGTCTGTGCTCCTACAGATACAGAAACACAGTTCTCACAATGAGGCTCCTGAAGGGAGCAGCCACACAAACTCGCTCCTTTTAGTCTTCCTTGCTATTAACCTTTGTGAATAGGGTTAAATCAGTGCACATGGGGGCTCCAAATGAAAAAGGACAAAAAAAGCGACCCCTCTTCTTTTTCCCCTTATGACTGCCTTCTCCATTACACCCACTCTGCAGGAGGAGAGGGCCCCTGTGGTATAGGGAGCCCTCATCAGCTTGTTCTTGGACTTGGTCCCCTTGGACTGGCTTTGGCTGAACTTTGCAAACTCTACCAAAGGGGGAACCCTTTCCCACTATTCCCTTCAAGAGCAGCCCCTTTGATGTCCCAGCTGGCTTGACTAACCTCATTTCCTCCATCCACAATGTGTGTCTGATGCAATGTTGGCCACTTCTCCCTCCATTCACTGTGGCCAAGTGCAATGTTTAATGTGTGTGTTTGGTTTGGCCTAAATGGAGCCAAATCATCTGTACTTTGTTTCACTTGCAAACCATACTCTTTTTTTCCCTTCTCTTCTCTCAAATAGTTCATTACAGATGTTTTCTATTTATCCCTTTGTGGTCTGCTCCACCCAGTTCCTACATCAGTAAATCATCTTCATGCTGCTTCCAAAATCTAAGGAAAGAAAGTGCTCAATTAGAGAGAGATAATGATTATATTTTTTTTTTCTCCAAGGCTTACACTTCAGGAGGATCATTTTCCTGTGGGACTGGCCTTGCCTCTTAATGGCCCAATTAGAATGTGAGACTAATTAAACAATGTTAATTTTATGGTGCTAATTTTAGCTGCAACATCAGAATAATGTACTTAATTTATCTTCTTAATGTACTTATTTCTTGAATATCAAAATCTTGCACATCATTGAAGGCCTGTATGAGATTGCACTTTCTTCACAAAGCCTTTCTTGATTGCTCCATCTGGACTTTCTATGGACTCATAGGATTAGCAACTATTTTGGTACCTAATCATAGACTGCTTTGTACTGCTATTAAGCTACAATATTTAGCTAGTAGACCCAATTTAATTGTTTAAAAAGGTATTTACTCAAATGACGTAGCAAGAACAATAGTAATACATCATTCCTTCCAGAAATCTGTAGGATCTTCTCCCACCAATACATACAGCATCCTTGGGGAAGAGTGGGTGCAAACTTGAAAGTAAAATACTAGGAAGATAGATATGTAAGAAGACATGTCACAATTATAGAAATGCAGGGCCCTAACATCTCTCCTCTCTCCAGAAATGTATGGCCTCACTGTTTTTTTTCTTTCTCTCTTGAAATGTCTTTACAAAATTCTCTGCTGGAAATGATATGTGGGTTAGATTATCGCTTAGCTGCTAGTCTGGGCTGCTCTATTTCTGCACTGGGTGACTTGGCTGTTTGGATGAACCAACTCCTAACAGCTGGACAGTTACTCTTGACTGGGTTGCACCTCTGCTTAACTGGCCTGCATTTAACTGAGGTTACTCTTGGTCGGCAGCTATATTCTCCTCTGTTTCAGGCTCAGCTGAAGCTCTCAGCTGGCATGGTGTTTGCCTTTCAAGAAAGAGACCTTTAGTTTAAGATTGGTGGAAGCCTCTCCTGTTCTGCCCTTTGGGCAGCACTCTGAGGTTTTTAGTGTCTCCCAGCCAACAGGTAGCAGGGCAGAGAGTGATAGTCTCTTCCTTTTCCTTTACTTTGCTTTCTGAGACATGTGGGCCACCTCAGTAAGAGACCTCACTCTTACTTATGATAACTTTCTGGTATATTTCCCTAAACTTCATCCCCGCAGGCTATGATCTTTTGTACAATAAGCACCTCAAAACTCTTTGGTTCAAGGTTCCTCAGTTTTCTATTCTTTTTAAGTTTAATCATTTTATTAGGTTGTTATTTTAAAGAAATATGAGTAAAAAGGCATATATATGTGAATATATACATACATAATTATACATGTGAATATATACACACGTATGTGTATATGTATATGCATGTTCATATATATATATATATAAACACACACATATATTTCTATTTTTTTGAGGGGAAAGGCAAGGCAATTGGGGTTAAGTGACTTGCCAAGGTCACATGGCTAATAAGTGTCAAATGTGTGAGGCTAAATTTGAACTCAGGTCCTCCTGACTCCAGGGCTGGTACTTTATTCACTGTGCCACCTAGCTGCCTCTATACATACATATTTCCAAACAAAACTCATGCTGGCATCTATTTTTACGATCCAGCTAGTTGCCACTCATCATGTGATAATGAAGGGTCGAATATTTTTAGAAAAGTTCACTGAAAAATAACTAGGAGGAAGTTAATTATATGCTGAAATACATTATAATACAAGTTTACGGAGGACATGGATGGGAGTAGGAAAGAATGGTTGATGCTTTGGAATTTTCATCATTGAAGAGAATTCCTAAGTTGAGGAGATCAATCAGTCAACATTTATTAAGCACCTACTATGTGTCAGGCATTGTGTTAAGACAGGAGATCACAGATCCATATGAACGTTTGAGTATAAGAAATTACTAACACCATTTTCTTTTACTTCTGGGTTTCTCCTGTTGCTTTTATGCAAATGGGAAACAAAGTACTTAGGTACTTTGTACTGAGGTAATATCACTGTTTGTCTCTTTCCTGGCTTTGTAAATCAGCTCCTCAAATTCTCACATACTATCTGTCCCTGTTCTTCAAAATCTGTGATTTTGCCAAAATCTAAGAGGGGAACACCTTCACATATACATATTTCAAATGTAATAAATGCATAAAAATAAATTATAAGATGCTAACCAATAAGTCTAGATGAGAATGATTTCTATTTACATTGTATTATTATTATAATTATTAATAATTTGATTATTAATCATTTTATCCTAATAGCCCTATGAAATAAGTTGTCCATACATTATTATTATCATAATTTTACATAGGAGAAAACTGAATATCAAAGAGATTAAATAATTTTTTGTGATAGAAATGGGACTTTAACCCCAAGTGTTATGTCTGTGGTTCACTTAGTGTCTAAGTCTTTTATTAAGGGCATTTGTTCTGTGAAGTTTAGATTTGGTCAAAAGATTGCACTGGAGGACCATGTGTGGCCTCAAGGCTGCAGGTCCCCTGCCCCCAACTTACACTGAAAGAGTAGACATCTTGGGCTCATTTTGACAAATATGGAGGTTAGCTATACATGAATTAAAATCTGTCACCACAAACTGATGCTTTGGGGAAGCTGATCCTTCTACCCCACCCCTAGGTTTGTTGGGTACTTGCCAAGGCCAGCTACAGTGGCAGGGGATGGCATTAATACTAGTCACACCACAATTTCTTTCTTAATTTGTCCACATACTAGTGCAGTGCCCTCATGGGGGTGGGAGAGGTAAGGGAAATATTCTAAGACAGCCCACTCAGCTTCAGTGACAAACTTCCCTGATACTGAAAAATTTCCTTGGGTCAGTTCCTTTCTTAGTGACTAATCAGACTCTACCAAAAATAACTGGTTTTGGTCAGTCTCATACCCACCAGCAATAGTGGCCATTCTCTCTTTTTAAATGTTTTAGGCAATATGGAATAAGCACATAAGAAGCATTTAATAAATGCTGTATCTAATTTAATCTAGCATTAATCATGGAGTTCCAGAGAATTATCGATTGAAGGAAGAGACCTTAGTGCTTCTTGAGTAGAGTATACCATGTTGGGGAGTTTGAGAAAATATGTTTGGATCAGGTGGATTTGATTAACGCCTGTGGCATTGAGAAAGAATCTGTCAAGAGACACATAGCCAAGTCCATGTTAGAGGCGGGACTAAAACCAGACTTCTTTACTCTAAGACTCATTCTCTATCCATAAAAATAAAAGAATATATGTGAAATCCTTTGCAAAATGTGAAGTGCCAAATAAATGTTGTACATTGTTATTATTTTTCATGTGTGTCAATATCTCCCTAGATAGAACATAAGTTCTCAGAGGACAAGGACCCATTCCCTGACCTCTGTGTCATTGGCACAGGCCTGCACAACCTGAGGCCAGAGGGCTGCTTGTGGCCAATACATACTAAGGGATTTTGGGAAGCCTGTCAAAAATGTAGAGGATGTCTTCTACATTTTTCACCAACCAATTGAAATCCTTTGGTGTGCCACAAGTGGCCCGAGGCCATATGCAATCCATGTGCTACAGGTTGTGCAGGTCTGCCTTGGCATATTGCCCAGCACTCTGAGGATATTTCTTTGCTTTTCTTCTTCTTTTGTTTGAAATAGTCTTGGACTCTGCTGTATTACATCCTGGAAATAAGCTTCCTGGCAGGACCTACCGGGTACCACATACCATTTCCTTCATGCCTCACTCTTCAAAACTGCATTTCAAAAAGAGTCTTCTATGCCTTAGGCCAAAGGCATGGCTATGGTGGGAATTCTGGGTACCAAGGAAAGTTGCTAAAGGAGATAATATTATTTGACCTCTGGGTTTTCAGCTGCCAACTTTCCCTGGGCCTATTGCAGTCCTGTAATAGGGTTTCATAGTCATCTAGGATTTTTAAAAATTTCAAGTACAGAAAAGGGAATTTGGCTTCTATAACACAGATATAAAATGGCCTAATCAGTTATTTTCAACTGTTGTAATTTCTTAGTGTTCAGAGGAGACATATAATTGCAATAATATTGCATGCTTTCCTATTCTGTGAATACTGGAGTTCAAAGGGACCTTAGAAGTCATGTAGACTAAATTTTCATTCAGTGTAAGAATTCATTCTTCATTATTCCTAAAAAAAAGTCCTTTGCTTGAATACTTCCAGATATGGGTAATACACTACTTAATTAAGCAGTGTGATTGTAGGATGGATCTAACTAGAAAAGTTTTTTTTTTTCATTGAGCTCAAATATGACCCTGCAGCTTCCATTTATTCATCCTAATTCTTAACCTTGGGAAAATTTCAACCCCAGCCACCTTCTCATACTGCAGACATCTCCACCCCATAGCCTCCTCCTTCAACTGTTGAGTTTCTACTTAGACCCTCAACATGAGGAATCATCCATACCAGCCGTGCTCACTTCTAACCTGTGTCAGCAATTAAACCTCTGGATTTTTCCACTTTGTGGATAACCATCCTATCTCCATTCAGTTCCATTTTCTATATTGTCTGATCCTCATTGGGATGTCAGCTCCTTAGGAGCAGTGATTGTCTTTCTTGTCTGAATCAGTATTTTATCTAATCTAATCTTTGTTTCTTTCCTTGTTTATTTGTTTCTTTCTTAACTATATATGCCTCTATATAACTTTCTCAGTTGCTGTGGGTATTACTAAAGGCTGCAGTTGCAGTGGGGGCCCTCTATCATTAGAGAACTTCAAGGGAACTTAGGCAAGGCTATAAGGCAGGGCCTAGATAAGTACAGTCAGGCTTAAATCTCCTTTACATTTCATAATATGAGTGAGGTTATTCATTTGATATTACTCTATCTAGATGCAAAATTTGCAGGTTCCCAGCAGTCAACCCTGGATTTCACTTCTCTTAGGGGAAATGTGTAGGAAAGTCCCTTTAAAATAGGTTAAACTATTTTTGTTTTCTTAAGATCCTTCCTTGTACAAAGTAATCAACACTATCTATAATCACATGAAACAATGCTCTAAATCACTATGGATAAAATAAATGCAAATTAAAATAATTCTACCACTCCACAACTATCAAATTGGCTAATATGACAGAAAAGGAAAATAACAAATTTTGGACTGGATGTGAGAAAAATGAGACACGAATGCACTGTTGGTAAAATTGTTTCAACTTTCACAACTGATTAAACTATTCTGTAGAGCAATTTGGTCTAAAAAGCCATGTATACCCTTTGACCAAGCAATATCATTACTAGATCTGTTTCCCAAAGGTATTTTTAAAAGGAAAAGGGCCTATATGTACAAGAATGTTTATAGCAGCTCTTTTAATGATGGCAAAGAATTGGACATTGAGACATCTCCATCAATTGGAGATTGCCTGAATAAGTTGTTGTATATGATTGTGAAGGAATACTATTTTTCTATACGAAATGATGCTCTTAGAAAACCTGAAAAGACTTATGTGAACTAATGCAAAGTGAAATGAGCAGAACTAGGAGACCATCATACACAGTAACAGTAATATTACATGATAAAGAACTGTGAAGCCTTAGTTATTCTCAGTAATATAATGATCCAAGACAATTCTGAAGGACTAAGATGAAAAATGCTATCCATCACCGGAAAAAAAAAGAACTGAGGGGATCTGAATACAGATTGAATCATACTTTTTCTTTACTTTCTTTTCCTTCTTTTTTTTGGTGGGGGGGGGGGGGCTGTGTTTTCTTCCATGACATTCCACTAACATTGTAAGTTTTTGCATGCAACTAGGAAATAAGATATACCGGCAATGTGGCATAAAAATCCATCTTGCCCTACAAGAAAGTAAAGGAAATGGGGATGGGGGGGGGAGTGGAGTGACAGAAGAGAGGGTTGACTGGGGAACGGGGCAATCAGAATATATGCCCTCTTGGAGTGGGTGGACAGTAGAACTGGGGAGAAAACTGCAATTCAAACTCTTGTGAAAATTAATGCTGAAAACTAAAAATATTAAATAAATAACAAAAAATACATAGCTTACATGATCCTGCCTTGTAGATTGTAAGACCTTACTCCAAGATAACTGGACTATTTTTCCCTTAAAAAGATATCAAAATTGTCCTTGAGACACAATCAGCACAAGGTCAAAGATTCAACCATTGATGTAGCTTCCTTGTTGCCTAAATATAAAAGCCTGAGCATAAGAAGCCAGGGATTCCTCACTCAGGTTAAATCAACATACCAACATCGCCAATGCAGAAGCAATGCTGAATCCTAGCTAATTACTCATTTTATACAATGTTTAAGTAAAATTCCTTTGCTTCACTTCTAGATGGCCTCATTTTGTTCAAATCCCAAGCCTTATATACCAGACTATCCTGAGTCAGGCATGACCTAAACATCACCTCTTGACATGATTCATGGTTTTCATCCTGCTTCCCATTTGGACTCTGCCTTTCACCTCAGACTTTTCCAGCTGCATGGCTTGTTTGCATGGCCTGTCTGCATGGTTCTTGACCTTGACTACTTTGCATTGCATTCCTGACCTCATTCTTTGTAGGAACATCTTATCTCCCTCCCTATTCCTTCTTCGCCAAATAGGGAACTAGTTTTCTTTCAGCATTTGCCTGCTTTTGGTGTTGGCCAGTTAAAGAGTACATTAATTCCACTATACTATTCTTGAGGACCTTATGATAATAAAGAAAACTCAGAATCTTTTCTTTGTAATAGTACTCATAAGAATAGAATATAAATTCATAAATAAATAAAAACTACAGAGTCATAGTCCTACTTTTTTCTTCTTAATAGGATTTCAGCATGAATGATCTATGTATACAATAAGGGCGTTCCTGATGAAAATAAGAAAAGTGAAATACGATTCTTTTGCATACATATTTTTTCCAACAGATAACACAATTATTGCCATATACCATACTGAAACATATAACAGATTTATTATAAACCCTACATATTATTTACCAATTTCAAAAAATATTTAACTCAAGAAACAACAAAAAACAATGCAGACTTTAAGACCGTTCTTAAACAGGGTATTTTCCAGGTATATGTTAAAATCATACAAAGTATCATAACTGATGTTGTCACAGGGCTGTCAAACAAAACACAAAAAAGAGAATTATCTGCTCACCTAAAGAAGACACTTATTTAGCAGTATCATGGATAATACCCTACCCTATCCAAATAGAAGTCTGCCCTGTTAATAGAAGTCACACAAATGGTATTGTACTCATTGATTCAAGCCTTAGCACACTGTAAGGACTATTCAATAAATAAAAATTCTTTTAAAAGAAAACTAAATAATTTGATAGAAAGGAAATAACAGTAGATTTTGAAACAGAGGTCCTAAGTTCAAATGACATCTCTGACTCTTACTACCACTGTGATTTAACCTCTTTGGATAATCTCAATTTTCTCATCTGCAAAACAAAGATTTGATGGCCTCTGAGGTCCCTTCCACCTTTTTTGTTCTTATGACCTTGTGCCTCTTTAACTTCAGTTTGAAACTTAGATCTGTGATATTTTCAGGACAGACATCTGAAAGACTGATGATGCCTAGGGCAAGCTTCTTTTATCTCCTCAAAATAACAATAAATTAAAGAAATAAGGTTAATGAAACAGCTACAAAAGAGGAAGGGAAGGAAATATTCAGTTGTGTGAACTTTCAGAAAAGATCAGAGAGAGTGGAAAAATGAATAAATAAAATAGAAATCCCAATCCTATGGGTGACTAATTCAGTGTGAAAGTGAGGATAAGTTTCCAAAGGAATAATAATGCATTAAAACAGCTGGATGTCCAGAAATAGGAATGAAATTTTTGCAAGAAATCTCAGAGCGATTGAGAAGCTTGAACAAAGAAATAGTGGAAGATAAGAGGACAGAACTTAGAGCTCTTAAAGGATAATTTAAAAAAATACAAATTAGAGAATTGATTACCTAGAGCAGTCCTTAATAAAACATTGGGCACTTAGAGTAGATGATATGCATACAGAAAAGATGACAGACAGATAGGCAGATAGATGGAGAGACCACTTATGAAGCTTTTACTTTGTGTTAAGGTTTGTGCTAAACACTGAAGTATACTTGCAAGAAAGCAAAATAGTCTGTGCTCAGGGAGCTTATATCCTAATGGGAGAAAATATTGATGGAGAGCTGCAAAGAGAAGTGGGGGTACACATGTGGGGACATGTCAAGGAGACTTTGGGGAGTTCATAGAGATGGAACTAAACAAATGCAGATATGCAATAACAAATATGAGTGCATAACCCAAAAGAAGCAAAATTAGGATGAAAAGAATCTTCTCTATAAGCCAAAAGAACTGTCATTGAAGACTGAGCTTGATGAGAAAAATCTGAGACTAATTGACTACTCATCAAAAAAGAAAAAGAAAATGTTGTGAAACAAGAGAATCTGAGCATGGTAGAAAATTTCCCAGAACTATTAGAAAAAGCAGGCAAATTAAGACTAATAGAACTCACACGAATTCATGAGAAGAATTCCATATCTAACTATTCCAGAAATACAGTTGTTGTTTCATTGTGTCCAACTTTTCATTACCCTGTTTAGGGTTTTCTTAGCAAAGATACAGGAATGGTTTGCCATTTCCTTCTCCAACTCATTTTACAAATGAGGAACTGAAGCAACAGGGTTAAGTGACTTGCCCAGAGTCACACAGCTAAATGTCTGAGGAACAATTTGAACTCGGGATGATGAATCTTCCTGATTCCATGACTGACAACCTATCTACTGCACCCCCTATCTGCCCTAGAAATACAGTTACTAACTTCTAATACTTAAGAATCGAGGAAAGATTCTTACAGGAAGCCAGGAGAAAGCAATTCTCCCTATTTACTGACTCCTTCCTTACTGCTTACAAACATGTCCATATTTCATTCATACTGAAAAAAAACCGTCTCACTTGGTCCTTCCATTTTTTCTAACTCTAGTACAATATCTCTTGTATTTTTTGTGGTCGGACTCCTTGAAAGGGTCATCTATGATACGTGCTTCCACTTTTTCTCCTCTCTTTCACTATTTAACAATTTAAAATCTGTCTGCCTATTCCGGCCTTTCTTTTCATTTCTCATCATCAATCATCAGGCTTCCACAATATGAAATGGTGTTGCCTGGTATGTGAACAGCTTTCTCCTGGCTTCTTGTAAGAATCTTTCCTTGATAGAATGGAGTTGCTCATGCATATGGGCATTGGTAAGGAATAATGATACCTCTTCATTTGAGATAGGGGTAAAGAATGAGATAGTGGCAGATGGCATCTTAGCAACATGAAATGAGGAAGAGGGAAAATGAGAGAGTTCATAGTGAATGGCCCAAATTTTTTCCTGTAAAATATGAAGCAAGGTTCTCAGATGAGAAGATGCAGATGGGGGAAACCGTGGGAAGTTTGAAGCATGAAAAGGAAGAGCTGCCGTGTAGTTTGGAATAGTGAATTGATTAGTGGCAGTGAAGACCCAGAGTTGAGATTGTGTAATATAAATTTGTGGTGAACTCAGTCAAAATGGTTACACAATTTTCTCCACCTATATTCAGCAACATGTATGTGGGTGTGAAGGTTGAAGGTGGTGGCAATCATCTAAGACATCCTAGACTGACAATACACAATCAACCACACTCTCCTCAAAAGAAGAGGACGGTATAAAGTTGATAGGGAAAAGAATAAAGAATGACTGGTATAAAGGTTTTGACCTGGGAGAAAATCGAGTGGCCAAGGCAGGACTGGAGGCCACAGTGTGGACAAAGAGTAGGGTCTGGTAATGTAAGGCAGAAGGATAGGTAAAAAGTCAACAGATTATGGTCAGAAAAAGAGATTTTGAGGGAAGCTAGCTGGCAAAATATATAGACTGCTGGGTCTGGAGTCAGGAAGACCTGAGTTCAAATCTGACCTTAAACAATTACTAGCTGTGTGACCCTGAGCAGGTCACTTAACTTTGTTTGCCTCAGTTTCCTCTTCTGTAAAATGAGCTGGAGAATGAAATGCCAGACCACTCTAATATCTTTGCCACAAAAACCCCGAAAGAGGTCAGGAAAAGTAAAATATGACTGAAAGATGACTAAACGACAACAAAAATATTTTGAAATTTTTTACATGGTGTTTTGGAGTTAATGGCAAGTTCAAGTTCAAAGATATCACCATCTTTGCATGTGCCTGAGAGGAGCATGGAGAAGTAGATCATAGGAAGTAATAATTAGGTTGAAAAATTAAGTCATTAGGGTGCTTAAGGGAGATTCAATATGTATGTTGAAGTTCCCTGTTATGAGGGCAGGAGTCGGAGAGGAGAGAAAAATTGTAAACCAAGTACTGAACTCATTGAGGAAGGCAGGGGCATTTCCTGAAAGTCTGCAGACAATAGCTACCAGGACATTAGTTATGTCTGAAAAAGGATAGAATTTCTATATCTTCAGCCCATTATTTTCCCTCAAGAAGTGGGTAGCATTCTTTATCTTTAGAATTGTGGGTGGTTGGCGGAGCCAAGATGGCCACATGAAAACAGCATCTTGCCGGAGCTCTCTCACAAGTTCTGTTGGATTCCTATAAAAAAGTGAATCTGAGCAGATTTGAGAGAGTTAGAAATTGCAAGCAGTCTGAGTGGGGCAAATTTCCCAGCCGGGAGAATCTGAAAGGCTGAAGGAACGACTCTGTAGGCTAGGAGAATGCTCGGCGTGCGGAGCTGCCCCAGACGGGACCAAAGCAGAAGCAGCTGGCCGGAAAACCCATGTGGGAGACAGGCTGGGAGAAAGCCAGGTGCCTGAAACCAGCGCAGATCCCCAGGCCTCCCAACACAGGACAGCACTCTGTGGAAGCGACGAGAGGCCACCGACTGTGAGATACCAGCTCCTGAGGCTTG
>CM053622.1:94622486-94653883 GCA_028646595.1 Phalanger gymnotis
TTGGGAGAAAATCTTTACAACTAGTGTCACTGATAAAGGCCTCATTTCCAAAATATACAGGGAACTGAACCAAATATATAGGAATACAAGTCATTCCCCAATTGAGAAGTGTTCAAAGGATATGAACAGACAGTTTTCAGAGGAAGAAATTAAAGATATCTATAGACATATGAAAAAATGCTCAGAATCACTACTGATTAGAGAAATGCAAATCAAAACAACTCTTAGATACCATCTCTCTCCTGTCAGATTGGCTAAAATAACAAAACAGGAAAATGATAAATGCTGCAGAGGATGTGGGAAAATTGGAACATTGTGGCATTGCGTGGAATTGTGAACTGAGTGAGCGGAACAGAGCCAGAAGAACATTATACATAACCACAGATATATTGATTCTGTGATGACTCACCCTGACAGACTTTGCTCTTCTCAGACACACAGTATGCAGAGACAGCTCCAAAAGACTCATGATGGAGAGGGCTATCTACATGCAGAGAAAGAACTACGAAGTATGAATGCAAATCGAGGCACACTTCATTCTCGCCTTTTTTCCCCTCTGCTTTTTTTTTTCTTCTCTGTTTTGTATTTGTTGTCGGGTTGTGTTTTTTTTTTTTGGTTCTGTTTCTTCTTTCTCGTGAGTCATGAGAAAATGTATAAATTAATTTCAATGCCTAGTTATACCTGGAAGTTATATGGGACTCCATGCCTTCTTGGGGAGGGAGGGAGGGAGGGAAGGAAGAAAATCTTGAACCCAAAATTATATAGAACTGTTTGTTGCAATCTAAAAATAAAAAAATTTTAAAAAATTAAAAAAAAATAAATAAAAAAAGAATTGTGGGTGGTCATTGAATTAAGCAGAGTTCTTAAGTATTTCATTTTTCCTCTTCAATATTTCCCCTTCAACATAAAAAAATTACAATATTATTGTTACTATATAAATTGTTCTCCTGATTCTGTTTACTTTATTGTGGTTCTTATAGGTCATCCTTGGTTTTTCTGAGATCATTCATTTCACAACTTATGACAATTTAATACTACTCCATTCCATTCGTATATGATAGTCTATTTTTTAAATTTCCCAACAGATGAGTATCCTATTAGTTTCCGATTCCTTGACACAACAAAAACAAACTGATATACATATTTTAAAATGTCTCCCATCATTTTGATCTCCTTTGGTAGAATCCTAAAAATGCTATAGTGCAGTCAAAGGGTATATATAGTTTGGTATTTTTGCAGTATAATTCTGAATTGCTTTCTGCAATAGGAAGACAAATTCACAGTTCTACCAACAATGAATTAGTGTGAATGTTTCTCCTCAGCACCTCTATCAATTGTCATTTTTTCTTTTTCTAATCTTTGTTAATCTAATGGGTAGGAGATGGAACATTAGTGTTTAAAACCTTAACATTAGTGTATAAAACCTTTTTCATGTGTATTTTGGTAATATAGATTTCTTCCTTTGGAAATTTCCTGTTCATATCCTTTGATCATTTATCCATTGGAGAATGATTCTCATTGTTATAAATTTGAATCTGTTCCTTAAATATCTTGGATATGAGCTTTCTCTCATGATTTTTCCAGTGTATTCAATACTCCAGTATAAAGGGATTAGTGAACCTTACCGGTTTTCTTAACTCTGATCATACTATTTCTTATTCTAGAATGCCCTCTATATAGCATACCCACTGTACTATTATATTCCTTTTGAAATTATATCTATTTCTTGAAGCCATTCTGAAATTCACCTTCTCCATGAGGCATTTGGTGATTCACATAGACTGTCCCTCATTCCTGCAACATGCCCATTTATTACTTGTATCTTATAATCCCAAATTTCCTTCAAAGCTAATCACAGGCACTGATTTTCAAAGTATTAATAGCACTTATAACCTCTGAAAATTACTTCGTGTTTACTTACCTGTCCCTGTCATATCCCTCAAGTAGAATGTAAGATCTGTGAGCCATCCTTTCATCTTTTGTATTATACCTAGTACTTAACATAGGGTCTTACATTTAGTACATGCTAATAAGCTTTTTTTGAGCTTTAATTGAAGTGAATTTCCCTAGCTGTAAGTGATTCCTTCCTCCATAGATTTCTCATAAAGACCTATATCTACATACCCCGCCATGCATTTATTAACATCTACATAATACTGGTTGTTTCTATACATGTTTTCTCTCTCCTGCTGAATTCCAAACTCTGTAAGGTAGAGACTGTGTCTAATATAACTGGGTATAGCCACATTCAATACAGAAACTTACATACAATAGGAGCATACCAAATGCCATTCTTGTGAATTCATTGTTGCAAAACAATGCAATCTCTTTCACTAGATACACATGGTCTCCATGCGTTAACACCATCACTAATTGTCCATGTCAACCACTGTGAAGCATTCTGCATTACTCTTAGGAATGGAATTATACACACATGGTTAGCTTAAAATTATCAAGTAGTTCAATCTATTATATGAGGCTTCTGGGTGTTTTAATTTTCTTCAATTTGGTACTCTGTCAAGTTGGTATGGGGAGCTAGGGATTGTTGAGCGGTTTCAATGAATTAAGACGTATAATCCAGATAGTTCTGCTCTCCTTTACCTTCTATACCCTGTCTCCCCCCCCCCAAAAAAAAGCCTAATGAATAAGCTCAGGAGAGTAGATTGAAAACATTCATAACTTTCAACTACAAGAGACAGTGGAATGGAAATAAGACCAAACTGGATTTGGAGCCACTTGCAATCAATGATGGCAAGCCAGGCAAGAGCCTGCTGGTGGATTTCCCTGCTTCAGGTTTCTTCCCCATTCCAATCCATCCTCCACTCAGCTTTAATTTAGTCAAACTGATCTTCCTAAAATGCAGGTCCAACCACATCACCCCATGTAGTTAATAAATTCCAGTGGCTCCGTATTACCTCTTGGATCAAACATAAAATCCTTTGTTTGGCTTTGAAAGTCCTTTGTAACCTGGCCTCTCCTTGCCTTTCCAATCTTACACATTGTTCCTTCCCACATACTTTGAGAACCAGTGACATTGCCCTGCTCTGAGCATTCTACTGGCAGTCCCCCATGCTTGGAACTATCTCTCTCCTCAGCTCCACTTTCCAGCTTTTCTGGCCTCCTTCAGATCTCAGTAAAATCCCATCCTCTGCAAGAAGCTGTTCCCAATTCTTTAATCTCAAGACCTTCTCTCTTTTAATTATTTGTGTTTCATCCTGTACAAACCCTTATTTGTACCTTGTTTGTACTGTTTCTCCCATTTGATTGTGAGCTTCTTGAGAGCAGGGATGGTCTTTATTTGTTTGCCTTTCTTCTAACTCCAATATTAAGCACATAGTAGATCTTTAGCAAATAACCCCTGTGTTATATTGGGCAAACTCTTGCCTTCTCTGAATCGGAGTTTCCTAAGCTGCTAAAGGAGGGGCTAGATGAAGTTCTTCCAAGACCCCTTATTGTTCTAAATCCTATGATCTCTCTCATGATGGAAATATGTTGCCAGTGGATCTTGAGAGAGCCAGATTATTTATGTCATTTGTTGCAGTGGATGGATAATTAGGTTTAGAGTCAGGAAGGCTTATGTTCAAATCCTACCTCCAACACTAAATGGCTATGAACCCTAAGCCAGTCATTTGACTTTTATAAGTCTTAGTTTATAAGTTTCAGTTTCATGATCTGTACAATAGGAATAAATAATAATTATTATCATTATTTTAGAAGAAGAATCCAGTCCTTCCTTTTAGAATAAGGAATAGCATTAGCAAAGCTATGGGAATAGAAAAGTGTGGGTTTTTCTGGGAGCAATGAATAATACCTTTATGCTAGAATGTATGTTGATTAGGAGAATCATGAGAGAAAGTTCATATTGCAAGTATTTAAGAAATGGATTTGAATTGATAAGAACAAGCAGCACTCCCCAATAGATAAATGGTTGAATCATGTGAACAGGAGGCTTTCAAAAAACAATCACCACCACCATAACCATCATCATCATCACCATGATCGGTATCAGCAGCAGCAGCAGCAGTATCAGCATCACCTCCTCCCATGGTCATTGAGAGGCTGAAAGAGGATAATGCATGTACACAGCTGACAAACCTGAAATTACTCAATAACTCTTAATTACCAGCTTTCTCCTCCACTCTATTTTCTGTGGTCAGGTGCATTTGGGCAGGTGCATTTGTGGTCAGGTCATTATGGGCATTTTATTTAAGTGACTTGTAAGTAACTATTGCAAAAAATTAATGTGCTCTTTTAATTAATAACAATAGTTCAGCATGACAGAAGATCCCAACTTCTGCTAACCCACCCACCCATAAACCCTGGCAATCCATTGTAAATTCCATTGTCTGTTTCCACTTATTCTTTGTGGCTATATAATTAAATCATTAGAACCTTGTGGTGGTAATTAGCATTAATAAGCACACCTGGAGTATTGTCTTCAGTTCTAGGAACTACATTGGTGTGGGGGGTGTGCGGAGTGTGTCCAAATGAAGGATGGACGGCCCAGACAGAAGGGAGTACTTAAAGTATGACATATGAAGAATTCTCAAAGGACATTGCAACATTTAAGCCAGCGAGGGTGGTGACAGGGATTACTGTCTTCAAGATTTAGAAGAGTTGTCATTTTGCTGAAAGATTACACTTATTTTCTCTAGCTCTGCAAGCTAGAGCTAGAACAGATGGAGTGAAGTCACAAGGAAACAACTTTTGATTTGGTCTTAAAAAGAACTTTCTATCAAGTAGACCTAGTCACTATTGAAAAAAGTTTGCATGATGCAGCGTTGGGCTGCTTGAACCAAGAAATATTAAGATATCCAAGCAGAGATTGAATGGTTACTTGCCATTCCATGCTGAAGAGCACATTCCTGTGTGGGGTGGAAATTTGGAAAATATTATCCTGTGGGTTTCCTTCTAATTCAAAGAAACTTGTTCTGCTACTCAAATACTGAAATGGACTTGAGATCTCTTGAATTTTGGAATTCCCTTCAATGACGCAGATCTCAACTCATCCATGCCTGCTCATCCCATTCTTCTCTCATCCACGTCCTCCCATGAATTCACCACAGGGGCCCAGGAAAGGGTGGTTGGAGACCTTCTTTAATTTCTTCTTTCGTCATTAAAGTCCCAATGGAGCTGTCCACTTGCCATCCCCAGATTTTGCCATGTGACTAGGCCCATCTTTTTTTTCTCATATAATTTAATCATGACATCTTTTACTCCTGTTCTTCTTTGGAGTTCTTTGTGGGTTATAAGTCACAACCTGCTGATACCTAACATGCACCTTTCCTGTGAAATACTTATCTTTATTTCCTTAGCAGCAGTGATATTTCCAGTTTCAATGACACACAATTGCAATGGTAAAATGTTTTCATCTAAAAAGATCAATCTTAGCTTTTATGCTTTTATCTTGAATCTCATTGGTAGACAGAATTTCAGGATTACACTCCTCCATGCCTATTCTTTTGTCTATACAAAATCTTTATGAAAATCATCTATAAACAAATTAATAGCATCCTCAATAAGAGTATTAGTCAGCTAGGTGGCTCAGTGAGTAGAGCATGACCCCTGGAGTCAGGAGGATCTCAGTTCAAATCTGGCCTTAGACACTTGACACATTTACTTTCAGTGTGACCTTGGGCAAGTCGCTTAACCCTAAACTGCCCTGCCTTCCCCCCCTACAAAACAAGCATTAGGAATAAACCATGATATTCAACAATGGACAATGTATCTACCATTGCATAGTGCTTGAAAGATGCAGAACATATTACAATACGCCCTTGTGCTAATTGGTGAGTCTAAAGAAACATTTGGATAGAGCAAAATTATATATTACAAACTTTTTTCAACAAGGCATCTTCCATTTTTTGACAGTATTTTTTAGGACTCCTTGGAACATATAAAATCACAGAAGTAATCCTATTTAATGACCCTCTGAAATATACTTCAAGAGGAGCATAAAGCTGGGAGACATCTGTTTGCAAAAATATTTGTCACTGTGATAGAGAAGAGACAGGAAGAGTCTATTTCAAGCAATGATTCCCTCTGCATGGTGAAATCTCCCAGATGTTCCTGTTTGTGAATGATACTGTGCTGATTGCAGCCAACCCAAAGACATTGCAATGAATAGGGCAGCAGGTAAGATGCAGTTCTAGTACTCTCCTTTCCAACCCCCCCTTCCCCCCCCCCACCTTTTTCTAGTTCTGGAATCATGATCAAATCAATGGTGCCGTTATTCCTGGAAGAAGTGTTTCACTCTATTCCCATAAGGTCCTCGTCACCACCCGTAATTTTCCTACAATTATGTCCCTTGACGGCCACCATTCTTTTATGTTCATTTCCCCGCTCTATTACAATGTGATCTCCTTGTGGGCATGGTTTTTTGTTCTTGTAGTACAAGGAGTATTCCTAGAGGCATATGAAGAAAGCCAATGTGCACAAGATGGGAATGAGGGGTTCAGAAAACATTCATTCTAATAACATCCAAAATTAAATAATTTGAAAAAGCTGCTTTTTCTCACTTCTAGCTCATTTGGCTGTAAGTGGAGGTACAACTAGAATTGAAGGATCCCAAGAACTTGTCAGAAAATCTAGGTTGATTCCTTATTTAACCATTTGCCAGAATTGCATATTTAGGGCTGGAGGTGACACTAATATAACCTAGTCTGTGCGATTTCTCCTGAGTAAAATGAGCTTACATATAATTTACAATTATTGCAGTAACTTTGAGGAAGTCCTTTTAAACTTTCAGTACAGAGGAAATATCTCTAGTTACTTCCGGAGCCAGAGGACCTGGATTCAAATCCTGTCTTTTATGTTTGCAAATTGAATGACTTTGAGCAAGTCACTTAACCTCTGTCGGTCTTACTTTCCTCATCTGCCAAATGAGAAGGGTAGACTAGATGGTCACTAAGGTCCCTTCTAGCTCTATATCTATGCTCTTGTGTTTTGTAAAAGGTTTGCAATTAGACTTTCCCTATCTATCGAACAGGGTGATCAAGTAAAATACCTCCCCAAATAGTCTTAATCCAAGGGTTTGTCCACATTACTCCCCAGCTCTGACCCCACCCCAAATTCATCTTCTAACACTCCTTTTCAAGCATTCTATCTTATAGCCAAAGTGGAATATTCATTTATTTTGTTTCACTTTTTTCCCTTGGATTTCAGCCAACCCCCTCCTGACTCATCTCCTTTGTATGCACTGCTCCCATCACGGGAACAGTCTCTTCCCCTACCTTCTCCTTATGCATACCCTTCTCCTTCAAGGTTCAGTCAAACCACCACTACTTACCTCTCTTACCCATCTTTATTAGAGGTGAATCTCTCCCTCCTGTGGATTTTTTGCACTGTTGTTTGACTCCTCTGGCCTGGTTTTAAAATTATCTGTATTCACGTCTCACCACCTTGTAGGATACTTGTAGGCAAGGATGGTGTCATTATTCATTTGGGTCTTTGTGTAAACTGTATAATTAAAAGCAAGCACTTGATGAATAGGTGTTGGCTGGAATTAAAGTTAATTTAATTGAGTGTGGTGCTTGCCAGTGACAAGCAGACATTTGCTTTATAAGCTAAGAGGTTGGGGAGTGTTAGAACACATAACTATATCAGATGATGGGACCTGATTATAGACGATTTAGAAAGTAAAGTCAGGGAAATTAAACCTGATTTGATAGGAAATAAGGAGCCATTACTGCTTCTTATACAAATGAATAACACAATGAAAACAAATCTCTAGAACTTAGAAATATGGCTACACACATAGTAAATGCTTAATAAGGTTTTTCCCATTAATTTCAAGTGTTCTCTTATATATCTTATATCAATGCAAAATATATAATAGAGGCTGAATAAACTAGAGTGACCTGCTATGAGTCAGTTGCTGTAATGTATCAGGCCTATAAATTAGCATGCCTATATCACAAAATTACAGAATCTCAGAGGTCCAGTTCAACATATACCTAAAATATCCTCAACAAAGAGTCACCAGCTATAAGAACTAACATTGATATGATGTTTTAAGGTTTGCAAAGCACTGAACATATGTTATTTCATTGGGATATTTCACAATAACCTTTTAAGATATGTATAATTATATTATTATATACAAACATATACATGCACATATATATATACATAAATTATAATTATTACATTATCTTATTCCCATCTTACCAATGAGGAAGTTGAGGATAAAAGAAGTTAAATGACTTCCCAAGAGTCACACAGATAGTAAGCACCTGAATTGGGATTTGAATTTAGATGCTCTTGACCACTTCTTCTCCAAATTGACAATCAATCAATCAGCAATTCTTAATTAAGTGGTTATTTTAGGGTAGATGGTCTGCTAAGGAATGGAAGTTCAAAGAAAAAAGATAAATGATATCTGTTCTCAAGGACGTTAAATGGTAAAAGGAGTCACTCATCCAAACCTTGTGGAAAAGTTACTGCTTATATTCAGCTCTATTTGTTTTAATCTTGTTTTTTACATTGACACAAGCCTGACTTTTTTGCAACTTCTGCATACTCTTTCTAGTTTTCCCTCTGGTATCAAGCTATACACACACACTCACACACACACACATGTGTGCATGCATATGTGTATATGTGCATGTATACACACACACATATACATACATACATGTATGTGTGTATATATGTAGACAGATAGAAAGATAGATGAGAGAGAGAGAGACAGACAGATAGCCAAAGCCATTTATTAAGTATTTACTATGTACCATGAACTCTATTAAGTACTAAAGATACAAATAAAAACAACTGACAGATCCCGCCTTCAAGAAATTTACTATCTAATGAGGGAACAAAACATGTAAATTTTGCATGGAAAGGAGGGGAAAGGGTATGCACCAGCAGTGGTATGGCTGTAGATGTCTTGGAAGTGTGGTTGCAGGTCTGGAAATTAGCAAGATAAGTCCAAAACTGGTCTATCATAGCCCAGGTTTGCTCTAGGGGCTGTCTGATTCTCTTGTGAAGAAGGGGTAAATATAAATAATAATTTGTTCTTGTTCACTTGTTTTTAGTTGTGTCCTACTCTTTGTGACCCCTTTTTTGGTTTTCTTGGCAAAGATACCAGAGTAGTTTGACACATGCACACATTAAATATATATGTATATATATACACATATGTATATATATGTATGTGTACATATATGTACATCGTATATATGTATATATGCATACATATATATGTGTGTATATAAAATACATATATGTGATTACAGAGGAAGTTATATTGAAATATAGTTATCAAACATTTTTTAAAAAGTAAGTTTACAGATGAGAGGTAAAAAAAAACACTTGATTCACAGTCAAAGCTCCACTGTGGTTTTTTTTATTATTTTATTTTTCCCAATTATGTATAAAGCGATTTGCAACATTCTTTTCTTTTTAAATTTTGAGTTCCAAAATTCTGTCACTCTCCTTTCTCCATCAGCCTTCCATCATTAAGAAGGCAATCATTTTGGACCAAAGCATATATTTCCTCCATCCTATTTTCTCTCTTGTTTATCTTTCTGTTTCTCTCTCCTTTTACTATATACCTCAAAAGTGTTTTGCTTCAGATTACCACTTCTCCCTATCTGTCCACCTTTCTATCAGTTCCCCCTATCTTTTATCCTCTACCCCACCTACTTTCCTGCATGGCAAGATAGATTTCTATACCCAATTAAGTGTGTATGTTATTCACTCTTTGAGCTAATTCAAATGAGAGTAAGGCTCAAGCATTGTCTACCTCCCCATCTTAATCTCCACTGTAAAAACTCTTTTGTATCTCTCTCATACAAGTCAATTTACCCCATTCTACCTCTTCCTTCCTCCTTCTCCTATTACATTCCTTTTTCTCATCCCTTAACTTTACTTTTTAGATTTCATCCCATTATGGTCAACTCACATCCTTGCCCTCCATCTATGTATACTCTTTCTAACTGGTTTAATAGCAGTGAAGTTCTTAGAAGTTCCAAGCATCATTTTCTCATACAGGAATGTAAATAGTTTGACTTTATTGAATACCTTATTATTTCTCTTTCCTGTTTACCTTATGTATTCTTCTCTTGAATCTTGCAGGAAACATGTATCTCACTGGGGCCAGAGTTTGTGCAATCCAGCACAGGCTATGACACAGCAAGCCAGCAGAAGGCCTTAGGGGCAACTGAATTGGCAGGAGTGGCTGCCAGAGCTCTCAGTCCACAGATGGGAAGGGGATTGTACAACTGGTCAGGAGATTATTGGGTAACCTTTGCTAGTGTGGGATGAAGAATTCTGTTTCATTGCCCATATGTGGGTGTGGGTCCCAGCAATAGGGAAAGAAGGAGGAGCACCAGCACAATAGTTAAATTTTCTATTAAGCTTTGGTCTTCATTAGGAATGCTTAAAAGTTCTCTATTTCATTAAATACCATTTTTCTCCCTGAAGGATTATACTCAGTTTTGCTGGGTAGGTGATTCTTACTTGTAATCGTAGCTCCTTTGACCTCTAGAGTGGCATATTTTAAGCCCTACAATTCCTTAATGTAGAAGCTGCTATTCTTGCGTTACCCTGATTGTGGCTCCACAATATTATTTTTTGGTCTGCTCGCAATATTTTCTTCTTGACCTGCGAGCTCTGGAATTTAGCTGTAATATTCCTGATAGTTTTCATTTTGGGATCTCTTTCAAGAGATGATCAGTAGATTCTTTCAATTTCTATTTTGCTCTCTGGTTCTAGGACAGCAAGGCAATTTTCCTTGATAATTTCTTTAAATATGATTTCTAGGCTCTTTTTTTATCATGGTTTTCAGGAAGTCTAATAATTCAGAAATTATCTCTCCTAGATTTATTTTCCAGGTCAGTTTTTTTTGTTTTTTCCAATGATATATTTCACATTTTCTTCTTTTTTTCTTCTTTTGATTTGTTTTATTGGTACTTGATGTCACATGGAGCCATCACTTCTACTTGTACAATTCTACTTTTTAAGGAATTGTTTTCCTCAGTGAACTTTTCTGCTACCTTTACCATTTGGCCAATTCTACTTTTTAAGGAACTGTTTTCTTCATTGAATTTTTGTACTTCTTTTTCAGTGTAGTCAATTCTGCTTTTTAAAGAGTTCTTTCCTTCAGTGAATTTTTGTGTCTCTTTCACCATTTGGCATATTCTATTTTTAAGGCATTATTTTCTTCACTATTTGTGTGCCCCTTTTTAAACCAAGCTGTTTACTCTGTTTTTTCAGGATTTTCTTGCATCGCTGTCATTTCTTTCCCCAATTTTACCTCTATCTCTCTCATTTAGATTTTAAAAGCCTTTTTGAACTCTCCTGAGAATTCTTTTTGGGCCTGAGACACCTTCAGTTTTTTCTTTGAGCCTTTAAGTTTAGCTATTCTGATTTCTGATTTTGTTTTTTATCTTCTCTGACACCATAGTAACTTACTTTAGTCACGTTTTTTGTTGTTTGCTCATTTTTCCAGTCTATTTCTTGACTTTTAACTTGATGTTAAAGTTGAGCTCTGCTTGTGGGGTCAAGGAGGCACTGCCCCATGCTTCAGGTTTTTTGTGCTGCTTTTTTCAGAGCCAGTTCTAGGGTTCTGTAAGTTTTCAGTTCTTCCAAGGTAGTATGATATAAGGAGAGGTGTGGTCAATGCTTTCCTGGCCTGTGCTTTCATCTGTGAGTGACCACACTCTTCTCCACCCTAGAACTGTGACCATGGCCTCATGTAGCCCTATAGCTGCATACTCTGTTGTGCTAGTGCTCCTCCTTTCCCTGTTACTGGGATCCAGACCCACATATGGGCAATGAAACAGAATTCTTCATCCCAAACTAGCAAAGGTTACCCTATAATCTCCTAACCATTTGTAGAGCTCTGGCAGCCACTCCTGCCAATTCAGTTGCCCCTAAGGCCTTCTGCTGGCTTGCTGTGTTGTAGCCTGTGCTGGATTGCACAAACTATGGCCCCAGTGAGATACATGTTTCTTGCAAAACATCTAAGTTGTCTTGGACTAGAAATTTTTTCACCCTATTGTTTTCTTGGTTCTGCTAATCCAGAATTCATTTTGGGGTGTTATTTTTAAGTTGTTTGGAGGGAAATTTGGAAGATCTCAATGAGTTTCTGCCCTTGTTCTGCCGTGTTGGCTTCCAGCCCAAAGCCCCACTCTCTCTCCTACCATGTGAATTCAGACAAATCACTTAACATCCATGGGCCTCAATTTTATCGTTTGTAAAATGAAGATGTTGAACTAAATGATTTCCATGTTCCTTTATAACTCTAAGCCCTATGATTTATCCATTTTGTCCTTGGGAAATATTACTTCACATCCCTAGTTTCAGTTTCCTCATGTGTCAATTGGAGAAGTTAGTAATGATCCTCAAAGTTCCATCTAACTGTGAAAGTTATGATCATAAGTGCATAGGAGAGGTATAAATATAAAGTTCTAAAGAAAAAGAGATTATCTTTAAATTTGGGAAATCTTCATGGAGGAAGTGTTACTTGATCAGGCTCTTGAATAGTGAGTAGAATCCCAATACATGATAATGAGAGGAAATATCACACATAGAACTGGAAGAGACCTGCAAGATGCTCTAATACAACATTTCAAGTTTTATAGTTGAAGAAAATGATAACCAGAGTTCTTACCTAAGGTCATAGGAGGAGAAAAACAGGGATTTGAACCCAGGTTTTTTTTACTCTAAAACTACTTCTCTTTCTACTACAGTGACATTCCAGGAAAGGTCTGAACAAAATTACTAGAAAGAAAAACATTGATTGAGTTTGGGGAATAGCAATATTTCACTTTTTAAAATTGTAAAGTATGGATTAAAATAAGGAATACTTGAACAAGAGAAAAGTACAGTATTTTATTGTGAAAAGAACATTAGATACAAAGCCAAATGACTCGGATTAAAGTTGTATATCTATCACCTTCCTACTATGTACCTTCATGTAACTTCTGTGAGTTTTAGTTTCCTCATCAAAAAGATGGAGACAATAATATCTGCCCTCATTTTGTTCTCATGAAAACAAAATAAAACAATACATGAGAAAGCGATTCATAATCTGCCAGTTGCTGTAATTGTAACATACCCACTGGTGATACTATCCCAGTACAGTTTACTCTGACAGTTCAGGTCCCCAGATCAGAGCTGTTATTTCCTTCCTTAGGATTCAAGGTGTCTCGGAGGATCTTAGAAGGTGGTTTCCCTATTACTCTATCCCACAAACCCCTGTAAGAGTACTTTCTTCACTAAGGTTTGATGTCAATTCACCAGCCAGACTTAATTAACTTTTTAGAAACAGATTTTACTAAAGTGGTATAATATGAATAATTAGTACAAAATATCACCCCTATCCCCTCCCTTCATTCCCACATTGGAGGTACAGTCACCCACAACTAGATCCAGATTTCAAAAGAAAGTGAGCTCAAGTTTAGAGCATATGTGGCAAAGAGTTTATTCACAGCTCCTGAAAGTCCAATTCCTAGAATTTTCCCTCCTCCCTCCCCCACAATTTCCTGATCTCTACGTGAAGCTCCCCTTAGTCATGGTATAATTTTCAACTGCAATTCCCTCCCAAGGGCTTGGCTAGAACTATTGCCTCCTCTAGAATGCTGTACATTTGTATTTCCAGTTTCAGCTTAGCCTGCTATTTTTGTACAATCCCACAAGCTTGAAGATAGTGAGTCCCTTCAACCATGTCCAATAATACTCTTCTTGTCACAACTAGTTGGAATGCCTTTGATTGAATGATTGATTCAGTGGAAATTTCTAGGCTCTGTTTCCACTTAAATCATATCTTTTTATTGATTAATTTAAAAAGAAATCCAGGTCTTATGTAGTTATTAATATATGGCTATGGAACAACACTCTTACCTAAGAAAATATAAATAAGGGTAAGGATCAAACCTGTGATATCAGTGGATAACTCAGGTAAAGAAACTCTAACTATGCATGTTGTCACCTTCTCTACAAATCAAAGTTTTAAAAAGTTTCCTGGAGAACTGAAAGATGAATTACTTGCTCAGGGCCACATAGCCAATATGTGTCAGAATGAAGATTTGCACCCAGGTTCTTTATTGACTTTGATACCCTGCCTCTCACTAAGAATTTAGGGATCATAAAATCTGACTGGGAGGTCTATGCTCTGTAGTCACAGAGTGTTAATTGTGATGACAAAGACATCTTTATACTGGCTGTGTCTACACCAGGACAAACCAGCTATCCATTGGGTGTCACATCAACAACATCTGGATGTTTTACTTATTGTTTCCCTATTCATCTGGAGGTTTGTTTAAGGGGATACTAAACATCTGGATAACTGGCATCTTAAAGCCAGGACCACAGTCTAAGCCAATGCATAGAAATGGACAAGCACTCCTCTCATGAGAGGGGTGGGGTGACAGATGCTGGGAATGAGGCTTCACTGTCTATTAATTTATCAACCCATCACCTTGTATCAAGATTAAGCCTATTGTAATAGAAAACAAATCCCTTCTGTTATTCCTCTGGGAAGTAGATAATGCATTTTAAAATCTTTCCAGTGTCCATGACCATAAGATTAATGCTTTAATCCTGTTTGTTATCTGTCTCCCACGCCTCCTTGTACATAGGATAAGTCAATAGAGCTTCACTTCTCTAATTGAAATCAGCCTGCTGATGGAGTCTACCCAAGGAAATGGAAGCTGGCTGCCATCATCTGTTGGGAGGAGAATTAATCCTTTGGGAGGGAGGGAAAGAGGCAGGCAGACCTAATTACCCCACTGGAAAAAGACTGGATCTACTCCTGCTACTGCTGTGCGCAGCTGGGGGAAAGGGGCCAACATCCCATTTGGCTAATCTTTTTCCTGGATTGCTTTAAAAATCACCTGATGTGGCATCTTAAGGGCTTTTCTCCTCTCATAAGCCACTAAGAATGTATTCCTGGAAGTCTCTGAAGAAGTATTTCCTATTTTTTCACTTCCCAGCTGGAAAAGAAAATGCCAAGGTGTCTGGCATATTCCCCAATTTTTTTCATCATTTGTAACATCTGATTGAAGAATATCAGAGTTTCATGTTGAGATACAAGTATGTATACACACGCATACATATATAGACATATACATGTATACACACATACATACATACATACTATATATATATGGATATATATATATATATATATACATACACATATATCGAGAGAGAGAGAGAAAGAGAGAGTAAAGAGGAAGAAAAGAAGGAAGAAAACATTTATTAAGCATCTACTATATGCCAGGCACTGTGCTAAGCAATTTAGAAATAGCATTTACAGTTGAGGTCAATAGAGTTTAAAGGACTTTCTAATGGTTATATAGTTACTAAATATCTGTTTCTAGATTTGAGCTCAGTTCTTCTTGATTATATGTCCAGCATCATTTCCACCATGCTGCCAGCTACATAGAGGATAAAAGGCCAGTTTCTGAGACTCAGAAGATTTGGGTTCAAATTCTACCTGTGACACATACTGAGTGACTATGGCCAGTCCACTCAACTTCGTAATTTCCTAAGCAATTTTCTAAAACTATGATTTATCTCTCCACCAGTGGAATGTATTTCTACTCTTGGAATTCATTTTATGAATGAAATCACATGTTCAGACCGACCTCACCCAACATATTGACATCATCATCCTTATCCTCATCCTGTTTGGCATTTGAGTCACACTTAAAGATTCACGAAATGGTTAATGTACGTTGTCCCATTTGAACCTCACCAAAGATCAATTTAACAAAAAGAAACCTAAGGTTCAGGGGCTTCATAGACCATGATGATGTACTAAGTGGAGAAAGTAGGGTTTGTACCCAAGTTTTGGCTGATTTCAAGTCCACTTCACTTTATTGTACTGGTCACAATATAAGCCGAAGCCCTAAAAAGCAAACTCTTAGAAAGGAAAGAAGGATTAGTTTGATGGATTTGTGATCTTGTTGGTATCATAATTCTCTTTGCCTGAGCAGATAGGAAACCATTTAACCTTTGTCCTGGGTAATTCTTGTCCATGTCTTTCCATTAATTCTTTATAGTTTCCACTCAATATTCAAGAGGAAAGAAAGAAGGAAGGAAAGAAGGAAGGGAGGAAGGAAAGGAGGAAAGAAGAAAAGAGGGAAAGAGGCAGAGAAGCTCCTTGCAGAGCTAGAAGTCTGGATGCATGAAAAAGTCATATATGCCAAGAAAGGTCAGGGAGCAGGCAATTCAGGTTTTCCCTTAAGAAAATGACAGCAGGAGATAAAGGCTATCATAGTAACTGTTCTATTTTTAGCTGAAATAGAAAGATCTGAACAGAGGGCCCAAATCCATTTTAGCCAGTCCTGGGACTTCCCACAGCATGGCCAGAGATGCAAATTCTGACCCTAAATATTCTCAGCTTCTCCAATCAAAAGAATAAAAAGAGTCTGTGCAAAATGAAAGAGGAAGCACCTAGAAGACCTTGGTCATTGGTAGAGCATACTTCTTCATTCCTGAAGAATAGTTTTGAGTGGGAATGGCAGCTCTCCAGCCTGCAGCAAATAGAGGAGGTAGATTCTACTCCATTACTATTTCCCTTCCAAGCTCCATGGGCTCATCTACTCATCTTATTTTGGAAGTGCAGAATACATCGGTAAAAGGTTCAGGAGCAAGTCTCTTACCATGTGGGCAGAATGGCATCTATTTGGTGTGTTCCTATAGGTACAACAAGAAAGGCTTCACCAAATCTTAGTAATGCCATGTTCACCACAATTTAGGCCTTGTATTCCATAATTGATTCTATTCTTTTGGCTCAGCTTTGATTTTTTCCCTTCTCTATCCTTCCCAAATACAAATACCATTGGAAGGGGCAACACATTTCATATTTGTATATGTGTATAATTATTTTTCACATCAATTCATTTCCCTCTCTTCTACTCCCTCATTTCAAATAAAAAAAAAGTAAGAAAACCCTCATGGAATCACATAGGGTTGAGTGGAACGAATTTGCTCATTGGCTCTCTCCAAAAATGCATATTTAAGTCTGTATTTTAGCCCCAACATAGCCCTATGTTTCAACAATTGGGCTAGCAGCTGCTGTGAGGGTGAAAGATCTACCCACGACCAGCACCCAGAAAGCTGCCAGCACCCAGAAAACACATCTATTTAACTTTTGATCTGCTTAACTAAGGAAAGCAAGGTGAAGGGGTTGGCAAGCTTACTTTAATTCAGCACACAAATATCATTCACTTAGTTCATGGGAAAAAACCAGCACCCTGAACTTCAGAGCAAAATACAAACAAAGTACAAACATCAATAGACAGACCCAATACAGATTCATAGTTACCAACATCTAGGTTCAGCCCAGGAACTCAGAACAAGGGCTGTCCCAGAGTCACACCACCACTGCTGCGGCAAAGAGTTCCAAGGAAGAAGAGGCCAACCCCTGGTTTTTATATCTTTGTCAGTGTCAAGGGTGAGTCACACATGCGACTCACCCACATGACCTAAAATCACAAAGAGGAGACTTAAACCCACGTGGTCTAAGAGCTTCTGCTGTCCCAGACATGTAAACTAGGCCCTTCCTGGAGTTAGCCCCACCTTGGGCCCCACCTTAGTTGCCAATCCACACCCACATAGGTTTTACACCTAATAGAGGTTTGGGCCTGGGGCTTAGTAAGATTCAATGAAATAGCTGAATTACTCAAAGCAAACAAAAGCCAAACTCTTCAAGGGCACTTGTTGAACTAAGTGCTAAGGAGTCCATTTTGCTTACCAACATACCCTGTCAGAAGATGGATAGTGCTTTTTATTCAGTTCTCTAGAATCATGGCTTTTTATTACATTGATCAAAATTTTAAAGTTTTTCAAAATTGGTTTTTCTTTATAATTTTGTAATTATACACACACATATATAATGTCTGCCTATTCATTCTACAATAATTAATTTAGTTCTTTTCAGGTTTCTCTGAATCCATTAATTTAATAATTTCTTGTGGTACAATAACATTCAATTACACTTACATATGATATTTTAGCCATTCCCCAATTGATATATGACAAATTATTTTCTGACTTTTTGTCACTATAAAAATAACTTCTATGAATATTTTTGTAGATATGGGCAGTGCATAGAGCCAATCACACAATCGTATGGAGTTCACAAGGATGCTTTCCTCTGCAGAAGAAATAGGGCAGCTTTAGAGCACTGGACACCTAGACAAAGAGAGATACAGAGTCTTGGGATATGTCTGAGGGGATCACATGGGTTAATGCAAGATGAGTCAGTCAGAAGCCAACCCGAAGCAATAGAAATGAAGAGGGCATTAATAGCAGGCTATAGTGGAAAGATCACAGAATTTGGAGGCGGATATCAGTTGAAATTCTGAGTTTGCTACTTAACCACCTCTGTAACTTTGGACAAGTTCCACAACCAATCTGGGTGTAGTTTCCTCTTCTATAAAAAGAGGATTAGACTAGCTTTTTATGTGGTATGTATGTATGTATGTATGTATTTATATACATATACATATATGCACATATATACCTTCATGGATACACATATATTTTTGTATTTGTATGTCATTCCAGGCCTAAATCTCATGTTCCTATGAGGTCAGATAAATGAGATCCACATGGAGATGGATGGAGGGGTGGGGATAGAAATGTGTCCTAAACTGGAGCTGCCATTATGAGTAGAATCATAAGTACCTATTGAAAGCAGCAACTAGTAGCCAATAGTACAGATAATTGGTAGATTGCCTTTATTTGCTTTGTTGACTCATGGACCAATTTTTGGCTGCTGGTTAGGAATAAGAATTTGGAATGCTACCAGCAATATGACTTTCAGTTACAGTAGTTTTGGAATTTCTTTTCTTTCTTGTCCTTTCTGTGAATGTGGTATGCCTCCTGTGGGCTCTTGTTCATTGGATTCAAAGGATAGAGCACCTGTACTCTAGCCACCCTCTGCATCTCCCTTATGTCCTCCCACCTTAAACTTTGACTCTTGGATTGTTAGGTTATGCTAGTTGAGTCTTCAACTTATCCTGCCTAGAACTAGGCAGCTATATAACTTCCCTCACTCGCCAAATCCAACTTTATAGTCATACCTTTTCAACCTGTTTCTAGCTCCTTTTTATGTTCTCTCTTCTCCCATCAGAATGTAATCTTTAGTAGGTCAGAGACTGACTTGGTTGCTTGTATCTGTATCTCTAGATGTTAATGTAGTACTTGTAGCATAGTGAATAAATAATGAATGCTTTATCATCCATTCATATAAGGAATCATTCCTTCCTGTGAATGTCCTAGTACAGCAGGGAAACTATAGTTCTATCTATGGGTTGCAGGAGTCAGTTGAGTTATGCTCACTATGGCCATTGTCTGTGATGATAGGTCCAATTTAGGCTTGCTTAATATCTGTGTCTACACATAAACAGACATGCACATACACATACATATATACATATGCATATACAGACCCTTATATGTATATATAGGTATATGTGGGTATGTATATATGTGCATACACACTTCTATCTATCCATTTGTCATCTTATAGTTAATTTAAAAGGGGAGGACAGAGGAAAGAAATTGCTACTTTTTGGAATCTTAAGAAATAAGTTATGAGAAAGAAGAACATAATATTTAGATATGCATTTCTTGATTACAACTAACGATTTACTAAATGGTTGGCAAGAAACCATAAGCTCTTAACCTTAGAGACTCTCCATCCTTGCTTCCAATAGTATTTCTAGAAACAGAAAATATTTGCTGAATAGAAACAAACTCAATTTGCTGCTAGGTTCTGAGAGACTTTTTCCCTCCTCTGCTGAGGTCATAATATGATAAGAATCCAATATACATGCTAAAAAATTCTACATGTTTTCCCTTTAATTTGAAATAAGAATAATATTTTAAAATTTCCCCTTTGATGCCTTGGAAAATGTAGCTTTTGATTATAAAAACTTCTTCCCTTTTCTGTAGGATAATTCTGACCATATGACCTTGAATAAAACTCTGACCCTTCAAGGAAGAAGTAAATTTTATCTTGTAAATTGCTTCCATATTCCAATATTGCCCACAATCATTTGCAAAAATACTACCAAATAATCTTATAAATGAGATTTTCACTCATTCAAATAAAAAGCAAATGGCTACTATCGCTAATGCAATGTGCTAAGTACTAGAAGAAATACAAGTTCCATTGAGAAATTCAATAAATGTGTCTTCTCTATGAGGCACAGTACTAGGCACTGGTGATTAAAAGATCAGTACAATAGACTTTGTTCTCCAGGAGTCTCCAAATTTTGTACATACGTATATACATACATGCACACATACACACATATACTCATGCATATATACATATATAGTGATAGAGAGATAGAAAGATATTGAGAGATAGATATCTATGTCTAGATATATCTCTCAATATCTCTGTAACTATATCTCTAACTATAGAAATACAAGTCAAGGGGAAATTTGGTAAGTACGAAGAGGAGATCTAGCCAATGTCTATCTTATTACATGATTGAGGATGAAGATGACAGAAGATTTCAGGAAGAAGAGGAACTTGAATTGTCTGTCAGTCCTCCCTTCACAATGTTTACTCTATAGTTGATCAGGTGAATTCTCATTGTCTTCTACAATTGCATATTGTATCCTGTAGCTGCTCACCTCTTGCTAAACCTTTTTGTTGTTGATGCAGTTGGGGTTAAGTGACTTGCCCAGAGCCACATAGCTAGTAAGTGTCTGAGGCTGGATTTGAACTTAGTTCCTCCTGACTCCAGGGCCAGTGCTCTATCCATTACACCACTTAGCTGCCCTTCCTTGCTAAATCTTAGCCCTGAGTTACATTCACCATCACATTCTCCACCTCTACTTAGATGGTGCTGTATATTGTGGGTTGATTGAATTACATAACAATAGCAACTTGTCTGACTACAGTTTCCTGTCAGATGGCAGGACTCAACTGGACCCTCAAATCTAGACCTTTTTCTCAATTGGACCCCTTTCTTCTCTCTTCAATCTCTCTATCCTACTACCAATGCCCTTATTCTCTGAAAAAGACTACAACTAATAGCTGGCATTTACGTAACACTTTAGGTTTTCAAAGCACCTTAGAAATGTTCTCATGTTATCTTTAAGACAACCCTGGTAGATGAATGCTATTATTATCCCCATTATCACCCGTCCTCCATGAGGAAATTGAGGCAGAAAGAAGTTAAATGACTTTCCCAGGAAAACTAGTTAGGAAATATCCGAATCTCAATTTTAACTCATGACTTTTGGACTAGAGTTCCAGCTCTCTATCCTCTATGCCACCTGGTTGCCATCAGCTACCTTGTCTCCTATCTCAAGGAAAAACTCTCCATTTCTCATTAGGTTTTTCTTCTCATTTACCCTATAGGTTAAAAAATGTCTCCACATCATAATTCATTCTTTCTTCTTTTGTTCTAGTCTGCTCAAAAGAGACTTTCTCTCTATAAAAGTCAGCTCCATTACAGTCAGCTTCTCAGCTCCATGAGTTGTCAGCTTCAAGTCTATTGTCACCTCAGGAAATTTGTGTCTTCAATCACTCTCTTCTTCTTTCTCCTCTTTCGTCTCTCCTTATGTACTGGCTCTTTACCTTGGTAGGACCCATATACCTAGAATTTCTCCATCATTAAAACAACAATGACAATGACAACAACATTTCCCTTGACCCTTACATAACTTTAAACTATAAGCCAAAATCTCTCTTCCATCTTATAGGAAAACTTTGAGGAAAAAAAATCCTCTGGTCAATCAGTGGAACAAAGATGAGGGATATACCCTACAGAAGCAAACACAGTGTTTGTAAAATATGATGTATAATATCATGTTATGTATGCATATGTAATATATGTACATATGTTATACATATATAATCATATATGTATAATTAAGTATGTAGCATTATGTTTGATGAGCCCAAAGGCCCTGATCGCTGGGGGTAGAACTCACAATTTGAAAAAGAACTTCTGGGAAAATTGGACAACATTCTGGCAGAATTATGTTTAGAATAACACCTTATGCCATATACCAAGACAAACTCAAAAAGGATATGTGGCCTACATATAAAGGGTCACATCACTAAAAAAAATTAGAGGAACAAGAAAAATTACTTTTTGATCTACAAATAATGGAACAGTTCATAACTAAACAAGAGTTAGAAAGGATCACAGGAGATAAAAGTGACATGTCTGATTATTTAACATAAAAAAGTTTTACACGAACAAGTCTAATATAGTATAAAAGAGAAATAAGCAACTGGGTAAAAAATCTTTGCAAAAAGTTTCTTTGATAAAGTTTTCCTTTATTTCATAAATATGTATTCATATGCATATTTATATGTATACATACTTATATGTACACACATGTACACATACAGCCATTTAAGATTCTAATTTATAAGACTAAGCTATGGCCCAATAGAAGCAGGCAGTTTTCAAAGGAAGAAATCCAAATCCAAGGAATTACCAATCATTAAAAATACTCCAAGCCTCTAGTAATTAGAATGTACATTTAAACAACCTTGAGGTTCTACCTGACACCTCTCAGACTGACAAAGATAACAACAGTCAGTCAGTAAGCTAGTATTTATTAAGTACTTAACTATGTATCAATCACTATGCTAAGGGTTGAGGAAACTCCTCCAAAGCCAAAAAGTCTCTGTTGTACTATACTATACTATACTGAGTATTTGTACATATGTATGTATGAGTGTGTATATATGTACATATGTGTACATCTAGAGAGTCATTATTACATAGATATCACATCTAATATATGTGTATATAGTATACTATATTCTCTCTCTGTCTCTGTCTCTCTGTCTCTCTGTCTCTCTCTCTCTCTCTCATAGGAATATAGTATGTACCTAGTTATTTAGAGATTGTCTCCCTATTAGAATGCTCATGCTAGGACTATTTTGAGTATTTTTGCTTTTTGCTATATCTCAAGCACTTAGCATAGTGCTTGACACAAATTGTAACTGCTTAATAAATGTGTGTTGCTTAATCTATTGTCTTGTCAATGTCCCTCCTAGAAGGTGATCCTCAGACCCTAATTCAGCATCCCCAAAGTGATCAGAGCAGAACATTACACAGTGGTATTCTCATCTCCCTCACCTTGGATACTATGACTCGCTCAAATTCCTCCAAAGGCTGTTAGCCTTTTTTGCTGCCACTTCACACTGTTGACTCATTTTGAGTTTGCAGTCAACTGATATTTCTCTATAATCACTGCATTCTGCTTGGTCTTCTATGGGTCATCCTTCACTATGCCAACAGAAAAAATGCCATAATTGCTATGTGATAATGACTCTCTAGATAATCATATAGAAAGCATTCTTAGATGCTCTACTTAGCTTACTTAAGGGATAGGCGTGTTGGTATAATCATTACATTCCATGTATCCAATCATTCTCTAGGTCAAAGGTACTTTTACTCCATGAGCTAAACCATTTGCATGATACCTGTTTTTTGCCCTCGTTCTACCCAGGAACATAAACCCCAAAATCCTATTGTAAGATTAGAAAGTATAAGGAAGTGCTTCCATATCTAATCTAATTCAACAAGCCTTTATTAAATGCTTCCTATGTTAAAAGAATTCTTCTAATCCTGGAGATACCAGGATTGTGTGAAAAACAGGCTCATCCCGAAGGCGGTTACATTCTACTGGGAATGGGAGACTGGAAAGAGGATACAGCACACAAACCAAAAAGCAGATAGTATCATAAACTTCTGAAGTCTTAGAATCCTAGAATCTTGATTTTTTGAAAAGACCTCCAGAGCCTCCAGTCCAACCCCATCATTTTACAGATGAGGAAGTTGAGGTCAAGAGAGGTTCAGTGAGTTGTTCAAGGTTGCATGGATAGTAAGTGGCAGAACAAGGATTTGAGCTCATGAGTACTGACTTACCCAGTGCAGTTTTCATATGTACCATGATGCCTTAACTTTTATAACATATTCTTGACTCATTCTGAGCTTACAACTGACTAAAAGCTCCAGAATGTTTTCAAACTAATTGTTCTTCAATTGTATTTCTCTCATCTTGTACTTTAATAGGTGATTTTTTTAACCCAAATATAAGATTTTAAATGGAACCCTTTTAATTTTCTCCTTATCAGATTCAGGCACTTTCTAGACTTTTTAGGCCTTTTTGGATACTGGTTTTAATATCTGCTGTGTGAGCTAATGCTCCCAGTTCTGTGTTTTCTCTGACATATGGTGAATAAGCACATTGATCTCTGCCTTTATCTAACTCCTGCTCATCAACAGACTTACATTATAGTGTAATAGATCTACCACATACACAGATTTTGATAGCAAACTGTGACATAATCATTACACATGACTATTAGAAGTCTCCAGGTGAGTGAAGGCCCCATCATTATGCATGGAAGGTAGGGCCAAGATTTGAGAATTTTAGATTTGCAAGGAACTGACCTGTCACCTATTCCAACTCCCTCCCTATCCATGAATGTTTTCTACATCTGCCATAAGTGATCCCCTTGACTCTGGTTGAATACTCAAGTGATGATGATACAGTAAGTTCTTGGAATAGGAAAGGCATAAAATTTGAAGGAAAGAACACTGTATTTGGAGCCAAACAGTCTGAGTCTGAAAGGAAAATATGCTTAGTAGTTTTGGCAATATCATACTTATCACATGACATCTATTAAGGAACCTTGATTTGAACCTTGACTCTGCCACTGCTTTTAAATGAACGTTTAAAGATATCTTTTGGTTTTATGTACTTATATTTTCCTCTGCCTCACATATTCATCCTCCTCCCAGAAAGGCATCATTTGTAATACTTAAGTTTCAAAAGTAACTAAAAGTGAAAAGAGAAAAAAATCATTAAAACTTTTTAATACATTTGACATGTGCAGTGTCCTGTATCTCTGGACCCAGATGTCTACCAAAAAGCAGGGAAAGGCTTCTTCTCATATCTCTTCTTTGGGCCCAAGCTTTTTCTTCATAATAGCACAATATTTAGTTTTGATTATATTGTGGTAATTCTTTCCATTTATATTTGTCTAGTCATTGTGTATTTTATTTACCTGGCCCCGCTTACCTCTCTTTCTATCAGTTCATATAAGTATTTCTATGCCATTCTATATATATCATGCTTGTCACTTCTTATATTATAATAATATTCCATTATATTCATGTACTACAATTTATTTAGTCACTTCCTGTAATGGCAAGCAAAGCGGGACTTTTCACTGTTTTTTCTTTTGGAGTGCTTCTTAGCACTAAGGCAACCAAGTGCCTTTGATTGAGCCTGGCCTTTATTTGTAGGAAAGCCCATACACTTTTTGCTTACTAGGTGTGAAGCCTTCAGGCCCTAAGAAGGATACACACACACACATACACACACACACACACACACATATATGTGTATATATAATATATATGTATATCTGTGCGTGCGTAGGTGTATAAAACCTCCTACTTGGAGGTTAGCATTTTGCTTTGGGGCTCACTCATTGGAAGAATGTTGATGTGGAGACTCAAAGTAGCCATTAAGGGGACCCCTGGTTTTAAAAAACCCAGATATTGATGCTTCTCTCTCTGGTAACTATGTATGTAACGCCTTAGTCAGACAGCTAGGAGCCTGTTTGTTGATTTGTGTTATTTTGCTCTGTTTATTTAATTTCTGCTTGTAATTTCTGTTTGTATTTTCTCTGAAGTTAATTTCTGCTTGTAATTTCTGTTTGTATTTTCTCTGAAGTTCAGGGTGTTGACTTTTTCCCCTGAACTAAGTGAATGATAATGCTTAATGAAAGTGAGATTGTAAATCCCTTAAAGTTGTTATCCTAACAACTGCAAAGCAGATCCTAGGACCTGTGCTAGCAGCTCTCCTGTGTGTGGGTGTTGTTGGTCTTATGCCTCCATAGCAGCTGCTAGCAGAATTGTCGTTACACTTCCCAATTGATAAGTATTGGCTTTGTTCTCATATCTTTATTATCACAAAAAGTGCTGGTATTAATATTTTGGTTCTAAGGGAGTGTTTTGTTTCAACAATCATGTCCTTGGAGTATAAGTCTAGTAATGAATTCTCTTAATCAAAGAATATGGGTTTTTAGTCTCCTGATTGGCATAATTCCAAATGCTCTCCAGAATGGAAATACTTACACCAATTCACATTTCCATCAATAATGCAGTAGCATTCTTTTTTCTCCCTGACCCATCCAAAATGGACATTAATATCATTTCTCATCATTACTCATTTGCTTAGTGTGAGGGTGAAACCTCATGGTTGTTTTTATTTGCATTTCATTTATTATTTGTGGTTGTAGAAATTATTTATATAATTGTTAATAGTTTACAATTTTTCTTTTGAGAAAAGTTTATTCATATTCTTTGACCATTTATCCATTGGGGAATAGCTTTTGTTCTTATATATTGTTGGTTACTGTTACTCTCTCTCTCCCTCTCTCTCTTTCTCGTATTTCACAGATACGAAACATTTATGAGAAATATTTGATGCAAAGATATTTTCCCAAGTCAATTGCATCCCTTCTTATCTTAAATGCATTCATTAATTTCATTTGTGCAAAAGCCTTTCAATTTTATTTAATCAAAATTATATTTTGAAATTGCCACTATCTCTTGTTTAGTTAAGAATACATCTAGTCACAACTATGAAAGGTTTATGATATGGTTCTCTTCTAATTTTCTTTGTTATGTATCCATTTTGAGTTTAATTTGGAAGATGGTGTAAGATGTTGCTCTAATCCTAATTACCATTAAACTACTTTTCATTTGTAGTTCTTATCAAACAGAGAGCTCTTTCTTAGTTAATTCATGGTTTGAGGTTGAGGAAACACTGAGTTATTGACTTCCATTATTCTTTATTCCTTCTTTTCTGCTCTTCTCCTTAGATCTATTTTTCCAACCAGCACCAAATTTTTTTTGATGGTTGTTGCTTTATAATATAATATTGTTTGAAATCTGAAAATGTTATTTCCTCTAAATTCCTATTTTCCCTCTATCTTTTCCTTACCATTGTGTATTTTTATTCCTCCAAATGAATTTGAATATGATTTTTTCAAACTCTGTGGAATATCATTGGGTAGTTTGATTGGTAGAGCATTAAAACTGCATATTATCACTGGCAGTATTGCTATTTTTATGTATTGGCTCTGGATCAGCCATGAGCACTAAACAATCCTCTAGCTCTCCAACTTGTGCTTTATTTCTTGAAGGGGAATTTTGTAATTGAATCTATTAAAATATTGGCTATGTTTTGGATATAATACCTCCAAGATATTCTACACATTTTCTGTTTTTTTTTGAATGAGATCTCTTCTTCTATTTTTGCTTCTCATACTTTGTTTATCATATAGAAATGTTGATATGTGGGTTTATTTTGTAATTTCTAACTTTTCTAAAGCTATTCTCAATTACTATTATTGAAGTTTCCATAGGATTTTCTATGTAAAACATTGTGGCTTATTGCATTTTTTGCACATGATTATCAATTGTTTTGATTTTAGCAAGTTGTACATAATAGATTTCTAGTTTATTTTGCAATATTTTTACTAAACTATGTTATGAAAACTCTTGTTTTATTCCATAAATTAAAAATAAAGTAAATAAAAATAAAAAAAAATATAATGGCATCAACAAGGGGGGATAGTTTTATCTCCTCTTTGCATATCTTCACATATTTATTTTTTTCTCTTGTTCTATTGCTATTTCTACCATTCATAGAAATATACCAAATAATAAAGGGGAAAAGAGCACCTTCACTTCACTCTTCTTATTACAAAAGCCTCCAGTGTGTTGCAATCACATATTATATTTGATATGGGCTTAGGATTATTTTTATAATATTAATTAGAAGCTCATGTCTAAAATTGTATGCTAATTTTCTTAGTATAAATGAATATTGTGGCTCATCAAAGCCTTTTTATGCCTCTATTGAGATATTCAGGTGGTTTTGGATTTTTAAAAAATACGTAATCAATTATGGTAACTGTTTTTTTCAGGTTGAATTAACTTTGTGTACAAATACAATTTGACCATAATGAATGATTTCTTCGATAAATTGCAACAGTTATAGAGGCAGAGCCAAGATAGGGACTGGAAAGCAGGGACTTGCATGAGCTCCCCCCAGGTCCCTCCAAAAATCTACAAAAAATGGCTCTGAATAAATTCTAGAACTGCAGAACCCACAAAATAGCAGAGGGAAGCAGGGCTCCAGCCCAAGACAGCCTGGATGGTCACAGGTAAGGTCTATTGCATGGTGCTGGGGAGTGGAGGGGAGCAGAGCCCAGCATGGACCGCGTGAACCAACCAGACCAGGAGCCGGGTGGAACAGGCCCTAGTGCCCTGAATCAGTGAGCTGTGGCAGTTACCAGACTTCTCAACCCACAAACACCAAAGACAACAGAGAAGGTTAGTGGGAAAAGCTTCTGGGACAGAGTGAAAGGAGTTCAGGGTTCGGCCACAACCCCAGGGGCAGTAGAGGTGGTACAGCTACAGAACTACAGCTGCAGTTGAGTCAAGCTCCAGGCCCACCTGGTGGGAGGAATTCAGTGGTGGATCTGAGGGGGTTGGAGGTTCTTGGGGGAAGAGTAGCACTGGTGTGGCAGAGCTTGCTGTGTAGCTCTGAAAACAACAGAGCAGTCCCTCAAGCTTGGGACAAAGTACTATATACTCTACAAGCAGTCATACGTTGATGAAAAATTCAAGGGTCAAGTAAGTTGGTTGGGAACATGACTAGGCAGTGAAAATGGACTCAGATTCACACTCAGACTTTGGAATTTTTTTTTTCTGGTGACAAAGAAGACTAAAACATACAGCCAGAATGAGTCAACAAAGTCAAAGAGCCTACATCAAAAGTCTCCAAGAAAAACATGTACTGGTCTCAGGCTATGGAAAAGCTCAAAAAGGATTTGGAAGAGCAATTTAGAGAGCTAGAGGAAAAATTGGGAAGAGAAATGAGAAGGATGTGAGAAAACCATGAAAAACAAGTCAATGACTTGCTAAAGGAGACCTCAAAAAATACTGAAGAAAATAACACCTTAAAAAATAGACTAACTCAAATGGCAAAAGAGCTCCAAAAAGTCAATGAGGAGAAGAGTGCCTTGAAAGGCAGAATTAGCCAAATGTCAAAGGAGGTCCAAAAGACCACTGAAGAAAATACTACCTTAAAAATTAGATTGGAGCAAGTGGAAGCTAGTGACTTGATGAGAAATCAAGATATTATAAAACAGAATGAAAGAAATGAAAAAGAGGAAGACAATGTGAAATATCTCATTGGAAAAACCACTGACCTGGAAAATAGATCCAGGAGAGAGAACTGAAAAATTATTGGACTATCTGAAAGCCATGATCAAAAAAAAAAAAAGAGCCTAGATATCACCTTTCAAGAAATTATCAAGGAGAACTGCCCTGATATTCTAGAGCCAGAGGGTAAAATAGAATCCGCCAATCAGCTCCTCAAATAGATCGCAAAAAGAAATCTCCTAGGAATATTGTCGCCAAATTCCAGACCTCCTAGATCAAGGAGAAAATACTGCAAGCAGCCAGAAAGAAACAATTTGAATATTGTGGAAACACAATCAGGATAACACAAGATCTAGCAGCTTCTACATTAAGGGATCAAAGGGCTTGGAATACGATATTCTGGAGGTCAATGGAGCTAGGATTAAAACCAAGAATCACCTCTCCAGCAAAACTGAGTATCATGCTCCAAGGTAAAATATGAATTTTTAATATCATAGAGGACTTTCAAGCATTCTCAGTGAAAAGACCAGAGCTGAATAGAAAATTTGACTTTCAAACAAAAGAATCAAGAAAAGCATGAAAAGAGCTGACAGCAGTACAATGATCCAAGACAACTGCAAAGGACTCATGATGAAAAATGCTATCCATATCCAGAGAAAGAACTAATGGAGTCTGAATGCAGATCGAAGCACACTATTTTCACTTTTTTTGGTGATGTTTTTTCTTTTCGGTCTGTTTCTTCTTTCCCAAGATGGTTAATGTGGAAATATGTTATACATGATTGAACATATATAATGTATATCAAATTGCTTACTGCTTTAGGAAAAGGGTAAGAGAAGGAGGGAGGGAGAAAAGTGTGTAACTCAATTTTTTAATGAATGTTAAAAATTGTCTTTATATGTAATTTGGAAAAAGTAAAATACTATTTAAAATAAAAAAATGCAACAGTTATCATTTTTACCGTGAATTTATTTTAAATTTTAAATTAACAACCATTAATTACAGTAGTCTAAAAGTCACTATATTTGCCTTGTCTTTTTCTTATTTAGGCAGGGGGACTATATTTATTTTATAAAAAGAACTTATTAGGATGATTTCTCAGTTTTTGAGAACATTTCATATAATGTAGGTATTAGTTAGGTTGTTTGGCTCCCCTTGATGTTCCCTTACAGCTGATTCTATCTCTTTTGCTGAGATTGTATAACTTAAGGTGTCTATTTGGTGTTCTTTTTATTTTTTGATATTTTATATATTTGATTGCATTCCTCTATTTTTGTGTGTGTTCTCAGTTTTGTTGGCATATAACTGCATAATAGGTTCTGATAATTCTTTTAATTTATTTTGGTTTTGTTGTGATTTTACCATGTTCATTTGGTATTTTGTTGATTTTGATGAAACCCTGTTTGTTACCACAAGCTCTATTCCCCTCATTCTGCTATTTTCTATTTTTGTGATCTTAAATAAAATTACTTCAACTTTATGAGACTCAGGTTCTTAAACTGTAAAATGAAGAGATTCATAGCATCAGACATTTAGAGGTGGATGCAAACTCAGTGACCATATGATCCAATCCATTCATTTCTCAAATGAAGAAACTGAGGTGCAGTTAAGTTACTTGTCAAAGATCATGCAGTTACTTAAAATGCAATGTGGGATTTGAACCAGATCCTCTGATGCTAATTGCAGCCTGCTTTCCACTGTGCAGTGTTGAATTTGATGATCTCTAAGGTTCCTACTACTTCTAGTATTCTACAAACCATAATTGTAAAGCAAGTTAGTGGTAGAGAACCAAGAGCTCCCTGTTTGTATTTTATTGAATGCATTCTCAATGACATTACAAGGGCATCACCACATAATGTTCCCCTCATGAACTATGTATGACCATTTACTTATCAGGCTTCTTCTTCACATAAAATAGAAGTTCCCTTCATTTCCTCAGAGATTTACCTTGACTTGGGATTTCACAAATTCTTTTATCTTGAGCTGTGCCCAGGCTTCTTCTCCTTCTCCTTCTCCTTCTCCTTCTCCTTCTCCTTCTCCTTCTCCTTCTCCTTCTCCTTCTCCTTCTCCTTCTCCTTCTCCTTCTCCTTCTCCTTCTCCTTCTCCTTCTCCTCCTCCTCCTCCTCCTCCTCCTCCTCCTCCTCCTCCTCCTCCTCCTCCTCCTCCTCCTCCTCCTCCTCCTCCTCCTCCTCCTCC
>CM053622.1:94656883-94700679 GCA_028646595.1 Phalanger gymnotis
CATTTTTTCTAAAGTTACAGTTATAGATAGAGGTATGTGTATATACGTGCATATATATGCTTACATACATACGTGTGTGTGTGTGTGTGTGTATATATATATATATATATATATATACATATATATACATAGTTCCCATTACTTACCAACATACAGTGCACGTCTAATTAGGCAGATCCCCTTATCATCCCCTTCTCTTCCTTTCTCCCAAACCAACCAATAAACTACACTCAGAAATACTCACACTATCACATTTATTTATTTCATTGCATCTAAAATGTATTAAATACCAACCACATATTATGACGATGCTGTGTCCATTGTTGAGAATACAAAAAAAAAAAAAAAAACAAAGGATGCAGTGCTGTCTTCAAGGAATGTATAATCAAACACATCTGTGCCTCCAGTCATTCTGTTCTCCTCTTCTAAATGGAGAGAAAAATAAATTTCCTCACCATTCTTCCTGTCATTTTCATATCTGTACCCTTCCATAAAATTGTCAAGCACTCACATGGTGACCAGAAGATGTGATACAAAGACACTCTCGATGTCTCTCTGAAGAACTTTGGAGTTGATTGTGAAACATAGGAGACACTGACACAAAACCATCCAGCATGGTGTGCCTGCATCAAAGAAGGTGCTGTGCTCTATGAGCAAAGCAGAACTGCAGTATCTCAAAAGAAATGTGAGATGTGCAAACTTAGAGATATCCCCCCTTCAAATGTTCATATGGACTATTTGTGCCCAACCTGTGGTAGAACCTTCTGAGCTCCTATTAGTCTGATCAGCCACATTTGTACACACTGTACCTTGACCTCTATAAAGTGATGTCATTTTATTCTTCAAGAACAAAGAACGACAACCAACAAAGCAAGCAAGCAACCAACCAATCTTTTGTATCCTACCCCACCCATGTGACAAAACAAACCCAAATTTACCCATGACACCTCTCATAAAGGAAGGCACAAGAGCCTGAAATTAGATTCATTTCAGAACAAAGCTTAGACTTTGTAGTCCCAAGATGTTTTACTTGGTGCATGAGGACTACCATACCCTACCGTACCATGCTACCATATCATACCACAAAGCTTTCTACTTTGAACATCCTCCTCTTCCCTAAGATTCTGTGATCATACAATGTTCAGCATCTATGGGAGAGAACATTTTCTCATTGACCTCTAAATTATAGTCTCAGTTTTCCGTTGTGCTTGCCTGGGTAACATCTCTTTGACTTGTGAAGCTCCACAGAGAAGAACATCATTTATCCGTGCTCTTTCCTTTTGAGGCAGGCTTTCCTTTTTCCTTTTTCAGCTGTTGCTATCTACCTAGCCTAATGTATTAATTGTATTTGAAAGAGTACTCAACTTTGGAATGAAGAGAACAGTGATCGAATCATTGCACTTGGTTGTGTGATGATGAGAAAACTCCTCAGAGCCTCGGTTGTTGTTGCTGTTTTTCATTGGTCCTATGGAGATAACCACGTTTTCACTTTCTATTTTATGGGTTGCTAGTGAATAAATAACTTTGTGTAAATTTCAAAATGCTATTAAAATGTATGTTAACATTACCTCTAGGACAGTGGAAAAAGCACTGTATTTGGAGTTAGAGGACTTCGATTAAAATTCTAGCTTTGAATGATGTTAGAAGGGTCACTTAACCTCTGTGGGCTTCATTTCTTTATTTTCAAAATATGAGGGCTTGACAACATGATCTCCAAGGCTCCCTTAGAGCTATAAAGATCCACAAAATTCAATGAACTTCTCAAGAGAACTGGGTCCTCCCCTTTCTCTGACTTATTTTGCAATATAAATAGTGACCTATTATATAGTACAAAGAAATAACATTTTAGTTCTTCCTTTCCCACAACTATTTTTATCCTCACTATAACTGATATGTAGCTAAGGCTTATATTTTTTCCACTTTTTTACAGATGAGGAAACTGAGGTTAAGAGATTTTTCCACAGTCACAGAGCCAATAAGTGATACAGGTGGGATCCAAACAGAAAACTCTGGATTCCAAATCCAGTAGTGCAGTAGTCCAGTAGATGTACTATCTGTTTTTTTTGTTTGTTTGTTTTTTGATGGATACAATTTCCCAGATATAAGAAACTTGTGGTAAGGAAACTCTCTCTGCTAATGAAGATTAGCAAATACTCTAAATCTTATTATGATAAAGATTTTCTTGAGGCACTGAGAGGTTATACGACTTACCTGAAGTAACATAGCCAATATTTGGCAGGAATTTAATTTGCATTCTAACTCCAAGAATATGTGTTCATCTAATACTCACAGATGATACAATACATGTAATCACGCATTCCTTTATTACTTCTCTCCCTTCCCCCTGCCTAGACAGTTAAATGTGTCTTAAGGAGGGAGATTTTTATACTTCATATCTTTAATAGGTGCTTTCTTATACAGAATGAGATCCTTTCTCACACTTCTTACACCAATGGGTTGGATCCCCTAGAGGGTTAGTGTTTGGCATTTTCCTCTCAGGGTTTTAGGAATATTCCTAAAGGGTGGTGGTACGGTTCAAATATTTAAGCCACAATTCTGGTGGGTTTTCCACAATATTAATTAGTTACTAAGTATCATTTAATCCGCTAGCCTTAATTAGTTATTACAAAGGAATAATTACTGAAAAGATGTTGCTGCTATGGTTTGTCCTTTGTTCTCAAACAAGACTATGGCATGTGGAAGGTGATGCCATGATTTACAAGTGATTTGGATTTAAGTGAGGGAGAGCTGGGCAAAGTCACCAGCCTCACTTTCACCTCCTAAGCCAACTGGGTCTAGTGGCAAGGTATAAATCAAGATGACTGGAGATGGTCCCAGATGCAGTAGGAGACCTTGGCATTTTTTCTACTGAAAAAATACAGCACGAGCAGAGTTATAGACATTGTCCTTAAATAACTGGAGTCACATTTCCCCCTATACCACCTCAGGCTTTGAAGAAAAGAAGCTCAAACTTAAAAACTGTTGCAGCACATGCTTATCTCCAACAAGTTGACTTCCAAATGTACTGTAATCAATGGGCCAGTCATTTCCTTTAGGCTTCCTTTGATCTATTGCTACCTAAGGTCAAACAGGTCACTAAGGCCTTCACTCCTCAACTGGGCTAAGCTTTCTACAAACTCTAGCATGGACTTCCATCACTGGGCCTCTGGTAGTTTGCTCTTCCAGTTTTACAAAGTTCACAAGGTCACAGCCTTATAGGTGCTCTCTCCATTCCCTTTTTAACTAAGGCAGAAAAGAATACAAACAATAGGGACAGAAGCAGCTTCAGGGCCACGTGCTCATAGCTTCATGGTGACCAAGGTCTAAAAAGTGGGTCTCTTGTTCTCTCTTGTCCTCCATACCACCCTTCCCGCACCCCATCCCCATCCCAGAGATTTACAACAATTATTGCCTCCTCTTTTTAGTGAAACCAGGCAGAAAAGAGAATGGTGTTGGGGCTTTTCCTATGCATACTCAGTTCCAACTCTTAAAGTCTATTGAAAAACCTTTTCATCTTTCCTCACCCAGAAGATAAAGGATCTAGACACAGTCATAGAGTACCTGTGCATGCTCCAAAATCCACGCTGAGGATCGTCTCAAGATAAGCACACTATGCATGCCCTTAGGGGCTGGTCTTTCAATGGCCAGTTCCTGAAACAGTTTGTACTCCATAAATGCCTGAGTGATTGATAGAGGGGAAAGGAATTTGATGTCTTTGTGATTCTTTTTGCCTGTGCTGTTTTGACAGTAATACAGAGTGCTTGAGTTTTATTGGCTCAAATATTTATCCCTTTAGAATTGATGGGGGGGGGGGCAGGGAGAGTTCTGAGCCAAGATAAGCTTCATCAGCCTATTATTTCTGGATTCTTCTGATAGGAACTATGCAAAACAATGCTGTCCAGTATTTTGTCCAGCTGGACTGAATATATGTTTTCACTTTGGGTTAAAAGTGAAAGACTATGCATGCCACCTACATTACAGACTTGGCTTTTTGCTTTTTTCTTTTCTTTGTCTGATGGATAGAGTTATCCCCATATCCCCAGGTTACAGTGAATTGGGTAATTCTCTCCACTTGGGATCCTTTGGCCTGCTGCATGGCCTATATATCTTTTGGCTTAGCTTTGACTCACAGTGACATCTGGGGGTAAGGGGGTGGATGAAAAAACAAGTTTAGCTTGTACCAAAATAGTATAAGGGTCATATACAGACAAGCTGAACAAATTTTTCTTGTTTGTCATTAGGGTACACATATACACACAATCCCTCTAGCAGCACATAGGGGCATGTTCCTCTCAAACGCAATTTGTTCCATTTTAAAATGAAGAATTTGAATTATTAGCTCATCTCTTAAGTCTCCCATTTTTGGAGGCTATGACTTTATGATGTAGGCCTGGGTAGTAGTGTGAAGTAGATGCCCCACTTGCCATAGATACAAGGTGCAAGATTCAATTCTTCCTCCTTCTAAGGAAACTTCCGTGTATGCAAATTACTCCTTCATCCTTACAATGCGCTAAATTCTGTTCACAGGTGAGATGGATAAAAAAAATGGTTTAGGACTTCAGGGATATGAGAAACATGAGCCAGGTTCAGCATGAGAATAAAGGCAGAAAGGTAGGAAATTGAACTGTGATACCAAAGGTGACTGGTTGTCATTGGTTGTCATGGTTGTCAGTGTTTCATCTGTTTAAGCTGTGGTCCACTGAGAATATGTTGAGTTAGCTCAAGAACATCCTGATCTTACATGACTTTATTTCATGTTGGTCTGTGGGGGTTAGGCCAGCATTGACAGCTCAAATTATTGACTTGCTACACACACACACACACACACACACACACACACATACACACACACACAGGCGCACACACACATGTATAAAATCAGGCCTTCTCTGAGTGGGTCCAGACATCCATTAACATAGATGATCTGTCATACAACAGGTTATACAATAAGTTCTGGATATTTAAAAAATATCTTCCAGAGGCATTTTAAAAAATATATTGTCAAAAATACAACTTTCAAGTCAATAAAAAAGATTCCATCACCATTGGTTAAAAGTCTATGCACTTCTCCCAAACCTGCCTGAAATATAATACTTAATGTGACCTACCTAACCTAGATTCCTCTGGTCTTCCCCTACTCTCTCACCATCTTTTTATTTCTACAGCTGTAATTATCATGTTGTATATTAGTAAATCAAATTCCATGTGGTATGATCTTCCATATAGGCTAATAATAATAATCTAAAATATAATAATATACAATATTAATATATTAACATAGCAATCAAGATATTATAGAATTAATATTGTAATATGTTTATATAAGATGTTTAAGTAGAATATATAATGTTATTATAACAATAGCATTTTTACTATTCTTTAAGACTTGCAAAGTTCTTTATACTATTATCTCATTTGATCCTGACCATCACTCTGGGAGGTAGGTACTAGTGTCATTCCCATTGTCCAGGAGAGGAAACTGAGGCTAAAGGAAGTTAAGTGATTTTCTTTGTCACTTAGTAAGTGCTGAGGTGGGATTTGAACTCATGTCTTCCTGACTTTAAGTCCAGAACTCTATCCCCTGTACCACCTAGCTTCAAATAAAGTCAAGCCATGCCCTACCCTTTAGAAATTCTCACTCTAAAGCAGAAAATGGAAAACAGGTTCACTCAGACACAAGGGAAAATATGCAGAGATACAACTTTAGAGATATGAAATCCCTAAGAAGAGAGAAAGTTATGGTTCAGTGAAAAGAGTGATGTTAGAGGACCTGAATTTGAATCCTGGATTGTGGCCAAGTCACATAACATCTATGAGTCTAACTTCTTCATCTTTAAAATGGGACTATGGAAGTCAGCATGTAACAGAGAAAACCAGTGCTGAATTCAAGAAACCAGCCTTGGCTTCAACTTCTGTCTCTTACACATACTTGGTGTGTGATTGGGCAAGTTGCTTTAACTCTTCTAGGTCCCAGAAAACTTTCCAAGTTGTAGTGAGGCACTGATGAGCATTGGTAGAGGTCCTTTACACACTGGGCATTCCCTTCATCGATGAATTCACAAATGGTCCAAAAAAGTGTGTAAGGATACACACACACACACACACGTGTGCATATGTCTGTGTGTGTGTGTGTGTGTGTGTGGTATTTACTAATACTTTTACTACCTACCCATAGAAATGTTGAAGAGAATAGTCCTCTGTATAATTTAAAGACATATTCAAATCTAAGCGATGATGGTAATAAAATCAATGTGTTTAATCTATCTTCATTGGCTGTGTATCGTGTTGATTGGTTCAGTGAGGTCACAAGAGAATTTATTCATTCACTCATTTGACAAGTATTTTTAAATACCTACTATGGGCAAGGTACTGCCCTTGGTGCTGAAAATACAGAGATAGAAACAAACTCATCTCTGTTCTCAACGGTTTTACATTCTATTGGGGGGAAACATGCTCAGATAATCAAAAAAAAAATAAAAATATAAGTAATTATGGTGGAAGGAAGACACTAACCACTATGGAGATCAAGAAAGACTTCCTATAGGAAGTGGCACTTAAGCTAAGCTTTGAAAGAAGCTAGGGGTCCTAAGTGAGGTTGTTCCCATAAACTACTTTTTGGACATCTATAACTTGATGTCCTGTAGAAAGTTCTTAATCAAAATGTCCCAAATAAAATTCATTACCTTTCTCCTCAAACTTTCCCCTCCTCTGAATTTTTCCAATGATATTATAAGTACTTCCATCCTCTCAGTAGCCCAAGCTTGCAGCTAGGCAGCACAATGGATAGAGTACCTATGCGTGAAGTCAGGAAGATTCATCTTCCTGAGTTCAAATCTGGCCTTAGGCGGTTACTAGCTATATAACCTTCGATAAGTCACTTAATATTATTTGCCTCAATTTCCTTATCTGAAGAATGAATTGGAGAAGTAAATGGCAAACCACTCTAGTATCTTTGCCAAGAAAATCCCAAATGGGGTCACAAAGAAACAGATATGGCTGAAATGACTGAACGACAATAAAGACAAACCTCTTTCCTTTGAGCCAATTCTGTGTCACCAATTTCGGACATCTATAACTAGATTTCCTAGACATGTAAAAATCAGTATGTCCAAAGCAGAATGCATCATTTTTGTCCCTCAGACTTTCCCTCTTGAATTTTCCCATTATCATTGCAGGCAATACTATCCTCTTCATCACCCAGGCTTGCAACTTTGGTATCATCCTCCACTTGTCGCTCATACTCAGCCAATATATCCAATTTCTGGACAAGCTTTGTTGTTCCTACCTCCACAATGTCTCTCCTATAAAGCACCTTATCTCCACTTATACAATCATTATCTTTATGGAGCCTCTCATCATTGGAACAATTGAAGTATTTTGCTGTACCATTTAAATCAATCTGCCTGAAGTCTCTCCCTGCAACAATCCATGCTCTATTAGTTGGCCAAAGTGATTTTCCTATTGTACCAGTCTGACTATATGTCATCTCCTCTGTACATCCCCATCACTCAACATACTCCTGTGGCTCTTTATTACTTACAGGGTCAATTGTGAAACCCTCTTATTGACATGTAAAGTCTTTCATAATTTGGTCCCATTCCAACTTTTCTGCCTTCTTACACTTTAACACATAGCTTATAATCCAGCAATACTTGTCTTCTTTGTGTCTCTCACACATAATCTTTCATCTGAAGACTCCATCACTTTTACTCAACTTCCCTTCATTCTTATAATGCTCTTACTTCTCAGGCTATGCATCCTATTCTCCCTGACTTTCTTCAAGGTTCTGCTCAAATTGTTCCCTTTGCAGTAGACCTTTTCTAATCCCCTCTTTTCCCCTCCCCGCTCTCTCTTCCACTTAGACTGTGAATATTTTGTATAAACAATTTTCCTAAATTTTCTCTCTCACTAGAATGTGAGTTCCTTGAGGGGAAAGCTATAGTTTTGCCTTTATTTGCATGACTAGCACTTAGTACAACATCTAGAGCATATAGTAAGTGCATAATAAACTTTATTTTGACCGACAAGGAACAAAAATATGGAGTTAATAAAGTCCTGTTATAACAGATAGGCTTTGCAAAGACATGGAGGCAGGAGATGAAATGTTGAACATGGGCTACATACTTATGAGTCTTATTCAGATCAGTCTTGAGGTCAGCAGCTGGTGTTGGCTGTCAACTCAATGTGAGGGATTTTCTGCTCAAATTTGATACAAGCTGTGGTTTAAACAGAAAATTTGGAATGTGAGACAAATAAGTAATGTGATCTCATAGGCAAAAGCCTGAGTTGGAAGTAAGAAAACCTGGATTTGGGTTCCAGATTTGCCAATAACTGATTCTTCAAACTTGGGCAAGCCACACAAGACAGCTAGATACAATAGTGGATAGAGTAGTGAACTTGGCGTCACAAAGACCTGGGTTCAAATACCACTTCAGATGCTTACTAATCTCGTAATTCTGGGAAAGTCACCTACCCTCTGTTAGCCTTAGTTTCCTTAACTGTAAAATGGAGACAACAGTAGCACCAACGTCATGGGGTTATCGTGAGGATAAAATGAGATATTTGTAAAGCACTTTGCAAACTTCAACTTCTATTTGAACTATCATCAATCACTATCATTATCATAAGTTCTCTTACAAAGTCTCCAAATCTTGGAGGTAAACATGAATTTATAAGTGTTCTAGTCCATACAGTCCTTGAACAAGAATTTCCTCCTTATCACACCTGAGCAGTGGTCATCCAACCTTTACTTAAAGGTCTCTAAGTTGCTAGAATGGGCTATTTGCTGTTAACTTCCCACCAGAGGAATAGGTGCCAGACCACAAAGTGTGGTCCTCATCTTCTTTCCCCCTCATCACTTCCTGTTTCAAAGAGGATTCACAAAGGTACTTTTCTAATTTCCATTTAAGTAGTTTGAATTTCTTTTGCTTGCTAGATAAGTGATTGATATAACTGCTATTTATCTGTGTTGCTTTATTTGGGAATAGGATGGCTGCAACAGAGAGGAACTGTGTCAGGATATGTAGAAATACAGAAAGTTCAACAGTTTAAATAGCAGGATCTTAGGATTGTGAGAAGATAGGTATGCTACTACGTTGTTGGTGGAGCTGCGAAACAACACAGCCATTTTGGAATGCAACTTGTAACTTTGCAAATAAAGTAACAAAAATGTTCACAGACTTTGACACAGAGATTCCACTATTAGGCATATGCCCCAACTATGTCATAAATAAGGAAAAAAATCCCCTTTTACACCAGAATAGTTATAGCAATAGTATGTGTGTGTGTATGAGAGAGAGAGAGAGACAGAGAGACAGAGACAGAGAGACAGAGAGACAGAGACAGAGCGAGCAACAAATTGTAAACAAATCCTTAAGGAATGACTAAACAATATGTCATACATGAATGTAATGAAATATTACTATGGTGTAAGAAATGACAAATGTGATGGATATAGAAAAGCATGGAAACATCTACATGAACTATTGAAGAATGAGGTAAGCAGGGCATTCCCCACCCAAATGTAAGTATTAACTACAAAAATTTAAATGGAAGGAATGACTACGCACCAAAATATCAGATGTTTGAAAACCAAAAGCATGACTTGAAAGGAGATATAGGAATATCTTTCCTTTCCACCATAATTACTTATATATATTTTTTAATTATCTGAGCATATATAAGGCATAGAAGCAGAGCAGATGGTAAGGGTTGGTGTTCCTCTTTCAGTAGAAAGAATGAAGTTGTTAACTTCCATCTCATTCAAACACTGGAAGGAGTCAAGAATCCAGACAAGGTGGAAGGTAAGTTTAGAGTCGCCCCTTGACGTCATTATTTTTGCTGGACCATCTTGAGTGGTTCCTGAGACATCTAGAGTTGGGGAGGTTATAGGGAAAGTTATCAGGGAGACTATAACAGGGCCAGGACATTCTTGGTGGTGATAGCTCTTAGTGTAGCTCAGCCCCCACTCATGTGTTCTGGGATGACCCAGGACTGGGGAGAAGGTAAGAGAAGAAGGAAAGAAGTTAGGGGCAGGAGTAGGGAACCTGTGCCCACGAGGCCACATGTAGCCCTCTAGGTGTTCAAGTACAGCCAGCTCAGTCAAAGGTCCACATTTGAGGACCTAGAGGGCCACATGTGGCCTCAAGGTCACTGGTTCCACACCTCTGGGTTAGGGTATGCTTGGTGGTAGTGAGTCTTTATACTACCTGGACCATGTTAACAAATGGTTGTCTTTTGAAGGGAGACATTTTTATGTAATGTGAAGTTTTCCAAAGCCAAGACTAATAAATAAGGTGGTGATCAAAGTAGAATGCTACTGGGGAGAAGGAGTGAGATCGTTTATCATTTATATCTAAGTATATACCAGGCAGGAACCTCAGAGATCATCTAGTCCAAAAATTCTTAACCTAGAGTTATTTCAAATATTTCAATTTTTCATAACTTCAATACAATCAGATTCCTCTGTAATCATATGCATTTTATTTATTTAAAAACATTATTCTGAAAAAGGGGCCATAGGATTTTTTATATTGCCAAAGGGATCCATGAAACAAAAAGTTATAAAACCCTTGATCTAAGTGCCACGCACTCATCCTACAAGTAAGGAAATGGAGTCCCACCATTTTTATAGAGAATTAAAGGTAAAGTTAATTCAAGTCATCCATCTCTTAGGCCCTACTGCACCACCACCCTGACAAGGGCAAATATAGATGATGAGAGTGACTAAATGAAATACATTTGTATGTCATGTCTCAACTCTGAATGGATGCAAATATTGAAATGCTTTCCCTTTCTTTAAGAGAAAAAGAACAAAGAGAGAAAGAAAAAAGGAACTTTACTCTCTTGGTCCTTCCTCCTTGATTGATTCTAAGACTCACTTATTACTACCAGTTGTACTACCCCTTCAGTTTGGAAGCAACAAGGTAAATTGGCAACTATTAATATCATAAAAAACAGAACTGGTCTTGAGAACAATGCGGGGCGGGGGGAAGAGAGAAAGCGGAGTTGGGAACCAGGGATTCCAATGACCATTAAGAAAAAAACCAAACTTTTTTTTAACCTTCAGCTGTGAAATCAATGATATAAGTGATTAACAAAGAGTTCTAAAATACTCAAGATTCATGGAAGTTTCCCTGAAAGAAAAAAAAAAACCTCCATGGTAATCCATGTTAGAGAAAATCCCCACAAGGATGTGATGCCAATTACTACCACCTGCTCAGTCTTTTCTCTGTTACTGTACCCTGGGGAGCAGCCAACTTAAGAGTTTTGTCAAAAAATGTCAGCTTTGCTTTGGGGGCCAGATTGAAGAACTCTCTCTGAAGACCTCCTCCTTTTTGGTCCCATGTGAAAGAACACCACTAAATCTTCCCCCAGGCTTTCACTGTGAATTTTTGGGCCTTGGATTGGCTATATCAGACCAGGGTTCAGGGAACAACAGCCCAGGTTCTTAAACCTTTCCCAAGGAAATCTTCATTTCTTCATATTTCTTCAGAAGCTTGGGGTCTGATTCTAAGTGTTCCTTTCTTTCACTTTCTAATTAGTAGCTCATAGCCATTCTTTCCCCATTGGATGCCTCTATTCATGGAACATTCTTCAATTTATTCATTTGAAAGAAGTGCCGATGTCTCATTTTTTTTTAACTCGGGGTATTCTGTAACCAGAAAAATTAAAGGATGCCTCTGGAGAGGAAGAAACTAGAGTGAAAATGAAGCAGGGGTGATGGGAAAGTCAGATGAATTTTATGAATGTTGGCCTGAGTAACTATGAAAAGAAAGAAAGCATCACCAGGGTGCCAGTGGTCTTTCTGTTTTGTCATTACAGTTTATGACTTTCCCTTCTGGCCTGCTTAGACATCAGGAATATTGTATTCTGTTCTGCATACAGCATTTTAAGAACATTGATAAACTGTAGTGTGTTCAGGGAATTTCAATCAAGATGGCAAAGGGCATTAAATTTTTGTTTTATGAGAATCATTTAATGGTAAGCCTAGAGAAGAGAGAATGAAGCTGGGAAGGAAGGGGAGGCATGAAGAAATAGGAACACTAATAGAAATGAGGTAAATTTAGGTTTTGCATAAGGTAGAAATCCCTTGAGCTATCCTAAAGGGAATATGATGCCTTGAAAAGTAATGTAACACACAAGATCAGAAGTCTTCAGGTAAGGGATGGGTGATGACTTGGCCCAGTGTATTGCAGAAATGATCTTTTTCAATATATGGTTTGATCTGAGTATCTTTTAAGTTCCTCCTGACTAACATTTCATGATTTTGAAAGTTGCTGGAATGGAAATTATGTTGATAATAAGGTGACAGGATAGGGAAACAGAAGAGGGAGCTGAGAATACCACCTTCATGTATTCCTGGCAAATGAAATTACTATCATTATGGGCAGCTAGGTGGCACAGCAGATAGAGTACTGGGCTTGGAATCAGGAAGACATATTTGTGAGCTCAAATCTAGGCTCAGATACTTACTAGCTGTGTGACCCTGGGCAAGTCACTTAACCCTGTTTGTCTCAGTTCCTCATCTGTAAAGTGAGGGGGAGAAGGAAATGGCAAACCACTCTTGTATCTTTGCCAAGAAAACCCAAAATGGGGTCATGGAGAATTGAACATGGCAAAAACAACTGAACAATAACTGGTAATCAGCAATCTTCTAAAGAACTATCATTTCTATGTTTATATTTGATTAGTTTGGTAATAACTTCCCTCCTAATTCTGAGCTTACATTATTTTGGTGACTTTTTTTTTTAAATCTGCAAGCATCCTAAGCTTTAGGTCTGCTCTGGAACTCCTTGAAGTCAATTATTCCAGTAAAGTTGGCCAATATTCCCACATTCGAATATCATCTAGTGTCTCTTTCTGTCTTATGGCCTTTAGTTAATCCAAGTGTGTTTGCATTTCGCAGGTATGTTTGATTTTCCTAGGTCTTGCATTTGACACCAAGAAGCCCAGCTTATAAAATATATTTACATGATCGAATCATTCCAGTTATTTTAATCTTCAGTTCCCACTAGTCTGTATTTGTCTGGACATCTACAACATCCCCTTTTCATCGCCTGTGCCTTCTCCACCCCTTCAGCTTCCTTTTCTGTGTTGTCTTACACATTAGAATATAAGCTCCTTAAGGACAAGCTCCTCATGTCTTTTTCCTTGTATTTATATTTCCAGCATTTGGTATAGGGCCTGACATGATAAATACTTAATAAATGCTTGTTTATTGACTGACCGATTCATATAAAAGTCATTACTTGAAAAAAACAAAATATTAGCTTTGGGGGCAGATGATAAACAGAAACAATATCCCCCCTCCAATTTTTCAAAGAAAAGATTGATTAGTATTTAATCTTTAGCTTCAGCATACCTACACAACATCACGTTGATGTTAATAATGATATTATATTTCTGCAAAGTTGAAAAATTACATGTTTCATGTTGCTTAAGAGGTTAAGTGACTTGCCAAGGGTCAGATAACAAGCTAGCCTTTTTAGGCAATTCTGAACCAAGCTCTCTCACTCCCTCACTCCAATGTCTTTTCCAATAAACTAATCACCCACCCTGAATATTTGGTGTCAAAGTGAATATTTTCTAGGTACAGAGATTTGTAGCTATGATCCTTGGCTTCAATCACTTTGCATTTGTTGAATTCTAAATAAAAGGAAAGGGAGGTATGTTCACTAATTGTTGCTTGTGAGAAGGTCATTACATCTGGTGTCTTAGATAATGTGCTATGGCATTTGTGACTAGCTCAGCATGACCCACCCAGCCAACGTCGGCTGTTGTCAATTCTAGAGTGAGTGGTGTGGAAAAACAAGGCATGATTGAGCCAAGGGGAAGAAAATGCAGTTCTTAATTCATTCTGCCAAAGAGCAAAACAAAACAAGCCAGTCATAGTTAACATGATCGATAAAAGATGATTTGCTCTCTCTTTCTTCTGTAAACTCCTAGGGCACTTATCGTCAGGACCAAAGAGTTTAACACTTAATTCTTCTTTAGTTGTGTACTATATATTTTTTTCCTTCTGTCTTCTCAAAGATAATGAAAGAGTTGTCCTTGAGGACAGGGTTTATATCTTATATTACTCCTGCTTGGTCCCCACAGTTGGGGAATAGAATAGAATAGTTGCTCAGCAAATGTTTTTTAAAATAATGGATACATAAAGTTTCCATATACACATAACTATATAAACAAATTCATATGTGTATACATATATGCATACATACAATATACATACTTGCACATATATACACACAAATATATGTGTATATGTATAGTATATTCAATATGTTATATATAGAAATGTATGCAAATAAATATGTATATTACACATAGAAATATCTATATGTAAAGCATGTTAGGTAAGTATATATATTCAGAAAGACAGTTATTACTATTGTTATTACTAGTTGATTGATAAATTACTTTTTTGGGAGCTTATAGTCTGTACTTGGGAATGTTCCATTTGTAAGCTAAGTCACTTGCTTCCAGAATACTTTATGTGGGGAAAGGGAACATTCTGAAACAATATCTATTGGATGATACTCAAACCTTTTAAGTCAACAGTGCCTAAACACCACTAAAATACACACATATATTCCACTTAGTTAATCCTCCCTTCCACTCACCAGTTGACAGTGTAGTACCAACCAAGAATGGAAAGAGCCCTGGATTCAACCTTAGAGACCCTGATTTCAAATTCTTGCTACTTCCCACCTATGTCACCTCAGCACTCACTTCAATTCCTAGGGTGTCAGTGTCCTTATCTATAAATTAAGGGGAACTTAACCAATGAAGGGTGGGCAGGTTGGTACAGTGGAACAAGCACTGGTTCTCTGTTAATAGGGATCTTGGTTGAAGTTCTTCCTCTGGTGCTACTTGTGCATTTAACCTTCTTAAATTTGTTTCATCATGTAGAAAATGAGGCATTTTGACTCAATGATCTGTGAGGTCCTTTTAAGCTCTAGGCTTATGATCTTATGAATTACTCATTCTAAGATTAACGTGATTTTCTTTATCAAATTCCTCGGTATCATGATACTTATTTTGATACATTAAAGTATCCAGAGTGGGAATAGATATCAGAGGGTATCTAGTGCAACCCATGCTTGAATAAGTCTCTTATACAATATTCCTAGCAAGTACTCGTGTTGCCACACAGCAAGTGGTCATTAAGATCTCCAGTGAATGGAAGCCCAGTATGTCCTATTTTTCCATATATAAAGTCTAGTGTTGCGACAGCCACTCAGCGCTCCCACTCTCGTCCTCTGGTGCCAGACTGAATGAACTGAATGCCTTTGAAAACATGGTGACGCTTATTATCCTTTTTACTCTGTGGGTGTGTGTGACATTCTTCTACCCTCCCATCTTCTGATATAGGTTAGGAATCGACTCTACATCCTCAGGTTATTTTTTCTTTGTTGTCATATTTTTGGTACCCAGGAAACGATGATGATGATGGTGATCTTTAAGTTTTTTTAAGTGCTTTACATATGTTATCTCAGTAGATCCTTACAACCATGTGTGTTGCTGAGTCATTTCAGTCATGTCCAACTTTCCATGAAGCCATTTGGGATTTTCTTGGCAAAGATACTGGTATAGTTTGCTACTTCCTACTCAGGATTAAGTAACTTGCCTAGGATCACAAAGCTAGTAAGTGTCTGAGGCCAGATTTGAACTCAGGTCCTCCTGACTCTAGAGCCAGTGCTCTATTCACTGCACCACCTAGCTGCCCACACAATCCTCTGAGGTAGGTGTTTTTAGATAGATGAAGAAACTGAGACTGAGAGAAGTTAAGGATCTAGCCCATGGTCATACTGTTAGGAATTATCTGAGACAGTTCTTATTGATTCCTAGCCCAGGACTACATCATTCCTTTTCTAACAATTCCACTTGAGGAAACCAACAAACAAAACCTCTAAACTCTCCATTTCAGTGTAAATAGCCACTTCTGGTTAACCGTTTGTGTTGATTTCATTTATGTCAGCCCTTAGGATCAACAAAAAAGAAACAGTCCTTCCTTTCAAGGACAGTGACAAACTAACACAATAAGAAATCTCCATCCTATGTCTTGGAACACAATAGATTATAACCAAAGCTAGTTATTAACCCATTGTGAACCAAGCACAATTAAATGTTTTTTATATACTGTTAAGAACATGTGGGCAATGAGTTGTATTTGCAAGCCCCCTTGCCTTACTGGAACATCTCATCTCTGTGGATTGAATGATGTTCTTCTCCCTTTTTGCTTGCAACTGAATGAAATAGAACTTTTTGCTGGCTTATATGCTAAATAGCAAACACTGGGGTTTCATTCCATGAAACATGGAAGTCCTATTCCTAATATTATTTTGTATTAAGAGCCACTCCATTGTTTCTGTTAACCTAAAAAAATGGAGCTGTATTTCTTGAGCCAGGTACCCTTGGTTCTATTGCTTTAATTATTCAGGCAGTTAATCAGTAAGCATTTGTTAAGTGCTTGCTGTATGCCAGGCACTTTGTAAACAAGAGATAGAGAGCATTATGAAATGCAAAATGGATAATTTCAATTAAATGAAACTGAAAAGTTTTTTTTGTGGGACCAAGATTAGGAGGGAATCAGAAAATTAGGAAAAAAAATTTTACAACCAATGTCTCTGATAAAGGCCTCATTTCTAAAACCTACAGAGAACTGAGTTAAATTTATAAGAATACAAGTTGTTCCCCAATTGATAAAAGGTCAAAGGATATGAACAGGTAGTTTTCAGAGGAAGAAATTAAAGATAACAGTCATATGAAAAAATGCTCTAAATCACTATTGATTAGAGAAATGCAAATCAAAACAACTCTTAGGTATCACATCTCATCTGTCAGATTAGCTAACATGAAAAACAAGAAAATCATAAATGCTGGAGAAGATATGGGAAAATTGGAACACTAATGCACTGTTGATAGAATTGTAAACTGATCTGACCTTTATGGAAAGCAATTTGGAACTAGGCCCAAAGGGCTATAAAAATGTGCATACCCTTTGACCCAGCAATACCACTTCTAGGGCTGTGTCCCAAAGAAATCATACAAGTGGGAAAATGACCCGTATGTTCAAAAATGTTTATAGCAGTTCTTTTTGTGGTGGCAAAGAACTGGAAATCAGGGGGATGCCTATCAATTGGGGAATGGCTAAACAAGTTGTGGTATATGAATGTAATGGAATACTATTATGCTAAAAGAAATGAGGAGCAGACTACATAATAACCTGGAAAGACTTATATGATCTGATACTGAGTGAGGGGAGCAGAACCAGGAGAATATTATACAAGGTTATAGACACACAGTATCTCTGATGACTAACTTTGATAGACTTGGCTCTTCTCAGAAATGCAAGGTTCTAAGACAACTCCAAAAGACTCATGATGGAAAACATTTTCTGAATGCAGATCGAAGCAAACTATTTGCTATCTCTTTTTTTGTTTGTTTCTGTTTTGTTTCTTCTTTCTCTTGGTTCATTCCATTGGTTATAGTTCCTTATAACTCGACTATTGTGAAAATATGTGTAGTGTGAAGGTACATGTGGAATCTATATTGGATTTCACACAATCTTGGGTGGGGATTGGGGAGAAGGGAGAAGAGAAAATTTGAAACTCAAAAATTTGAGGAACCGAATGTTGTAAACTTAAACTAAAAATAAATAAATAAATTAATTAATTAAAATAAAAAAAAAGTCCTTTCTCTCAAGGAACTCATATAGTAATGGGTGAGACAATATATAAATTACTAGGATGTGAAAGACAGATTCAGAGTAGATGGAAAGAAATCTCAGAAGAGAAGGCAGTAGAATTTGAGAGGACTGGGAAAAGCCTCCTGTGGGAGCTGAGATTTGAGTTAACTCTGGAACAAGATAGGGAAACCAAGAGACGTAGTATCAAATCATTCCAGGAATGGGGGTTGATATTCCTTGTTTAGGGCAAATCTTATGCTCTTTATTCTTTCTCAGCTCTTTTCCATGTTTTTCCATAAAACTTCTTCAGTGTAATATGTCATGAACATCAGGACAGTGTTAGAATATTCTACCTCATCCTTCATTTCAGATATATGGCCAGCCTGCCTCTTTTCCTGGTGATACATAGTCATATAGGATCAAAAATTTAGACTTGGAACAGTCTTTAGCCATCATGCAGTCTAATCATCTCATTTTATAGTTACAGAAAATGAGCCCAGAGAGGTCAAGTGGTTTGTCTTCAGTGATGGATTTTAGACTACTACTTGAATACAGGTCATCGGTGGTAAAATACAATAGTCATCTTAGGCTCACTATGAAGTCTTTCCATTGTCCTTTGGGATACTATAAATTTGATTTTTCTAATATCAAGGGCTCCATGATTCACAGCCATATAGCATCACTGAAATAGAATACAAGAACTTGAATTTTTGATGAGGACTATAGTTCAAGGAGGTAGCAGAGGTATATCTTTTTTTGTGTTAATGAAAGGAATAATAAGAGTATATTTTTAGGCGAAGGACAAGGCGCCAGTGCCAAAATATAAAGATATAATGAAGATTCATGAGACACAGGGATAAGCGATGAAGTAAGGACCTGGGGACAGGGAGAGGATAAGGTCAAGGATATTAGAGGAAGGACAAGTCTTGAAAAGAAGAGGTCCTTTCATTCTTGAAATCAAAAGGAAGGAGAGGACATGTAGAGATACAGAAAACATCGAGGAAGAGAGAGAAAAAGGTTAGGAGGGTTTCTTCCGATGGCTTCAGCTTTATTGCCCAGCACATTGTCTGCCACCTACACTTATTGGATTATTGCTTGATTAAAGTAAGAGGTCCAGTTACTTGTAGAAAATGAGAGGGAACATTGGAGTTGTAGGCTTGAGGAAAATGGAAAAAAAAAGTTTCAGAACAGCTGTTGTGGGAAATATGATATGCGGTTAGAGATTAATTGGAGGGTTACTGAGCAACACTGAGGGCCTGGCTGAGTTTAAATTGTTTAAGTGTGTGTGTATGTGTGTGTGTATGTTGTGTGTGTGTGTGTGTGTAAAATGAAACAAGCTCCAAAAGATTCAGTGACTTAGTCATATAACTAAGAGGTGCTGTGTATACATATATGTGTATAATTATATGTATATAGGCACATGTATATAGGTATGCATTTTAGACAGCAATTATGGATGTAAAATAACCTGGGATCAGAACTCAGATAGGAGAAAGAACATATGATCATAGGAGCTGGAAGGAGCCTTAGAGTCTGAGCTCTTAATTTTACAGGTGAGGAAACTGAATTCCAGAGTTTGAGTGCCTTGCCTAAGGTCATAAAGATTAGATGTGAACTTAGGTACTGTGACCTGAAATCCAGAGCAATTTCTCCTCCATTATGATTAGATTGGTTCACTTGGGACATTACAGGACATGTTGAATACTTATCTCCCCACTGCTGCAAGGGCTTTTTTTTGAACATCAATATTCTCCCAATGCTGCTTCTTAGCTTCACTCCCTTCCCTCTCCTCTACTTTTCTGTATTTAATTACTGGAATAATGTTTCTTCCACTAGAATGGAAGCTCCTTGTGGCTATGACTTGTTTTTGCCTTTACTTGTAACCCCAGCACTTAGCAGTGTGTCTAGTACCTAAGTGATATTGAGCTAGCCCAGTGTTGTAAGAAAATCATAATAGCAGATGACACAAGGAACATTCTAGGAATACATTTAGAGCATGTAACATGGAGGCTTCTTCACTCATGTTGCAGGTAAAATCTTCACTTCTGTAGCTTATTACCAGCAATAACAAAATGACACAGTCTAGAGGAAAATGTAATGACTGCAGCAATAAGACCTGAATTAAATTCTGCTTATGATATTTGCTACCTGTATAGTATCTCTGGTCCTCAATTTCCTCATCTGTAAAATGGGAGCATTGGACCTGAAGTTTCTGTTTTTTTTTTTTTAATATGCTTCCAGCTAGAAGCTAGGTGGTACAGTGGATAGAGCTCTGGGCCTGGACTCAGAAGGACCTGAGTTCAAACTTGACCAGAGACTTACTATTTGAATAACTCTCAGCAAGTCACTTAATCTCTATCTGCCTTAATTTCGTCTTCTGTAAAATAATAGCGCCTACATCCCAGGCTTGTTGTGAAGATTAAATGAAATAATATTTGTAAAGCACTTAACACAGTGCCAGGCTCATTATAACTGCTTAATAAATGCTGTTTCCTTCTTTTCAGCTCTCAGCTCTATGAGCCTGGAACTTAAATATGAAAAACGGTTTTAAAAAAGCCATCTTTAAGTGTGGAAAAAATCTGTGTGACTACAAAATGAGTCATGGTATGAGAATGAGGGACACCAGATGGACAACCAGAGCATATACATACATTGATCATATCCAGATGATTCACAAAATATCGGAAGGAACCACAAGGAGGCTTCCAGCACATTGATGGGATCTTCACTATGAAAACAGACAAGAATCACACTGGATGAGAGGATGTGAATGGGGTTACATCTGCTCCGCGAGATAGAATATCCACACCCACAATATTATGTTTACCTTGGAGTGTATAAGGTGTTCAAGGAGGACTAGCACCTCAGGTGTAAGAGCTTTCAGGGCTGCTCATCCACCTTTGGTGTCCACCTCTCACCCAACTCTCCCCTGTGGCTCTAAGAAGCTGTAGCATGTACAGCGGCCACACCCTAGTTAAACCATCTTGGCAGACAATCTACACCAGATTGAGGGTAACCGACAAGCTTCCAACCTGTTGGTGAGGTAGGGCAATGTCTACCCCAAGCATGTGAAGACTTTCTCCTGTAGAATGAATGGATGAGAATCACTTGTTCCAATGTGATTTGGAGAACTTGGGAGTTTGGTCAGACATTGAAGATGCCAAGGTCATCCATTGCATTCTGGACTTTTCCAAGGTCATCATGACCTTTGTCTTGCTGCTAGACTTCAATGACTCTGGAAAAGAGAGTGAGGCTGATGACTGTGTAACTCAGCCTCACTTAAATCTAATTCATGTGCAAATCAAGACATCACCCCCTGATATCATTGGTCCTTTTCAAAAATGAAGAACTAACCACAACACCTTGTAAGTATATCAAAACCTTATATTCTACAATTATATCTAAAGTTCTTAACACAATGAATAAATCTATTTGAATTATACATCCAGAAGTCCCAGAAGCTTAAATATAGAACACTCTGTATCTTCAAGTGCCATAGTCCCCACAGGGATAGACTGAAATGGATTTCTTCTACAAAATGGGAATCAGGGACTCTTACATTTTGGATTCACACCAATTAACAGAGAGAAAAGGTGAGATAAGGGAAAGAGTTAAACACAATTATTCTTTAAAATACAAACTGAACAGTGAAATTAAGATGGAGAACAGATTAACAGATTCATACAAACACGCAAATATAATAACAATAATACAATATATAATATAATAATGTTATATCATGTTATATAATTATATATGTGTACACATACACACACACATACACACACACACATACACACACACAGACATAAACATCCTAGCTTGCCATAGTAATCCAGTTTTCTACTTTGTTTGCCATAGCTTCTATTAGTATATGACTTTGAGCAACTCACTGAATTTCTGAGTTTCAATTTCCTTATCTAAAAAAAAGAGAGATAATAATACTTTTGATACCTCCCTCAGAGGGAAATATTGCATAAACCTTATGGCACTATAGAAGCACAGAGATCTGTGAGCTTCTTAAGGATTATACATCTTACTAAATATAATTGTATTGGTCATTGCAATTATCTATCATTATATGCAAACCACATTCCTTTCCTAACAGAGCTACTCCAAAGTGGAATGAGCTGTCCCAGGAGGTAGTGAGCTTCCCATCATTAGAGTTCTAGCAAAGGATAGATGACTACTTGGCAGGTGTGTAGTAAGTGGGATTCTTTGAAGAAAGGGTGTGGGTTGGAATAGATGTCTGCTGAAGTTCCCTCTACCTCTGAAGTTCTGGAATTTTCCTTTTTCTCAGGTGGATGGGAAGTACTTTTCTATCTCCTTAGGTGCTCCTTCCTGAGCTCACCCACCCCACTTAACAATTTATTTCTCTTAACCATTCTCTAGTTCACAAGCTTGTGATGTCTTATGAGAATTGAGAGTTTGGGCCAAAATGCCTCATCCCTTTTCTTGTCCAAGAAGAAAGTTTTGGCTGAGGGTTGAAACAATGCTGGATTCCATGGGCTCTTCTAGCTTCTATTTTAAAGTGGGAAATTCCTCTAAAAAAATCGAACTGGCCAGAGGTAAGAAAAAAATCCTTTTCTCTTCTCCTGCTGTTTCTTTTGCTAGAGCAAGGACCATGGCCAGCTGTGTGATGCTCATCTCCATGTTAACAAACCCAGAAACTGTGGGTGGCAGCTTGTCCCACACAGACTGGTCCATGAATTCAAGCCCTCCATGGATCAAGTCACTTCAGAAACTGCCACCATGAAATCTAAGTGGAATCAGATGGACCTTGTCTATCTGGCTTGTTGCAAAATAGGTTCCCAAATCTTATCCTTTCAAAGATACTGACATATATGCTCAGCTCAATTCAGCAACTAGTAAATGAATACCTAAGTAGTTCAGGTCACCAGGCTGAGAGAACCGAAGCGTGTGTCACAGTCTCTGCCTTCAGGAAACTTACAGTCCAGTGAGGGAAATAAAACATTCACAAATGATGGCAAGATGAAGAATTAAGTGAAAATATAAAGAGAAAAACAAAGTCGTTTCAGGGAGGAAACTCACAGAAGGTTCAATGAAGCATTCAACATTGGAACTGGGCCTTGAACAAGGAGTTAGAATGCTGACAGAAAGCGCTTAGAAGGGAGGACATTTCAGGCACACAGAAGAATGGAAGCAAAGGTACAGAAGCAGGAAATCATAGGGGATGTTTTATAGTAAGTAGTTCAGTTTTGCAGGTAAATTGGGTAGATGCATGGAACAAATGCTTTTCCTCTTTTAGTTAAATTTGATAATGTTGAAGGCTGTTTATATCAGTCTTCCATTTTACCCAGAATGTCTCTTCACTCCTATGCTTAATTTCCACCCCCCCCCAAAAAAAGAATGGTTATGCTTGTAGGGAATAAAGGAGGAAAAATTCTGTATCCACCTGGGACCTCACAGAGAACAAGGGGGACTCTGAGTTCTTATTTGTTAAATGAGCTTTGAAAACTGCCCAGCTGGTAGTCACAGAAGAAGCTAATTAGCAGCCCCCAAATCCTTAAGAATCAAATGACACTGATGAAATTTAAAAGCTTCATTTCTGCTTCTTTAAATAACTTATATCATACTATGTTGACATCAGTTAGAGAAGTTTAAAAAATGGAAAAAATATATTTTATTTATCATTTAGTAGACCATTACTAAGACATTACTAAGTACCTGCTATGTATGTGCCCAGACACTGTGTTAGTTGCTGGGGAATAGGGATAAAAATAAACCAGTTTCTACCTTTGGGCAATTTACATTTGTTGGGGGTGGGATAGAGTGAGGAGGAAAGACAAACTATACACAGTTCAGTAAATATAGAATCTAACGAAGTTCTTCAGGGAAGGGCCACTAGGAACTCTGGTGATCAATGTGGGCTTCCAGCACATTCCACCAACTTATCCTTTCAGACTGCTAGTGATTGAGGGTGGCACTTGAGCCAAGCTTTGGAGGAAGCTGGAGATTTTAAAAGACAGCCCTCTCTTAAGTGAGGAGAAAGAGTTAGGCATGTAGGTACAGTCTGTGCAGAAACACAGAGTTAGGAGCTGAAATATAAATGAGGAGTAGTAAACAGGCTTCTTTATCAGAAGAGTAGAGTTAGTACATGAAAGGGAGATTCAATAAGCCTGTAAAGGTAGAAATAGCAGCTTTTACAAATAATTTAAGTATTTCCTAAAATCACCTTCCCACCTCATGTAAATATTTAGTCTGTTTTGGTTGGAAATGCTTTTCCCCCATATTTTCCCTTTCATGGCTGTGAGTTACCTTTAATAAGTATCAGAAGGAAACAAACAAACAAAAACAAAAGTGGTCTATGCTAGACCAATCATTACCAATTTGAAAATGCAACTTGAGTAACCTCATTAGTCTTTTTTTATCCTCTATTGGTAATTCTGGGATTTTATAGACCATTATTAAATAAACTGGAAGGTACCAGTAGGCTTTTCTCCTTTTATTCTGATCTGATCACTTTAAGAGCCAGAAGATGATTCTAGCCTGGTATAGTCAAAAGAGGCATACATAGTTATGCCTATTGAGCTATATAGTCCAAGGTCCCCCAATGCCTGCTTCTGTGACTTGGGCAAATCACTTCCCCTCTGTAAGCTTCAGTTACCTCATTTGTAACAATGACATAATTGGATTTTGTTCTGGTACTTCTGACTACCCCTTCCCCTTTCTGATGAGTATAGTAAACTTTTAAGCAGTCAATATAAGATTGCAAAGGAGAACCTGAAAGTCACATACAAACCATCCCAAAGATCAAAGAACCATAATTTACCAATTGTATCATATACTAACTAAAATTCATCTCCTGGTAATATGCCCTGAATAAGGGGAAACCATCTGGGCTGTAGGGTCAAGGTCCTGATCCTAATGATATATAAATTGTAGGCAAAATTCAGACCTTCTCAGTTACAGACCAGTGAGACATCAAAAAAAGTACTGAAGGTACTGATGACTTTGAAGTTTTACCAATAATTTTGAGATTATTTAGATATGTTAATAAACTAACCCCAAAGTGGCACAAATAGGAGGAGTTAGTCTGTTTTTCCGCCAAACTCTATGAAAATAAGAGCTCCAGCTTTTGCCTTTGAATCCTCTTCCATAACCTAAGGATTCATACTGTGTAGTGTGAGGTGCTTTTCTCCCTTAATTAGTTAATCAATTACCATTCATTAAACATCTACTGTGTTCTAGGCGACAAGCAGTATGGCTTTTGCGTGACAGTTTTTTTTTCTTAATTAGTCAATCAATAACCACTTATTAAATGTCTACTTCGTTCTGGGTGAAAAGCAGTATGACATAGTTTGCAGAGAGTTAGCCTCCAGTGAAGAAGACTTGAATTTAAGTCCTGCCTCTAAAACATACTAGCTATGTGACTCTGGGCAAGTCCCTTGACCAAGAGAAATGCTTATTTCTCCCCTATAGTGATAGCCAATTTTGAAGTAGGATGAAGGCTTTTTTCCTCTTCCTTTTCCTCATTTAGAAGTCATCCCCTGTAGGTTATTTAGGCAGCCTTTGAAGTGCAGGGCTCATACTGAGATGTATGAAATCTTCGGTGAAACTGAACTAACTAGAAAACTGATCAAAAGGTAAAGAAATTTTAGTTTAGGTGAATTGTTGGATTCTGGTTCATTGTGTTTTAGTCAGACAGGTCTGGGTAAAAGTGGATTCCCCCTTTTGTCTAGATTACCTTAGGTGGGGTGATATGGGTATAGATTGATCTCTTTGGTCAAGACTAAGTGATCAGAGTCACAGGCCTCAGACCCTCTTTGGCATAAGGACACCTCTCATTATAATATTCATTCTCCCACTACTTATTAACCAATCCTCAGGAACATCTACTCTTCCAGGGGCATATAAGCATCCAGTGGGTTCCATGAGGGGCCTTTGATCCCTTCCCCACTAGCATGATTAATAAAATGATTAACTATCCAGAAACTATGTCTCTCAAACTTTTTATATGTCATATAACTTCTTAGTGTCCTAGGCAACTCCTTATGCCTACCAAAATACAAACAGATCATTAATATATAACTAGCATTTACATAATGCTCTATTGTTTGCATAGTACTATACATATTAACTCATTTAATCTTTACAACAGTTCCAGGAGGTAGATGCTACCACTAACCCCACACTGCAGATGAGGAAACCAAGGATAAGAGATATTGGGTGACTTGTCCAGGGGCACACAGCTTGTAAGTATATGAAGCAAGATTTAAGGGTCTTCCTGACTCCAAGAACAGCACTTTTACCCAGGACACTATTTAGTTGCTAGAGATCTCAAGGAAAACACCAAGAATGTTGTTTGGACTCCCTGTGGAGAATTCATAAGAGGCCATGTTCAAGAAAAGGCAGAAAAGGATTCCAGTCTGCCCTGTTGTAAGGACTGTGCCCACGTTGATGAGATCACACGTTCATTGACTTCTAGGAGTATATATGACTAACTATCCTCCTCCACATTTCTGTGATCAAGAGAATAGACCTAAGCTCACATCTCAATAAGAACAAAATAAAAAGTCAGTTCATTAAATAGAAGTAAACACCAAATAAATAGATCAGGTTGAATGTCCTCCCCTTGGGTATTTTAACTGTACTAAGTGCAAACCAGAAACAATAAAAAATACTTTGTATTTACCCTGTGTATGTGTGTATATGTTATCAGTTTGTATGTACAAGTTACCCAGTTATTTTGCCTACCTGTACCCCCATACTCCTCTACCTCCCCAAAGGGAGCTTCTAGAAGGCAAAGGCTGTTTCTTTTCTTTTCTTTTTTTTGTCTTTCTATTTCCAGAAACCAGCCCAGGGTCTGGAATAGTTTTGTTTTTAAGACCAGACCTAAGATTTCATTGTTTTTTAAAAATAAATTTATTATTTTTAACATTCATTTCTTTTTAAATTTTGAGTTCCAGATTCTTTCCTTTCCTTCCACTCTCCCACACCCACTGAGAGGGAAAGAAAATAATATCAAATACACATGCAAAATTGTGTGAAACCCAATCCATATTAACCATATCACAAAAAAGCAACAAAAATAAAGTGAGAAAATTATACTTCAATTTGCACTCAAAGTTCATCAGTTCTCTCTCTGGAGGTGGCTAGCATTTTTTCATCATGGGTCCCTTTGGAACTGTCTTGGATCATTGTATTGATCAGAGTAGCCAAGTCTTTCACAGTTGATCATGTGGTATATATGTATGTATGTATGTATATATGTATATATTCTTTCTTATTTGAACCAATTCCAGTGTGATTGAGGTTCAAGCATTGCCAACCCCCCCCCATTGCCTCCTTTACCATAAATGCTCTTTTTTTGTATTTTTAATTAATTAATTAATATTTAGTTTTAGTTTACAACATTCAGTTCCTCATGCTTTTGAGTTTCAAATTTTCGCCCCCTTCTCCTCCCCCTTCCCCACCCAAGACAGCATGCAATCTGATATAGGCTCTACATATACCTTCATACTAAACATATTTTCACAATAGTCAAGTTGCAAAGAACCACAACCAATGGAATGAACCATGAGAAAGAAGAAATAAAACAGAAACTAAAACAAAAACAAACAAAAAAGAGCAAATAGTTTGCTTCAATCTACATTCAGACTCCATAAGTCTTTCTCTGGATGTCATCATGAGTCTTTTGGAGTTGTCTTAGAACCTTGCATTTCCGAGAAGATCCAAGTCTATCAAGTCAGTCATCAGAGCTACTGTGTGTCTGTAATCATGTATAATATTCTTCTGCTTCTGCTCCCCTCACTTAGCGTCATATAAGTCTTCCCAGGTTATTACGAAGTCTGTCTGCTCCTCATTTATTTTAGCACGATAGTATTCCATTATATTCATATATCACAACTTGTTTAGCCATTCCCCAATTGATGGGCATCCCCTTGACTTCCAAATGCTCTTTTTTTTTTTACACGCCTCTTTTATAGGAAAAAATTTCTTGTTCTCCCTCTTCCTTTGCCTTTCTCCAGTACATCTCTCTCGACCCTCCTCCCCCTACCCCCGCCCGCCTGCTTTTTTTGGAGATCATCCCAACATAATCAGCTCAAATTCATGCCCTCTGTCTATATAAACTCTTTTAAACTACCCTAATAATCATAAAAATCTTAGGAGTTACATGTATGATTTTCCCATATAGGAATGAAAACAGTTTAACTCTATTGAATCCCTTATTCTTCTTTCATTTTTTACCATATTATCTTTCTCTTTTGTCTTGTGTTTGAGTATCAGATATTTAATTCAGCTTTTTGTTTTATGGGGAATGCCTGAAAGCCCTCTCTTTCATTAAATTTACATTTTCCCCTTGTAGGATTATGCTTAATTTTGTTGGATAGGCAATCCTTGATTGTAATCCCAGCTCCTTTGCCTTCCAGAATATCATATTCTAAGCCCTCTGCTCCTTTAATGTGGAAGCTGCTATATCTTGTATAATCCTGACTATGACTCCACAGTAGTTTTCCTTGATAATTTCTTGAATCATTATACCTAGGCTCTCTTTTAGTCATGGCTTTGTTCGATTTTCCAGGTCAGTTGTTTTTCGATGAGATATATCACACTTTCTTCTATTATTTTTTCATTCTTTTGACTTTGTTTTGTTTCTTCATATCTCATGGAGTCATTAACTTACAGTTGCCAAATTCTATTTTTTAAGGAATTATTTTCCTCAGTGATTTTGTATCTTTTTTTTTCTCTTTTGGCCAATTTGGCCAAATTCTTTTCTTCAGTGATTTTTTGTTTCTCTTTTTTCATTAAGCCAATCTTTTAAAGATGTTATTTTTGTCAGCATTTTTTTTTCCTCTTTTACTAAACTGTTAATTCTATTTTCATATTTTTTCATCACTCCCATTCCTGTTACCACATTTTCTTCTACTAATAGGATCTTTTTATTTAATTGTTTCAGGAATTCTTGTTTTGTTTGGATCCAATTACTATTTATCTTTGATGTTTTTCTTGTAGCTGTTTTCACATTGTTGCCTTCTTCTGACTTTATATCTTGGTCTTCCCTGCCAGTACTAGTTTTTATGTTCAAGTTCTTTGTTGTTGTTGTTTTCTCATTTTTCCAGCATATTTCTTGACTTTGAACTTTATGTTAAAGTTGATCTCTGCCTCACCTGGAGGTGGAGAGGCACTGTTTCAAGCTTCAGCCTTTCTCATGCTGCTGTTTTCAGATCTAATTTTGGGTGTCTGCAAGTTTTCAGTGCTTCCAAGTTGGTATGATCCAGAGAGAGGTCTCCTAATCTGCACATTGGTCTTTAATGGGGAAAGGACCCTGCTCTCCTGTAGCCACCAGTGCTACTGTTCCTCTTGGCTCTGGAACTGCAATCAATGCTTCTTTCTTGAAGCTGCAAACCCTAGTCATTCCCTTTACCTCATAACTGTGACCAGGGCCCCTGCTCCCTTGTGACCAACAAGAAATCCTCCTCTTCACCCTAGAACTGCAACTCAGAAATCCATATGGGTAATAAAACTGCCAATCAGTATCATCTGCACCCAGTGTGAGCCAATGGTCCCTTGTAATTTCTTTCTGATCAACTGTACAACCCTCCTTACTGTCTCTGGGTTCAGAGTTCTAAAGCTGCTGCTGCTGCCATAGTGACATCTTCTAAGGCCTACTGTGCTCTGGGCTGCCTCCCATCAAGGTGTCACAGACCTCTCCTGCTGACATCCTAAATTTTCTTAGACTGCAAAAATGCCTCACTGACATTTTGTATTCATTTGTAACAACAATGCTACTTGCTGCTACTGTGGCTGTGTAAGGCCAATAACACCAGCACACACAGAAGGGCTGCTAGCACAGGTCCTTTGATCTGCTTTCCTAAGGAAAGCAATTTTAAGGGGTTAACAATCTCACTTTAATTAAACATACTTATACCATTGACTTAGTTCAGGGGGGAAAGCCAGCACCCTGAACCTCAGAGCAAATACAAACAGAAATTATAAGCATACGTTATACAGGGTGTTCCTAAAGTCTGGACACATAGGCAAAAATGCATATTTTCAAAAAACGCAATGAATGAAATTTTCCACAACATTTTATTTAATTGGAATATTAACAAGTAACGTCTTCAATATGATTTCCAGCATTTGTGATGCAAAGGCTGATGTGCTTTGCAAGATTCATGTGAATTTGATGCAATAACTCCACATTTCCTATGTGTCCAGACTTTAGGAACACATGTATAAACAGAGCAAATAACACACAGAGATCAACAGACAGACCTCTCTCTGTCTGACCAAAGCTATACATATACAGTTACCAGAGCGAGGAGAACCAACAGCTGGGTTTTCAAAGCTGGGGGGCTCCTTAACAGCTACCCAGAGTCTCCACACAACACTCTTCCAATGAGTGAGCCACCAAAGGCAAAATGGTAACCTCTGAGTTTGTATACACTTCTTCAGGTTCAAAGAGAGTCACAACCATGCAAAACTCAAACCCACATGACTTAGGCCTTCTTGTGACTTAAATGCTTTCTCAGGGTTAGAGAGTGGAAGTAGGCTTTCCCATGATGTAAGCAGGTCATCAAAGACTCCAATTCAATCAAAGATTCCTCAGTGCTAAGAAGCACTCCAAAACAAAGACAACAAAAAGTCCACTTTGCTTGCCATTACATTTGAAAGGCAAGACTCATCAAAGGTACTTGATTACTTTAGCATTCTAAAAGAGAAAACAGTAAAAAAGTCCCACCCTAAATACCATAACAAGACTGTGCTACTCAAAATTTGATGTGAGGGGTTATTTTAAAGTTGTTTGGAGGGAAATGTTGGGAGAGTTCAGAGGAGTTGTTGCCTGTACTATTCCATCTTAGCTCTGCCCCATGCCCTACAATGAGTTCATTGTTGTCGAGAACTCATAAGATCATAGTGACAACTTAAAGTGATGTCAGAGGCTATATAATCCTACCTTCTCATTATTCAGATAAGAAAACTAAGGCCCTGGGAAGAAAAGTAACAACCCAAGTCACATAGGTACCAAGCATCTGTTTCACCTTGGGGGCATGAGGTAATCTTCCTAAGCTTTGAAATTAGAGTGTAGGACTAGGTGAATTCTGATGTTCCTTTAAATTTTATGTTCATATATTTTATACACACACAGATACACATATATACACGTATATACACATATATAGTGTGTGATAATATGTAATATATTGTATATATTACATATATAGTAAATAACTATATTCTATAAATTCTAGCTATTATATATGCATGTGTACCTGTATATTATATACATATGCACATAAATATGTGTATATGTTTGTATTTATGTATATATAACATTTATATAGCATTTTAAGCTTTGCAAAGAGCTTTACAAATATTATTTCATTTGATTCTCACAACTCTTACAGGTAGGTGCTACTGTTATCCCCCATTTTACAGATGAAGAAACTGTGGCAACCAGATTAAATAGCTTGCTCATGGTCGTACTGCTAGATAAGTTCAATAAAATAATAAGCATGAAAGTATCTTCTATTATTTTCTCCTACCAGTCAATTTTGTTACCATAGAGATATGGTTTGCTTTAAAGCATAATTTCTAAAATCTTAACTGTACTATTTACATATTTCTTCTCATATATGTTGTATTAGTTACACAATTATGAAAATATCACTTTTATCTGGGTTTTAGTTTCCACATCTGTAAAATGGAGAGGTTGTCTTAGTTGATCTCAAAGGGCCTTTCTAGTTTGCCCATTCTACGAGTTATTGATTCTGTAAGTCTTCAGATTTTCTGAGAAAGGTGTTTCAGTGGGGTCAGTGCTCCATGGTACTCTAAATCTAGCTGAAAGAAAACAGCTCAGCAAAAATCCGCAAAGGAGAAAGCCAGTGGAAATTCTTTAGCCTCATACATTTAAGTTTGGAGTCTCAATGGACAAATTTTGAGAGCAATCTTCGTTTATTATTTAAAAAAATCGAAATCATTTCCAGAAGAAATAGTGAGCTCATTTACCAAAAGTACCAACCATGAAACAAACTTTCCTCTTTTGTCAAAGTGATAACTCCCGATTTTGCCCTAAATCTTGGAATATACTTATATTTAAGTAAGTGATGCTACAAAACTGTTGATTTGGTGTAGAGTGTTTAAAATAAGCTTGTGGTTTGATGACTTTATTATTGTATTTAGCCCATTTTTTTAAAAAAAATCTTACAGTCACCAGGGACCAAAAGAATAGTTTAGTTCAGTTCTCACCCAATGGAAGAATCCCTTACTTATCTGCTTGAATATCTCCAGTGATGGGGAGTTCACTCTTCTGTTCAGCTTAATTTGATCCAATCCATTGTCTCCAGAGCCAAGTACATTTGCTTTGTACATGACAGGTTCTCAATACATCCTTCTGGAATTGTACTGGCTTCCAAGACAGTCATTCATCTAAGTATTGGACAATCGTGTTACAAAGTTATTTCTTATACCAGATTTGTAACTTCTACGTATTGCTCCTAGGTCTGTCCTCAGGAGTAACACAGCACTGGTCTAATCTCTCTTTTCTGAAAGGTTGTCGTGTGAAAGAGGAATTAGTCCTGTTCTTCTTGGCCCCAGATGGCAGAACTAGCAACAAGACGTGGAAATCAAAGAGAGGGATTTTGGTTTAGTATAAGTAACATGTTTCCTAGTTGATTTGTTTTGGTCTAGACTTGCAATTTCATTGGTTTAAGGAAATTCTCTTGAGAAAACTTCTAATAACGTAGATTTGAAATTCCTATATAACAAATTTTTAGAGAATTTCTTGGAGACACTGAGAAGCTGAATGGTTCAGGGCCACAAAACTCTTATTCATCAAAAATGGGCCTTGAATATAGGTCTTTCCATGAGGCCAGTTCTTTGATCACTATACCTCTAGCCTAATGCTTAGAGCTATAATAAAGGGAACTGGGTAATCTCACGGGGTAGAGTTCCCCATTCTTGGAGGTCTTTAAACAAAGGCTAGAGGACTTTTTGAAGTAGATACAGTTAGGTCGGAGTATCCTATTCAGGGTTCCAGTAGATGAATTCTAAGGTCACTGGACAGGAATTCCTTGTACCTCTGGGCACTGTACTAGGCACTAGGAATTCTGTTGATCTGCTTCCACATGATAAATGGCCATTCAGATGTTTCAAGATAGATATTTTGAGGCAGCTAGGTGGTAACAAAGATAGAGCAGAGGCCCTGGAATCAGAGAAACCTGCATTCAAATTTTACCTCAGACACAATAGCTGTGTGATGTGGGCATATCACAACCTCATTTTGCCTGAGTTTCTTCAGTTAGGGATGATAATAGTTTCTACATTGCAGGATGTCTCACAGGGTCGTTGTGAGGATCAAATATGATAACATATGATAAAAGTGCTTCACACATGGTATGTGTTTACTATAATGCTTATTCTCTTTCCTTTAACAATAAAGTGAGGATAATAATACTCCAATCCAAAGTTATTGTGAGGATTAAATGAGATGATATTTGGAAAGCCCTTTGCAAACCTTAAAGTGCTAAGTGAAATTTACCACTATGACTATATTTCCTCTTTATAATAAGATGGTAGATCTATAGCTGGAAATGATCTCAAAGGCCATCTAGTCCAACTACCTCATTTTACAGATGAGGAAACAGAACAGAGGCCTTGCAAGCTGATAAATTGATCAAGACAGCACAGGCCAGTTTGAGAACCAGGGCCCTAGAATCTAGAACTAGTGATTTTAACTCTGTATTATGCTGCCTCCATAGCACACTCTCTTTCTGTCTCTCTCTCTGTCTCTGTCTCTCTCTCTCTCTCTCTCTACACACACACACATGCATGTGTGTGTATGTAGGGATAGACAGATAGATAGATAGATAGATAGATAGATAGATAGATAGATAGATAGATAGTTAAATAGAACCTTCAGCTTCCTCATATGACAAGGTATCCAGGCCCTTTGTCCTCTCTTCCACATTATTATTATGGTTGTTGTTGCTGTTATCATTACCTTTTTCTCCTTCTAGGCATATCCAGATGGTTAATTTCCTTCCTTAATTGTGGTCCTCAAACTGAACAGCAGACATGGTCTGACCAGATGGAATTCAGTCAGGATTGTATTTCTCCTATCTTGGTGATATATTTTTGTCAATGAAATCTACTTTTCAGGGAAGGATATTTTTATTAGGATTATCTCCATCCAAACAGTGTGGACAAAGGAAATTTAGTGTAGCTGGAAGAGAATTGACTCTAGAATCAGAAGTCCATGTATGAGCTTAGGCATTTTACTGTCCTGGGCCTCAGTTTCTTCATCTGCAAAATGAGAGGGTTGTTGTAGATGATCTCTGAAGTCCCTTCCAGCTTTAAAACTATGATTCTCTAACCCTAAACAGTATTTAGGTGAAAGTTGACTCTAAGGTGTATTGTCCAGCTTTCATGGCCAACCTGATAGGACTAACTACTGAGAGTAAGCATTTGTTAATCAGCTAATGACCTTCCACATTCTCATCACTTACACAGGCTATGGCCAAATGATACTAAAATGGTCCTTAGCAACCTGAACAAGGCAATACATTTCCTTAAGTTTTTTAATTTAGAGTGACTGAATCATGCAGAAGAAAATATTTAAAATGAGTACACTGACATATTAAAGCATTGCATAAATACTGTTACTTAAATGAATGCATTTTTTCATTGTCGATGTATTCTTTATTTTATCAACTCTTGACTGTGCTGTGGCCGTTCCTCAAAAGCCATAGGAGGAGAAATAAAAATGACACTGAAAATAGAAGATAGAAGACTTTTAACTATCTATATCTATATCTATATCTATATCTATATCTATATCTATATCTATATCTATATCTATATCTATATCTATATCTATATCTATATACATATATATCAACACAAAATAGTTCTACATGGCAGCCATAAAATAACATACGTACACACACAACAATGTGTACATATACATATATAGTCATTACACAGAGGCACATGCTTATGTGTATATGTATATGTATAGTGTAGGTAGAATGTAATTTCAGAGCATATGGACTGGGGAGGGTGGGGAAGAGACAGTTAAAAAAGACTCCTAAAAAAGATGAGATTTAAATGATGTCTTCAAGAACTCAAGGGAGCCGGGAGGTTGATGTGAAAAACAAGAGCATTATATACACAGGGGAGCACCAGTAAGGTCCAGAGCCAGGAGATGGTGTGTTGTGTGAAGGGGACATCAAGAAGGCCCATGCTGCATCTAGAGTATGTTTAAGTTAAGTGGCCTGTCCATTGTCACTCCGCTAGTATTTGTCAGAGGTAGGACTCAAATCCAGATCTTATTCACTTCCAAATCTACTCTATCCATGAAAACCACCATCTTAAAAATAACAATAGCTGAGTTTTATATAGTGCTGTATATTTATTACATAACTTAAGTGCAATGTTTCATTTGATTTTATAAGTTGAGTAACACAGGGATTATTATGACTATTTCTCAGATGAGAAGACTGAGGCTAAGGAAGCTTTACTTGCCCAAGGATATGCAAATATTAAAACGTCACTTTGGAGTACTCAGTGTTTCAAAGCTGTTTTTGTCCTTGTTATCCTTGTATCCACCATTTATCTCTGTCATGAGGGGCCATGATCTCAGAAGCTGCTATTAGGGGATTGTCTCTCCATTGTCATTCACAGAAGCTCTTTCTGGCTACTCCAGCTGTAACAGACTCTGCCATTGATATCTGTGGAACTTCTGATCAATCTCCTGGTCACCTAGGCACTGCTTTCCCAGAATATTTAGTCATTCACCTATGATCAGGAAAGAGTAAACACATATATGCACACACAGAGACCCAAAAGAGGAATCATGCTGACACACTCTAACAGTTAACAAGGTAGAAGACAAGGTAGTGGGGAGTGAATATTGGGATGGACCGGAAGTCCGGAAGACCTCAGTTCAAATCTGAACTCAGGCATTCACTAGCTGTGTGAACCTAGAAAAGGGACGACCTCTGTTTTCCTCAATTTCCTCATCTGCCAAATAAAAAAAATGGAACAATAATAGCACCTCTCTCATGGCTGTTGTGAGGATAAACGAGAGTTGTAAAGAACCTCACAAAGCTTACAGCATAATATAAATGCTAACAGCTGTTGCTGCTGCTGCTGCTGCTGCTGCTGCTACTACTACTACTACTGCTACTGCTGCTGGTTATGGTAGAGAAGGTTCATGTGATCCATCTTCCTGCCCTCTGATTGGTTCCTTTACTACTACTACTACGATTTCACCACATCTAGCACATCATAGCAATTCTGCATCATTTACTACCAGAAAGAAAGGAAATGAAAATGGATACCAGAGCGGCAGATCACATTTAGATCATTTAGTTTGCATGTGCACTAAGTTCCAATTTAGAAACTTATATGTCATTGGCCTATCTGGTTCCATAGCCAAACAGTCGACTCTTTATCCTCACGTACTGACAGCTCCATGGTTGCTCATGAACATAAGTAGGCTTACCAGGCCTCCATGTGTTGGATAAAAAATAGGTGGGGACTGTCTGTATATGTTCTGTATAGCTTAGCAGGAAAGGCAAATCTGACCATGCCCTAAGGACCAGGCCCGTCTCTACTATATCTATATGTCAGAGGTCATCCACCCTAATCTGTCCTTCCTTCACAGTTAATTTTTTCTGTTCAGGGTACCACCACCATATTTCCAGTTACTCAGATATATGTACTCTTAGTCATCCTCAACACCTGACACCCTATATCCAATCTGTTGCCAGCTTATATTGATTCTATCTCTATAACCTCTTATGATTCTGACCTCTTCTTCCCATTCACATAAACATCATTATGGTTCAGGCTCTTATCATATTTCAACTGGACTCCTGATTAGACTCCTGGCTTCTAGTCTCTTTCTTCTGTAATCTATACTTAACACAGCTGCCAAAATAGTCTTATGGAAGATTATATCTGGGCATGTAATGGCACTACTCAAAAATCTTCATTTTTTCTTTATTATCTGTAGCAATGCCCTCCAAATGAGGGTCAGATGCTCACGGAGGGCCAAAATGACACTCCAAGGAGCTGTTGATTGCCTAGAGTTAAGAAAGTAAAGGAACCAATCAGAGAGCAGGAAGATGGATCACATGAACCTTCTCTACCATAACCAGTTGCTGGCATATCTCCATAATAATTACACCATCTCCTTCATTTATCGTCACTTAGCACCCCCTCCTTTTTGTCCCTGTCCTTAGCTGACTTCTCTGTGACTGTGCTGGAGGTCAGCCCTTCAAGGCATTTAAAAATCTAACCACAAGCCAGGCATCATAAAAAGCTGAGCAAGGAAAATTCCTTGGCCCTCTCCCCAAAGTCCATATGCCCTGCTCTCCTAATCAATTCCTGCTTTTGGCATGTGACTCACATCCCAAGGGTGCTCTGCTAAATGTTTAACAACACAGAGACAATACACTTTTGACTTTAATCTTCACTATTGACATTTTCTTTATCACTTTCTTAACTCTAGGTGATCAACAAAACAATAAATCAAGCCAAGATTTGCATCATTTGCTGATTTCTATAGTGTAAATGTTCAATCACATGGAAAGTTTAACAATTTGCTTTTGTTAGCGGTTTCAATATGGCCAGCACTTCCCTGCCACACCCCTCAGTGAGTGAGCCCTAATCTCTGGAAGGAGTAGCCACTTAGTAAGAACTTCATCCCTCTACACACCTCAAATTTGAGTGTGGAAAAGAGAGAGGAGCACGAGATAAGCAGGACTGAATAGTTCGGGCTCTTCATGGCTATTTTCTTCTGTTACCTTCTCCCCCAAATCTGCCTCTTTTCCCAACTTCCCTGCTCCTGTTAAGGTCTTATCATGAGAATGCATTGCAAGTAGGGATTGGTTCATTTTTTGTAGCTTAGCACTGTGCTTGGCTCATAGTAGGCATTTAACAATTACTTACTAATTGATCGATAATTCTAGTCACTTTAGTTCTCAGACTGCTGACATCCTCGTCTCCTCTCTTTCCCTTGCTTCACATATCTAGTAGGATACCAAGTCTGCTTGTTTTGTATCTTAATTGCATCTCTTGCATATATCCCTTTCCTTTCACTCACACACCTTATCCTCTTAGATGCCTTTATCATCACTCATTTGGACTGTCATAATGATAGCTCCCTAAATGATGTCCCTGTTTCAAATCTCTTCTTCATACTGTTGCCAAAGTGATTTTCCCAAAGCACAGGTTTGATTCTTTTATTTTCATACTCGATAAACTCCACTGTTTCCATAATGAGTCTCAAATCAAACATTATGTACTTTAGAATCTGATTTTTTTAAATTTCTATTTTTTGCGAAAGTGTCATAATGAACATAGTTGTTAATACAGCATTAGATATCTAACCAGTGGTTCAATGGTGCTTATCTATTTGAGCCTTGGTGAGTCATAGGCCTGTGACTGAAACCTCAGCTTGCCATCTCTTTAAATGAGAGGTGGAAAGCAAGATACCTCTAAAAGGAAGTATTGATATCAGAGAAAGCACAAGCTCATTGGGTGGTAGTCATGAGATTCCCAAGGAGCCCATTGATGCTCCAACAATTAAAGCTCCCGTCTTTTTGGTGTGCAGATGAAGCAGGCTCCTCTAGGCCCTGGTCACAATCAACCCTGATGCCACAGTTTTCATGCTCAATCTCTTTAGCTGTTGTTTATTCTATTTCTGTATTTGCTAAATTATCAAAAAGAAACCAGTTTCTCTAAGATGTCATTTATTGTGTACACATATGACCTTGGGGAAAAGGAAAAGCTTCTAAGGAGAATGTTATGATCACCCTGGGACACACATGAAAAAAGGAAAGGGGATTCTCTCAAATTAATTTTAGAAAGGGTGATATTGATGCCCCAAAAGGTAAAATGATCATTCCTCATATGGTTTACATAGAATTCTGAAGTTGGAAGAAAAAGAAATAGTTTCAAGTCTTCCTTAGGAAAGTGAGTAACTCATATCTGTAAAGTCACTTCTGCATGTAAAATTTCTTGATTCTTTCACTCAATGGTTCTATGAAGGTAATTTGTGTTACAGTTACAGTACAAGGTACAAAATCTGCCAGGTTTAAAGATACATTGCTTTGAGACTTTTGTTGAAGAGATTTTTGAAGGAAATCTTTGTAAACTCCCTTCAGTTTGTCCCTTTCAGTTTCTCAGGGAACACAAACACATTTTCTGAAAAGAAGAAAAACACGGCAGTAAGGTGAAATTTTTTTTTTCTCGCCCATCTATATCTAGATTCCCTCCATCCTTCATAAACCTGTAGTAGTCTTTCGTCCATGGACTAAAAGCAGTCCCATCTCTGACCTTGATTTGATCCTCGAACTGGAGTAAAGGTTTCCTTACTACTTTAGAATAACTTAAGTAGACCTTGGAGTCACAAAGACTCATCAACCTGAGTTCAAAAGTGACCTCAGACACTGACTAGCTTTGTGACCCTGGATGAATCACTTAACCCTGTTTGCCTCAGTTCCTCATCTGTAAAATGAGGCAGAGAAGGACATGGCAAACTATTCTAGTATCTTTGCCAAGAAAACCTCCTAAAAGGTCATGAAAGGTCAGACATGACTGAACAATAACAAAATACTGGAGCAAGTCAGCCAATGAATCTTCTTTTACTCAAAAGATCTTCTATTTTGTTTGTTTTTTTTTCCCTTGAAAATGAATGTAAACCTGTGTATGACTTAATAGATAAGTCCTAGGGACCCATAGAATCATGGCTTTAGATCTAGAAAGGACCACAAAGGCCATTTATCACAACTTTCTCATTTTCCAGATGAGGAAAGTGAGGTCTAGAGGGAGGAAATAATAAAGTTACACAGAAGGAAGGAAAGAAGGAAGGAACGAAGGAACGAAGGAAAGAAGGAAGGAAGGAAGGAAAAGAGATCTTACTAAACTTTATAAATATTATTTCGTTTGATCCTCACAACAACCCTGTGAGGTCAATGCTATTATTCCCATCATACAGTCAAGGAAACTGAGGCAGATAGAGGCTAAATAATTTGCCTAGGGTCATACTGCTAGTGAGTGTCTAAGATCAGATTTGAACTCAGGTCTTCGTGACTCCAGGCCTAGCTCTCTTTCCTCAATGACACCCAGCTATCTCAACATTATTACAACGGTAATAAGTATCATAGCTGGGATTTGAACCCAGGTTGTCTAAATCCATTTTATCTACTCTTGCTACCTGGGATGTAAAAGTTTAAGTGACTTGTTCAAGGTCACACAGGTATCAAATGTCAAAGACAGGGTTTAAACCTGGATCTCTCTTGTCCTAAGATTAGTATTCAATCAGTCATGCCAAGCTGCCTCTGCAAATCATGTGCTGACTTACACATAGTATGTATGTCATGACTTAGAAGCATTTATATGGTGACTTTAGGGTAGGTGACAGAAAAATGTGAGACTTTTTTTTTGAGAAGCAGGTGAGTTTTAAACTGTCTTAAACAAACCAAAAAGAGCCAGAAAGGGAAAAAACAAAAACAAAAAAAAATCGGGCCTGTCTTTGATTTTTAGAATGATTTTCTTTGAAATTCTTTAACTCAATTCAACAAATATTTAGTTATTTCCTATTATATGCAATGTACTATATTAAGAGTTAAAGGATATACATTAATAGGAATCCCTCTTCTTAAGAAATTGACAATAATGGGAAAGGTAGGGGAGAATAAATCATTTTCACAAATACAGACGACACTGGGTTCAATGAGAAATATGACATGACATACATATGTGCAGGTGATATGAGGGAGAAGTCACTTTCTTCTTTGTGCATTGGTACAGATGAGGGTAAACTTCATTGAGAATTCATTTGGTTTGGGCCTTGAAAGATGGTTTATTTTTCAACTGATAGAATATTATCTGAAAAGTCCTGCCAGGCATAGAGTAAGTATAAGCAAAAGCATGGAGGTAGGGAAGTTTCCCCTAGACACCAATGAATCTTCAGATGAGCTCACTCACCCTTGCTCTTGCTAGAGTCTCCTGGGTCTCATTTAGAAAGCTAAAATAGTGCCAGGTTGTTTCCACAGCACTTGCAAACCCTTTGTCGGCTTATTGCAGACTCTCTCAGCCACAGACTGTACAGCGTTCTAATTTATAGCTGTTCTGTGTATCTCCTCATAGTAATCTTAGCACTTGGCATCTTGCAAAGTGATATATGGGGAGCAATTATTAACTGAAGTGACCAGGATAACAAAACCTTCAAAACTGTATTGTTCGCAGCAGGAAGGTGAGCTCCCTGGAAAGTGGTGGGAGAACATTTTTTTTTCCTTTACAATCTAAACTGAGAATAAAAGAAGGAAAGGGGAAAAACATGATTATTTGAGTCACTCAATGTTCTCTAAATATATTAGAAGCCTAGTTTTTTTTGTTAAGAACCTTATTCTATTGTTTTACATGTTTGAATATACAAATGGTAGAAAATTCAATTCCACAAGACTTTATTAAGTTTTTTTTTTTCCTGTGGTCAAGGCACTATGCTAGGCAGAAAAGATACAGAGACAAAAGAAAATACTCCCTGCCCTCAAGGAGCTTATATTCTACTATACTAATCTACCATAGATTAGTATAAACTGCAATACTTCAATTAGTAAAGAAAATATGTCAAACAATACAATTTTTCATCTAAAATTTCAGATTTTGAAATAGCCTGGCAGTCACAGAGGAAGCTTCCTGGATTCTAGGCTGTGTTTGAGGATCCCATATCTTACTCTATCATAGAAACAAAGAGACTGGGAGTCCAAAGTGACCTCAGAGGTCAGGAAGTCAGTCCCCTCCCACCTTAGTCAAAACTAAGATACTGCTAAATACAGATCTTCCTCTTCATTATTATTTCCCTTATTCTCCTGACCCTCTTCCTTATTATACATTTAGAGGCATCTAGGTGGTGCCGTGAAGAGAATTGTGGGGCTGGAGTCAGGATGGAATTGAGCTCAACTTCAGATTCATATGAATTATGTGACTCTGGGCAAGTAACTTAACCTCTGTCTGCCTTCATTTCTTCCTCCATAAAATGGGAATAAAAATCACGTTATCACTTGGAATTTTATGATGATAATAAGAAAACATCTTGCAGTAATTTTATTCCAGAGAAGTAGAAAGAGCATTAAATTTAGTGTTCGCAAAGTTACTAGCTTTATCTTCCACAAGTTATATAATATGAGCCCCTTTCTACATCTGAAAAAAAGAGAGTAATAAAAAGTCTTGAAATATGCTCCTTCTAGGGTTGTTGTGAATATATTTTGTAAACCTGAAAAGTGTTATAGAAAGTAGTGTAGGGCATTGAATAGAGCTTTGGACTCAGAGTCAGGAAGATCTGAGTTCAGATCCCACCTCAGATATTTACTGTTTGACCCTAGGCTAGTCATTTAACCACTTTGTGCCTGAATTTCCTAAAATGAAGGGAATAGGGCCCCTTCCAGCTCTAAATCTATGAAATATGTCTTTCTGTATGTGTTTATTAGGCACATACAATATGACAGGCACTGAGTTTACAAAGAAAAAAATGAGATAGTTCCTGTTCTTAAGCAATTGACATTCTACAGCATCTCTCATATTAAGAATAAGGAAGATAAGGCCCAGATAGGTGAAATGATTTGTTCAAAGTTCCACCTTTATTTGCAGAACAAAGGTAGGAACTTGTCTTCTACTGCACCAAAGAGCCACTGATCTATTTAATGAGATCCACAGTCTGGAACTATTCATGAAATGCACACTGAGTTTTTAAAATCTAGATTCTCTCTTTTATATAAAGAATCACCAGGTTAAGTCACAGACTATGTTCTCCCCTATTCTTCTGAGGACCCAGCAACAACCCTTAAAGATCCCCTCTTTAAAAAATGTTTATCGACATTTTAGTTTTACACCATCCAGATGAGTGATGTCAAACTCAAAAGGAAATGGGGGCTACTCTACTGTACATAAGGATCCTGTGAGTTGCATATTGACCTAGAAAAACACACGTTTATCTAGTTCTTATCTATTAATACACCAGCATATTAAAATAAGATAGAAACTACCTCCTAATCTGATTCAAGTCACATTTGGAAGTATTGTGGGCCACACGTAACCTGTGGACCAAAGAGTGACATCTCTCTCCTAGATTTCCCCCTGTATTCTTTCCCTTCCCCTCCCAGAGAACTGTTCCTCTTTAATAAGTATTAAAAAAAACCAGTAAAACAAATTAACACATTAAACACACATTATATTCAGTGTTCTACAGTCCACATTCCCTCCACTTCTGCAAAGCAGTGAAGAGAGGTGCATTCTTGTATCTCTTCAATCAGTGTTTTCTAAATATATCAGAAACCCCATTTCTAATTAAGAACTCTATCCTGTCTTTTATATCAGAATAGAAGGAATGATACTCAGTTCAATTCAATAGCATTCATTAAGACCATGCTGTCTCATACAAGGCACTAAGAAAATCATCCCTTCCCTCAAGGTGCTTATGTTTTACTGACCCTTATAATAGTTGATACTTTCATTAACATAGCAAATACATTTGATGACACAATTTGTTGTCTAAAAGCCAAGTTTGCTCCTTGCAATATTGCAACATTCAGTTTCAATTTTTTTTTTACTTTTGAACATCTATTTTTTTAAAACCTTGAGTTCCAAATTCTCTCCCCTCTTCCCTTCCCATCTACCCTCCCTAAGAAGTCAAGCAATTCAACATGAGCCACATGCATGTCATTATGTATAACCCTTCCATAATACTCGTGTTGTGAAAGACTAACTATATTTTACTTCTTCCTAACCTGTCTCCCTTTATTGAATTTTCCCCCTTAACCCTGTCCCTTTTCAAAAGTGTTTGTTTTTGATTATCTTCATCCCCATCTGCCCTCCCTTCCATCATCCCCCCCTTTTTTATCTTCTTCCTCCTTCTTTCCTGTGAGGTAAGATACACAACTGAGTATGTATGGTATTCCCTCTTCAGGTCAAATCTGATGAGGGCAAGATTCACTCATTCCCCCTCACCTGCCTTCTCTTCTCTTCCTACAGAACTGCTTTTTCTTGCCACTTTTATGTGAGATAATGTACCCCATTCTATCTCTTCCTATCTCCCTCTCAATATATTCCTCTCTCATCCCTTATTCAT
>CM053622.1:94701179-94721623 GCA_028646595.1 Phalanger gymnotis
TGGAGTTGCCCTGAACTAGAGATCTGAGTAATAAACTAAGGATACTTGGGACCCAACTATTAATACCAATTCTGCTACTGATTGCTATGGTAACACTGTAAGAACTTACCTCTCTCTGTCTCTCTCTGTCTCTCTCTCTCTCTTTCTTTCTCTCTCTCTCTCTCTCTCTCTCTCTCTCTCTCTCTCTCTCTCTCTCTCTGTCTCCCCCTCTCTCCCTCTCTCTCTCCCTCTTTCCCTCTGTCTCCCTCTCCCCCAAGAATATTTATCAAACAGAGATGTAATTAATGTGTACCGTACAGGACATATGATCTCTGCATTGGCTTAAAGTACATATTGACTGCTACCACCAAAGACACATTGCCAAGTTTGTAGTGTGTGCTCATCCATTCTTCCAATTTGCTTCTTTTTGTACTGTTTTGTATAAGCCTAGGGTTTCATAGAATATAATTTGAAGAGCATTAATCTGTTCCAGTAAATCCTTATTTAGAATTACAGATAGAAATTTAAAACTAAAAGGGAATGTTTTCCACTTAGCCTTTAGGCTTCTTGTCTCCTAATCTCAACTCCTAAGCTACTGTCCAAACTTCCTCTTGTGGTCCATTGAATTAAAAACATATTGAACTCTTATGGTGTGCAAGGCTATGGAAATTAGAGAGATAATTATATATATACATGTACATACACACACACAGATTTATATTTCTATCTATATTCACCTGTAAAATCAGATAATAATGCATATAGTACCTACCTCACAAGATAGTTGTATTGCAAATGAAATGACAGAGAAAATTCTTTATCAATCTTAGTGATTATTCCATTTGAATTTTATATAGGATAATCTTCACACAAGTGTAGTAGGAAGACCTAATTTATAATCTCAAATATAATCATGTATATGTTTGAATGGTTCAAAATCGCAAGGTATGAGAGGTTCTCTAAGGAGAAAACAACAAGAAATTCATTTAGGCCCCACCACAGCAGAACCGTGAACCAGCCTCCCCATTCCGACATCTTGACAAAAAGACTCCAGGCCCAGAAAGCCCACCTCACAAGAGTAACCAGGAGGCCACAGAAAAACAAGATAGTATTTAGCCAAATCATTTTTACTGGCCTCACATTCCTGCTCGCACTCCTGGTCTACACATGGGTAAGCCCTGCTTCCGCAGCTTCTGGCTTCCGCAGCTTCCTGCTTCCGCTGAAACTGTCTCTTGGCTCACCTTTCTTCACAGCTGAGCTTCTGGCGTTCTCAAGCCCGCCTCAACGACCAGAGACCATTGGTTCCCAAGCTGGCCCCTCCTAAGTCACCAATCCACACCCACACAGGTTTCACACCTGACAGGGCCCGGGGCTTAGCACTTAACAGCTGAAAGTACTTCCACTCAAAAGAAACAAAAGCCATGCTAATGAGACAATTTTGCTTAACAATACAACAAGTGGCAAATACTTTGGATGAGCATGAATCTTTTTGGTTTATGCCTCACTTGTTAAAACTAATGAAAGGATTTTTATCCCTGTTGTGAGTGTTGCTCATATCAATGGTTTTCATATGATCTCATCACATTCATAGGAGACATTTTATTTAAGAATTGTGAAGTCAGTATTCTGTCTATCAAATAAAGCATTTTCTAAATACTCAAAAGAACATAAATACTCAAATGAACAAATGAACATATGAACTCATGAAACTAGGTATTCATTCCAGTGAAAGAACCACCTGTACTTCTTGAATTCTGTGACCAATGTATTCACTATGTCGTTTTAGATCAGTAGTGTCAAACCCAAATTTAAACAGGGACACTAAAACATACATGTAGATCCTGCAGGCTACATATTTATTTAAAATGTGTCTCTGTGTATTTAGTATGTCTAAAATAGTATGCCTATTTTATTTTGCTAAATATTTACCAATTACATTTTAATATGATTGAGGGCTATACATAGTGTGCAGCCCTGACTGATAGGTTTGACTTTTCTACTTTAGATGATATAAAGGGATAGACATAGAGATAGATAGATGATTGATAGATGATAGATAGAGCGACAAGCATTTATACAACATGGATTGCAAGTCAGGAAGCATTTATTAAGCACCTGCTTATACCAGGTACTATGCTAAGCACTGAGAATACAAAGAGAATTTAAGAGAAAAAATCTCAGTACCCGCTCTTAGGGAGGTCATATCCTAATGATCCTAAAAGATAAATGACTATGTACAATATAACTATATACAAGACAAAAATCAATATGGCCTCATAGGGAAGGCACTAAAATAAGGACTGAGAAATGTTTCTTGCGGAAGATGAAACTTTAGCTAAAACTTAAAAGCTAGAAAAACTAGGAGTCAGAAATGTTGGATGGAAAGAGTTCAACGAATAGTTGGACTCCAGTGAAAATTCCCTTAGTGGGGAGAACAGTATCACTTGATCACAGAGTATGTATAGGAGAATAAAGTGTAAGAATATAAAAAAAGATATGAAAGGAGCAGGTTACGAAGGGCTTAAAATCCAAACTTAGGATTTTACATTTGATCCTGCAGGTAATGCAGGAATGATGAAGTTTATTGAATACAGAGATCACATGATCAGACCTGCTCTTAATGAAAATACATTTGACAGCTGATTGGAGGATAGGTTGGAGTACGGAGACATTTGAGACTTGAAGCAGGGAAACCATCAACAGACTATTGCAATAGTCCAGGAATATGGTAATAACACTTGTACAAGGCTAACAACAGTTTCAGAGGAGAGAAAAGTGCATATAAGAATGATATTGTGAAGGTACAAGTGAATGGAATTGACAAATGATTGCATATGGAGGAGTGAGAGAGAGCAAGGAGTTGTGTATGACACTTAAGTTGTAAGCCTGGGTGAATGAGAGGATGATGGTATCCCCAACAGTAACAAGGAAGTTCGTAATAGTGGAAGACTTGGGAGGAAAGTTAACAATGCTGTTTTAGATTCTGGAATTACGATGGCTAAATGATAGTTGATGGAACATGAGACATCTAGTTTGAAATATACAATAGACAATCGAAGATGAAAAACAAGATGTCAGAAGACAAGTTAGGGCTGAAAACAATAGATATGAGAATCATCTCCATAGAGATGATAATGAATATATGGGAGATCACTGAACAAAAAAGTAAGCCCAGAACATATCCTTATGGCACACCCACGGTTAGCAGGCATGATATGGATGAAGAACCAGAAAAGGAGACTGAGGAGAGGTCAGATGGGTAACAAGATAACAAGATGAGAGAAATCTCAAGAAAATCTAGAGAGAAAAGTGTATCAAGAAGATGATTGTCACTAGTTTCAGAGGTTACAAAAAGTTTAAGATGAGGATTAAGAAAAGGCTATTAGTTTTTGAAGTTAAGAAATCATTGGTAACTTTGAAGAGAACAATTTCCATTGAATCGTGAGGTAGGAAGCCGAACTACAGATGGTGAAGTTAAAAGGCAATGGAGACATGATCATAGATGACCTTCTCAAGGAATTTATCACAAAAAAGGAGAAGAGATATAGGGAAATAGTGAGAGGGTATGGACAGATTATTATTTTCCAGATATGGATATCAAAGCACTGAGAAATTAAATTATATACTAAACTTGGAAAAGAAGTTTTGAACTACACAATGAACTATAGAACTGGGAGGGTGCTTCAAGATCATTTTATAGTTGAAGAAATTAAGAGTGGGAGCTAAATGGTTTGTCAAATTTCATCCTGCTCATCACTGAAATACTTAGGACAATAGGTTGAGGCATGGAAAGACAGGTAGAAAAGGGGAAAATGACCTAAATGTACAAAATATAGCAGTTTTGTGGTGGTAAAGATTAGAAATTGGAGGCTGGAGAAAAGATCAATTAGGGAGTGGCTGAACAAGTTGTGATATATGATTGTGATGGAATAATGTTATGCTGTAAGAAATAATAAAATGGGTGGTTCAAGAAAAAAAAAAACCTAGGAAGACTTAATATGAGCGGAAACAGGAGAAAATTACATGCAGTAACAGTAATATTGTAATAATGAACAACTGGAAACGACTTAGCTATTCTAGTCAATGCAATGATCCAAGACAATTCCAAAAGACATATGATGAAAAATTGCTAGCCACCTCCAAAGAAAGAACTGATTAACTCTGAATGTAGGTTGAAGCATATTTTTTCACTTTATTTTTATTTCTTTTTCTCACAATATGGCTAATTTATAAATATATTTGCATGACTTCACATATATAATTGATATCAAATATAATCAAACTGCTTTATAAATGGTTGATAAAGGGCTGGAGGGAGAGAGAGAATTTGGAACTCAAAATTTTAAAAGAAAATATTAAAAGTAAATAAGTACATTTTAAAAAATAAAAAAAATGGCTTCTGATTTAGAACTGGAAGATTCAGATTTGAGTCTAGGTGTGTGACTTTCGGCAAATCACTTTAACTCTGGGTCTCAATTTTTTGAGTGGGAAATGAATTGCATTAGATGATCTCTATGGTCCTTTTCAGTTCTAAATCTACCATTCTATAATATAATAACTAAAATACAAGTTTATACTCATTGTCCAGAATTCTTTTCCATCATGGCAAAATGGCTGCCTTACCAATAACACTCTAGTGACTTGAAAATTGACTTCCAAAAGTAGAAGAGTCACAGTTAGGAAGTAAACCCTGACTCGTGACAATCAGTAATTGTTAAGCCACACGAGCTACAAGGGACTAAAATACAATTACCACCAACATTTATAATTCTGCTCTGAAGCCTGCTTCTGTCTTTTGGAGGTTGTGGAAAGAATTGTGGTCAGTCTATATAGACAAGGAAGCTGGTATGAGCTTTGAAGTCCTAAATAAGAAATCTGAGTTTTTTATAAGACTAACTAGACACTGAGCTCCTTCAGCCAAGGGAGTACTTTGCTATAGATAGTTGGTAACTGCTGTTACAAATAGGCAATATGGTTCAGGTAACTTTATATCTGTCATACAGTGAATCAAAGAAATAAGCATACCGAATTCCATTCCATTTCCTTGTCTTAGTCAGCAAGCACTAAACTTCCTGCCTCTGGTCGGGACTTGAGGCTAAAATCTTCCAATGCCAACAGGAAGCCCATACTTGTGGGCTTCCTTTCCTGTCTAGATTCATGAAGATCTGAGCATTTCATATGGATGACTTTCCCCAAAAGGTTTCCAGCTCCAGTCCACAAACCAGAGAAGGTTCACCAAGGATAACTGAATCCATGTTGAATCTCTAACCCTTTATGGAGTTGGGCCATTCTGTCTCTGGAACATTTTTTCCTGTAGAGATAAGTAGAGATAAGTTCTCTGCAGGTCATTAGAAATAGAAGAGAACTCTCATGTGATTAGGAGGATTTAAATATTGTTCTACTTTTAGACAGTGCAATGTACAAAAATATCTATTTCATTTCCTTCTACAGTTATCTCTTCCACAGTGCAGGGGTTAGGGGCACGGCTCCCAACCCCACCGACTACTCTAGAAAATCTGTGTAAAATGGTTTGGCCCTCCCTTAGTATCAGAGAAGAAGTCTGATTTTTTTTTCCTTTTGTGGAGTGTTTACAGTACCTTATTGTAAAATTTGGGTTAAGGATGTAAATGGTCATTGGTTATATGTAGGTCATTGTTAATGGCCATAGGCTATATGTATGTCAGTGTTAAGCAAAAAATACTTTTTCTGCATTGTCTGCTGGCCTTTGCATGTCATCTGTGGCTTCTTCAAAACTTCTCCAAAATTCCCATTTAATTTCTCATGCTTATCCTTGATATGTCAAAACTGGGGTGAGGAAAGTATTGATGTGTAAGGGTTAATTATTCCTATCTTGGTAATGTTCTATTGAAAAAAAAACTATTCAAGCAACTACAGGTGGGAGAGACTCCTATTTGAATAAGCTTGTTGGAGAACGTGATTATAGAACGCCTTCTTAGCTTTCACCACTTTAGGTATTCAATTATTAATCATTGTTTGGAATACATTGGAGAAACAAATGGTTTTCAGATTATTTGTTATTGAAATGCTTAGTCAATTTGTACAAAATTTTCACATGGACCAAGACGAAAAAATATTCACAGAACCTCTTCACTAATTTAATGTAATTTGATTAAAAGATAGGCACAGAGATAGGGACAGGGGTCCACTGAGGGATAGGAATTAGACCATTGATTATTGTTATTGGGAACTTTTAGAAAAGAAAGCTGCTTCAATCAATGTAAATTGATAGCTTCTGTTGCCTAAAGCAATGGTGTCAAAATCAAATAGAAACTTAGAGCTACTAAATCAATCCCTTCATGCCACCGCCATATCAACTTAGAAAGTTACATATTAACATTAGCTATGTTCTATTGTATTCTTGTTTATTTTGTTAAATATTTCCCAATTAAATTTTAGTATTGTTGGAGTTGACACTTCTGGGCTGGATCCCCGAGAGTTTAAATGAATTGCTGCTGCATCATAGTCTGTTCAAGTGAGAAGACCCAAGACTCAATATGAGCTCCTGCTTTGAGTCTTCCATTTCTTGTTGGGCACGAAGTGTCTTCTGAGGAAAGGCTGCTAGGGGCTATCCTGGGCATCTTCTGTATGCCCCAAAACTGCTACTTCCAAGTGTTTCACCACAAGGCAACTTCATACTCCTGTTGCCAGCTCTATCTTCCAACTGGGATGTGGAGAACCTCTCATCCAAAGAAGAGGCACCCTCAGTTTAATTTCAGGCCTCCCCTAATGTTTGTCTTTTGAGAAGTACAAGTGGCCCTCCACTCAGTGATAAACAGTCTCACACCAAGGTCATCTAGGCTTACCACTTTTGTCTTTCCACTGGACTTTGATGATTCTGGAAGAGAGATTGAGGCTGAAGACTTTCACAACTCTGCCTCACTTAAATCCAATTCATATGCAAGTTGACATCACTTTGTGGTATCATTGGTTTTCTTTAAAATAATGGACAAGCAACATTTATCCTGTACATAGCTTGCTTTGTAGATATTTGTTTGCATATTGTTTTCCTTATTAGATTGTAATCTCTTTGAGGACAGGTATTGTCTTTTGTCTTTTTCCGTATCTCTAATGCTTAGCACAGTGCCTGGCACATATTATGAGCTTAATGAATATTTATAAATTAATTTATTCATTGTCCAGGGTCCAGGTGTTAACATGTGTCAGTGAATCTAGATTTGTAGCTACAATACCAACTTTCTATCTACTACATATTTAGTGCATTTTTACTATGACTACAGTCACATGGAGCTATGGAGTCAGGAAAGCATAGTTCAAGTCCTGCTTCTAATTCATACTGAGTGTGTGGCAATGGGCTGGTCAAATTTCCACAGAGGAAGTTCCCTATAATAATGAAGCCATAGATCACAATTGACTCTCTATAACTCTCTCCCCCTCCCTATCCACATACATCTGAGGCACTATGTGAGGTACTAAGGATACAAAGCTGAGAAATGACATTATTTCTTGGCTTGATTTTTCGGGCTTTTTTCGAAGCCGAATCATAACTGCAATGACAACATCATTAGGCGGATGGCAGATTTTGGGATTCCTCCCATCAGTGACCCCCTGTGGCATGGAAATTGGCTCTCTGTCATGTTAATGACTTTAGCACAAGGTGCTTGCAAGGGATTAATGGTTGTCTGGAGTAGATGTCCTGGGCTTTTGGCCATAAAGCCCAGACACTGTTAATCCCCAGGAAATGCTTTGCCAGCAGGTCAATCAGGGTATTGGAAACTAAGAATGAGAAAAAGAAAGACATCTGGATGGCTTTTATAGGCAGTGAGGAGGAGGGCAACCAGTTTGTGAAAAACCTTACCGATCTCCATTGCCTGGTTAATAATGGTCTCTCCCACCCCTAGACTTCAGTAGGACTTGACTTAGATCGTTTTTTTTTGGATTTAGTATGCATTATTTTTGCATGATAATTATTCAATCATATGTGATATCTCCTACTTCATTGTAAGTTCCATTAGGGCAGAAACTATGACTTATTTAAGCTTCCTCACCCTATACTTAGAATAGTATCCTGTATGACAGTATTTAATAACTATATTAAATAGCATTATATTACCTGACACTAAATTGAAGCAAAAACTGGACTTGGGATGCATAAAAATCTGAGTTTGAATCAGAGAGCTGCCACTTTCTATCCATGTGACCTTAGGCAAGTCAGTTCCTCTCTCAGCCTCCAATTTCTTATCTGTAAAATGAAGAATTTGAGCTAGATGAAAGTCCCCTCCAAGATCCCTTCTCATTCTAATGTTTCTAATTCTATGACTACATCAGCAAAACCAGAAATAGCCAAAGATGTGATACGCTTTCCAAGTGTTCTGATACCAGTTCTGATCGTAATCTGTCAGTTGTGACAAATGAGCTGAAGTCACTTATGGTTTCCTGGAATTACTTGTCTTTCACTTATTTTAAATCTAGTAAACATCAGACTTATGGTTTATACTTGGGACTCAGGTAGCAAGAAACTTTCTGAATCCAGGTCTTCATCTAAATTTATCATTCTATCTACCACAACAAAAATATTTGTCACACTTAACATTGAGAATTTCACACATTCATAGAATTTTACTGGATCATTGAGTCTAATCCCCTAATTAAAGAAACTAAGAACTAGAGAGGGGAAATGATTTTGCCCAAAGTCCCACATTGATTTCTAAATCCAGGAACTGGGTGGGAAGATGGAAGCTTGGGATCAAGAAAAAGACATTGAGGGGTGGAGCCAAGATGGTGGAGTAAAAGTAGCAACTTACCAGAGCTCTCCCACATATTCCTTCGGGTAGACCTAAGAAGTGAATTTGAACAAATTTTGAGGTGGAGGAATCCTCTGGGAGACAGAGTGTGGTGGATTTCCAGCCCAGGAAAGGCCTGGAAGCTTGATAGGAAGTATCTGTTGCACCAGGCTGAGAGATGGCAGAGTACATGGGCTGCACCAGAGCAAACTCGGCCATAGTGGAGTGGGAGCAGGCCCCAACAAACTAAATCACCAGCAGCAGTAGTGATTCCTAAACTTCTCAGCACAGGATGGGGGTCTCTTGGGAACTGGATGAGAGAGAAGCACAAGGCCTATGGCAGTGGCAGCAACTGCAGCTACTCCTTTATCATCCCAGATTAAATATGAAAGTCACATACTTGACCTTCTGGGAGCCATGACGGCAGAGTAAACTGTAAGTGCTCTGACCCTTCTCCCTCTTCTTGACCTTGAAAAACCTAGAGAATATTGCCCCAAGAAAAATCCTGGAATAGTGGAACCTAGGGCCACAGCAGTCTTTTAGCTTGGCAGGTTATGGAGATTGATGGAGAGGGTTCCTCTTGCTATGGCTAAAGGAGTCCAGTGCAGGATCAGAGGCATTTGAGCAAGTCCCACCTCAGCAGACCAGCAGGAGATCCTGAGCACCAGGGGGGCGGAGTTTGCAAGCAGCAACACCAGGACCCCAGGCATGCCTCTGCACAGCCAGGGGAATTGGCAGACACCGGCATGGAAGTCCACCAGCAGGTGAGCATATGAAGCCCTAGGGGAGGAAGTGACCTCCAGTAGCCAGACCACTCTTCCCCCACATCTCATGCTGTAAGCATGAGTGTAACCCCAGGGAAACTTGGAAGGACTTGGCCTTGGCACACACCAGCCAGCTCCAGCAGAGCGCCAGCTGAGCAGCATGCATTATATAGCTTCCAGCTGACAGAACTAGAGGCTACAGCACACAAAACTAGTAACCAGGACCCTAGCTCCCAGCACAAGAGGCATAGGACAGAGTCCCCTGTGCCCCAGAAGCAGAGATACACTTCAAAAGCCAGGAAAAAGGCAACAACCATGAATAAGAAGCAAACTAGAAAAGTAAAGAACATAGAATCTTACTGTGGGGATAGGAGAGATCAAAAATATGAATTCAGAAGAGGACAGCACAGACACTATACTCACATCTGAAACCTCAAAAAGGGTATGAACTTGACTCAAGTGCAAAATGAGTTCCTAGAAGAGCTCAGGAAAGAATTTAAAAGCTAAATTTAGAGAGGTAGAAGAAAAATTGACCAATGATTTTAAAAATACAATTGACAAAATGAAAAAAAAATCATGGAAGTAAACAACTCCTTAAAAAGTAAAATTGGCTAAATGGATAAGGAGGTACAAAGCCTATCTGGAGAAAATAACTCCATAAAAAGAAAAAAAATGACCAAATGGAAAAGGGGATAGAAAAGCTAAATGAAGAAAATAATTCATTAAAAATTAGAATTGGGTAGGTAGAAGCTAATAACACTATGAGATATCAAGAATCAGTCAAACAAAATCTAAAGAATGAAAAAAAATAAAAGGAAATGTGAAACATCTCATTGGAAAAATAACTGAGCTGGAAAATAGATCCAGGAGAGAAAATCTAAGAATTATTGGTCTACTGGAAAGGCCTGATGACAAAAAGAGCCTAGACAGTATCTTCCAAGAAATCATCAAAGAAAACTTCCCTGAGGTCCTAGAATCAGAGGGCAAAAAAATTCATTGAAAGAATACACTGATCACCTCCTAAAAGAGATCCCAAATTGAAGACACCAAGGAATATTATATCCAAATTCCAGAATTATCAGGTCAAAGAGAAAATACCACCAGCCGCCAAAAAAAAAAAAACGATTCAAATATTGAGGAACTACAGTCAGGGTCACTCAGGATCTTGCAGCTTCTACATCAAAAGATAGGAGGGATTGGAATATGATATTCCAAAAGGCAAAGGAGCTTGAACTACAACCAAGGATCAACTATCCAGAAAAATTGAGCATAATCTTTCAGGCGAGAATATGGATATTGAATGAAATAAGGGAATTCTAGATCTGCCTGAAGAAAAGGCCAGAGCTTAATGGAATTTTTTTTCAAGTATTTTATTAGATTTTTTATTTTTAGTTTACAACACTCAGTTCCACAAGTTTTTGAGTTCCAAATTTTCTTCCCCTCCTTCTCTTCCCCTCTCCCCACCAAGACAGTATGGGATCTGATATATGTTCTCCATATTCCTTCACATTAAATTTATTTACACACTAGTCAAGTTGTAAAGAAGAATTATGACCAATGGAATGAACCATGAGAAAGAAGAAACAAGGGTTCATGTCCCTGTCTAGGTGCTCCTGTTTTGGGGGAGCTAGGTGATGCAGTGAGTAGAGCACTAGCCCTGGAGTCAGGAGGACCTGAGTTCAAATCCGGTCTCAGACACTTGACACATGTATTAGCTGTGTGACCTTGGGCAAGTCACTTAACCCCAATTGCCCTGCCAAATGAACCAATAAAAAAAAATGAAAGAAGAAACCAAACCAAAAAAAGAGGAAGAAAAAAAGAGAGCAAATATGTTGCCTCAATCTGCATTCAGACTCCACAGATCTTTCTCTGGATATAGATAGCTATTTCCATCATGAGTCCTTTGGAGCTGATTTTTTATCTTGTATTTCTAAGAAGAGCCAAGTCTATCAAAGTTAGTCATCACAGAAGCAATATGACTGTGGTTGTGTACAATGTTCTCCTGGTTCTTCTCCTCTCACTCAGCATTAGATCATGTAGGTTTCTCCAGGTTATTATGAAGTCCATATCTTCCCCATTTCTTATAGCACAATAGTATTCCATTACATTCACATACCACAGCTTGTTCAGCCATTCCCCAATTGACGGGCATCTTCCTTGACTTCCAATTCTTTGCTACCACAAAAAGAACAGCTATAGACATTTTTGCACATATGGGTCCCTTTCTTATTCTGTGATCATTTTGGGATACAGCCCTAGAAGTGGTATTTCTGGATCAAAGGGTGTGCACATTTGCATAGCCATTAGGGCATATTTCCAAATTGCTCTCCAGAATGGCTGTATCCCTTCACAACACCACCAACAATGTAACAGTATTCCAATTTTTCCACATCTTCTCCAGCATTTATCATTTTCCTGTTTTGTCATGTTAGCCAATCTGACAGGAGAGATGTGGTACCTAAGAGTTGTTTGATTTGCATTTCTCTAATCAATAGTGATTTAGAACAGTTTTTTCATATGCCTATAGATATCTCTAATTTCTTCCACTGAAAACTGCCTATTCACATCCTTGGACTATTTCTCAATTGGGGAATGACTTGTACTCCTATCAATTTGGCTCAATTCTCAATATATTTTAGATATGAGGCCTTTATCAGAGACACTGGTTGTAAAGATGTTTTCATAATTTTCTGCTTCCCTCCTAATCTTTGTTGCATTGGCTTTGTTTATATAAAACTTTTCAATTTAACATAATCAAAGTTATCCATTTTGCATTTTGTAATGCTCTCTATGTCTTATTGGGTCATGAATTCTTCCCTTTCCCATAAATCTGACAGGTAAACTATTCCTTGGTCTCCCAAATTGCTTATAGTATGAGCCTTTACTCCTAAATCATGAACCCGTTTTGACTTTATTTTGGTATACGGTGTAAGATATTGGTCTATGCCCAGTTTCTGCCATATTGTTTTCCAATTTTTCCAGCAATTTTTGTGAAATAGTGAATTCTTAGCCCAGAAGCTGGATTCTTTGGATTTATCAAAAAGTCAATTGCTATAGCTGTTGACTACTGTGTCTTGTGTAACTAACCTATTCCACTGATCCACTATTCTGTTTCTTAGCCAGTACCAAGTAGTTTTGATGCCTGCTGCTTTATAGTACAGTTTAATGTCTAGAATGGCTAGACCACCTTCCCTAGCACTTCTTTTCATAATTCCCTAGATGTTCTGGAAATTTTGTTATTCCAGATGAATTTTGTTATTATTTTATCCAGCTCTGTAAAATAATTTTTGGTAGTTTGATTGGTATGACAATGAATAAGTAAATTGATTTAGGTAAAATTGTCATTTTCATCATATTAGCTCAGCCTAACCACAAGCAACTGATGTTTTTCCATTTTTTTAGATCTGACTTTATTTGTGTGAAAAGTGTTTTGTACTTATGTTCATATAAGCTCTGGGTTTGTCTTGGCAGGTAAAGTCCCAAATATCTTTTAGTGTCTACAGTAACTTAAAATGGAATTTCTCTTTCTATCTCTTGCTGTTGGGCTTTGTTAGTAATATATAGGAATGCTGAGGATTTATGTGAATGTATTTTATATCCCTCAACTTTGCTAAAATTTTTTATTATTTCAAGTAGTTTTTTACTTGTTTCTCTAGGATTCTCTAAATAAATCATCATACCCTCTGCAAAGGAGATAACTTAGTTTCTTCTTTGCCTATTGTAATTCCTTCAATTTCTTTTTCTTCTACTCTTGCTAAAGCTAACATTTCTAGTACCACATTGAATAATAAGAATGATAATGGACATCCTTGTTTCAACTTTGATCTTACTCAGAATGGATCTAGCTTATCCCCATTACATAAAATGTTTGCTGATGGTTTTAGGTAGATGCTTCTAATCATTTTAAGGAAGTCTCCATTTTTTCCTATGCTTTCTCATGTTTTAATAGGAATGGGTGTTGTATTTTGTCAAAAGCTTTTTCTGTATCTATTGAGATAATCATATTTTTTCTACTAGCTTTGTTGTTGATATTATTAACTATGCCGATAGTATTCCTAATATTGAACCAGCCTTGCATTCCTGGAATAAATCATACCTGGTCATAGTGTATTATCCTCATGATAATTTGCTGCAATCTTTTTTTCTGATATTTTATTTAAATTTTTTCATCAATATTCATTAGGAAATTTGGCCCATAATTTTCTTTCACTGTTTTGACTCTTCCTAGTTTAGATATTACTACAAAATTTGTGTCATAAAAAAAGAATTTGGTGGAACTCCTTTTTTGCCTATTTTCCCAAATAGTCTATAAAGTATTGGAATTAATTGTCCTTTAAATGTTTGATAGAATTCTCTTGTAAATCCATCTGACCCTGGAGATTTTCTCCTAGGGAGTTCATAGATGTCTTGCTCAATTTCCTTTTTCTGAGATGGGGTTATTTAGGTATTTTATTTCCTCTTATTTTACCCTGGGCAGTTTATATTTCCATCCATTTCCCTCAGGTTGTCACATTTATGGACACACAATTAGGCAAAATAATTCCTAGTTATTGTTTTATTTTCCTCTTCATTGGAGGTGAATTTATCTTTTTCATTTTTGATACTGGTAATTTCGTTTTCTTCTTTCTTTTTTAAATCAAATTAACCAAAGGTTTATCGATTTTATTGTTTTTTTTCATAAAACCAGCTCTTAGTTTTGTTTATTAGTTCAACAGTTTTTTCATTTCAATTTTATTAATCTCTCCTTTGGTTTTCAGTATTTCTAACTTGGTATTTAATTTAGGATTTTGAATTTATTCCTTTTCTAGCTTTTTCAGTTGCATGCACAATTCGTTGATCTCCTTTTTCTGTATTTAACTTATGTAATCATTTAGAGATACAAGAACTGCTTTTGCTGCATCCTATAAGTTTTGTTATGTTGTCTCATTATTGTCATTCTCTTGAATGAAGTCATTAATTGTTTCTATAATTTGTTCTTTGACCCACTCATTCTTTAGGATTAGATTATTTAATTTCCAAATAATTTTTAGTTTATCTTTCCATGGTCTTTTATTACAAATAATTTTAATTGCATCATGATGTGAAAAGGATGCATTGACCACTTCTGCACTGGATTGTGAGGTTTTTTAGGCCCTAGTACATGGTCAATTTTTGGGTATGTGTCATGTACCACTGAGAAAAAGGTATATTTCTTTTTATACCCATTCAGTTTTCTTCAGAGGTCTATCATATCTACTTTTCCCTACAATTTTATTAGCCTCCTTAACTTCTTGTTTATTTTGAGGTTAGATTTATCAAGTTCAGAGATGGGAAGGTTGAGGTCCCCTAATAGTTTAGGTTTGCTTTCTATTTCTCCCTGTAATTCCCTTAACTTCTCCTCTAAGAATTTGCATGCTATACCACTTGGTGCATATATGTTAAATAATGATATTTCTTCATTGTTAATGGTTCCTTTTTGAAGGATATAGTGCCCTTCCTTATCTCTTTTAATTAGATCTATATTTGCTTTTGCTTTATCCGAGATTAGGATTGCTACTCCTGCTTTTTTTTTACTTCAGCTGAAGCATAATATATTCTATTCCAGCCTTTTACCTTTACCCTGTGTGTATCCCCCTGGTTCAAATGTATTTCTTGTAAAAAACATATTGTAGGATTATGGTTTTTAATCCATTCTGCTATCTGCCTCCATTTTATGGGAGAGTTCATCCCATTCACATTCACAGTTATATTTACTATCTGTGTCTTTTTTCTCCATCCTATTTCCCTCATTTATGCCCGTATTTTTCCTTTCCACTCCTCAAAAGACTTTTGCTTTTGAACACCATCTTCCTCAATTTTCCATCCGTACCCTTTTCCCCTTGATACTTTTTCCATTCCTTCTATCTCCCCTTGTCTTTCCACTTTCCTCTTCTACTGCCTGTGGGACAAATTTGATTTCTATACTCCTCAGAGTATGTTATTCCCTCCTTGAACCAAATCTGATGAGAGCAGACTTCAAACAATGCTTTTCTCCCTCCCTTCTTTCCTTCTATGTTTTTGTAACTCTTTGCATCACATAATTTACCCTTTTCTACCTCTTCCTTACTTCTTCTCCCAGAGCAATCCATTTGTACCCCTTAATTATGTTTTTATTAGTTACTTTATCCTGACACCCTCAGTCTATGTATATCCCTTTCAATTGTTGTAATTACTATATTGTTCTCAAGATTGACATATATATATATATGTATATATATATAACAAATATAAATCAATGTAATCCTATACAAGAATGGAAACAATTTTCCATTATTGAATAACATAGTTTTTACCCTTGTTTATCTTTTTGTGTCTCTCTTGAGTTTTGTATTTGAAGATCAAATTTTCCCTTGAGCTCTGGCCTCTTCATCAAGAAGATCTGGAATTCCCCTATTTCATTGAATGTCCATCTCCTGGCCTGAAAAATTATACTCAGTTTTGCTGGGTAGTTCATTCTTGGTTGTAGTCCAAGCTCTTTTGCCTTTTGGAATATCATATTACAATTCCTCCTTTCTTTTATTGTAGAAGTTGCAAGATCCTGTGTGATCCTGAATGTAGTTCCATGATATTTGAATTGTTTCTTACTGGCTGCTTGCAGTATTTTTTCCTTGACCTAATAATTCTGGAATTTGGCTACAATATTCTTTGGAGTTTTCAATTTGAGATCTCTTTCAGGGGGGTGATCAGTAGATTCTTTCAATGACTATTTTACCCTCTGATTCTAGGACCTCAGGGCAATTTTCCTTGAGGATTTCTTGGAAGATACTGTCCAGGTTCTTTTTTCATCATGGCTTTCTGGTAGACCAATAATTCTTAGATTATCTCTCCTGCATCTATTTTCCAGGTCAGTTGGTTTTCTAATCAGATAATTCATGTTTTCTTTCTTTTTTTCATTCTTTAGATTTTGTTTGACTGATTCTTGATGTCTTTTAGAGTCATTAGCTTCAACTTGCCCAATTCTAATTTTTTATGTATTGTTTTCTTCATTTAGCTCCTTTACTTCCTTTTCCATTTGGTTAATTTTACTTTTCAATGAGACATTTTCTTCATTTATATTCTGAACCTCCTTAACCATTTTGCCAATTTTACTTTTTAAAGATTTGTTCTCATCAGTGATTTTTTTTTCCATTTTTTTCTTTTACTTCTCTAATTTGTTTTTTAAAGTCCTCCTTGAGTTCTTCCAGGAATGCTTTTTGGGCTGGAGACCAGTTCACATTCCCTTTAGAGGTTTCAGATGTGGGTATAGTGTCAATGCTGTCCTCTTCTGAATCGGTATTTTGATCTTTCCTATCTCCATAATTGGAATCAATAGTTTTTGGCTTTCTAGTCTGTTTTTTCATAGTGTTTCCCTCCTCCCCAGCTTCTGAAGTGGATCTCTGCTTCTGGGGCTCACTGGCTTTGTGTGCTGTGGCTCCTGGTTTCATGACGTGTGGGGGAGGGGTGGTCTGGCTGCTGGAAGTCTCCTCTGGAAGTCTCCTCTTCCCCTGGGGCTGCACTATAGCATGGGAATTCTCAGTCATTGTCTGTGCTGGTGTTTGCCACTTCCCCTGGCTGTGTGAAGGCACGTCTGGGGTCCTGGTATTAATGTTTGCTAGCTCCACTCCCCTGGGGCTCAGGAACTCCCACTGTTCTGCTGAGGTGTGGCCTGCTGGGACACCTCTCTTCCTGCACTAATCTCCTTTTACCACCACAAGAAGGGCCCTTTTCCTAACTTCTCTTGCTAGAAGTCAACTGAAGCTCCACTTCTAGCTCCTCTATGTCAGGGTTTCTCCCAAGGGACTATTCTCTGGGTGAGAAAGGTAGGGATGAGAGCCATTTTACCTTGTCATCATGGCTCCTGGAAGTTCAAGAATGCAACTTTCAAACCTTTAGACTATGGGCTGGAGGCCTCAGAGTTAGGTGCTCCCACAGCTACCAGTTCTATGCTGGATCTCCTGTAGCTCCTACAGACTCCCATCTTTGGCTAATAGGCCTGGGGGTTGATTGCTGTAGCCACTGCTTCTGCCCTGGGCCTGCTCCTACTCTGGTGTTTCATGAGCCCAGTGCTCTCCCAGACCTGTCACAGACTTGCACACTGGCTGCGTTCCTCTGCTGTTCTTGGTTGGTGTGGTCTGGTGCCCATTTTGCATGCCCAGCGCTCCTGCCCCACTCAGTCTACTAGTGGCTTCTAACTCTCTCAAATCTTCTCAGATTCTCCTTTTAAGATGTATCTGACAGAATTTGTGCAAGAGGTCCAGTAGTTCCCTCCTTTCACAGTGCCATCTTGGCCTTAATGGAAAATTTGATCTTCAAATATGAGACTTAAGAGAGGCATAAAAAAGTAACAGGAAAAGAAAAGAAAGAAAAAAAAACACCTTGTTATTCAACAAGGGCAACTTGTTTACATCCCTACATGGGAGGATTATATTTGTCAATCTTGAGAATGGTGTAGTTAGTATGGCATCTAAAAGGGATATACATAGACAAAGAGTATGGGTATAAATTAACTGATGTGATGAAAAAAACTTTATTAAGGGATGTAAAGGGATTATAATGGGAGAAGAGGTCAGGAGGAGGCAGAAAAGGGTAAATTACATCACATGAAGAGGAACAAAAACATATTATAAAAGAAGGAAAGAAGGGAGAGGGAAGGGCAGTGTTTGAGCTTTATTTTCATTGGATTTGGTATAAGGAAGGAATAACATGCTCTGTTAAGTACAGTAATCAAACTTGCCCTATAGGCAGTAGGAAGGGAAAGGGGAAAGAAAAGGTAAGGGAGTGGTTAGAAGTGAGGGAAGAAGTAGTAAGGGAAAAGGGTAAGATAAGGGGGGTGGCTGACAGGGAAGGAACATTGAGGGAGGCAGTGGTGAAAAGCAAAACTCTTCTGAGGAGGGGAAGAGAGAAGGGAGAAGTAAGACAATAAATGGGTGGGAAATAGGATGGAGAGAAAGATAGAGATAATAATTATAACTGTGAATGTGAATGCAATGAACTCTCTCATAAAACAGAGGGAGATAGCAGAATGTATTAAAAGCCATAATCCTACATTCAAGAGAATGACAATAATGAGACAACATACCAAAACTTACAGGATGCAGCAAAAGTCATTTTGGGGGGAAGTTTTATATCTCTGAATACTTACACAAATAAAATAGAGAAAAATGTTGTTTACCAGAAACTTATTTGACGTAGGGGGATACATACAGGGTAAAGATAAATGGCTGGAATAGAATATATTACACTTCAGCTGAAGTAAAAAAAAAAGCAGAGGTAGCAATTCTAATCTCAGACAAAGCAAAAGCAAAAATAGATCTAATCGAAAGAGATAAGGAAGGAAACTATATCCTGCTGAAAGGCACCCTACAATGAAGTAATATCATTACGTGACATATATGCACCAAGTGGTATAGCATCCAAATACTTAGAGGAGAAATTAAGAGAGTCACAGCAAGAAATAGAGAGCAAAACTATACTAGTAGGGGACCTCAAACTTCCCCTTTCTGAACTTGATAAATCTAACCACAAAATAAACAAGAAGTTAAGGAGGTTAATAAAATTTTAGAAAAAGCAGATATGATAGACCTCTGAAGAAAACTGAATGGGTGTAAAAAGGAATGTACCTTTTTCTCAGCGGTACATGGAACATATACAAAAATTGACCATGTAATAGGGCATAAAAAAACCTCATAATCCAGCACAGAAAGGCAGAAATTGTCAATGCATCCATATCATGATGCAATAAAAATTATATGTAATTAAAGGCCATGAAAAGACAGATGAAAAATTAATTGGAAACTAAATAATCTAATCCTAAAGAATGAGTGGGTCAAACAACACATCATAGAAACAATCAATAACTTCATTCAAGAGAATGACAATAATGAGACAACATACCAAAACTTATGGGATGCAGCACAAGTCATTTTTAGGAGAAATTTTATGTCTCTGAATACTTACACAAATAAAATAGTGAAAAAGGAGATCAATGAATTGGACATGGAACTGCAAAAGCTAGAAAAAAAAACAAATTGAAAGTCCCCTATTAAATAACAAGTTAGAAATACTGAAAACCAAAGGAGAGAATGATAAAATTGAAATAAAGAAAACTATTGAAATAATAAATAAAACTAAGAGCTGGTTTTATGAAAAAACCAATAAAATTGATAAACATTTGGTCAATTCGATTAAAAAACAAAGAAGGAGGCAGAGCCAAGATGGTGGCTGGAAAGTGGTGACTGGCGTGAGCTCCACACCAAGTCCCTCCAAAAACCTATAAAAAATGGCTCTGAACCAATTCTAGAGCTGCAGAACCCTCAAAGTGGCAGAGGGAAGCAGGGCTCCAGCCCAGGACAGTCTGGATGGTCTCTGGGTAAGGTCTGTCCCACACGGAGCTCCCAGCTCCTAGCTGAGGGGAGCAGAGCTGAGCCAAGCAGAGCCCAGCCCGTGCGGCGCGGGCTGACCAGACCGTGGGCCGACCACACTGTGGACCAACGAGACCAGGAGCCAAGCGGAGAGTGCCATAGCATCCTGAATTACTGAGCTGTGGCATCTACCAGACCACTCAACCCACAAAGTGCAAAGACAACAGAGAAGGTTAGTGGGAAAAGCTGCGGAACTGAGTTTGCAGTTCAGCCACCGCCCCTGGGGCAGCGGAGGTGGGGCAGCTTTAGAACTACAGCTGCACTTGCTTCTGGCCCCTGGCCCACCTGGTGGGAGGAATTAAGTGGCTGATCAGAGCAGGAGTGAAGAGCCTGCTAAAGATTTAAGCCCAGTCCAGGTAGGGGGTTCTTGGGGAAGGAGGAGTGCTGGTGAGGCAGCACATCCGCCCAAGCATGGAACATAGAACTCGTTAGTCTACAAGTAGTCATACCCCGCTGAAAAACTCAAGGGTTAAGTAAGTTGGCTGGGAACATGGCCAGGCTGCGAAAACACACCCAGATTC
>CM053622.1:94722123-94755079 GCA_028646595.1 Phalanger gymnotis
GGGGGGGGGGGGGGGTGGAAATGGGGAGAAAATTTGTAATTCAAACACCTATGAAAATCAATGCTGAAAACTAAACATATTAAAAAAAATTTTAAAAAAAGGAAGAAGAAAACCAAATTAGTGGAATCAAAAGTTAAAAAGTGAATTCACCTCCAATGAAGAGGAAAATAAAACAATAATTAGGAATCATTTCACCCAATTGTATGCCCACAAATTTGATAATTTTAGGAAAATGGATCAGTATTTACAAAAATATAAATTGCCCAGATTAATAGAATAGGAAGTAAAATACTTGAATAACCCCATCTCAGAAGAAGAAATTGAGCAAGACATCAATGAACTCCCTAGGAAAAATCTCCAGGACCAGATGGATTTACCAGAGAATTCTATCAAACATTTAAAGAACAATTAATTCTGATACTTTATAGACTATATGGGAAAATAGGCAAAAAAGAAATCCTACCAAATTATTTTTATGACATAAATATGGTGCCGATACCTAAACCAGGAAGAGTCAAGACAGGGAAAGAAAATTGTAGACCAATTTCTCAAATTAATATAGATGCAAAACACTTAAATAAAACATTAGCAAAAAGATTTCAGCAAATTATCTCAAGAATAATACACTATGACCAGATAGGATTTATTCCAGGAACACAAGGCTGGTTGAATATTAGGAAAACTATCAGCATAATTGATCATATCAATAACAAAGGTATTAGAAACCATATGATTATCTCAATAGATGCAGAAAAAGCTTTTGACAAAATATGACACCCATTCCTATTTAAAACACTAGAGAGCATAGGAATAAAGGGAGCCTTCCTTAAAATGATTAGAAGCATCTACTTAAAACAATCAGCAAACATTATATGTAATGGGGATAAGTAAGATACATTTCCAATAACATTGCGAGTGAATCAAGGATGTCCATTATCACCACTGTTATTCAATATGGTACCAGAAATATTAGCTTTAGCAGTAAGAGAAGAAAAAAAAAATTGAAGGAATGAGAACAGATGAAGAAGAAATTGGGTTATCACTCTTTGCAGATGATATGATGATATACTTAGAGAATCCTAAAGAATCAAGTAAAAAACTATTTGAAATAATACACAAAGAACTGAGTCAAACACAAGTCATTTCCCAATTGATAAATAGTCAAAGAATATGAACAGGCAGTTTTCAGAGGAAGAAATTAAAGATATCTGTATTCACATAAAAATGCTCTAAATTAGTATTGATTAGAGAAATGCAAGTCAAAACACCTCTTAGGTACAATATCTCTCCTGTCAGATTGGCTAACATGACAAAAGAGGAAAATTGTAAATGCTGGAGAAGATGTGGGAAAATTGGAATGCTAATGCGTTGTTGGTGGAGTTGTCAATTGATCCAATCGTTCTGGAGAGCAATTTGAAACTATGCCCAAAGGGCTATAAAAATTGAAAGAGCATAGAGATGCCTTCATGCCAAACCAGCATGAGCAAAGAACTTCCTCCATGGCAACTATGGTGAGGTGTGAGAAAAAGTGGAGAACTGCCTGCACTGGGACTTGGGCAGAAGCCAGGGGCTGCTGGCTCCTGCTAGAGGGGGAGAAAATTGGGAGCTTGGAATTCAGCCCTGGGGCAAGATAAAACTTTGCAGTAAGGCCCTGACATTGCTTTTTTGCTGTATTTTCCTACATGGATTGAGTCCCAGGGGAGGGTGGAGTTGTCTGTGGTGGGTGAGGGGAAGTGTTCTGGAACCCCAAGGACCCCACCCTGTTGGCTTTGTTGCCCAGCTGCCCCTGGGGACTTGGAAGTGGTGGCTGGAGCAGTGTGGGGAGAAAGACACATCCCCAAGAGAGCTCTATTTTCTGTTTGAGTTGGGACTTTGCTCATTAAAGCATGCCTGAACCTGAGAATGACAGGGAGAAGCCTGAGATGGCAATGCAGGGAGAAGGACACACCCCCAGGAAGGACTTTATTTGGACTTTTATTTTAATTAGCTACCAGACTGCATGCCATCTTGGGTGGAGGGGGGAAGGGAGGGAAGGGAAGAAAATTTGAAACTCAAGAACATGTAAAACTAAGTGTTGTAAATTATTTGGACTGTTTATATTGACTGAAGAGATTGTAACTTGATGTAACCTAGGGGTGGATGGTATTTGTATTTTCTACTACCCCTTAAGGATGATATGTTGTGTCTGGCCTGGAACACCCTAATTGCATAAAGAAATATTTTGGGGAATGCTATAGAATGATAATTTGCTTAAGGATATTGCTGTGAACATTATGGTTTAGTTTGTTGAACAATGATATAAGTGGTGTTGGTATTCTGAGATGTGCTATGAGATATACTGAATAATATGTTTTGTTGAACACCATGTGACCATCTTATTAATAAGTTATTATGTGATGGGATCACAAAGTATAGTCCCTCTGTTTGTTTCAGGATCTATGGCCATTTAGATTGTAAGTCCAAGAATACTAGAGGGGTGGAAATGTAATGGCAAGCAAAGTGGGACTTTTTTGTTGTCTCTTGTTTTGGAGTGCTTCTCAGCACTAAGGCAACCAAATGTCTTTGAATCAAAAGTCTTTGATGACCTGCTTAAGTCACAAGAAAGCCTAAGTCACATGAGTTTGAGTCACATGGCTGTGATACCCTCTGACCATGAAGAAGTGTGTATATACTCCGAGGTTAGCATTTTGCTTCAAGGGCTCACTCATTGGAAGAGTGTTCATGTGATTTGGCCAGACAAGACTCTGGGTAGCTGTTAAGGAGCCCCCCGGCTTTTAATACCCAGATGTTAGAGCTTCTCTTTCTGTTAACTATGTATGTATTGCTATGGACAGACAATTAGAAGCCCTGTATGCTGATTTGTGTTATTTGCTTTGCTTGTATGATTTCTGTGTGTCATTTCTGTTTGTTTCCTCTGAAGTTCAGGGTGCTGACTTTTTCCCCTTGAATTAAGTGAATGATATATGTATGTTTAATTGAAGTGTGATTGTAAAGCCCTTAAAGTTGCTTTCCTTAGAAAAGCAGATCAAAGAACCTCTGCTAGCAGCCCTCCTGTGTGCTGGGGTTGTTGGTCGTACACCACCATAGCAGCTGCTAATAAAATTGGTGTTACAAGTGCATACCCTTAGACCCAGCAATACCACTTCTAGGGCTGTATCCCAAAGAGATCATGCAAGTGGGAAAAGGATGATATGTACAAAAATATTTATAGCAGCTCTTTTTGTGGTGGCAAAGAATTGGAAATCAAGGGAATGACTATCAATTGGGGAATAGCTAAACAAGTAGAATATGAATTTAATGGAATATTATTGTACTATAAGTACTTCATAATATTAGACCATTAGAAATTATGAATATTTAATTAGTTTAATTTAATTAATAATTAGAAATAAGACTTCATAATAACCTGGAAAGACTTATATGAACTGATGCTGAGTGAGGAGAGCAGAACCAGAAGAACATTATACACAATTACAGACACATTGTATCTCTGATGACCAACTTTGATAGACTTGGCTCTTCTCTGTAATGAAAGATTCTTTTTTTAAAATTTATTTTTACTTTTTAACATTCATTTCCACAAGCTTTGGAGCTACAAATTTTCTCCCCATCTGTACCCTCCCCCAACCTCCAAGATGGCATGTATTGTGATTGCCCCTTTCCCCAGTCTGCCCTCCCTTCGATCACCCCACTCCTCTGCCTTGTCCTCTTTCCCCTTACTTTCTTGTAGGGAAAGATAGATTTCTATATCTCATTGCCTGCATATCTTATTTCCCAATTGCATGTAAAAAACAATTTTTTTAATTTGATTTTTAGAACTTCGAGTTTCAATCTTTCTCTTCTTCCCTCCCCACCAACTGTCCTTAAGAAGGCAAGCAATTCAGTATAGATTATACATGTATTATTGTGCAAAACACTTCCATAATAGTCATGTTGTGAAAGACTAATTATATTTGCTTCCCTCCTATCCTGTCCCGCTTTATTAAATTTTCTCCTTTGACCCTGTCCCTTTTCAAAAGTCTTTGCTTTTGACTATCTCCTCCCCCAATTTGCCCTGCCCTTTATCATTCTCCCTCTTAACCCCTTCCACCATACTTTTCTGTAGGGTAAGATACCCAATTGAGTGTGTATGTTATTCCCTTCTTAAGCGAGATCTGATGATAACAAAATTCACTCATTCCCTTTCACCTACCTCCTCTCCCTTCCATTAGAACAACTTAATTTACTCCATTCTATCTCTCCCTTTCTCCTTCTCACAATATATTCCTTTCTGACCCCTTAATTTTATTTTTTTAGATATCATCCTTCATATTCAACTCACCTTGTGCTCTCTGTACATGTTTATTCCCTTCATCTACCCTAATACTGAGAAAAGTCTCACGAGTTACAAATATCATCTTTCCATGCAGGAATGTAGGCAAACCAGTTCCGCTTTGTTAAGTCCCTTATGATTTCTCTTTCTTTTTGACCTTTTCATACTTCTCTTGATTCTTGTGTTTGAAAGTCAAATTTTCTATTCAGCTCTGGTCTTTTCACTGAGAAAGCTTGAAAGTCTTCTATTTTATTGAAAATCCATATTTTGCCTTGGAGCATTATACTCAGTTTTGCTGGGTAGGTGATTCTTGGTTTTAATCCTAGCTCCACTGATCTCTGGAATATCATATTCCAAGCTCTTCAATCCCTTAATGTTGAAGGTGCTAAATCTTGTGTTATCCTGATTGCATTTCCACAATACTCAAATTGTTTCTTTCTTGCCATTTGTAGTATTTTCTCCTTTACCTGGGAACTCTGGAATTTGGCAACAATATGCCTAGGAGTTTTCTTTCAAGAGGTGATCAGTGGATTCTTTCAATTTCTATTTTAACTTCTGGCTCTAGAATATTAGGGCAATTTTCCTTGATAATTTCTTGTAAGATGATGTCTAGGCTCTTTTTTTGATCATGGCTTTCGGGTAGTCCAATAATTTTAAAATTATCTTTCCTGGATCTATTCTTCAGGTCAGAGTTTTTTCCAATGAGATATTTCACATTGTCTTCCATTTTTTAATTCTTTTGGTTCTGTTTTATGATTTCTTGAATTCTCATAAAGTCCCTAGCTTCCATTTGCTCCATTCTAATTTTTAAGACAGTACTTTCTTCAGTGGTCTTTTGGACCTCCTTTCCCATTTGACTAATTCTGCCTTTTAAGGCACTCTTCTCCTCATTGGTTTTTTGGAACTCTTTTGCTTTTTGGATTAATCTATTTGTAAGGTGTTGTTTTCTTCACTATTTTGGGCGTCTCCTCTAGCAAGTTGTTGATTCACTTTTCGTGATTTTCTTGAATCACTCTCATTTCTCTTCCCAATTTAACCTCTACTTCTCTTACTTGATTTTCCAAATCCTTTTTAAGCTCTTCCATGGCCTGAGACCAATTCATATTTTTCTTGGAGTCTTTTGATACAGGATATTTGACTTTGTTGACTTCTTCTGGCTATATGTTTTCATCTTCTTTGTCACCAAAGTAAGATTATATAGTCTGAGTCCTTTTACACAGCCTGCTCATTTTCCAGCCAGTTATTTCACTTTTGAGCTCTTTGTCAGGATGTGACTGCTTCCTGCTCTATCACAAGCTTCAGGGGTTTTGTGCTGATGTTTTCAGACTTGCTTTTATTTTAAGGTGGCTTGATACTCCTCTTCTGGCCTGTGTTCTGGTCTGTGAGTGCTCTCAAGCACCCCTTTCCACTGTGTAACTACCAGGAGGGCTTCCTCTCCACAGCCACCACAAGCTCTGCCATACCAATGCTTCTCTTCTCCCAAGTACCACCAACCAGGACTGTGACCCAGATCCAAGCAGAGCAAAGCAAGAGAATGTTGCCTCAGTGCCAGCAGAGATCCCTGCACTCCAGCTCTGATTGGCCACTTGATTCTCCCCACCCTCTGTGGACATGGAGCTCCAGAAGCAGCTACAACCACTGCTGCTGCCACAGCTGCAGGTGCAGCCACCTCTGCCACCCTGGGGCCAGACTGTGTGCTTCTCTCACCCAGGTCCAACAGTTTTCCCACTGACCTGTTCTGTTATCTTTGGCATTTTTTCCATTGAGAAGTCTGGAAACTGCCACAGCTGTCAGTGATTCAGTGCCCTGAGGCCTGCTCCACCTGGTCTACTCTGGTCTGGTCTCTTTTGGAGTGGCCTGTGCTGGACTGTGCTGTGCTCTGCTTCCAGCATGGGGCCATAGACCCTTCCCAGTGACCATCCAGGCTGTCTTGGGCTGAAGACTTGTTTCACTCTGTCATTTCATGAGTTCTGTAGCTCAAGAATTTGTTTAGAGTCATTTTACAGGTGTTTGGAGGGATTTGGGAGAGAGTTCAAGTGAGTCCCTGTTTTCACGCCACCATCTTGGCTTCAGCCCCAGTAATGCAAGTTTTAAGACATCTCCAAAAGGCTCATGATGGACAAAACAATCCACATCCAGAAAAGGAATTATGGAGTTTGATTGCAGATTGAAGCAAAGTATTTGCTCTCTCTCTCTCTCTCTCTCTCTCTCTCTCTCTCTGTTTTGTTTTGTTTCTTCTTTCTTGTAGTTCATTCCATTGGTTATAATTCTTCTTTACACCTTAACTGTTGTGAAAATATGTTTAGTGCGAAGGTACACATAGAACCTGTATTGGATTGCATGCCATCTTGGGTGGCGAGGGGAGAGGAGAAGGAGGGGGAAACATTTTGAAACTCAAAAACTTGTGGAACTGAATTCTATAAACTAAAAATAAATAAAAAAATTAAAAGATTAAAAAAGAATAAAAAATAAAAGACATTGATGTATAGACATTTGATTCTACTCAGTCTATGCCTTAGTTTCCTGGTCTACTTCACCAAACTTCAGCACATTTCATTCATCTTGTACCTGCAATTTGCTGAGTGCTTTCCCACCTAGAAAGGCTTCACAACTCCCTAAAAAGTCTTTACATAAATATTTCCATTTTTTGATGGGAAAAATGAGACTTGAAAAGATTAAATAACTTGTCCACAATTTCAAAGCTGGTGAGTGCAAGTGATAGGGACCCAGCTCAAATCTTCTGGCTCTAGGTCTGACACTCTTGGAAATATACCAGCAGTTTCATTCATTTCCTGGTCTTGCTGTCTTCCTTCAAGTCTCAACTAAAACCCCATCATCTACAGGAAACATTTCCCAACCCCTCTTTAAAAAACAAACAAACAAACAATAATTACCTATAAAGCTCCTACTACATGCCAAGCATGTTTTACAAATATATCTCATTTAATCCTTATCACAATCCTGTGAGCTACTTGCTTTTATTATCTTCATTTTATAGTTAAGGAAATTGAGGCAAACAGGTTAAATGACTTGCTGGGGGTCACAGCTAGTGAAAATCTGTGGTGGGATTTATACTCAGGGCTTTCTGATGCTGTCCCAGTGGTGTACCCACTGTGCCATGAGATGCTTTCCTAATCTCTCTTCATGCTCATTCTTTCCCTCTCTTGTTTATTTCCAATTTATTCTGTGTATAGATTTTTTGCACATAACCATTTGCTTATTGTCCCCACCAGCAGACTGTGAGCTCCTTGAGGTCTTTTTTAAAGATCTCCAGGATTTTGTACAGTACCTGGAATACAACATATGATTAATAAAGATTTGTTAACTAACTGACTAACAGCTGGTTCCCCGTCATCATGACTTCCACCCTTCTTCCGTAAGTATCATTTAGCCTAGCACATTGTTGAGCAGAGATGGGAGTGATTGATTTATAATTTCTAGATTTATGTCTATTAATAATAACTCACCTTGGGGTTGTTAACTGTTCCAACCATTCTGGAGAGCAATTTGGATCTATGCTTAAAGGGCTACAAAAATGCTCATGCCCTTTGACCCAGCAATACCACTTCTAGAGCTATACCACAAAGAGATCACACAAGTGGGAAAGGGACCTGTATATACAAAAATATTTATAGCAGTTCTTCTTGTGATGGCAAAGGAACTGGAAATCAAGAGGATGCCCGTCAATTGGGGAATGGTTAAACAAGTTGTGGTATATAAATGTAATGTATTACTGTTGTGATATAAGAAATGAGGAGCAGACAGACTTCATTACAACTGAACGACTTACATGATCTGATGCTGAGTGAGGGGAGAAGAACCAGGAGATCATTATACCATGATTTCAGATGCATGATATCTGTAAGGACTAACTTTGATAGACTTGACTCCTCTCATCAATGCAAGGTTCAAAAACAGCTCTAAAAGACTCATGATGGATAAAAACTATGCACATCCAGCAAAAAAAAAAAATATCGAATTTGAATGCAGATTGACGCAAACTTTTTCTCTCTCTTTTTTTTCCTTCTTTTTTGGTTTCGTTTCTCCTTTCTCATGATTCATTCCATTGCTTATAATTCTTCCCTACAACTGGACTATTATGTAAATAAGTTCAGTGTGAAGGTATATGTAGAACCTACATTGGATTACATGCCATCTTGGTGGGGGAAGTTGAGGGAGGGAGAGAAAATTTGGAACCTCAAAACTTGTGGAACTGTCATAAACTAAAAATAAAAAATGAATTTATTATTAAAAGAATAATAGCTCACCTCATGCCACTTTAAAACTGATAAAGCATTTTCCTCGTAATAAGTAATGTAACTATCATTATCCTAATTTCATATATAAAGAAACTGAGACTTAAAACAATTCTGGGACTTGCCCAAGATCACATAGAGAGTGCCTGTCTGTCTGTCTATCTATCTACCTATCTATCTATCTATCTATCTATCTATCTATCTATCTATCTATCTACCTATCTATCATATCATTCTCTCTCTCTCTTTCTCTCTCTCTCTCTCTCTCTCTCTCTCTCTCTCTCTCTCTCTCTCCATCCACGTAAACAACATCATTCAAGCCAAGATTTCCTGCAATCCTCTTCTAGGGCCCCAGTTTGTAAATGATCATTTAAGTCATGCATGATCATTGGATTATCTTTTTTTCCTGTTCTATATCATAAAAAAATCTGTCTTTTCCCCTATACTGGCCACTCAATTCTGCCATCACATAGTACTCACACTCTCCTTGGTGCTCATCAATATGAAGGGCTTTTTGGAAGGCAGGAAGGAAGACAAAGAAGAACAGGAAGGAAATTCCAGTTAGCCATAATCACCTGGGAATATTGCCCCCATTCTTCCTATTGTGGATGCATCATAATTCCCAACCCTAATACTTATTCTACCCTGACTTCTCATTCACCCTTTAAGTCCATCTCAGTTCCTTACTTCTCTAACCCCACCCATACTATTGCCCCCTTTTCACACTGTGTCCCCCACTTGTGTACACACACACACATCCCCAAAGGTGCTGCCCTATGTAAGTCTAAACTTCAAATAAAGGGAGTGCTTCCCAATAGTTTGGAATCAGGGGTGTTCTCAGTACCATTTTTATACTATCAAACAATGAGAAAGAACAAGTCTTTATCACAGTTGATGGGGCTACAATGAGTAGAAATGATTTCCAGGTATTTTCAACTAGGAATGATGAATGCATTTACCCATTAAAAATATTATACATGATGGTTAGGATTTCCTACTTCTATGACTGTAGTATAGTATGGTGCAAACAGTGCTGGATTTGAAGTCAGAGGCCCTGAATTCAAATTTCGGGTCAGACACTATAACCTTGAATGAATCACTTAAACTCTCTGGGTCTCAGTTTCACTATCTATAAATGAGGCAGTTGTACTAGATGACTTCTAAGGTCCATTCCAGTTTGAAATCTATGATCCTATGACAAACAGTAATAACTCACTTTTGCATAATACTTTATGATTCAGTCTAGTCTTCAAGCAGTTCAAGACATATCATTTCATTTGATCCTGATAACAACTGTGCAAGGAATGTATTTATAGTTTTTACTGTTATTATTAAAATTGGGTATAGATAAAGAAACTAAGATTCAAAATAATTAGTGGTTTTGGTGACAGAGCTGGGAAATTCCAGAGGCAGATTTCAGGGTCAGTAATAAGAACCACTACTCATAACCTGAATTCAGGTCAGAAAAGGCTTTATTCAAGAATATGTATTATGGAGGAATTCAAAAGGAAGAATTTCCCTAAACTGAGCACTTAGAGCATTTTTAAATGTCAAGAAAAATAACATTTTTTCCTTTCTTTTTTTGGACTTTCAAAGGGAACAAGACAAAATGTCTTTCTTTGTAGTGTTGTCAGGTGAGTCCAAACTCAGAGAAGTGTCTTTGTGAGCTAATTTCATCTGAATTGAAGGCTGGCTCATTTCGGGAAAAGGGAGAGATACGAGGACCCTCTCCTTGACTCCTAAAAGTTCAATAGGATAAATTTAGAGTCTCAAACTAGGGAACCAAAAAATAAATCATCTTCCTTGTACAAGGTGGAGGAGGTAAAATTAGGCAATAGTTTGTTTGATCAGATCTAGGGATTTCAGTAGACTTTCATGGAAGCAAAAAAGTTAATGCAATATTGAGCTATAGGAGAAAAATAGCTTGCAGTAATTAGGAAGTGAAAATCTCATTTTACTCTGCTTTCACCAGGACTCATTTACAGCATTATGTTAAGTTTGGAGAACTCCACTTTGAAAATAATTTCAATAACTTCTAAAATAGTACAGAGATAAATTAAGATGGTGAAGGGCCATGACCTAATTTTATATGAGAATCAATTGAAGGAACTTAGGTTGTTTGACCTGGGGGAAGAGATAAGAACCTGAGGTGCTGTTGGTGTTGGTAGCTATGTTCAAGTATTTGAAGGTCTGTCATGTAAAAGGAAAAAAAAATAACCTAGTTCTGATTGGTCCCAGAGTTAAGAAGGCAGCATGGGGAATAATGGAAAGCTATGTAGAAATACATACATCGAATGCATCTTGGTGGCAAAAGCCATTATATATATAAAGGGTCCAAATCTTGTATTTCAGGGTTCCTGGGAAATTTTTCATAAACATCTTTGTTGTTTACCTTTTTTTTATCTCCCCAGTAGTATCTTTTTCTTTCTTTTTTAAAAAATATTTATTTCATTAAATATTTCCCAGTTACATGTAAAAATTTTAAAAATCATTATTAAAAATTGAGCTCCAAATTCTCTCCTTCACCCCTGTCCCTCACCCCATTCTTTGAGAAGGCAAGTAATTTGATATATCATATATATGATGTCATGCAAAGCATATTTCCATATTAGCCATGTTGCAAAAGAAAATGTGGAAAAAATATAAAATAAGAAAAGCAGAGTTTTTTTTAAAGCATGTTTCAATATGCATTCAAAGCTTATCAGTTCTATCTGGGAGTAGATAGCATTTTTTTGTCATGGGTCCTTTGCAGTTGTCTTGGTTAATTGTCTTGATCAGAGTAAATAACTATTTACAATTGATACTCCTTATAATGTTCTGTTACTGTGTTCAATGTTCTCTTGGTTCTGCTCATTTCACTTTGCATAAATTGATATACGATTTTTCCAGTTTTTATGAAGCCAGTCTGTTTATTATTCCTCGCATCACAATAGTATTCTATCATGATAATATACCATAAGTTGTTCAGCCATTCCCTATTTTTATATATTTTTCATTCCTTTTGACTTTAATTTCTCATGTAGTTATTGTCTTCCTTTCACTCCATTCTATTTTTTAAAGAAATTTTCTTCAGTGAGCTTTTGTACCTTTTTTCAAACCATTTGGCCAATTCTGTTTTTTAACGTATTATTTTCTTCAGTATCATTTATGCTTCTTTTATGAAGTTGTTCATTTTCTTTCCATAATTTTCTTCCCTCACTCTCATTTCTTTACCTAATTACCCTCTACTACTTTTATTTGAGTTTGATAATTTTTTTTAACTTCTAGGAATTCTTGTGATTGTATCCCAGTTCACATTTTTCTTTGAGACTTTGTTTATGGCTATTTTGACTTTATTTTCTTCTGATTTTGTGTCTTGATCTTTCCTTTCATCATAGTAGCTTTTATGGTCAGTTTTTTGTTGTTGTTTTTTGCTCATTCCCCCCTCTATTTCTTGATTTTGGACTTTATTTTAATGTTGGTCTTTTCCCTTTGTGTGGGCAGGGGGCACTGTTTCATGCTTCAGTGTTTTTCACACTACTGTTTTCCAAGCTAGATCTGGAGGGTTGAAAGGTTTCAGTGTTTCCAAGGTGATCTAGGAAGAGGTGAAGTCAATGCTCTCCCGATCTATGACTTGATCATTACCCAGGAAGAACTCCTGATCCCTTAGAACCACAATCTTTACTTCCTAGGGCCTCTTCCCCCTTGGGACCAAAAACATACTACTATTCCTCAGGATCTCTGATCCCTTATGTCCAAAATCTATGTTGCCTCCCTTTTGACTAAAAGTGATCCTCTCTGCCTTTGAACTTTGACCCAGATATGGGTATAGACAATGGGGTAGCCAAACAGTGTCTGGTCCTACATTTCAGTACTAGAACAGGGGTCTTCTGAAATCTCTTTCTGACCAATTGTCAGATTGCCTTACTATTTCTGGCTTAAGAGGTCCTAAAGCTGCTGCTGCTGCTTTTGTCACCACCTCTTCCCACCACTGGTGTTTAATCCATGTGGGCTCTTGGGCGGGCTCCATCCTCATGTCACGGATTTCTCTTTCCAACTTCCTAATTCATTTTGGGCTGGAAGAGTGTCTTGTTCTGACATTTTGTTGGCTCTACCCCTCTAGATGGGATCTGAGGTGTTATTTTAAAAGATGTTTGGAAGGAAATATTGGGAGAACTCAGCTGAGAACTTTCTCTTCCTTCTTGACTCCACCCCTGTAAGTCCATATCTTTTTTATGCTTGTTTTCAAGAACTTTAGTTTGATCTTTAATTTGTCTTTTAGAAGAAAGATCATTAATTTGTTTTTTAAAATTCCTCCCATATGTCCTCTCTCTCAAGCCTAACTCTTGTGAGAGAAAGAAAAGGAAGGTCATAGTCACTCTGTGCTATCTTTGTAGTCTCTTCCATTTACAAGAAGATACTGTGCACCTATTTCTCTAACCCATATCTGTGTTCTTTGAAGCAAAGATGTGGCATTACCATATAGTTAATGTAGTCACAGATTAAAAAAAAACAGCATCTTTGCATTTTTATTTCCATTTCTTCCCATGTCCTGAAATAGATATATTTCAGCCCATTGTGCAGGAAAAAAGCTCTGCTAAACTATATCTCTCAACAACTTTCCCCAACTTTAGAGAGGCTTGAGCTAAATTCACTCTAGGAGATGGAACATAGAATGATGCACTGAGAGAGCAGGTCAGTGAAGCTAAATAGCTTTCAAGCTCTTCATGAGTCAAGTTTTCCAGTGTGGCTTTTTTTCCTTGCTCTAAATGAATTATTAGAATGCCAGGCCCTCCCAGATTCAAAGTTGGTGCCAAAATATATTCAAAACCATTTAAATGTGTCTTGCATTATCTGTGCCATGGCCACCCTCATCCAATGTAGTAAGTAAAAAGAAAATGTTGCCTGTAGTTGCTCCAGATTGTAGAAAAGGATAACCATTTTTTAAAATGAAGTTAGTCACTGTGTATTTGGGAGTTTTGAATTCATCTATCCCTCAGAACAGACTCAAGTAGAAATGGAGCCACTAAACCATATATAAAGATCTCTGTAGGAAGTGTCTTGAGTTAGAAAACTACAAATTAGCATTATCTATTTTTATTTATTTGTTAATTATTTCCCAACTCTGTTTTAATCTGGTTTGGTCCATCCTCAGCAGTGTTGTGAGGTGACAGTAGGCCATGTTCTCGACCCCTCTCCTGGAGAGGATGTGAGCTCAGGCTGTACCAGTAGAAATCAGTGAGCCAGGAGACTGGCCTTCTTACAACCCAGTATATGTCTTAGAAGATGGGATTGAGTCAGGAAGACTTGGCTCCTTAAGCTCCTTTGACATTTTCTAGATGTGTTAACATGGAACAAATCACAGATTCTTTTTTTTTGGAGGGAGGAAGGCAGGGCAATTGGGGTCACACAGCTAGTAAGTATGTCAAGTGTCTGAGCTCAAATTTGAACTCAGGTCCTCCTGACTCCAGGGCTGGTGCTCTACTCACTGCACTACCTACCTGCCCCAAATCACAGATTCTAAAATCTTCAGTTTCTTCATTTGTAAAATGAGGATGATAATGCCTGTATTACCCACCTCACAAGGTTTTTATGAGGATCAGATAATTTATGTATATAACACTTTGCAAACTTAAAGGATTAAATCAACATCTATTGCTTCTGCTGACAGTAAAGTCCATGTTAGAATAGAAAGATGAGGATTCGACTTAGAATCAGAAGTGACGAATCAACCCATGTCATCATCATCATCATCATCATCATCATCATCATCATCACCATCACTGTCTTCAGCAACAGCACCGTTGTCTTCATCATCTCTAACATTTATATTGTATTTGAGGCTGGCAAAATACTATATATATATATATATATTCTCACAGCCTGATGATATAGGTACTAATATTATACCCATATTAAACCCTAAAAGGGTTTAAGCGGTGTGCAAAAGGTCACATAATCAGTAAGTGTAAGAATCAGAATTCAGACTCAGATTTTCCTCATTCTGATTCTACTGTGCTCTACTCTGCTAAATTGCTTCCCAGTTGCTTAGTCTCTTCAAGCCTCAACTTCCTCACCAGCAAAATGGGATTAACCATGCTTGCCATGGCTGTCTCCCAGGGTTATTGTTAGGACCCATCATAACAGTTAGAATTTTCATATGCATTTAAAGATGGCAAAACTTTATTATACATTATCCCATTTGAACCTTATGATGAACCCATAAGGTTGACATTATAGCTATTATTTCCATTTTATTAGTGAGAAAATGAAGACTTATTTTACATAGCCACGTTGTATAGCTAGTAACTATCAGAGGCAAAATTTAAACTCAAGTCTTTTGTTCACACATATCCTATTCTTTATGACCCTCTTTGGGGTTTTTTTGCAAAGATACTGGAGTGGTTTGCCATTTCCTTCTCCAGCTCATTTTACAGATGAGGAAATGGGGGAAAACAATGTTAAGTGACTTGCCCAGGATCACACAGCTTGTAAGTGTCTGAGGCCAGATTTGATTTTGGGAAGATCACTTCCTGAAGTCTTCTTGAAGTCTTCATGACTCCAGGCCCCGTGCTCTATCCACTGAACCACCTAGCCACCTAGAGTTTACCTTAAACCCAAGTCTACCTTACTCCAAATCCAGCAGTTTATCCACTCAGCCATATTGCATCCTTCAAATCATGAGACAATGTATATGCAACTTTTGAGGTTGCTGCATTAGGCACATAATTTGATGAGACAGATTTAAAAGACCCAAGTTTTTTAGTAATTCTGTCTTTGGAAATATATCTTTAAATATATAAATGGATCGTGATTATGGAGCAGTTAGAAAGAAAAAAAAGCACCCTAGAAAGTGTCCCTCTCCCCTGCTCGGTGCCCAGGGTAGACCTGTGCTATCATGTCAACTTCTCTTTTTCAGGCTTTTTATTTTGTTCTGTTCTCTTCATAACCATACTCTGTTTCCTAGCCATAGGAGGTGAACAAAAAGCTCCAAGTACCAGAAATCTGAGTACGTCTGGTTCATTCTTAGTGCCTCTAGTAAAGGTATAACATTTAAAAAGTAGTTTTTTAGAGCAGATTTATAAGTGAAGAATAATAACACTAACTTAAATTTAAATGAAGCTTTATGGTTTGCAAATTGCTTTGAGTTTATTATCTCATGTGACACTCCCAACAGCCTTGTGAGCTAAATTGTCATGCAAATTTTTACAGAGAAGGAAATTGTAATCTCAGAGAGGTAGTGTGACAAGTCCAATTGATTCCTTGAGATGAAGGAAATAAGCTTCTACTATGTGCCAGGCTATTATCCCATTTGATCCTTACTATAAGCTGTGAAGTAGCTGGAGGCAGACAGAAGTTAAGTGACTTCCCTAGGGTCACATAGCTAGTAAGTGTCTGAGGCTGGATATGAACTCAGGTCCACTGATGTCAAGTCTATCATTCATACTCACTGTACCATCTAACTTTCTCTTGCAGAGGTAGTTTTTTTTTTTTTTTCTGGAAGAGAAGGTGAAAGGAAGAAAGAAAGATAGGGATCGAGGGAGGTAAGGATAGATAGAGGAAGAAAGAGAGAGAGAAATAAAAAAAAACTTACAAAGAACAACCAAATTCAGCTGTCGATCTTTTGAAAAAAGAAACCAACAAACCTGTTTATCATTTTCTATCCTATTTTTACCACTGATAACATGACAGAGATGATTTCTTGGCTGTCATTGTTCCTAAGAACATTTGATAGATCAAAGTCATCATGCATTGCCTCTTAAAGTAATTTCCAAGAAAATAATCAAATAACTATTTAGAATTATTGAATCAAAAGAGCTAAAATATGTGAAAAAATAATCTCAAAAGAGTAAAAAAGAATCATAAAGTACAAGGGACTATGATGCCAATTAGGAGCATGATTTAATGAAGGACAAATAAGGAGGGAATAATCTATTTCGAAAGTAAATTCAGGTCTGTAGTGTTATTAAAGGTCTCAGTGAAAAATGTCATTGGTTAATTTGGTAATTTGTTCTGTTGGTGTTTCAACATAACTACTCTGCCTATCAAAAGTTTATAGATCTTTCAGGACCCAGTTCAAATGCTGCCTCTTCTATGAAGCTATACCTGATTCTACTCTCTCTATCCACCAATCAATGTTATCATCTAATTGCTAAACAAAATTTGGCAAGATAAGGTAATGGAATATTATTATGTTATAAGGAATAATTAACTTAATGACTATAGAGAAGTATGGAAAGACATATAAACTGATGAGAAGTTAAGTAATGAAAATCAAAACATAGGCATGATGACTACAACAATGGAAATGAAAAGCAGAATCAGAGAAACTCCAAGTGAAAACTGCAAAATTACAAAGAACAAGCATAAGAGAAATGAGATATGTAAGCAATATGAGAAGACATCTCCACTCCTCTCCTATGCTTAGGTGGGAGGTCCTTAGATTTGGAAAATTGTATATATTCTCAGATTTTTTTGATGTATTGATCAGTTTTACCAATTGCCCTCCTCTTTTCTCTCTCTTTCATTTTTAAATAAAAAAAAAACAAATTATTTATTATATAAGATAGCTCTCCTAGGGGAGCATGATAAGGAAGAATACTGGGAGAAATTATGATGATGTAAAAAAATGAAAGACATGAATATCAATTGATTTTAAAAGTAAATAAATAACAGATGGCTAAAAATGATCTTTTTGCTGCAGCTTTCACACACCTTGTTTCTAGTTCTCATTTATTTATCAGGTTTTATTTTGTACAACAGAAATTTAAATATGTGTTAATTGAATGTATATATTATATGGTTATAGTAAAGTGACTTGCTCAGGTTGTGTGTGTATGTATGTATGCAGGTAATTAAATGATTTGTGCAGGTTTTATACAAATGCACATGTGTTCATGTGCACACATACACATACACACATATGACATCATATATTCCTTGAGAGCTAGGATTAATCTTATATCCCGGTGGGTCTAGAACAGGACATAAAGCAGGTGCAAAATAAATGCTTGATAAACTGAACTGAATAAACCTGAATTGAATTGGTGACAAGAACCTGAGGGGGGGGCGGTGTTCTTGAAAGGCAAGTAGTAAAAGGCAAAAAAAGCAGATTGAGACAAATGGCAGAAGAAAAAGGAGTTGAAGTAATATTCCCCCAAAATATTTTGATTATAGCAGATAATGAATGAATTCAGTAATCCAATTCAGAAAACACTTACTATCTACTATGTTGAAGAAACAAATGATGCCTATGTTTTGTATCTGGTAGAATGTAATCCCTTCTTCCCACCCCCTTGAGGTCAGGGACTGTTTTTTGTTTTGTTTTGTTTTGTACAACACAACGTATTATGCATTGTAGGTGCCTAATAAATTCTTGTTTAATTGAAAGGAATTGAAAAGTACAATAGAATTCTTGCTACTTAGAAATCTTTCACATTTGATGAGCTTCACAAAATAATAGGAGGCTTCTCTGTTTGTTATGTATTGTGACATGGAAACTAGATCAGAGGTATTCAGTCAACAATGGGATAGGGTCCATCATAGCAAAGCTTTCTTTCAAAACAAAACAAAATAAAATAAATAATGTTCTGCCTTTTCAAGGACCAAAAGAGAAGACATAATAGTACTCTTCAGCTATCAACCAGACACAGTCAATTTCCAAAATATTGAAAATTTTGCTCCAATGGGAAATTTTTCAGAGGCTTGTAAGTGACAGCAAGAAGAGAAATGTTTGTTACAATATTCACTCATGAGCTTTTTCCAGCCAAATATTGTAAGTGTTATTTTAAGTATAGACCAATGACCAGATTAATTGCAGCATCCTCCAGAAGTGTGTGTAGCCAAAAGGAAACAAATCCAATGTGCCAACAAACAACTAAGTCATTGGCAGACATTAGTGAAGGCTGAGTGCAACTCAGTTGGGCATTCTAATATTGGAAAATCTACCAGAAACATTCCCACGAATGTCTAGGAAATTGTTCAATGTATACAATGAAATAGGTAATTGACACCTAATAAATTGTATTTGAGAGCCACTATCTTTAAGTGGATAATCATACTGGAAATCAGGAAAACCTGGGTTTAAGTCCTTCCTCTGGCACATGGTATCTGCGTGCTCCTGGGCAGATCAGTTAACCTCTGAGTGTCCTGGGAAACTCTCTAAATTGATAAATAGAAGATGCACTAATATGGCTCAGTCCAGGGAATTTTTATACATTTAATTATTTATACCAATGAAATGAAAGATTGTAGTCCTGATTCTTCCATCTAACTAGAGCTTTCTGATTTGAGGTAAATGACTTAAACTCTAAACCTTCCTTATTGGAGAACTGGGTTCCATTATCCCTAGATCTAATTGTCTCAATTGATTCTTGCAAGCTACAGCACTTTGAAAATTTATGTTATACAAATATGTTATTATTATTATTTATCACCACCATCATCATGTTATATTGAAATTCAGTTAGAGGTAGTCCTGGGACAGGTTGCTATAATTACTACCATTTTTTATTGTTTAATTCTCAGTGGACTATTATATAGGTAATTAAAATTATTGTTATTTTAATTGAATAAAAGTTTTGCCTTCAAACTCATCTCTTGTAGACTAGGTCAAAGTATGATTGAACAAAAACTATAGTAGATAGGAAGATGAGGATGGAAGATAGTCCATCTTGTTCTCACGTGCCTTTTCTCTGTGGGCAATCTTGCATTTATTTTGTACATGTTGTCTCCACAGGTAGAATGTAAGGTCCTTGGGAGGCAGAGCCAAGATGGCAGCTAGACAACAGGGACTTGCCTAAAGCTCTCCCCCAGGACTCTCCAAACACCTATTAAAAATGGCTCTGAAAAAATTTTAGAACTGCTGAACCCACAAAATAGCAGAGGGAAGCAAGGCTCCAGCCGAGGACAGCCTGGATGGTCACTGGGCAAGATGTATTACATGGAGCTGGGAGCAGAGCAGAGCAGAGAACAGCATGGGCTGTGCCCAGACCAACTAGATTGGGAGCTGAGTGGAACAAGCCCTAGCACTCTGAATCGGAAAGCTGCAGCAGTTACCAGACTTCTCAACCCACAAACAACAAACACAACAGAGAACGTTAGCAGGAAAAACTGTGGGGACAGAGTGAAAGGAGTTCACAGTTTGGCCACTGCCGCAGAGGCAGCAAAGGTGGTGCAGCACTGAGGACTACAGCTGCAGTTGCTTCCAGCCCCAGGCCCACCTGGTGGGAGGAATTAAGTGGCAGATCAGAGCAAGAGTTCAGAGCCTGCTTAGATCTGAGTCAAGGTCTGGGTTGGCAGTTTTTGGAGGAGGAGGAGTGCTGGTGTGGCAGAGCTTGCTGCATAGAAAAAGCTCAGAAAACAACAGTGCAACCCCTCAAGCTTGGGACAAAGTACTCTCTATTCTACAAGCAGTCATACCCTGATGAAAAACTCATGGGTCAAGTAGTTGGCTGGGAACATGGCCAGGCAGGGAAAATGGACTCAGATTCAGACTCAGACTTTGAAATCTTTCTTTAATGACAAAGAAGACCAAAACATACAGCAAGAAGAAGTCAACAAAGTCAAACAGCCTACATCAAAAGCCCCCAAGAAAAACATGAAATGATCTCAGGCCATGCAAGAGCTCAAAAAGAATTTGGAAAAGCAAATTAGAGAAGTAGAGGAAAAATTGGGAAGAGAAATGAGAGTGATGTGAGAAAACCATGAAAAACAAGTCAATGACTTGCTAAAGGAGACTAAAAACACAGAAGAAAACAACACCTTAAAAAATAGACTAACTCAAATGGCAAATGAGCTCCAAAAAGCCAATGAGGAGAAGAATGCCTTGAAAGGCAGAATTAGCCAAATGGAAAAGGAGGTCCAAAAGACCACTGAAGAAAATACTAGCTTAAAAATTAGATTGGAGCAAGTGGAAGCTAGTGACTTGATGAGAAATCAAGATATTATAAAACAGAACCAAAGGAATGAAAAAGTGGAAAACAATGTGAAATATCTCATTGGAAAAACCACTGACCTGGAAAATAGATCCAGGAGAGATAATTTAAAGATGATTGGACTACTTGAAAGCCATGATCAAAAAAGAACTTAGATATCATCTTTCAAGAAATTATCAAGGAGAACTGCCCTGATATTCTAGAGCCAGAGGGTAAAATAGAAATTGAAAGACTCTACCAATCACGTCCGGAAAAAGATCCCAAAAAGAAAACTCCTAGAAATATTGTTGCCAAATTCCACACCTCCCAGATCAAGGAGTAAATACTGCAAGCAGCCAGAAAGAAACAATTTGAGTATTGTGGAAACACAATTAGAATAACCCAAGATCTAGCAGCTTCTACATTAAGGGATCGAAGGGCTTGGAATATGATATTCTGGAGGTCAATGGAGCTATCATGCTCCAAGGCAAAATATGGATTTTCAAGAAAATAGAGAACTTTCAAGCTTTCACAGTGAGAAGACCAGAGCTGAATAGAAAATTTGACTTTCAAACACAAGAATCAAGAGAAGCATGAAAAGGTAAATAAGAAAGAGAAACCATAAGGGACTTACTAAAGTTGAACTGTTTCATTTACATTTCTACAAGGAAAAATGTTGGGTATAATTCATGAGACCTCAGCATTAGGGTAGCTGAAGGGAATAGATAGATAGATAGATAGATAGATAGATAGATAGATAGATAGATAGATATGTACATATAGAGATAGACAGAGGGCACAGGGTGAGTTGAATATGAAAGGATGATATCTACAAAAATAAAATCAAATTAAGGGATGAGAGATGAATATATTGAGAGAGGGAGAAAGGAAGAGAGAGAATGGGGTAAATTATTCACATAAAAGTGCCAAAAAAAAGCAGTTCTGTTGGAAGGGAAGAGGGGACAAGTGAGGGGGAATGAGTGAATCTTGGTCTCATCGGATTTGACCTGAGGAGGAAATAACATCCGCACTCAATTGGGTATCTTGCCCACAGGAAAGAAGAAGGAAGGGGACAAAAAGGGGGATATGATAGAAGGGAAGGCTGATAGGGGGAGGAGGTAATCAAAAGCAAACACTTTTGAAAAGGAACAGGGTCAAGGGAGAGAATTGAATAAAGGGGGATAGGATAGGAAGGAGCAAAATATGGTTAGTCTTTCACAACATGAGTAATGTGGAAGGTTTTTGCATAATGATAAACATGTAGCCTATGTTGAATTGCTTGCCTTCTTAGAGAGGGTGGGTGGGGAGGGAAGAGGGGAGAGAATTCAGAACTCCAGGTTTTAAAAGTAGATGTTCAAAAAAAAAGTTTTTGCATGCAACTGGAAAATAAGATATACAGGCAATGAGGCATAGAAATCTATCTAGCCCTACAAGAAAGTAAGGGAAAAGGGGATGGGGGTGGGGAGTGGGGTGACAGAAGGTAGGGCTGACTGGGGAACAGGGCAATCAGAATATATGCCATCTTGGAGTGGGGTGAGGGTAGAAATGGGGAGAAAATTTGTAATTCAATGTTGAATCATTGTGAAAATCAATGTTGAAAAGTAAAATATTAAATAAATAAATAAATAAATAAGAAGAAAAAAAAAGAGATTGCAAGCTCCTTGAGATTAAGGACTCTCTCATTTTTGTTGTTATATCCCCAGTACAGTGCCTCACATAGAGTAGAAGTTGAATAAATGCTTATGGATTGATTAGTTTCTTCAACTAGTTCTCAGACTTTCAAAAACTTTCAATTCCATATAGATTGGTGACTAAGTATATTTGGTATGGCAACTTCTATTAAAATGTTCTTAGATTTTGGGCCAGTATTTTGTTCAAAAATTATGTGTTATTGACTTGTCTGATGATCCTTTTGTTCCAATGCCAGTTATTTGCTAAAATCTAGGGAGTATTTTGATGTTTGTATTTTAATATGAGGGTTTATCATTGTTAATGAAATATAATAGAATTCTTGCTATGTTTGTATCTTTTGTAGGTATTTAGGGGTTGCTAAATATTGATAATCTGTAGTGATATTTTTTATTTTCCCTAATTCCCTTGGAAAAATCTGTACCTATTGATGATTCTATGCTGTTTAGGGATGATATTCTTGTAATTTCTGGTAGCAGTAAACTATTCTTTTATGGTCCTCATGAACCATTCTGGTTTTGAAAGCAAGTTGTCTGACTCAACCATTTACTTATTACTTCTTTTTTGACATATTGCTGGTTGAGCTTATGCGGCTGTTGCCTTTTTGCTCCACTCTTGGATCTTGTTTCATGGGCTCTATCTAGAAGTAAACCAAAATCCATTACATTCAGTAAGTACAAAGGCATGTTATGTCAGAGTTTTCTTTGGCTCTTCTCTTTGTTTCATGCCGCCCAAGAACATGCATCAATATTCTTCCTCATTTTGGATGATAGTTTTCCTATAGTTACCTTGGGGTGACAGGTCCATTAATGTTGAATGCATCTTTGTTTACAGCTAGGTAGTTCAGTGGGTAGAGTACTGGAGTCAGAAAGACCTGAGTTCAAATCTAGTCTCAGACTCTTACTAGCTTTGCCATTCTGTGCAAATCACTTAACCTCTCTGCCTCGTGTTTTCTCATCTGTAAAAGTGAGGATAATAATAGCACCTTTCTCCCAGGGTTGTTGTGAGGTTAATATTAGATAACACTTGTAAAATGTTTTGCAAACCTTAAAGTACTACATTAATACTACTAATTGTTGTTATCATTATCATTATTATCTATTGAATTACATTATGATATTCCAGAAGCATATGTGAAGACTGGTTTTTTAAAGGTGTTAATTGTTTTAAATATGTTCTGCCCGATTAACTTTAGAATGCTTTGAATCTCTTGACATAGCTTTATTCCTGATAACTTTATGCTCAATGGATAATTCCCAGAGAAGACAGCATTATTTATAAATATTACCTTTATCTGTTCACTGTATTTTACCTCCAGACTCAAGCATAAAGACTTTGAACCCACCTTTCTTTGATTTTCTTCAAGAATTTTACATTTATTCAGACCAATTCATATTTTATATCATTGGGGAAAGATCCCATGAGAAGAAGATGTTACTTTGTGCTATTATTAGTATTAGTATAATTATTAATAATATTTCTCCTTATTTTTAAAAGATCACATATGGAGATCTGGAATAGACCTCAGAGGTCATCTAGTACAAGCCATTCAATTTATCAAGGAGGAGCTAAGGTCACATAGTTAGTGGCAGAGCCAGAATTCAATTATCATTATCCATCAATTACCATCATCAAACCTGGGTTTGCAATCAACAAATTTCAGACAGGTATTTTCCTAAGACAATTGACTATCCTAGTATTATTCCTTCAGAGTTAACATTCTATGGACTGTTATATAGGTAGATAAAATGACTCCTTTTTTAGTAAAATGAAAGTGTGAGGGGGCAAGTTCATTCTTTGTAGATAAAACAGAAACCATCCTTATTAAAGTTGGACTTGCAAATAGGACAATGGTGTGGGGTAATTTGAAGCTAATTTCATTAATTTAATCTCCTCAGCCAAGTGTTTATGTTTTGAAAACTTCTTGTTTATTGTTGCTTAAAAGTGTCTGGTATCTATTAAATGTATTACATAACATCTATTAAATGCATTATTATTGCAGTCAAGGTTATTTCTAGATAGTTAAGGACAAACATTTCATCTATGTTTATGTTCTGGTTGATTGAATTATACCCAGTTAATACCCAGCTGAAGAAGCTCTGCAGAATATTTTTAGGTCTGTATTTGTAGTCTGGGAGTGTGTTGTGTCAGTTCACAAAAGATAGCAAGTTCCTGATGTATATAGCTCTAGCTACTAGTTACATCTTGCTAGGTATCTGGAAACCTCTAAACTTTTACAGGCTGCAGTGATGTGTTACATAAGCTATACCTTTTCTTTGTATAAACTTTGTTGATCCCTGAGTCCTGGATCCTTAAGGATAACTCTTATAGAATTTCTAGTGGCCTTGACCTGACCCTCAATTGCCAATACAAACCCCTCCAATTCCACAAATAAATCCATATCATTGATTTGTTTGATGCTTGTTTGTAGGCATATTTTTTGTTGGCTGAGTACACATGGAAGTTACTCATCAAGGACCATTCAATTGCAACATTGGATCTTCATTGTTTCTAAGGCTCCATCTGAATGTACACCTCTTTTGGTTATATGTAACAAATCAAATGACATATACTTGTTATCTATCTTTACTCTTGCTTGTAAAGTGGTAACTACTTATTCCAAAAGTATTTCTGTAACTTTTGATCTTTTAAGCTTGTTCTCTAAGAATATCAAATAATCTTTTCCATCCTTTTTGACATGGAAGTGTTAATTTGTACAGAACTCCTTCAGGGTGATGGGCCCTATGCTTAACATTCTATGTATTTTTGTTATGATGGAAATTTTATGGTCCCTTTTGCAATTCCAGAGGTATGCATTAAGACTAATATTACATAGCTGTTAATTGTATTAAACAAGTCATTGCTATCAAATTAATTTTTCTTAAGCTGCAATATTGACAACATCCCTTCCCTCTATTTAGCAAACTTCATTGACTTCTTATCACCTTCTTGATCAAATATAAAATCCTCTATTTGGCTTTTAAAGCCCTTCATAGCCTGACCCCCCCTATCTTTCCAGTATTCTTAACACCATATTCAACACTATTTGTTATGATCTAGTGACAGTGGCCTCCTTGCTGCTTCTCCCATATGCCACTCCATCTCCCAAATTTGAGCATTTTACTGGTTGTCTTCCATGACTGAAACTCTCTTTCTCAACTCCATTTCCTAGCTTTCCTGGCTTCCTTCAAGTTTCTAATAAAGTCCCACCTTCTGCAAGAAGCCTTTCCCCGTCCTTACTGATCTTAGCGCCTTCCTTCTGACACTCTCCCTAACTTATCCTATATACAAGATGTCCCGCATGTCATAGGACAGTTTAAATCCATCTTCACTAAAACATCAAGGACACCATGGACATTTTGTTTTTACATAGTTCTTTGTATGCTCTCTCCTCAATTAGATTGTCAACACCTTGAGATCAGGGAATACATTCATACATACATACACATATACATACATACACACACATATTCATTCTTTGTATCACCAGAGCTTAGGCACATTTCCTGGTCATAATAGGTGCATAATACATTAGTTGATTTGCTCTCTGTTGTTGTTGCTACCACAATCATTATCTCACTTTTATAATCTTTTGTAAAGAAATTCTATGTAAAGGGTTGTAAGCCATGTCACTATCCTCCCCTTCCTTTATGGTCAATGTTCTGAGGATTATTGCATTAGTGTATAAAATAAACATATTTTCTTTGAATAAAAGCAGATGTTATAGGCACATCCTTCCAACGCTTGCTGAAAGCATCCTCAATACAATTTCAGAAGCAGGCAAGACAATGGGCATCCTGTTCCCTTATAAATTTGATCTCAGTCAGACATCTCTATACTTTGAAGGCTTTTTGTTCCATGTAGCTTGGAGATTGAATACTTGGCAAAAGTGACATCCTTGAAAACAACAACAATAAACTCTTTTCTTCCATTTCTATGAATCAAGGTTATGTTTATGATATTGTGGGCAGCAGCTCCGTCTCTGACAATGGTTAGGTCTCAGTAGGATGTATTGTTTGAGTCCTCCGAGACAGCTTAAGACAGCTTTTATAGTTTGGTTATCACCATTTTACACGTGAGAAAAAAATGAGGCGAAAAATGATTCTGACTTATCCAAGGTTTCGAGGCTTCTCTAAAAGAATTCTTCAGATTCTTCAAGTATTGTCTTCCACATGTCAAGTCAACAAGCATTTATTAGGTGCTAACTATGTGCCAGGCACTATGCTGAATGACAAAAGATAATCTGCCCTTGGGGATCTCACCACCTAATGCAGGAGACAGCAAGTAAACAAATATATACAAATCAGGATAAATAGTTTAAATTAGAGATTATCTCTGAGAGAAAGCAGCATCATTAAGGAAGCCTGGGAAATATTTCTTCTAGAATGTGCAATTTTAGCTGATACTTGAAGGAATCCAGGTAAGCCAAGAGGCAGAAATAAGGAAGAAGAGGATTATGTCTTATCAATTTTACATGTATTTTATATATGCCTATTTAATTATATGTCTGTCTCTCCATCACAGTTTAAACTTCTGAAAAAGACAGGTTTTCTCTGTTCTTTGGATTCCCAATATCTGGTGTCGCCTAATACCTGGCATATAGCATATAATAGGTGTTTAATAAATCCTTACTGATTAACTGTTTGTCACCCTACCTTTCAGAAAAGCAGTAGTTTAGTAATGCACTTGGCCTTTTCTTCTGTCTCATATTAAATGTTTAATTCCTTAAGATCATCACATTGAAACAATGGTTCACAATGGTTTCCTGACTTCTAAGAGCATCAACCAAGGGAATAGTTCTTATTTGCTTCTTCCTGATCCTAATCACTAAGGACTGCCTAATGAGATCACTCTCATTAGGAAAAATCCAGACAGATATTTTGCTAAAATATACTTACGTTATCCTAACTTTCATAATTCCATATCACTGCTGCCTGAATGTGCAGGCATACGTATTCTTCATTCGGTTTAGAGTTATCTTCTTTCTCTTTTTCTGAGTAATACAAGAGCAAGACATTCCCTTCCTTCCTCTCAACTACAGCAAAGGAAAACAACAAAAATCATTGAATTCTTCTGAAGTGTCTTTTTAAAGAGTCCTTTTTATTGTCTAAATCCAAAGTAGGGGGAAAATTTGATGCCTCTTCTTCCTTAGAGTGAATGAATAAGAAGTGAATGCATGAAAATGCACTCAGTAAGCACTTACTGAGGCCCTGTGCTAAGTTCTGGGAATATAAATGCAAAAGTGAGACAACTCCTGTCCTCAAGAATCTCACATTTCAAAGTATACTGTTCATTAGGGCCAAGTTGGCTAGGGATAGGAGTCCTGGTCTGAGTGAAAATAATTTTGCATTGACTTAGAGGGTAATTCATCAACATACCTTTTCCAGAAGGATAAGAATAATTAGTTGATAACTGTGCTCAGAATAAATCAGAAATGGAGTGGAGATATGCCTGTGGTTCAGGGTGTATGCCAAGATAAGCACAATAATAATAATTAATAATAATAACAGCAGAAATAACAGCTAACACTTGTATAGCATAATAAAACTTGCCACCTGTTTTAAATATATTATCTCATTTTATCCTGACAACAATCCTAAGAAGTAGATGCTATTGCTATTCCCATTTTAAAGATGCAGAAATTGAGGCCAAGAGAGGTTAAATGACTTACACAGGGCCACACTCTGGAGTTCCTGGCTCCACATCTAACACTGTTGCACTTAAAGGTAAGAGGCTTGATGGAATGTGAAGCATGGTCTTGTCTGGAGTAGGACAGATATAGGAGGCTATTAAGTTTGTGTTCACTCACTCACCAACCAACATATCCCAACTCAAGGCTATGAGTATTAATTCCTCTAAGAACTGGAGTACGATTGCTGGAGGTCAAGAGTGTGCTGCTTCAGGTAGGGAAAAGTAGACTAACAAAGGCAGACAATAAGATGGCTCAGGTAGATATCTGGCTGGGATATAAAGACACCAACAGTTACTAAAAGTGAATGAGATTCCCTGCTGAGTCAGAAAACTTTAGTTAGAAAAACTTAGCATTAGTAAGAAGCATATACAATTAAAAATATATAGTTATATACATGTCAAATATGTATGTATAAATATAAATATACAATGTACATATATATGTATATGTGTGTGTTTGTAACATAGGTATGCATACAGGGTGCGTTGGATGTAATGAGATGTATCCTAATGTCTTCAAAGAATTAGTATCTTCCATCTTATTTCCAAAGTTTATATTTTGAAGCTTAGTTCTTAAATTTTTAAATTCATTTTTTAATTAACATATCTATTTTTAATATACATCTCTTTCTGCACCCTGAGTTTGTCACATCTCTGTTTGGAGGTGGGTAGCAAGTTTCAGCTTTGGACCTCTGCAATCACAGCATTGGACTTCTGTTGATGAAAGTTCTTAAATTTTTCAAAGTTGTTTGTTTTTACAGTTTTTTAAAATAATTTTAGCTGGTTTGTCTTTTTAGTTATTTAGATGAATAAAATTATGTCATCTGTTATTGAGAATTCAACAAATATTCCCCTTACCAAAAAGATATAAAATTCTTTGAGTACCAACCCAAATGAAATGTGTTGTACTATTTATATTATGCCTTTGCATGCACATGTGTATCTACACATATGCATGTATACATGAATGTATTACATGTGTATGTATTTGTTTATGCTCTTAAAAAATAAAAATGCCCCTAGGGCTCTTTGCTCACCATTGACCTTGAATTTCGAAGCCTGATCCAGTCTCTATATTCTGATGGAGGGGAGATAACAGGAAGGAGAAGGGAAGGAAACATTTATTAAGCACCTGCCATGTGCCAGACACTATCCTATGCAGTGTACAAGTATCATCGCACTAGATCCTTACAACAACCCTGGGAGGTAGGTGCCATTATTATCCCCATTTAACAGTTAAGGAGATTGAAGCAAACAGAGGTAAAATGATTGGCCCACAGTCTCAGAACTAGTAAGTATATGAGACTGAATTTGAACTCAGGTCTTCCTTACTCCAGGTCCCACAATTTATGTACTAGCTGCTCCACAAGACCTGGATCTGAATCCTTCCTGAGACACTTAAAGGCTGTGGGACTCTGAGCAAGTTATTTAACCTTTCTGGGCTTCAGTTTCTTCATCTATAAAATAGGGATGGTAATAACGTCAACCACAAATGGTTGTTGCAAGGATAAGGTGAGGTTGTGCGTGGATTATATACACATATAATATATATTGTATGTATTTTAAAATATGTAGATAACACACGTATAGTACTGTAATGGCAAGCAAAATGGGATTTCAGCTCTTTTTTCTTTTGGAATTCTTCTCAGAACTAAGGCAATGGAGTGCCTTTGATTGAGGCTTTGATTGAATCAAGAGTCTTTGATGACCCATTTAAGTCACAAGAATACCTGAGTCACATGGTTATGAAGCCCTCTGACCCTGAAGAAGTGTATATATACTCAGAGATTAGCATTTTGCTTTGAGGCTCAGTCATTTGAAGAAAGTTCCTGTGATTTCACAAGATGGGACTCTGGGAAGCCATTAAGGAGCACCCTACCCCCTCTCTTTGAAAACTCAGATGTTGGTGTTTCTCATTCTGGTAACTATGTATGTATGTATTGCTATGGACAGACAGTTAGAAGCCCTGTCTGCTGATTTGTGTTATTTGTTCTACTTATGTAATTTCTGCTTATAATTTCTATTTGTGTTTTCTCTGAAATTCAGGGTGCTGACTTTTCCCCTTTAACTAAGTGAATTGTATAGATATGTTTAATTAAAGTGAAACTATAAACTCCTTAAAGTTGCTTTCCTTAGAAAAGCAGATCAAAGAATTTGTGCTAGCAGCCCTCCTGTGTGCTGGTGTTATTGGCCTCACACAGCTACAGTAGCTTCAAGCAGCATTATTGTTAGGAGTACGTATAAAATCTTGTCAAATACACTCTCCCCAAATGCTATATATAATGCTTATAAATGTTACCTATAATTACTTATTTTACACAAAACTTCTCCTTCTTCCTGGACCTAGGTAGATAGGAAGTTTTTTCTCCCATTCTAGAACTAGACATATAGGAATGCCCTGCCTTCCACTCTGAACCTTGGGCAGATAAGAATGTCTTTTCACTGATCCAGGGACTTCTGATCCTTTGGATACCTTATGATGTAGCTCTTGGAAGGCAACAATCAGATAGGATCATTATGGCCCACATAAGGAAGTAGAACTCTCTGCTATATGTAAGGGAAGACCAAAATCCTTCCTTAGGACTGCTGTGTAGTTCATGTAACTGTGTCCCAACTATTAGTATTTACAATAGCAGTTGGCCCAAAGACAAATTTCTTAGTCCTGGAGGACTGCTCCCTTAGTCAGAAGTGTTCTGGGATCCCTTAGTCAATATCTTCCTAACCATTTGAAAACAAATGCCAGTGACTACACTTCGCAATCTTAACCTAGTAACTTTGGCCTTATATAAGAAAGTTTGCTGCATAGGCTGTTGTTTCATTGTCTAGTGTGGTTGCCAACTTACCACAAAAAGCACATATTTAATAGGCCACTAAGGAATTAGTATCTTGAAACCCCAAAACGGTGGGAAATGGACAACTATGGAGCATCAAACTTACCAAGCCTTTTAAGAATGGAACCCATGACCTTGACCTCATCAATATTGTGAAAGACATACATTAAAAGATGCAAGTATTAGTCCAAAGTAAAACTGACCCCATTTCTTTGCCTACATTTTGAAATGAGTGAAATATGACTTCATTGACCAAGATCAACCTTGACCTGTGGAACTGAAAATACAAACCTGAATGACAGAAAAAGATAAAGTTGTTCTAATGGAAAAAAAAAAAACAACATTGCCTTAAGAGTCAAAAGACTTGGAGTCTAGCCTTTTATCTGCTATTGGTTTGCTCTGTGACTTTTAACAATTCACACCAATTGATGGGGGGTGGGGTGGGGGTGGGATTCTGTTTCCTCATCTACAAAAAACAGTAAATTGGACTAGGAAATACTAAAGATTTCTTCTAGTTCATTCCTTAAGTACTCTCCCAGTACTTTAATTTTATGATGCTAGGGCTATCAGATCTCTAAATAAGTCTACTTCCAGTCTTAATATTAGGACTTGCAGTCCTAATATTCTATACATGACTCTATGCACTCAAGCCTTGCAATCATAGATCAGAGCAGAGCAAAGGAATTAGAGTCTGAAGATTCAGATCCTGGCTTTGTCGCAAGCTAGCAGTGTAATCCCTGGAAAGTCACTCTGCCTCCTTAAGCCTCAGTTTCCTCGCTCGTAAAATGAGGAGACTAATGCTTTCATTGCCTGCCTCCCAGAGTTGTTGTAAGGGCAGTGCTTTGTAAAACTAAAAGCCCTAGAAGTATGAGCTATTGTGATTATTATCAATAGGATGGAAAACTGCTGTTTCTCCCTTCGACAACGGAATAGGGGAATTTGTCAAACAGCCCTGCTAGTTGTGCTCTGAAACATCATGGATATGGCTGGGCTCCCAGGCAGTTGCTATGGCAATAGGCTCAGATCCAATCCCTTGGGTGTTACTAATGGAAACCAGGACAGAAGGGAAAGAGCACAGGTTACATTTTAGGAAGAGGGTCTTTGCAACTGCATACTGAGACAGAGAATTTCCCTCAGTGATCTATATATTTTACATTTTAATTCAATTAAACAAACATTTACTAAGTACCTATTACAGAGAATGTTCCTATGGTGAGAAATAGGGATACAAAGCCAAAACTCTTAAGTCCTTACCTTCAAAGGACTAACACTCTGCCTGGGAAATACAATATGTACAGAAAAAAAGTAAATATAATACAAACAAAATTATTTCAAAAGGTTGAGTGTACATTTCCTGGGGAAGTTTTCACCCAATTCCCTGTAGGATAGGGTCCACCTCTGGAGCTGGCTACCTGCTATGAACGTTTCCAGTGGCTGCTATGTAGTGTGGTGGATAGAATACTGGAGCAGGAGTTAAAAAAGACTTGAATTTAAAATCTGGCTTTTGGGCAAGTCTCTTAACATCTGTCTGCCTTAGTTTTCTCATCTACAGAATGAGTATAATAATAGAACCTACATCCCAGGGTTGTTATTTATTCTTTGCAAATCTTAAAGTACTATATAAGTGGCAGCTATTTTAGTGGAATAATTAATTAATAATAGTGACAGGAACCATGTGCATCATTATATACAATACATTATTGGTTGATGATGATGATGATGATGATGATGATGATGATGACCAGAAGAAATGTTTTGCTCCAATGAATTGAATTCTGCCTTGGGAGTTAGGAGTTGAGCTCTGTCACTATATTGCTATATGAGTATGGGGATGACTTCTCCTCTCTGGGCCTCAATTTCCCCACCTTTAAAATGAGGGAATGAAGGACTCAGACCCTCCCAGGTATGGTACTCATTATTTCTGATCTTAAGTGCTATTACATTTGATTTTCTTTCATTACCACTTCTTTACTTCTGAAGGCTTGAGTTTAGCTTAATATAATCTTCTCCTATTTAATACTCTAGATTAAAAGAACTGCCAGTTTGACATGTGAAATCTATAATAGCAAAAGAAGACTCCAAGTTTAGATTTTCCTCAAACCAGTGTTGTAGCCTTTATCAAAATAGTAGCATGGTATCCAGGGGGGGCGGAGCCAAGATGGCGGCTGGGAAGCAGTGACTGGCGTGAGCTCCCCACCAAGTTCCTCCAAAAACCTATAAAACAATGGCTCTGAACCAATTTTAGAGCTGCAGAACCCATAAAGTGGCAGAGGGAAGCAGGGC
>CM053622.1:94755579-94777933 GCA_028646595.1 Phalanger gymnotis
GGAGTTCTGTTCGGGACAGACCTTACCCCGAGACCATCCAGGCAGACCTGGGCTGGAGTCCTGCTTCCCTCTGCCCCTTTGTGGGTTCTGTAGTTCTAGAATTGGTTCAGAGCCATTTTTTCATAGGTTTTTGGAGGGACTTGGTGGGGAGCTCACGCCAGTTACTGCTTTCCAGTCGCCATCTTGGCTCCGCCCCAATCTCTGACCTATCTTATTGGTCCAGACTTGATTTTCTTCTCCTCATTTGTCTCAAGTTCTTCTTTCTTCTCTCACTCTTTCTCCCACATTTTTCTCTAACTGAAGCTTTAAGTATGAATTTAAAGCTTTTTAAAACCTGGTCCCTTTCCCTGATCTTTTTACCTGAATACCTGCTCCCCTACATGCATTCTATGGTCCAAACATAGTTGTCTACTTTCTATTCTTCAAACATAGCATTCCAGCTGGTTTGGTATTGTTCAGTTGGTTCAGTCATGTCCAAATGTTCATGATAGTATTTGAGGTTTTCTTGGCAAGGCAATTTGCTGTTTCCTTCGCCAGCTTATTTTACAGCTGAGGAACTAAGGCAAACAGGGTTAAATGACTTGCCCAGGATCACACAGCTAGTAAAAGTCTGAGGCCAGATTTGATCTCAGGAAGATAAGTCTTCCTGACTCCAGGCTTGACACTCTATCCACTGTGCTACCTAGCTACCCCTAGCTATGTATTTTGGTACTGATTGTCCTCTATGCTTAGAATCTTTCTCCTTACCACTGTTTCTTAGAATTCCTCATTTCCTTTAAAACTCAGTTCATGTTTTGTAATTTATAGAATGCAATTTGTTTTCCTACCAAGCATCTAGTGCTTTCTCATCCAAGGGTAATTTAAGTAAGTTTCGTACAAGTCTTAAAAAAAAAACTTGCTTATGTACACGTTACCTCTTCTATTAAAATATAAGCTCTTTGAGGGCAGGTAGTATTTTCCTTGGTCTTTTTATCCCTAGTGTTTAGTACAGTGTCTGGCATATTGTAAGTGCATAAGAAAAATGTTCATTGATTAATATGACTATCACCTAGCCATTTTCCAATTAGATATATTTTTCCTTCTAGTATTTTGCTCTTCCAAATAAGACAGCTGGGAATATTTTTGTACAGCTGGGTCATTTTCTTTTCATTTTAAAGCTTTTTTCAGGACCAAATGCTAGCACAAGAATAAATGACTCAGAAGGTATTAACTCTTTTGTGACTTAAAATATTTTGTACCAAATTTCAGTTCTACTGATAATTCTTTAGAGTGACTTTTCCCCTTATCTCTGCTAGTTAAATTTTTATCCCTATTTTTTGCCACTTTACTGGATGCAAGAAAATTTCTTAATGTTGTCCTAATTTGCATTTATCTAATTATTAGGGGATTTAAAAAGGGTTTCATGGGCAAAATTCACAGTTTTTATTTTGACTTCATAAATTATCTGTTCCTATTTTTTTTATCTTTTTTCTACTAGGAAGGATGCAGTATTTGTCTAGTGTCAGTTCCTAAAGAATTTGAAATGAAATAATTTTAACAAATAAATTTACTGCAAATATTTTTCCCACTAAGTTTTTTAACAGTTTTTGTAGCGTGAAACTTTTTTTCTTTCTGATTGAGTAATTCCAGTGATTTTGTTTCTAAAGATGACTTTTCCTTCTCCTCCTTTCGCTCCATACCCTCTTCTTCCTCCTCCTCCTCCATCTTCTTCTTGTTCTTCCCCCTTCTTCTTCCTTTACCAGTTTTCCCAAATGTTTTTATTGAGGAATGATTCTATCCTATACTACATTTTAAGTATGGGTTTATCAACCACAAACTTTATATGTACATTTGTTTATTTTATTGGCTTTTTATTTCCATTCCTTTTCTATATTTCTTCATTATTTTCCCCATACCGAAAATTTAAAAATGATGGCTATAGATTTAGACATCAGTTTTGCTACATTCCCTTCACCAGTTTTTTTAAAAGTCTTTGATATGCTTTTTTAAAAAAATGATAATTCTGGGGGGCAGAGCCAAGATGGCAGCTTGAAAACAGGGACTTACTTGAGCTCTCCCCCAAATCCCTCCAGATGTAAGAATGATTCTAAACAAATTCTACAGCTACAGAACCCACAAAATAACAGAGGGAAACCTGTCTACAATCCAAGATGGTCTGGATGGTCTCTGGGAAGGGTCTATCACACCATGCTGGGAGAGGAGTGCAGTCCAGCATGGACCACACAGGGACAGACCAGGCTGGAAGTAACCTGGGTGGAGCAGGCCTCAGGACCCTGAATCACTGAGCTGTGGCATTTACCAGACTTCTCAACACACAAACACGAAAGACAATGGAGCGGGTCAGTGGGAAAACTGCTGTATCTAGGTAAAAGAAGTGTACAGTCCAGCCCCAGCCCTGAGGGAAGAGGGCAGCAGCAGTAGGAAGCTCCAGCAGCTGCTTTCAGAGCTCCTGACCCACATGGTGGGAGGAATCAAGCAGCAGATCTGAGAGGGAGTGCAGAGGCAGGGTTCTCTTGCTTTGCCCTGCTTTGATCTGGATCATAGTCCTGGATAGCAGTCCTTGGGGGAAGAGGAGCACTGGTGTGGCAGAGCTTGTGGTGACTGTGGAGAGAGAGTCCTCCTGGTAGTTACACAGCAGAAAGGAGTGCTTACACTCATAGATCAGAGCACAGGCCAGGAGAAAAGTATCATGCCACCTCAGAAAAGAAGTAGCTTTGAAAACAGCAGCAAAAAATCCCTGAAGCTTGAGACAGAGTACTCTCTACTCTGGAAGCAGTCATACCCTGACAAAGAGCTCAAAAGTCAAGTAATTGATTGGGAGAATAAGCAAGCAGTGTAAAAGAACTCAGAGTATAGAATCTTTTTTGGTGACAAAGAAGATGAAAACATATAGCCAGAAGAAGTCAATACAGTCGAAGATCCTACATCAAAAGACTCCAAGAAAAATATGAATTGGTCTCAGGCCATGGAAGAGCTTAAAAAGGATTTGGAAAATCAAGTAAGAGAAGTAGAGGATAAATTGGGAAGAGAAATGAGAGTGACAAGAAAATCATGAAAAGTGAGTCAACAACTTATAAAAGGAGATGCACCAAAATACTCAAGAAAACAACACCTTAAACACAGACTAATCCAAAAGGCAAAAGAGCTCCAAAAAACCAGTGAGGAGAAGAATGCCTTAAAAGGCAGAATTAGTCAAATGGAAAAGGAGGTCCAAAAGACCACTGAAGAAAATACTGCCTTAAAAATTAGGATGGAGCAAGTGGAAGCTAGGGACTTTATGAGAATTCAAGAAATCATAGAACAAAACCAAAAGAATGAAAAAATAGAAGACAATGTGAAAAATCTTATTGGAAAAAACACTGATCTGGAGAATAGATCCAGGAGAGATAATCCAAAAATTATTGGACTACCTGAAAGCCATGATCAAAAAAAAAAGAGCCTAGACATCATCTTTCAAGAAATTATCAAGGAGAACTGCCCTGATATTCTAGAACCAGAGGGTAAAATAGAAATTGAAAGAATCCACCGATTGATCTTGAAAAAGATCCCCAAAAGAAAACTCCTAGGAATATTGTAGCCAAATTCCAGAGGTTCCAGGTCAAGGAGAAAATATTACAAGCATCTTGAAAAAAAAAACATTTCGAGTATTGTGGAAACACAGGATAACACAAGATCTAGTAGCTTCTTCATTAAGGGATAGAAGGGCTTAGAATATGATATTTCAGAAGTCAAAGGAGCTAGGAGTAAAACCAAGAATTATCTACCCAGCAAAACTGAGTACTCCAGGGCAAAATAAGGATTTTCAAAATATGGACTGATTCTTGATATCTTATGGAGTCCATATTGTCCACTTACCCAACTCTAATTTTTAACAAATTATTTTCTCTTACTAGATTTTGTACCTCCTTTTCCATTTGGCCAATTGTATTTTTTAAGGACTTGTTTTCTACAGTCAATTTTTGTCCTTCCTTTTCCAAGCTATTGACTCTTTCTTGCATACCTTTCATTTCTTTTCCCAATTTTTCTTCTACCTTTTTTATTTGACTTTTAAAATCCTTCTTGAGCTCTTCCAAGAAGGTTTTTTGGACTTGAGACCAGTTCATGGTCCCCTTCGAGTTTTTGGGTGTGGGCATATTGACATTGTTGTCCTCTTCTGAATTTATGCCTTGATCTTCCCTGTCCCCATAACAAGAATCTATGATCATTTTCCATTTCTGCTTTTTGCTCATGGCATTTGCCTATTTCCTGGCTTTTAAACTTGACCTGCCCTGCTGGAGTACAGGGAGCACTGACCCAAGCTTCTTTTACTGGAAGCCTGGGTCCCGGTCACTGGATTTGTGTGCTGGAGCCTCAGGTGCTGGCAGCTGTAGGTTGTAGGGATCTGGCACCTTACTTGATGCTGAGCTGGGGTCAACAACACTTGATCTCTCAGGGTGGGAGTGTTGGCATAAGAAATAAAATGGAAATTTTGAGAGAGTTTTGTGGAAGCTGTGGACTACACATGAAGGCCAGTAGGTGACATATAAAAAAATTAGAAACTCAGAAATACATAAAATATATTTGTAGTATTGTATAATATCAATCCAAATTTTACAATAAGGTATTGTAAACACCCCATACAAGAAAAAGAAAAAAAAATCAGACTTCTTCTCTGGTACAAAAGGAGAGCCAAAGATTTTGACCCAGATATTCCAGATTGGGGAGGCCCTGCACTCCTATCCCCTGTAATGCTGAAGAGATAACCATAGAAATTCTTTGAAAGTTTGGTAGAGTTCACTTGTATATTTGGCTAATCTTTGAGCTGCTTTCATTTGTTTAATTTTGTTTTCACAACAGTATTTTAATGGCCTGAGTTCTTCTGACTAGTCTATGTAAGATTATTCATTTATAGTTTCTGTTTGTTTAAGTTTTTATGTTTCTCAAGACAATCACCAATTTCCTTGAGTATTTTGAATGATCCAGTTTTTTAGCACATAGTGAGAGACAAATAGTTTTTTCATATAATTTTATTGATTTTTTTGCCCTGATCTTTTCATTTAACATTTCTGATTTGGGGTTCATGGCCTTCTTTTAATTTATTAGGTCTTGCAAATATTTATACAATTCGTTGATATTTAAGAAAAACAGTTCCTGAAGGCATGAATAACACTTTTTAAAGTAAAACTTTAGATAGTTGTTACCAAAATATGATAATTAAAAATCCTCTTGGATTTGTTCATCACAATGACTATTTTTATTTACAATTGTATTCATTTTGGCTCTTAACTCATTTTCTTTGCTTCCTTTGCTTTTGGTTTAATGTTTTATTTTTCTTTTCTAAGTGTTTTGTGTGTAGACTCAGTTCACTTTCTTTTTCTTCCTAACTGTTGAAGACATCAACTGCCTTGAATTTGCCCCAGAACAATCCTTTAGCTGAATCCTACAGATTTCAATGTTTTTGTATTGTCATTATCTTGGACATAGCCTATGTCATTTTTTATAATTTCATCTTGCCTAGCCATTACTTAATAACTAATATTTAATTTCTAAGGAGGCCTAGCTTTTATTTATTAAATCAATGTTTATGACAAGTCTGATTGTTTTGCTATGAAAATGTATTGCATAGAATCTTTTTCTACATTTTCCTATTTCTACTTTGTGACTGATTTCATAATTAATTATTGTGTAAATGACATGAATGCTTCAAAAAAAACTTGATTCTTTTCTTTTCCAGTTAAGTTCACTTCTTACTGCATCTTTAGATAATGTCTCTTTTGTTTAATATGCCTTTTAAATGTGATTTCTTTCCTATTTATCTTCTTGTTATCCACAAAAGATAATTATGTGCTAAATTATTTATATAATCCTTTTTGCAAGGATTCAAGGCATTGATTTATTCATTTCACTGCATATAAATATGCAATAGAGGTCTGATATGCAAGATATGTTGGGAAATAATGTAAATAAAGAAATAAGCATTTATTAAGTACCTAGTATGTGCCAGGCACTAAACTAAGTAAATGCTTTACAAATATTATCTCATTTCATGCTCACAACTCCATACATAATAAATACATAGCGACAAGAGTTGTCTTGCAAGTGGTAAATTGAAAATAGGCCATCTTCAAAAGAAATATAATTGGTCAATAACTATATGTAAGCATGCTCCAAATCACTACTAGTAAGATAAAAATAATTTTAAAAACTCAGTGGTTTCAATTTATGTTCAACAGATGGAAAAAAGATGAAAAAAGACAAAAATGAAAATTGCAAGATATGTTGAGAAGACAGGCACTATTGCTAGAACAATGAATTAGTTCAATCATTCTGGAAAACAATGTAAAAATACACCAAAAATGTCCCTAAACTTTATATATTCTTTGACCCAGTAATATTGATATTGGGAATAAACTACATGAGGGCAAAGTTGGAAGAAAAGATCCAATACATACAAAATTTTCTAGCAGCAATTTATGTAGTAGCAAAACCTGAGAAGAACATGGTTGTGCATCAGCTGGGAAATGGCTAAACAAAATGTAGTAAATCAATGTAGGAGACTAGAACTGGACTTCTGATTTCATTGTGATAGAGAATTCCCAGTTGAGGAAACGCCCTGTTTTAATGCAAGTTGTCATATTGTCTGCAACTTACAATATTAGAGTTTGCCTAGAACACTGACAGGTTAAATGAGTTGATGTCATTACACAGCCAGTATGTAACAGGTAGAATATAGATCCACACTTCCTTGGCTGGGGTGGGGGCAGGAATAAGCACGTATATAGTACCAACTTTGTGCCATATTACCTCATTCAATCATTATAACAACCCTGGGAGGTAGGTGCTGTTATTAGGTCCATTTTACAGTTGAGGAAACTGAGGCAAACAGATTTTCTTTTTAAATTTTATTTTTAGTTTGCAACATTCAGTTCCATAAGCTTTTGAGTTCCAAATTTTCTCCCTCTCCCTCCTCTCCCCCTTCCCCAAGATGGCATGTAATTTGATATAGGCTCTACATATACATTCACATTAAAGACGTTTTCACGTTAGTTATATTGCAAAGAAGAATTATAATTAATGGAATAAACCACAAGAAAGAAGAAACAAAACAAAGCAAAAGAGAGAGAGAGAGTAAATAATATGCTTTGATCTGCATTCAAACTCTGTAATTCTTTCTCTGGATGTGGATAGCATTTTCCATCATGAGCCTTTTGGAGCTGTCTTAGAACCTTGTATTGCTGAGAAGAGCCAGGTCCATCAAAGTCAATCATTGCACAATGTGGCTGTAACTATGTGCAATGTTCTCCTGGTTCTGCTTGCCTCACTCGGCATCAATTCATATAAATCTTTCCAGGTTTTTCTGAAGTCTGCCTGCTCATCATTTTTTATAGCACAGTACTATTCCATTACATTCATATACCACAGCTTCTTCAGCCATTCCCCAATTGATGGGCATCGCCTCAATTTCTAGTTCTTTGCTACCACAAAAAGAGCTGCTATAAATATTTTTGTATATGTGGGTTCTTTTCCCATTTGTGTGATATCTTTGGGACAGAAGCAGTATTGCAGGGTCAAAGAATATGCACATTTTTGTAGTCCTTTGGTCATAGTTCCAAATTGCTCTCCAGAAATGTTGGATCAGTTCACAACTCCACCAACAATGCATTATTGTTTCAATTTTCCCACATCTTCTCCAGCATTTATAATTTTCCTGTTTTGTCATGTCAACCAATCTGATGGGTGTGATGTAATACCTAAGAGTAGATTTGATTTGAATTTCTCTGACCAATAGTGGTTTAGAACATTTTTTCACATGACTATAGATACCTTTAATTCTTCCTTTGAAAACTGCCTGTTCATATGCCTTGACCATTTATCAATTGGGGAATGATTTGTATTCTTAAAAATTTGAATCAATTCTCTATATGTTTTAGAAATGAGGCCTTTATCAGAGACACTGGTTGTAAAAATTCTTTCCCAGTTTTCTGCTTCCCTCCTCATTTAGGTTACATTGGCTTTGTTTGTACAAAAACTTTTCAATTTAATATAATCAAAATTATCCATTTTGCATTTCATAAGGTTCTCTATCTTTTCTTTGGTCAGCAAACAGAGATTTGTGACTTGCCTAAGAACCTAAGATCGGATTTGAGCTCAAGTCTTCTTGACTCTAGGTCCTGCACGCTGTCATACAACCTAGTTGCCCAGTGTTTTTAGGCCATCTATCTATCTCTTCACTATACCAGACTGTCCCAGTAAATAAATGTAAAGGAGTATTATTGTGTTGTTATTATCTCCATTTTAAAGTTGAGGAAACTGAGGCAAACAGAGATTTGTGAGTTTCTCAGAGCTATGCAGCTAGTAAGTATCTGAGGTTGGATTTGAACTCAGGTCTTCCTGACTCCAGGACTTATACTCTATCCACTATACTCTATCCACTGCCCAAGGCTTTGACGCTATCTATCTATCCATTATGCCTGGCTATCTTGGTAAACAGATCTAAAGGAGTACTGTAAAATGACAGATAGATAGAATTCAAAGAATCTGAGAAAACTGCTGTGTGAATTGATATGGAGAGAGTTAAGTAAGAACCAGGATAACTCCTGTCATAATGATTAGGAAAAAAGAATCATAAAGTAAAACATCATTGGAAGACTTCAGGTTTCTGGTGTCAGAGGCCCAAGCAGAGGAACAGAAATGGCACCTCGCAAGGGGAAGGAAAAGAAGGAAGAGCAGATCATCAGCCTTGGACCTCAAGTTGCAGAAGGAGAGAATGTGTTTGGTGTCTGCCATATCTTTGCTTCCTTCAACAACACCTTTGTCCATGTGACTGATCTCTCTGGCAAAGAAACCATCTGCTGGGTGACTGGTGGGATGAAGGTCAAGGCTGACAGAGACGAATCTTCTCCCTATGCTATGCTGGCCGCTCAGGATGTTGTCCAGAGATGTAAAGAACTAGACATCACTGCCCTTCACATCAAACTTCAGGCCACAGGGGGAAATAGGACTAAGACCCCTGGCCCTGATGCATAGTCAGCCCCGAGAGCTCTGGCACGTTCTGGAATGAAGATTGGGCGTATTGAGGATGTCACTCCAATCCTCTCTGACAGCACTTGCAGAAAGGGTGGTCGCCGTGGTCGCCGTCTGTGAATATCGCTGGCTGGATTATTTTTGTCAATAAAAGTGTCACAATGGTCAAAAAAAAGACTTCAGAAACATATTCAATGTCATTGCCAGTCACTGAGTTCAGAACACTAGTTGTGATGTTTGCTTGCCATTTGTCCACCTTAAGGTGGTAGATTAGAGGTAACAAACAAGACATACATATTTTAGACACGCCAATGTGTTAATATGTTTTTCTTGGCTTTAATTTTTTCCAAGAAAGCATTCTACTGAGAGCAGAGGTAGTGAAACATTTAGTAATATAAAAGAGCACCAGCAAAATATTAACAACAATTTACTACAAAACTATCAGGTGCACATTTCATTAAAATGAGTATATTCTCATTTTAGAACAATTTAACATTTTATAATGTCCTTGTTTAGCACCATTAACACATTTTGCCTTGAATTCAACTTTGTCCAATATCATCCCCACCCATCCCTTTAATGATTTGGCAATATTCATGGTAAATTTAAACACATGTTTTATTTAGATTCTGTTTAGATCTTTCTGAATTAAATGTGTCCTATAAGCAGCATATTATGGGATTCTGCATTTTGCTTTTTTTTCTGTAATAATTTTTGTGCTTTAAAGAACAGAAAGATTTAGTCCACTTCACATTTAGCATGACAGCTTTAGGAGTTTTTCCTTATCTTCAATCATCCTATTAGAAGCAAATGCACACTTTCTTATGTTTGCTATTTTTACTTTGTTCTAGGCTTGGAAGAACCAGTTTTAAAAGATTCTCCCATCATATAATAAATTATATGGCAGTTCCTTAAATTTGAACTTCTCTATTTCATAATAAGAAACTTCACTTTGGAATTACCCTGGACTTCTTTCCTGTTCCCTTCCTTTTGTTTTCTTTCTTATCCTCTGTTTATCAGTAACACCCTTCTGAAACCATTAGAGAGTTAGCCAGTGTAACTCTCTGAGGGGTTTCACATTTAATTAGTAATTGTTTCATCTTGGTTGTTTTAAATACTTATCATAAATTTATTGCAGGGATGTTTGTTTGTTGGTGAAAGACTTCCTTGAAGTGGGTATGTTTTCATGCAAACTTTTCTAAGTCTGTTTACTTTTAGAATATCTATCTCTTTTCTTCATAGACTATGCTCTATTTTGCAACGTAGATAATTTTGTGTTGTTGATCCTTGCTTCTTAATTGTGCAAATGCTTTATCCCAATTTTTGTCATGTTTTCTTGTCTTTTTTCAAACCCTTGATATGGTCAGTTCTAATTACCTTTCCTGTGATTTCTGGATCTTTTTCTAGTAGCTTGTACTATGCTTTCCCCTCCCCCAATTACTATTGGAGCATTGGAGTTTCAACTATTATGTGCCTAGGTGAGTCAGATCTGGATCCTTCCTTTGATAGATACATAGATATATAGAAATAGAGACAGAAATCTTTACCAGCTTTAAACTGCCTTAAGACTTCTAGGACACACTGTATAATTTTCTCCAGATCTGCATTTATTTGGCATTGTGATTTTCTTAGCCAGGCCAAATCTTGCCTAACTTTTTTGAATGTATCAATTATCCATTTGAGAATAATTCTAAGGATATATTATATCATCTGTTTTCTGTCTCTGTTGCTTCTGATAGTTTGGTTAACTCAATTTGATCTTCAGTATTTTCAAATTATATTGAAGCTGTACTTCATTCATTTAAAAATGTGGTATATTTCTTGTGTCGCTTTCCTATTTTTTTCCCTCTTCTCTGATTTTTGCATGTTGATTAGTTTTTCTCTAGTGGCGTGTGTGAGGAACCTTAGTCTTAACCTTTCAGTTTTCTCATTCTGCCATACTGGATCAGTCTCTCCCAATGGAAATTCGGTAGCTATCAAATATGACAAAATACATTCATGAATGTGTGTAAATATCTTTTGATTTGTCACTTATGAAGCCATCTGATCTGTCTCAATACGTCCATGCCTTTATAAAGTTCAAAAATATTAGGGTAGATGATCACTTTCTGATAGAGTATGAGCATAGACTAGTCTCATAAACTTTAGCATAAACCTATCTCACTGTGCCTTTTTGACAACCCACTATTCCATCTATCTCTTCCCTTTCCTGTGGGGAGGATGATGCTCTACAGGAGATAATGCAATTATAAAGTAGAGGTGGTACTCAGAAAGAAGAAAATAAAATCAGTCTGCTAGACCTGTCCATAGAATCCCAGAACCATAAAATAATATATTTGAAAAAGATCAAAGAATTTTCAGTCTTCCATATCCATGGGAAGCAGCAACTCCCTCTAGAGCATTCTTGATAAGTACTTATACTCTCTGCCCTTAAACAACTTGACTCGTGGAAAACTTGGTACTTTCAGAGGCTCCCCATTTCATTTTTGCACAGTTCTTATTGTCAGAAAATTCTTCTTTATGTTTCCCACAATTACAAGTTTTCTTTTTAATAAATAAAAATTTGGGTAGAACTCAACTGATATGGGAAAGGACCACACAAAGGCTAACAAGTGAGCATCCCTCAATTAACATTTATTTCCTCCTTTGTGCTTTGACATAAGAAAGTAAGAAAAAGCCCTTTATTAGGTCCTGTCAACATCTTATATTGATTTTCTTGAAGGGTCTAATCATTGGTGCTGTGTTAAAAGTCAGGGAATAAGGGTCATGGTATGAGAGTTGGAAAAACCAACCCCCTTGTGTCATGTAAGCTGAGGACCAGAGAATTCAATGACTCCCAAAAGGTCATGTAGGTAGTAAGTGGATAGAGGAAATAAACATTCCTTATTTCTTTGCTTTGAATTTCAATGTTGTTTCTGGGATCCTTCTGACTAAATATTTCCTGCTCCTCCTTCTTACTGGTTTGGAGTTTGATTTTGAGATCTTGACTCTGACAACTCTATGACTTCCAACTTTGTCCACTGATGGACTAATGACCCCTTTGCCTTCATCTGACATATTTTTTATTCTCTTCATTCTCCTGTCTTAATTAGCAGACTGTTGTCAATCAGAGACTTCCATTCCAATCCACAATGGTAGGATATGGGGTTAGAATAATTTAATTTGAGGTATGAAAGTTAGAACTTTTTTCAGTTGAAACATACAGACCAGGGACAGAAGCTTCAACTTAAAGAGAAGAAACCTGGACATAAAAAACCCAGCCCTAATCATCACTCCTCCAAAGTACTCCAGTGTGCCCAGAATCAAAAGTCAAATTTGATCAGTTGGCCTCAGATCATGGTAGCAGGACAGTGGGCTATCAAAGGGCAGTCCTAAGGAACAATGTCAGAAATCAATGTCCAAAGTCTTTGTTGTAATTTTGGTGAACTTTCTCGCTGAACTTTGGGTGTGAAATTGATCTTGGTTTGTCAGGGGCCATTGTGGATCATAAATCTGCATTTCATTTTGTCAATACAGGAAATTCCAATTCAAATGCAGGCTATGTTTCAAATATTCACTTGTAAGCTTGTTCCTTGGCAATTGGAATGCATTTTCTCATGGAAACCATGTTATAAATAGTAGTTAGATACCGAGCCTATGCCACAGAGGCCTTTTTACCCTATTATGTAGCTAAAATAGTACATATTGGAAATGAAAAAAAATGGTGAGGAATATTGCTTGAGTACCAGTGTTACACTAGTCATTCAAAAGATATTTCAATATTCCAAACATCTATGACTCCAGCAGCACCAGAAATCTATGCAAATTATAACCCCTTGCTTACTTATTCTATTCCTCATATAAGTGAGATGATATATGTGAAACATTTTATACATCTTAGTGCACTCCATACAAATTTGCTATTAGTAGTAGTATCACGCCTTAGTGAAAATTCTTTGAGATTTGCTTTTGGCGAAAAAAAGACCAATTAGAGAATTAGCTTTTCGGAAATCAGACAGTTCTCTAAAACAGCAAGGCACACCAACAATCTATCTTCAGGGCCTGTTTGAATGAAATGGGGGAAAATGGAAATGAATAGAAACATTTATTTATTTATTCCAAATATCAGCACTTTATGAGAAAACAACCTTCATTACAAAGGAATGGTGAGAGAGCTACATAATTATGGAAAGATTGAAGGAAATTAAAATAGAAGCAGAACAATGGTAGGTAGGTTGTTTGATCTCTGTTCTCAAAAAGGATCAAAATGACATCACTATGTTGGAGTCAAGGTACAATCTGTCCAATCTTGTCTGATCAAATCAATACGAGCTTGGAAGGCTCTACTTCAGGTTGGGCACACATAGTCCACATGAACATTTGGAGTTTAGATAACTCTAAATTTGTGTATCTCATGTTTCTTTTGGATTACTTCAATTTGGCTTCACTCATAGAGTACAATGCCTTCAAAATGTGGGTATGTCATGCTGAGCAGGCCAGTGCCAATGTCTCCCATGTCTCACAATTGATTCAACAGTTCTTCAGAGAGACCTTGAGAGTATCCTTGTATCACTTCTTCTGACCTCCATGTGAGTGCTTGCCTTGTATGAGTTCTCCATAAAATAGTCTTTTAGGTAAACATACATTTGACATTCCAACATTGTGGCCCTCCCATGTATGCACACACATACGTATATGTATATTTAACTCAAATATGTATATATGTATATATACATATATACATATATAGGCATATACACATGTATAGTGTATGTGTGTGTGTGTGTGTGTGTGTGTGTAGGTCTGCTGTGTACACAAAGATATACCTACTCCTATGGACCAGTACCTAAACCCAATTTCTCAAGGAAAAAAACATGCAGGCCCACTCAGAAGAAATAGTGGAAGTAGAAAACTCACATAGTACAGGGTGTTCCTAAAGTCTGGATACATAGGAAATGTGGTGTTATTGAATCGAGTTCATGTGACTCTTACAAAGTGCAACAACCTTTGCATCACAAATAATTTAAATCATATTGAAGGTGTTATTTGTTAATGTTCCAGTTAAATAAAATGTTGTGGAAAATTTCGTTTATTTCATTTCTTGAAAATATGCATTTTTGGCTGTGTGTCCAGACTTTAGGAACACCCTGTATAGAGGCAGAATACTGTGGGTTACAATGTTCTTTAAGCATTTTCATCCTATAAATATACAGAGTTCACATATTTCAATAACCAAGCATTCTGGAAGATAATGAGATGACCAACATTATTGGAGAGCCTGTTCCTCATTAATAAAGCCCTAATGTAATTATAGCTGATGACTGCTGTGCATCTGGTTTATACTGCATTTGGGACTGCTCTAGGCCTGCAGTAACTTATGTTCTCTCCCCAGGCATTTTGCTCCAGTGGAAAGAGCACAAAATCTGGAGTCAAAGGACCTAAGCTGGATTCTTAACTTCACTTCTGACTATCTATGTGCCTTTGGACAAGTCACTTCACTTCCATTTGTCTTAGTTTCCTAATCTGTAAAACAAAGGAACTGGCCTAGGCAACCTGTGATTTCTCTTAAGCTCTAGATTTGTGATAGGTTGGTCTTGTGGTGTGTCAAATGGTATATGAGTCACTGATACGTTAAGGAATGTACCTATGTTACAGTAATTAAGGTGGGACTTTTTTACTGTTTTCTCTTGATGAGTGTGGCCTTTGTTTCTTTGATAAAATCAGGAGTCTTTGATGACTTCCTTACCTCAAGAGAAAGCAGAGGTTGCATGGGTTTGAGTCACATGTTTTTGACACCATAAAGCTTTTAAGTCACATGGGTTTGAGTGGTATGTTGTGATACCTTTTGATTCTGAACAGGGCATATAAACTCAGAAGCTGGCATTTATCCTTTGGGGCTCTCACTCCCTGGAAGAGTGTTGTGCAACTTGAAGAGACTTAGGGCAGCCATTGTTAAGAGCCCCCCCCACCCCCACCCCAGCCCCGGCTTGTAAACCCAGATGTCGATGCTTCCTTGGTAACTATGAATTGTGATTTGAATCAGACAAGGTTTGTCCATTGATGTTTTAATTTCTATTTGTATTTCCTCTGGAGTTCAGGATGCTGGCTTTTCCTCCTGAACTAAGTGAGTTATATATGTATGTTTGATTAAAGTGGGATTATTAACCCCTTAAAGTAGTTACTTTCCTTAGAAAAGCAGATTGAAGAAACTGAGCGGGCAGCTCTTGCTGCTGTCTTGTTGGGTTTTATGCCCCTACAGCAGCTGCAAGCCACCTTGTTGTTGTCACAGCCTAGAATCACACAGAGAAAGCATGAGAAAGCAGGTCTTTCTGAATCTAAGATTAACTCTCTATTTTGTACTCTATAATATAACACTATTAATGTTTTCCTCTTGTAATTAGATACAGATAGATACATGCATGCATGCATACATACATAAATAGATTGCACATTTGTGAAGTGCTTACTATGTGCCAAGCACTGCGCTTAGCTATAGGGATACAAATAAAAGCAAGCCAAGCCAGTCCCTGCCCTCCAAGGGCTTATGTTCTAATGGGTTAAGACAATGTTTAGACAGGTACTAGAAAGTGGGGGATGGGAAAAAGGGTCAGAGGTTGGGAAGATTCTAGTAAGGCAGAATGGTAAGGAGATTGCTAACAGCAGGGTTGTATTATTATTGTTGTTGCTTTTCACTGCAAGTAGAGAGAAATCTAGTTTCAAACTCTACCTCTGACATTTACTGGCAGTGTAATCATTAGTCAGTCAACAAACATTATTAAGCACTTACTTCCAGGTTAAGAATCAGAGATAGAAAATCAAACATCAAAGATAGACAATTTCTGTCCTCAAGGGGAACAGGAGCAGATAATACATAAAAGTGGGGGCAAAGGGAGGGGTACAAATGTGCTAGGCCATTGTGAGCACAAATACTGAAGTGAGACAGCCACTGCACTCTAGGAGATTTTATTATATTGGAATTGTAGAATGTTCCCAGGAGAATAAATGCAAGAGATATAGATAGTAAATTTGAGAGAGAAACTAAGTGGCTGAATGAGGAAAAACCCATTGATATGGATAGCTCTGTAGGGATTTTTGGACTCTGTGAGGGAGAGGTGAGGAAGCAGAACATCCCAAGCATGGGCATGGGAGTCAGCAGCCAGTACAAAGTCTTGGAAGCAGAAGAAGGAATGTTGTATCCAGGGAACAGAAGGAAGTATAGTTTGGAGGAAACATAGAGGGCAAACAATGTGTAATCAATCTGGAAAAAAAGATAGGTCGTGAAGGAGTTTTAATATCAAGGAGAATTTGTAATTTATTTCTTGCTAAAGCAATTTGCATTTTATTGCAAATCATTGGGAAGCCACTGAAACTTTCTGAGAAGAGGAGGGACAAGCTAGACCTCTTGGAAGGAAAGAGAATAGAACTAGCATTTATGAAGTGTGTACTTTATGCCAGGCACCATGCTAAGCACCTTTACATATACAATTTCATTTAATCCTCACAATAACCCTATGGAATAGATGTTTTTGTCATTTTAAAGGTGAGGAAACTGAAGCAGACAGCTACTAAGGGACTTGCCCATCTTTGCACTGCTAGTAAGTTTCTGAGGGTGAATATAAACTCACTGCTTACTGACTCCAGACACAGCACTCTATCCATTTTGCCACCTAGCTTCTTCTAATTGTATTTTGGGAACTTTGATTTGGGAGCCTTGTGGAGCATATATTGTAGACAGGATAGATGTGAGGAGACCAACTAAGAGGCTGTTTCAATAGCTGAGGAAAGACATGATTAAAGCCTAGATTAGAATTGTTATAGTTTGTATAGAGAAAAAAGGAGAGAGATGCAACAGATGTTAAAAAGGTGAAATTGACAAGACCTTGTAATTGACTGGTGACAAGGGGATAGAGGGTTGGTGAAGAAAATGTGAGAGTCAAGAATGACTCTTCGGTTATCAACTTGGGTGACTAGAAGGATGTGGGAGCCCTTGACAAATAGTGAGAAATTAGGAGGAAGGGTTGGTTTGGGGGTAAAAATTGTAAGTTCTATTTTAGAGAGAATATTAGGTTTGATATTTCTATGGGACATCCAGGTAGAGATGTTTAGCAGGTAGCTGAGTATTCAGGACCAGAGATGAGGAGAGAAATAGAGAATGGACAGGTTGACATGAGAAATGTCCACATAGAGATAATAGTTGAAAGAACAAAAGTTGATGAAATCACTGACAGGGCATAGAAAAAGAAGAGAACCGAGGAGAGGGCCTTGGAATAATCCAGGGATAACATCGTAAAAATTAGCCAACATGAAAAGGAGGCTGAGAAGATTCATTGTCACAGGTAGGAAGAGAACTACAACTCAGAAAGGGGAAATTATCCATCATATGAGGATATTAACCCTAATGATACTTTCAGCCCAGTGTCCACAGCCATCATTCTGGGAAGCAGGGAGATACAGATACTCCTTCAGGTTCTACAGCCACAGATACTGAAGACCCAGAGAAGAAAAGTTCTTATCACCTAAATCCTTGGCATTGCCTAATGGTTCAATATCAGACACTGATTTGATTTTATTAGTGTAATGACAATGAAGAGGCATTATCATCTGCTTTGTTGATGTACCCTAAAGACTATGGGACTTTTCCATCTTGTAGCTGAAACTTTCCAAATGTGTATGTTGCCTCTACCATTAGAGTATGAGCTCCTTGAGAGCAGGAGCTGTCTTACTTGTTTATGTGTGTCCCTAGTGTTTAGCACAGTGCTTTTGTATATAGTAAGTGCCTAATAATGGCTAGTTGTTTTTTTTTCCATTCATTCATTCAAGGAAATGATGATTGTGTAACATCCTGTTGATAGGTAAAGGATAAAAACTGATAAAAAGACATTGGATTTAGCAATAAAGAAATTGTCAGCAGTTTTGAAGAAGAGAGTTTCAGTCAAATAGTAGTGTCAGAAGCCCGAGTTCAAGGGGCAATCTGGGCAAGATCTCTCTGATCCTCATTTATAAAATGGAGTCAGTAATACATGTAATGCCTGCTTCACAGGGTTACAGTGAGATTCAAATGAGATAATGTGTGTAAAGTGTTTTGCAAAGTTTAATGTGTTATATAAATGATAGTTATCATCATCCCCACTTTAAAGAGTAAGAACTATCCCTGAGCACTAGTAAGCATTGGAGTCAGGATTGAAACTTATGACTTTTTGTCTCTAAGACTAGCATATCTCAAATTCAACTTGTCTAAAGAGTACGTCATTATTTTTATCCCCATACCCATCCTTCCTCCTAATTTCTCCATGTTTGCCAAAGGCTCTAATATCCTTCCTGTTATTCAAGTTGAAAACTTAAGAGTCATTCTTGACTCTTCTCCCTACTGCACCAACCCTCCTTTCTACTAGGTCCCACTCACAATCCTGGCTATAGGACTGTCATAGCCTCCTTGGTTCTTTTTGATATTTCCATTTCTGATTATATAAAGGATTATTTTGCTTCATCTTCATCTTTTCAAATTTGCTTTACCTGCCAGAGGTGCAGGTAGCCCTGAAAATGAAAGCAGTTGTACCCCTCAAATGATCAATATGGTCAACTTTGGAGATGGGGGATGTAAAACTTTTTTCTCCCTCTCTATGATGGAGTCTTTCCTTATTACTTCTTTACTTTACTAGGCCTCCTTGTGGAGTTTCTTGTGTTTTAAGCATTGTGTATATTCCCTTAATATTAATGCTTAAATTTCCAACAGTAACAATGCTCACAAATTAAACAAAAATATGACTGACTTATTTATCAATATTCTTTCCAGTGCTGTATGAAGTTATACATGAAACACTGGGCTTTGTTTGCAGCTTTGAACTTATAGGACTCTCCCAAATTATATTATGAATATGTATATATATATATACATACACACATATATATACACACACATATATATATATATATACACATCTCTTTATTTTTCCCCAAACGTTTTAGAGATCATTAGCAGATGATTTTCTGATATACTCTTATTTTTTTCTCAGTTGCCCTTTATTCTTCAGAATCCAATCCAAACCAACCAGATTTTACTATGTACCTCTATATTCAAGACCAAAGAGGAAAAAAAAAACTCTCTATTCTCAAGAAACTTATATTCTACTATATCTTGCTCCCATGTAGAGTTACATTTATAAACCACATGACATTGTTATTATCGTTCAACAAAAACAAGATATTTAAATGAGGAGTATTTAGTATCATAGGAGTAATATTATAAATGAAGATAAGTTCTTTGTGCGTCTAAAGAACCAGTTGGGGCCTGGGTACCTGTAAGAATCCCCTACCACTAATAGGGCTCCAGCTCTGTGCTCACGTGGACTGAGTCTAGGCTTAGGGGAACCTGGTCTTGAAAGGGGGGCCAGATTCATGCTCTACATTGCTTTCTTGAGGTAGGCAGGAAGGGAATAAGGTTTTATATGACTTTTGCCATGTAAGGAGCATCATGCTAAGTGTTTTGTTTTTACAAATATTATCTCATTTGATCCTCAGAATAACACTATAAAGTCAGTGCTATTATTATCCCCATATTACAGATGAAGAACTGAGGCAAACAGAAGGGAAGGGACTTGCCTGGGGTTGCACAGCTAGTAAGTGTCTGAGGCTGACTTTGAAGTCAGGTCTTCTTGACTCTAAGCCCAGTACTCTATCCATTGTACCACTAACTGCTTCAAGGTAAGAAGATTTAGAGCTAGAAGAGATTGGGTCCAAGACCCTCATTTTCCAGGGAAGGGAGCAGACTATGTTCTAGGCACCATGTTAAGTATAGTCTTAGGTCTTTTTGCCCTCCTCCCTGGAGTCATGAAGAAAACCACTTAAGACTTAGGTGTGTCTCATGTCTAAGCGTTCCCCAAAGTGATCAGAAAGCTTGTGAAAGTGATCATAAGCATCACATATACACAATGCTTAAAACACAAATGACTCAAAAAGTGTGTGTTGACAGAGACTCAAAACATGTTGTGACAATGAACAATTCCTATAATATGCTGTCAGAAGTTAGTGCTTAAAAGATGAAAATGTGAAACACTTATTGGAACTGCTGAACAGATATTAACACCTTTACATCCATTCTTTGCTATCTGAAAAAACTCCCTCAAGGTCTTTATCTTGTAGGAAGAAATGTCATGACTTGGGCTCATCTTCCTGTTGGCAGTAATCTTCTTTGAGAAAGGTGTAGTTGCAGAATACTCCGGTGGCTACTAATGAGCTTCAGCTGAGGAAACGAGAAATTCCCAAATTCCTAAGGCAGCTGGCCCTGAAAGGTCAATGTTCTATCACCTAAGGTTGGGGAAAGAAACAAAAAGCAGAAGAATAAGTCCAAGCAGAGATTCAGTCTGAGGATGATTTAGGTCAACACGTCTCTTGTAGTCATATGTTCTTCACCACCTTAGCTTCTAAGGGTGATAGGATCCCTTATCCTTTTCAACTAAAAGTCCAAAAGAGGAGCTCCCAGGTCATTGCTTTTGAGATCCTATGAGGGGACAGCCCTTCTTGGCTCAGGGGCCAATACTCTGACTTGGAAGCATACATGCTGGGCATATAAGGAATAAAATATCTACTTCTTACCTTGTGGAACTAAAGAAAATTCTGTTGGGTTGTTTTTATTATCCTAATAAAGAGCAGGAAAATGGTGCCTGGGTGAAAGCAGGTAAGTCAACTCTACCAAGGGGGTGGGGTAACAGAAAGAACCAATGAAGAACTTAGAGCTGAGTCCAGCTATTTCCAAATCTGAAAAATCCAGGTCTGGCTCTAGGGTATAACTGATTTAAATTCTGAGAAAAGACTTTCATAAGGGAGCCTGGGGAGAATCCAAGCCTAAACTGAGTGGTTAGAGATCTCAAGGCAGCCATAGGGCATAGCAGACATGGACACAGAGGAGGTAGGACAACTAGGCCAACCCAAGGCATAGGAGAGTTGGGGATATCACAAGGAGAGGGCATGGAGCTAAGTAGAGCAGAATTTAAAATAGACAGAGGCTTGGATAAAGAGGGCTTGTCAGAGCCCTCTGAGGTTCTGAGGGGAAAAAAAGAAGTTAAAATCTAGGAGAGCAGAGGTCTGGGAACTTTTATGGCTTGGTAGCTGGTAAATGAACTAATTGAGATGTTATAGTAGAGTTTCAAAACATTAGGGTCTGACTTGTGAGATCATTGCAAATAACTTTTGACTGTGGCACAATGGCTAGAGATCTGGGACATGAGTCAGGAGAACCTGGGTATAAATTTCACCTCTGACACAAACTGACTATATGAACATGGTCAAGTTGATGAACTTCTCAGTGACCCAGGACACAAACACCCTCACACCAAATAATGAAGAGCAAATGACAATAAGCATTGATTGAGAATCTTCTCACTAGGAGTCCTCTATTACAACCTAGGCATAGATCTGGGCCAAAAAAGTCACTCAAGTTCTGTAAGGGCAAACAAAGTGGGACTTTTTGTTGTCTTTTGTTTTGTTTTTATTTTAATTTTTAAATTTTTTTATTATTTAATATATTTAGTTTTCAGCGTTGATTTTCACAGTAGTTTGAATTACAAATTCTCTCCCCATTTCTACCCTCCCCCCTACTCCAAGATGGCGTATATTGTGGTTGCCCTGTTCCCTAGTCAGCCCTCCCTTCTGTCACCTTACTCCCCTCCCATCTCCTTTTCCCTTTCTTTCTTGTAGGGCAAGATAAATTTCTATGCCCCATTGCCTGTGTATCTTATTTTCTAGTTGCATGCAAAAACTTTTGTTTTTGTTTTTGAACATCTATTTTTTAAAAATTTGAGTTACAAATTCTCTCCCCTCTTCCCTTCCCACCCACCTTCCCTAAGAAGTCAAGCAATTCAACATGGGCCACATGCGTATCATTATGTATAACCCTTCCACAACACTCATGTTGTGAAAGACTGACTATATTTTGCCTTCTTCCTAACCTATCCCCCTTTACTGTATTTTCTCCCTTGACCCTGCCTCTTTTCAAAAGTGTTTGTTTTTTACTACCTCCACCCCCATTTGCCCTCCCTTCTATCATCCCTCCTTTTTTATCTTCTTCCTCCTTCTTTCCTGTGGGGTAAGATCCCCAATTGAGTATGTATGGTATTCCCTCTTCAGGTCAAATCTGATGAGGGCAAGATTCACTCATTCCCCCTCACCTGCTTTCTCTTCTCTTCCTACAGAACTGCTTTTTCTTGCCACTTTTATGTGAGATAGTGTATCCCATTCTATCTCTCCCTATCTCCCTCTCTCAATATATTCCTCTCTCATCCCTTATTCATCTTCAACTCACCCTATGCCCGCTCTCTCTTTCTCTTTCTCTCTATACACATACATATATACATACATACACACTCACATATACATA
>CM053622.1:94778033-94793405 GCA_028646595.1 Phalanger gymnotis
CTTTCCATGTAGGAATGTAAACAAAACAGTTGCACTTTAGTAAGTCCCTTGCAATTTCTTTTTCTCGTTCTTTTTCTTGATTACCTTTTCATGCTTCTCTTGATTCTTGTGTTTGAAAGTCAAATTTTCTATTCAGCTCTGGTCTTTTCACTGAGAAAGCTTGAAAGTCCTCTATTTTATTGAAAATCCATATTTTGCCTTGGAGCATGATACTCAGTTTTGCTGGATTCTTGGTTTTAATCCTAGCTCCATTGACCTCTGGAATATCGTATTCCAAGCCCTTCGATCTCTTAGTGTAGCTGCTGCTAGATCCTGGGTTATTCTGATTGTGTTTCCACAATACTCAAATTGTTTCTTTCTGGCTGCTTGTAGTATTTTCTCCTTCACCTGGAAACTCTGGAACTTGGTGACAATATTCCTAGGAGATTTGTTTTTGGGATCTATTTGAGGAGGCGATTGGTGGATTCTTTCAATATCTGTTTGCCCTGTGGCTCTAGAATATCAGGGCAGTTCTCCTTGATAGTTTCTTGAAATATGATATCTAGGCTCTTTTGTTGATCATGGCTTTCAGGCAATCCAATAATTTTTAAATTATCTCTCCCGGATCTATTTTCCAGGTCAGTGGTTTTTTCACTGAGATGTTTCACATTGTCTTCCACTTTTTCATTCTTTTGGTTCTATTTTATAATATCTTGATTTCTCATCAAGTCACTAGCTTCCACTTGCTCCAATCTAATTTTTAAGGTAGTATTTTCTTCAGTGGTCTTTTGGACCTCCTTTTCCATTTGGCTAATTCTACTTTTCAAGGCATTCTTCTCCTCATTGGCTTTTTGGAGCTCTTTTGCCATTTGAGTTAGTCTATTTTTTTAAGGTGCTGTTTTCTTCAGTATATTTTTCAGTATATTTTTGGGTCTCATTTAGGAAGTCATTGACTTATTTTTCATGGTTTTCTCGCATGCTTCTCATTTCTCTTTCCAATTTTTCCTCTATTTTTCTAACTTGCTTTTCCAAATCCTTTTTGAGCTCTTCCATGGCCTGAGACCAGTTCATGTTTTTCTTGGAGGCTTTTGTTGTAGGCCCTTTGACTTTGTTGACTTCTTCTGGCTGTATGTTTTGGTCTTCTTTGTCACCAAAGAAGGATTCCAGAGTCTGAGACTGAATCTGGGTATGTTTTCACTGCCTGGTCATGTTCCCAGCCAACTCACTTGACCCTTGAGTTTTTCAGCAGGGTATGACTGCTTATAGAATAAAGAGTTCTATGTTCCAAGATTGGGAGGATGAGCCAGCTCTGCCACTCCAGCACTCCTCCTTCCCCAAGAACCCCCAACCTGGACTGGACTTAGATTTTCAGCAGGCTCTTCACTCCTGCTCTGATTCCCCACTTAATTCCTCCCACCAGGTAGGCCTGAGGCTAGAAGCAACTGCAGCTGTAGTTGTGTAGCTGCCCCACCTCTGCTGCCCCCTGGGAAGTGGCCAAACCCCAAACTCTATCCCAGTCCCCAGCAGCTTCTCCCACTAACCTACTCTGTTGTCCTTGGTGTTTGTGGGTTGAGAAGTCTGGTAACTGCTGCAGCTCACTGATTCAGGGTGCTAGGGCACACTCTACCTGGCTCCTGGTCTGGTTGGTCCATGCTGCCCATGCTGGGCTCTGCTCTGCTCAGCTCCGCTCCCTTCTGCTCAGCTCCGCTCCCTTCTGCTCCCAGCTCCATATGGGATAGAACTTACCCAGAGATCATCCAGGCTGTCCTGGGCTGGAGCCCTGCTTCCTTATGGTATTTTGTGGGTTCTGCAGTTCTAAAATTGGTTCACAGCCATTTTTTATAGGTTTTTGGAGGGACTTGGCAGGGAGCTCATGCTAGTCCCTGCTTTCCAGCTGCCATCTTGTCTCTGTCCTTGTCTTTTGTTTTGGAGTGCTTCTCAGCACTAAGGCAATCAAATGCCTTTGACTGAATGTTGCCTTTGTTTGTAGGAAGGCCCACACCCTTTTTCTAGTTAGGCCAGGAAAGATGTGAAACCTTCAAGAGCTGTGAAACCCTGGAGAGGTGTGAAGTGCTCTGACTCTGAAGAAGTATATATGTGTGTGTGTGTGTGTGTATATATATATATGTATATATATATACATATATATATATACACACACATATATATATACACATACACAGAGTACATATATATGTATATATACATATATATACATATGCATACATATACATACATATATATGTACTCTGACACTTGCCCAAAGTCATGCAGCTAGTGTTTGAAGTCACATTTGAATTCAGATCTTCCTGATTTCCAGGCCTGGCTCTCTATACACTGTGCCAGCAGGACTCAAAGGTATACCTTCTACTCTCTAGCCAATATTCTTTGAACCAAAGTATTCTAATTGTTCATTAAAAAGACAATGGAGGCTCAAGAACCCAATCAACACAAAGGAAAAATTCTTATATGGAAGGATTTAAATAATAAATGAACCTAACACCCAAGCAGTCCTCAATGTGCATTGTGTATCACCAGATAAAGGAAACATTTAGAACGCCAAAGAGACAGTGTAGGTGGTGAAGCTTTGTAAATTCGTGATGGAAAACCAAGAATGCCAAAGGTGATACTGGCATTCGTTATCACCCAATGCCCAGCTAATCAGAACTTGAATATCAGTAATAAGTACTAATCAACCAATCTCAAGGCATTTTAATATACCCACTTTATGTCAGGCACTATGCCGAGCACTGGTAATATTAATCAAGTATGGAATGAGTATTTATTGAGTACTTATCTTGTATTTAGCTTAGTACTGTACTCAGAACACGTAATTGCAAGATTCTGTGAGCCTTTTCAGTCTTTGAATTCTCTCTATTATGTGAAGGAAGAAATGCCTATAGAAAAAGTTGGCATCCCTAGTTTAGCTTACAGGCTCATATATTCATTGCTAGATCTTAAAGGCTCTCTCCCTTTTCACTCCTTTATTTTGCAGATTAGGAAATATAGATCTAGAAAGTGTTACAATAGAGAAGGCAGGAGGGGAAGACTTTAACCACAAGAAGAAGTATTGGTCAGGCAGCTGAGGAGGCATAGGAGATAGAACCCTGGGCTTGGGATCAGGAAGACTCATAGTTATGAGTTTAAATCTGGTTTCAGACACTTAGTAGCGGTGTGACCATGGATAAGTCACTTAACTTTGTTTGCCTCAGTTCCTCATTTATAAAATGAACTGGGGAAGGAAATAGCAAACCAATCCAGTACAAAAACCCCAAATGGAGTCACAAAGAGTCAGACATGACTAAACAATAGCAAGAAAGGTTGATCTTTGCAAAGAAAAAGGTCAGCTCTTCACCAGAGACTGGAGGAAAGGAGAAGGTGAAGGATTCCATCCGGGTTTTTGAGATATTGATAATAGGATAATGGATAGGCTCTATTTCCTTAGTAAAATATGAGGCTAGATTTCTTTCTGAGATAAGCACCATAAGGGTGGGATGGGAGATTTAAGGTGAGAAGCCAAGATCTACAACTACAACTACAACAATCACTATGGGAAAGTAATAATCAATTAGGGAGAAGTTAAAAGAATTATTCTGCTGGAGTGTGAGCTCAGTTGCCATTATATAATATCATTTTGTGGTGGACTCAGTCACTGAGCTATGTGGTTTCTTCATCTAAAGAGGGTAGATGAATGGAGGCAAGCCAGGAGTGTAGTCTGGCAAGGCATAATGGCAATAGGACTAGGGAACAAGGGATTAAAGCATAGAAGAGGATATATAGTTGAAATGGACAATTATAGGATTGTTAGGGATGAAGGAGATTAAGAAAAAGTGCTGGGATGATGATCTGCGAGAGCATTGAGGAGCAGAGGGACTGTGGAATATTGTCAAGATATAATAGGTCAGCTGTTTTTACCTATGTAAAGAAACCTTTGTTCTCCAGCTTCTATTCATCAAGTTGAAGCCACAAGTTGTATCTCCAATAATGCTGTGGCTTGTCCATAATTAGTAATCTACATATTTATTTAATGACTAGTTATTAAGCCATTGTTACCTTTTTACACAAAAGTATCTACAGACTAGGAAAATAGCAACAATTTCCAACAGAGGCCTCTACATTGCTCTTAATAGGGAAGAAAAGGTCATTAGCCAGTTATTTTGGTATCTTGAGTCATGTAGTAAGAGGAACCAACTGCTAACAGTTTCCTTTCCAGGATGAGGCAGGATTTTCACAGGCTTTGGGCTTCAACCTTCCTCCTTTCATGCCACAGGGACATCACAGTGGGCAGATGGAGCTCCCCAAGGCTCCAAGGTTCACCGCATCGTCCCCGTCATTCCTTCTAACAACTGTGCCCAATACTTCCGCTGAAGAAGATTAATTACCCATGAAGCCAACCACCTCCTGGACTCCCTGATTTGGGCTCGGTCATGGTATTTTGGGACTACAAGCAAACAAAGCAATTGATTCAGAACATCTGCAGAAAGATGTCGTTCCTTGCAAACCTTCAGCAGAAGTCATCAATAATGATAATTAAGAAAGCCATCCCCTTAGACACTGTGCTAAATACAATCACCTGAGAGAGTTGCGCTTTGAATAATAGCATATTTCCTAAGGTTCAAAACCAATCAATGAGTCAGAAATGTTGACTATAAAGTTGTGAGAATGTTTAAGACTATGATACAGAATTCATGCTTCACAATATTCTGCAAGTAGTAACTGCTACAAATACCCAGGCGTTCAACAAAGGTTTATTAGCCAGCTACCATGTGCCAGGTCCCGTGCTTAGAATTGGTATACAAAAACAAAACACTACAAAAAAAGAAAGCAACAACATCGCAGCAACAAAAGCAATCTCCATTATCAGAGACATAAACTGGCATACCAGTAAATATGTATAATGTAATGCAAAGTAATTTCAGAAGGAAAAAAAAATGAGCTCTAACAAGCTAGAAATGGGAGGAAGATGAGGAAAGGTCTAACATGGGACATGGGGCAGACTAGGCATTCGAAAAGGCAGAGTTAGGAAGGAGTGCATTCCCACAGTGGGGGACTACCTGTGCAAAGTAAAGTATGGAGTCCTGGAATATTGGCTCCCTGAAAAGAATAATATCCTTCAAACTTTATTCGAATCATTCAATGCTTGTACTCTCCGATGGATTATCACTGGGATGAAACCCAAACTTCTTAGCCTAGCATTCAAGAACTTCTATGATTTGGATTCACATAACAGAATAGATCAGAGACTTGCCTATGGCCATATCCCTATGAAATGTTCCAAACAGGATTTGAACTCTAAGGCCAGAACTTTATTTTTTCCTCATTCTCAAGGAATATTCTAGTCTAGTCTCTCTTAGAAGCTCATTTGCACAGAGGGTATCAACCTGCATCTTTAACAGGACTTTCCTCATCTGAGAGTTCCCTCTATCAAAGAAATTATAAATTTAGTCCCTATCCCAGTATCTTTACCAGGAGCTTTATAGAATGCTAGCCCTGGAATTTAAATCCTGGTTTTGACACTTACTAGTTATATGATAATAGGCAAGTCAACTACTTGGGAGCCTCAATTTCCTCATGCATAAAACAAGGATAATGTGAATTCTGGTACCTTACTTACTGGGCTATTGTTAAAGCTAATTGGAAACAATGGATGTAAAATGCTTTGCCAACCAATTCTCCATAAATATCAGTTATTACTTCTCCTACCCTTTCTTTCAAAGTTCTTCTACATGAATTTTGCTGTCAGGTTTTCTCTTATTCAGGCATTGTTTAGGGGAGCCACCCCTATGGGGAAGGGGCCTGCCATCTCCACCAAATGCCAAACAATTGCCAGCCTGTCATTCACAGGGCTTGCAATACTAGCTAGCTGAAGCACTGAGGCACCTTGAAATGGGAACAGGAAGCAGAATGTTCCAGGCTGGCCAAAACATTTTTATCACTTTGATCTCCACTTCTCCTAGTCTCCAAGAGACAGTCCAGGTTCATGAGTCCAAATACCCCAGGAAGAGCTGAATAGACCTGCATCTATCCTCTGCCCCATAGCTCTCTTTTCGGGAGGCAGCTTTTGTGGAGAAGCTGGCAGGCAACTGCTTCTTCAGGTTCTGTAAGCCCTCACTTTCTCAGCAGCCACAGTATATTTAAGGCCTACAAGAGGGAGCTGTTGACACAAAAGTCCTTGGCACTATGGTTTGCCCACACAGGGACTTGAACCCTGGACCCTCAGATTAAAAGTGTGATGCTCTACTAATTGAGCGATCTGGGCCCAAAGGGAGGTATATTTCCATAGTCAAAGGCTGCTTTTTTAACTTTGGATTTACAGGCTAGATTTATTCTCAACAACCAAGCCTTAAACCCATCTCACTCTGGAGCTCTTGGATTGAACAATAGGTCCCTTCCCTCTTAGCGCAGAGTGAATGTAAATACTAAATAGTAACTGGTTCTCTTTTAGGCAGGAACCCTGAGTCTCTTCCCCTCCTAGTTTTTTTTTTCTTTTCAGTTTTTGATTAAAGGGGCCATCCCTTGATTAACTTCTTAAAGAGGCCTATTCACTGAATGGGCATTACCTCACTCAAAGTGAGAACCTGAAAAGACCTTAGCCTGAAAGGGCCAGGGTCTCCTAATGCATCCTGGGCCATTTCCAGTCCTCCTAGTGAATATCAGGCCACTGGACCCAGATGGCTCTGGAGGAGAAAGTGAATCTGGTGACCTTGCACAGCCCTCCCTCACTCAAATCAAAGTCAACTGCATTGTCAATTGATGTTATGGTCCTCTTTGAGAACTAAGGACAAACACAACAACAACAATCTTGGCACTGTGATATGGTTTAACATCAGAAATAGATATTTTGTCAGTGGAAATAATACCAAAGAAGATACATCAACATCTACTTTGCTGCTGATCCCCAGTGACCGCTAAGTCTTTCTATCTGACTTGCAACTGAAACCTCCTATATATGTTATTTACCCCTTTAGGTTATGAGCTTCTTCAAAGGAAGGACTGTCTTGATTTTATCTTCATATCTTCAGTGCTTTGCACAAAATAATTGCTTAATAAATACTTTTTCAAATTCATTCATCCACATCATCTCCGTAGGAGAACTTATCATCTCACAGTTTCATCTCTTACTTCTATAAAAATGGCTCCCATGTCTCTATTTCTGACCCCTCCCACTGCCTAATAGACATTTCCTTTTTGATGCCTTGCTATATAAATTGGCCACGCCTTCAACAAACTTGTCATCTGTCCCCAGATTGGCTCAACTTTCAAACTTCCTAAATCCCTCAGTAATACTACCATGTTCCCCATTTGCTAAGATCCTGAAACTTTATTTTTTTATCCTCTCCTCTCAACTAGCTAAGTCTACTGACACATCCTTCCTATTGCCATTCCAATTTTTTTTTCAATTTCTCCACTGATATTCTAGTCTGGACCCTGACCATATTTCTTGACTACTATGCTACCTCTTAGCTGGACTTCATCCCTTTACAGCCTGAATTCTACTGGGTGATTGCCCTTTTTTCTCGTTGTTCCTCAGAAACTCCACTAGTTCTTTATTTCCTACAGAATAGATACTAGACTCCTTATCCTGGCATTCAAAACTCTACACAATTTGTTCTCAAACTACCTCCCTAGCAAATTATTTACTTACACAAATCAACCAGCATTTACTAAGTGCTTAGTATGTGCTAGGCAAAGTAGGAATATAAATGTGGAGGAGACAACTAATGCCCTCTAAGAGCGTATATCTTAAGGGGTGAAGACATCACACAAAAGGGTGTGGGGCCAAGGAGGAGAATTTTAGAGAGCCAGAAGCAGACCAGGAGCAGGAGAGAAACGAAGGGGCTAGAATAATAATAATAATAATAATAATAACAATAATAACAATAATAAAGCTCTAGCTAAGGTCCCCTACTCACTCTCATTCTGTAATATGACCGTTCTGTCCTTTGATCAAGATGCTTCACCACATAAAATCCATTCCACTCCTAGGATACCTATCTGAAAATTGTTTATCATTTGAGATCAAGTTCTACTTTTCTCCAATCTATCACCACCTCCCACTCTGATTTCTTCTACCATGCATTTGACCATTTAAATAATATAAAATACATAATAGTCTTACACATCTAAGGAGTTATATTCATCCTTCTCCTGGAACCACCTAATCTTTAGAACAACCAGTAATAGTAAACCATTGAAAAAATGAAACTTTAGTCTCTTGTTAATTTTGGCAAACCTCTCGATTGATGAAATAATTCTATTTAATGCAGCAAAATAAATACAGTTCATATTCCAGATATTAGCTTTGTAGCCCTAGGTCATACATACAACAGGAATGACCTATAGAGCTACCTAGAGTGGCTCAGACTCCCAGGAATAAGGTAAAGAAACACAGGAGTGAGTTAAGTATGAGATGTCCAGAAATAAAACAGATGTCTCAGGAGATAGAGATATTTCCCTGAGGCTGGACAAGAAGTTGTTGGCAGATTTGGGGAAGTAGGGGAAATTATTCTTAAAGTAAGGATTGGACTAGATGATCTATTCTAACTGGTACTTCAAAGTCAGAATCTCTGATTGTGGAAAGTAGAAACTTTCTATGACCTCCATGGTCACCAATGTTAAGAGAAGGCTATTTCATACTAATGGCAGGAATTGTCAAGGTGAGACAGATGGACTCACCTAGAATCCCTGGCTGGGATTCTAAAAACTTTGGAAATTAAATCAGCTTGACATAACATGGATTTTTCATTTTTCTTCTCTGTTTACCAGAGAAGCTAAGATAGCCAGGATAGCGAAGAGATTTGAATTTTCTTGGAACACATGGATTGCTTGAAAGACTTGCAGTTACTCAGCCTGGAGAAGAGAGAGTTTGGGGTGGAAAAAGTGGAGAGATGGTATTGGAAGACCTGTTGCAATTAAAGGGAGAAGAGACTCATTATATCTGGCCTCAGAAGGACAGAGTAAGAGCCATGAATGGGAGTTACAAAGTGGACAGTTTACATTTTCTGTAAGGAAAAACTCTTAATAATTAGAGCTCTCTAAAAGTAGAATGGTCTGCTTCAGGGAGTCTCCAGCAAAGTCTTTGCCATCCCATGTTGGAAATGTTGTAAGCAGAATTCTTTTTCAGGAATAGTTTGGATTAAAAAGGCCTTCAAGTTTCCTTCTAACCCCCCTTCATATTCTTCAATTTTGTTAAATCAAAGCATTCCTTCAAATTCTTACTAAGAGTTTAAGCCACCCCAGCAATAACTTGCAGACACCACCAACTCTAATAACAATGTTCTTAGGGGGTAAGTTGGAGCAAACATTTATTCCCATATTGGCTTTGGCCTTTCACCCAGAATGTTTCTGACTCACCTCCTCAAATACTCAGTCACTACTGTATTCAAGAGTTTGAACATAATCTTAGCCTTGACATGAGTAAGATGATCGATCTTTTTTCTAGAGACATGGTATAACCTATTTTAATCATAAAATCAATGTACTTTCTGTTTGTCACTTGGTATCATACATTGTTTCTGGATTTGCCAAAGTATGCATCCCCAGCATATGCATGAAAAATCAAGAATGGCCCAAACGCAAATTGCAAACTGGGTTTAGAAAAACAGAGTGTTAGAGAGCTGGATAGAATCCTTGAGTTTGAATATTGATTCTGACAGCACTAGCTGTATGAACTTGGAGAAATTACTGGACTTCCTGAATCTGTGTCTTTATTTGAAAAATGAACATAAAAGCATGTACACCACCTAAGGTCCAGGCTTGAAGGAAGTCACAAAGTTTTGAATGCTGACCTAGCAAATCTTTTTATTTTCTCTCTTTGTCTTATCCCACAAGAATATAACCTATACTTATACAATGTGTCCTAAATTTGATGAACTCTCTATGGGAAGTAGAATCCATGATTCCATATTTATTTCCCCAACATAGGTTACAGTCACCATTTCAGTATTATTTGACCTGTATTTACTCCGGGGCCAGGACAAATTGAAGCCTCTGCCTCCTCTAATTCTGAAATGAAGCCTATTGATTGCATAGAGTGCAGGACATTATCTTTCTTGTCTTCCCCTGTAAGCTTTTGGAGCAATGGGGGAACCCTCTTGAGTCTCTTTAACTTGTTAAAGAGCCTTAGCCTAATCTTATTTGGATTCTCAGCTGAGCCTTGAGATGGGAATGTAGTCTCTTTAAAATTTTAAAGGGCTACTTTGTGAGGCAGACCCAGACTCTTAAACATGTTTAAAGGCCCCTGGCTGCTAGTGAAAATAAACATGGCTCCCTGTATGCAAAGCCAGCAGTAACACACTTGGTGAGATGCTGCCTGGACTTACTGTGTTTATCACATACTTGGCGTTTAGGTATATACTGTCTTGAAGCATGTTGTTTGCCTCTTCAGGACTAGTAGCTTTACCTCCCTATGTAGGCCTTGAGTCTTGGAAAGCCAGTACTGTTATCCAGGTTACACTGTGTCCTCCATAATACCTAGGACAATGCTATTCCCAGAATCACTTCTAGTGATTACAATTACTCTGGTAGGCTTCCCTTCTATTACCTTCTACCCTTTCCTTTTCCCTCCCTCCCTATGAACACAAACATTTTTATTTTGTTCCAGTGAAATCAAGGTAAAATGAATATCATGCAAGGCTTTAGGCACAGCTCTGATTTCATCACCCTTCTGTTAAAAAACACATTATTATGGACCCATTGCTTACTTCGGCCTTTCCTAACATGGCAGCTGACATGTTATAGAACTACTTTCCATGAATTCTGTGTTCAATGAAACTACTCCTTTGTCTCTCCCCATTCATTATTCAGTCATTTTTCAATCATGTCTGATTCTTTGTTACCTCATTTGGGGTTTTGTTGGCAAAGATACTGGAGTGGTTTCTTCTCCAGCTCATTTTATAGATGAGGAACTGAAGCAAACAGGTGTAAGTGACTTGCCTAGAGTCATAGAGATAGTAAATGCCTGAGGGAGGATTTGTACTAATGAAGAGGAATCTTTTTGACCCTAAGCCCAGCACTCTATCCTTTATACCACCTACCCTCTCCATCTCCCCTACACATCCAATTTTGAAAAATTTTCACAGCTTTGCTTGCTCCCCATTCTTAGACTGCATTCCTTCTGCCTTTTGTATCTGTAAATCCCAGGTTGTACAGTGGGCGCTGGACTTGGGGTCTAGAACATTTGAGTTCAAACCACACCACTGAAACATACCATCTGTGTGGCCTTGGGCAAGAATTTCCCTCTCAGTCTGACTTCCTATCTGTAAAATTAGGGCAATACTAATACTTAACTTTCAGAGGTTTTTTTGAGGATTAAATGGGATAATATTTGTGCTTTGCAAACCTACAAACACTGTATAAATACTAGGTAACATTAGCTTAAACATAACTTTCTTCAAGATGACTAGTAAGGCCTCTGGATCAACTGAGACTATTCAATCTTGATTTTGTGTCAGTGGAAATGACTATGGTGCTAGGGTCAGTAGTTCACATCTCATCTGATGCTTACAACCTGCATGACTATAGACACATGACAGAATTCTTGTATGCTAATTTCTGAAAAATCAATAAAAGGAGAGAATTGAAATAAATGGTCTCTAAACCACATTCTAGTTCTATGGTTTCCACATACAGTGATTATGGTGTGTAAGTATTAAGAAAATTTAGGAATCACCACCTTCAATCATCTTATTTTGCCCTAAAGCTCCAAGATGGGAAGTAAGCTTTCCTTACTGTGTTCTGTCTTAGCACTCTATTTGTGCCTCTCCTGTGTCCTTATTTTGATCTATTTTTCATGTTAGTTATTATTTGGACATTTAGTTACTAGAGGAAATTAGGTACAGTGGCTAGAGCTCTGGACCTGAGCAGGAAGACTTGAGTTTATATGTGCAGATTTTTTTACCAGCTGTGTGACTCTGGGCAAATCACTTAACATCTGTCAATCACTTAACACCAGCTTCCTCAGTGATTAAATGGGAATGATAATAGTACTCACTTCATAAGGTTGTTGTGAGGATCAAATGAGATGATAGTTCTAAAGTGCTTAACACTTAGAATATAGAACACCTAGAATAAAGTAGATGCCATGCTAAAGGAATGGAAGTTTTGGAATATGATATTTCAGAAGACAAAAGAGCTAAAAACACAACCAAGAATTATCTACCTAGCAAAACTGACTATAATCCTTCAAGGGAAAAAATGGATATTTAATGAAATGGAAGACTTCCATGCATTCCTGATGAAAATGACAGAGTCAAATAGAAAGTGTAACATTCAGCTATGAGACATCAGAGAAGCAAAAACAGGTATGCATGGAAAAGAAATCATAAGGTAACTAATAAGGTTAATCTGTTTATATTCTTATATGGGAAACTGATGCACGCAGCTCCTGTGAACTTCATCATTATTAAGACAGTTAGGAGTCTAGACAGATAGAGGACATGGATGTGAGTTGATTATGTTGGGACAATCTCAAAAAATGAAGCAGAGAGAAAGAGGGATACATTGGAAGAAAGGGGGAGAGGAAGAATAGGGAAAATTAGGTTAAAAAAAGAGCTCAAAGATAAGCTTTTATAGTAGAGAGGAAAATGGGGAGGGGGGCAGGCAACTCATGAGCCCAGCTCTTGGCTGAATTGTTTCAAAGAGGAAAGAATACACACACACACATACATAAATACATACACACACACTCAGTTGGGTATATGTTATCCACAGGGAAATAAGAAGTAAAATGGATAAGGGAAAGGTGGGAGATGTGATAAAAGAGATGACAAATTAAGGAGGCAGTGGTCAGAAGCAAAACAGACTTTTGAGGAGGGATAGGATAAAAAGAGGAAAGAGAAAAAGTAGGATAGAAGGAAATACACAGTTAGTAATCATGATAGTGAATGTGAATGAAATGAGCTCACCTATAACAAAAACTTCTCATGATTCTCTTACTTGCCTAACTTACCTGACTCCTCCTTTTGTTTTAATATCTTTTGCTGATTCTTTGACACATCCAAACCAAAGCCCTAACCTAAGTCTTCTCTTCTTTTGAAATTACATTCTCTTCTTTAATAATTCCTTCTTCTTTCAAGTTCTTCCAACTCTCTGTCTACTGCACCAACTATATGACCCATCATTGGGTCAAATTATTACCTGTTTCCTAAAGAATTACATGTCTATCTATTCCCCTATAGTCCCTTTTCTGTACTCTAATTCTGCATCAGCCACTGAAATGACATTTCCAAATGGACATCCCAATAACATCTCAAATTCAAAATGCCCCAAATAGAACTGATCATATATATATTTGATCTTTATAATCTGCAGCATTTAGTTTTTATTTTATTATGTATTTGTTCTTTTCATTTACATTTTTAATATCATTGTGTACAATATTTTCTTATCTTTGCTTCCTTCACTTCCGCTTCTGTAGATTTTCCCATATTTCTCTATAGTCATCCCATTCCTTATTTCTTACAGAATAATATCTGATTACATTCATGTGTGAGAATTTGTTCAGCTATTCCTAAACTGATAGACAACTACTTTATTTCCAAATTTTTTCATCACAGAAAGTGCTGCTATAAATATTTTGGTGTATATGGGGACTATTTTATTAATGAGCTCCTTGGGAGTTTAAAGGGTATGGACATTTCATTCACTTGACATTATTGTTCGTTGCTTTCCAAAAGGGCCATACCACTTCACAGCTCCACCAATGATGCATTCTTGGTCCTATCTTCTCACAACTCCACCGATGTTTACTATTTTCACGTTTTTATTGTCTTTGCAAATGTGTGCGATATGACCTCATAATTGTTTTGATTTGCATTTCTCTTACTGTTAATGATTAGGAACATTTTTTGTGTGACTGTCAAAAATATACAATTATTCTTTTGAGAATGCCTTATTGAATACTGGGTTATTTAGGTCTATTATTTCTGATTCTCACTTATCTAGAATATTCCATTGGTTCACCTCTCCATTTTTAATGTGAAGTGATTTTGATAACTGCTACTTTGTAATATAGTTTGAAACTGGAGGTGCTATTGCACCTTTAATCTCACATCTTTTCATTATTTCCCTTGATATTCCAGTTCTTTTATTTTTTTTTCAAATGAATATTTTATTATTATTTTATTGAGTTCAGTAACATATCCCTTTGAGAATTTAGCAAGTATAACATTAAAACTGTAAATTAATTTTGGCAGTATTGTCATTTTTATTTTATTGGCATAGCATAGCCATGAGCACTTAAAGTTCCTCAGGCTCTTTGAGTTGTTCTTTATTTCTTTAAAAATAATTTTGTAATTGAATTGATAAAAGCAAATTTTGGGAGCTTTGGTAGATTGAACCTTAGATATTGTGCAAAATGTCCTCAAAGATTGAAGAAGAGGTGGAGAAAGAAAGAAAGAAAGAAAGAAAGAAAGAAAGAAAGAAAGAAAGAAAGAAAGAAAGAAAGAAAGAAAGAAAGAAAGAAAAGAAAGGGAGGATGGGAAGAAAGAAAGGAATAAAGAAATGAAGTAGAGTGTTTTTTTTTTAGAAGGCAGGGGAAGTATAACATTTATTTAGACACCAGAGGATTAAATTCCAAAATGAATAACTCCAACCCAATATAGCAACAGCTGTATCCCAAAGCCAGTAAGTCCAACTCAATGTAGCAACAAGGAAATTATAACATAACACAGTATTTTTGTTTTATTTTTAATATGTTTAGTTTTCAGCATTGATTTTCACAGGCGTTTGAATTACAAATTTTTCTCCCCTTTCCCCCCCTCCAAGATGGCATACTCTCTGGTTGCCCTGCTCCCCAGTCTGCCCTCCCCTGCATCATCCCATTCCTGTCCCATCCCCCTTTCCCTTCCTTTCTTGTAGGGCAAGATAAATCTCTATGCCCCATTGCCTATGCATCTTATTTTCTAGTTGTATGAAAAAAAAAAACTTTTTTACTTTTGAACATCTATTTTTTTAAATCCTTGAGTTCCAAATTCTCTCCCCTCTTCCCTTCCCATCCACCCTCCCTAAGAAGTCAAGCAATTCAACATGGGCCAAAGGCATATCATTATGTATAACCCTTCCACAATACTCAATGTTGTGAAAGACTAACTATATTTTGCTTCTTCCTAAACTATCCCCCTTTATTGAAATTTCTCCCTTGACCCTGTCCCATTTCGAAAGTATTTGTTTTTCATTATCTTCATCCCCATCTGCCCTCCCATCCATCATCTTCCCTTTTTTATCTTCTTCCTCCTTCTTTCCTGTGGGGTAAGATACACAATTGAGTAGGTATGGTATTCCCTCTTCAGGTCAAATCTGATGAGGGCAAGATTCACTCATTCCCCCTCACCTGCCTTCTCTTCTCTTCCTACACAACTGCTTTTTCTTGCCACTTTTATGTGAGATAATGTA
>CM053622.1:94793505-94883505 GCA_028646595.1 Phalanger gymnotis
TTTTATTGAAAATCCATATTTTGCCTTGGAGCATGATACTCAGTTTTGCTGGGTAGGTGATTCTTGGTTTTAATCCTAGCTCGATTGACCTCTGGAATATCGTATTCCAAGCCCTTTGATCTCTTAGTGTAGAAGCTACTAGATCGAGTGTTTTCTTTTTCAATCTCTGAGGACATTTTGCACAATATTGTCACTAATTCTTTAATAAAAGTTTGTTAGAATTCTCCTCTAAATCCATTAGGAAAAGCGGTCCTCCCCTCCCCCACTCCAAAAAAGAAAAAAATATGTATCCAGATGGTTTTTTTCCACACCTAGTTCTATTTCCTCTTCTGAGACTATATTATTTAAAATATCTATTTGGTCTTCTGTTAGATTGAATATTTTGTATTTTTGAAAACATTCCTATTTTTTTGTTCTCAATTTTGATAGATTATAATGGGTCTGATAATGTTTTATTGTTTTATTGTGATTTCACAGTTTGTTACTCTGGTGATTTTACTTTATAACTTCCTTTTTTAAATGACATTGACTAAATATCTATTATTTTTATTAGCTTTTTCTAGGAACCTCTTTGAACTAAAACCTTATGGTTTTAGTTATCATTTCATAGGGTTTTTTGTTTCAGTTTATCTCATTTTCCTCTAATTTTTATTATTGACTTTATTTTTGCCCACATTAGGTTTATTTGTTGTTTTTCCTCACTATCAATACATATTCATGCTCTCTTGGGAATTGACAGGGTCCTCTGACTTACCAAATGTTGATTCTTTTTCTTTAGTCTTGAAATATTATTCATAGATGTTTCGATTCTAATAGGTGATCTGAGGGCCACATTCCTTTCTGTTATCAAAATCCTCCCTGTTGGTTTATTTGCTTATGCTCAAATTCTTTAATTGATTTTTCTTCCTCCTGAATTTTTTGGTAGTTTCGTTCTTTTCCTCTTCTATTTTCCTGTTGTTCACTTTCTGGATCTTTCCCATTTGAGTTTAGTTTTCTTAAGGATTGAACATTAAAGATGTGCCATCCTCCTTCCTTGCTGAGCAATTTACTTTTCACCAATCTTATTCTCTTCTCCAAGCAACTACTGGGGGCTGGAGGGAAAAGTTGTCACAGCTGGGTGATGGGCCCTTTCATTAAGGCTATGTGAAATCTCACAAATCTACTAAGCTGAAGTAATTTCTGTCTGCTCACTTCCTTGAAAGAGCTCTGTTTCAACCCAGAGTGCTGCCAAAATATTGTCCCAAGCTGCTACCTTTTGAGTTTTCTGCAGTAATAGGAAGAGGAGGAGAAGGTAAAATTGATTTCTATGTGTGTTTGTTGATAGAAGCTAGGGGGAGGTGCAGAATGACAACACTGGAGTTTAGTGATTAGCCTTTTCTCCTGCTTAATACTATTTTCCCCCAGTTACATGTAAAGAGAATTTTCAACATTCACTGTTACAAGTTCCAAATTTTTTTCTTCCCCCCTCCTTTCTCCCCTACCCACTCCTCCCCCCACCATGACAGCAAACAAGCTGATATAGGCTATACATATACAGTCATATTTAAAATATTTTCACATTAGCCATGTTAGAAAAATCAAAACAAAAGGGCAAAACCATGAGAAAGAAAAATAAAAGAGAAAATAGTATGATTCAATCTGCATTCAGACTCCATACTTCTTTCTCTGGAGATGGATAGCATTTTCCATCATGAGTCTTTTGGAATTGTCTTTGTATACAATTTGCCATTGCATGATTGAGAAGAACCAAGTCTATAAAAGTTGATTATTGCACAATGTTGCCATTGATGTGTTCCCCTGTTTCTGCTCACTTCGCTCAGTGTCTGTTTATGTCTTTCCAGTTTTTTTTCAAATATGCCTGCTCATTGTTTCTTATAGCACAATAGTATTCCATTATATTCATATACCACAACTTGTTCAGCCATTCCCTATTGATGGTTATTCCTTCAATTTCCGATTCTTTGACACCACAAAATTGCTGCTATAAATATTTTTGTACATGTGGGACCTTTTCCCTTTTTCATGATTTCTTTGGGATATAGACCTAGCAGTGGTATTGCTGGATGGAAGGGTATGAACAGTTCAATTGTCTTTTGGACCATTCCAAATTGCAGCCCAGAATGGTTGGATCAGTTCATAACTCCACAAACAATGCATAAGTGTTCCAATTGTCCTACATCTCCAACATTTACCATTTTCCTTTTTTGTCCTATTAGCCAATCTGATAGGTGTCAGGTGGTACCTCAGAGCTGTTTTAATTTAAATTTCTCTAATCAGTAGTGATTTAGAGCATTTTTTCACATGTCTACAAATAGCTTTAATTTCTTCATCTGAAAATTGCCTGTTGACCTTTGACTATATATCAATTGGGGAATGACTCATATTCTTATAAATTTGACTCAGTTCTATATATATTTTAGAAATGAGGCTTTTGTCAGAAACATGGTCAGTAAAAGATTGTTTCCCAGCTTTCTGCTTCCCTTCTAATCTTGGTTGCATTGGCTTTGTTTGTGCAAAAGCTTTTTAATTTAATGTAATCAAAATTATCCATTTTGCATTTGATAATGTTCTCTATCTCTTGTTCAGTCATAAATTTTTCTCATCTCCATAGATGTGACAAGCAAACTATTCCTTGCTCTCCTAATTTGCTTATAGTATCATCCTTTATGTCTAAATCATATAACCATTTGGATTTTATCTTGGTATACAGTGTAAGATGTTGGTCTATGCCTAGTTTCTCCCATAATATTTTCTAGTTTTTCTAGCAGTTTTTGTCAAATAGTAACTTCTTATCCTAGAAGCTGGAGTTTTTGTGTTTATCAAACAGTAGATTACTATAGTCATTGACTACTGTGTCTTGTGTACACAACCTATTCCACTGATACACCATTCTATTTCTTAGCCTGTGCCAAATAGTTTTGATGATTGCTGTTTTATGATATTGTTTTAGATCTGGTACTAGCCTTCTCTCCTGTTAATTTGTTGGTTGGTTCTAGATTTTCTAGACCATAGAGACAGATATAATTGCATTATAATAGACAACTATAACTGTATAATTCCTGTTATAGACAGGTATGGGATATCTAAAGAGTCTGAAAAAATGTCTAGTTCTCTGTCTTGGTGATCTTCCACACTTGTAAATCTTATTGATTCTTTCTCTACACTATCTCTCATTTTCTTTATCTTTTCCCCACTCAAAAAATCTCCAACCAAGTTTAGGATCTCATCATCTCTTGCCTGAACTATTATAATCACTTTGTATTTCTCTTATTGTTGACATTCTCTTCCCTTTTCATCCCATCCTTTACACAACTGCCAAAACAATCTTCCTAAATCTGACCATGTCACTTGCCTGCTCAAAAAGTCATCGCAGTCTCCATATTACTTCTAGGATAAAATATGAACTCAGTTTTAAGGCCTGCCAAAGCATAGATCCCATATATCTTTCCATCCTTATCTTGTGTTATTCTTCCTTATGTATTTTATATTCCAGCCAAACTGTACTACAAGGAAGAACCTGAACTCACCATGCCATCTCCCTCTTCCATGCATTTATATATGTCATATGATCATAGTATCATAGACATAGAGCTGAAAGAGGTCAAGATCAAGATGACCCTAGAGATCCTCAGGTCTAAAGTTTTACTTTTGCATACGAGGAAACTGATGTTTACAGGGTTTAAGTGACAAATCAGTCACACAGTTCATAAGTGTAAGAGAAAATTTGAACCTATGCCTTCCAAACTCCAAGTCCAGCACTCCATGTCCCCTCCTTTATAAATAATTTGTGCCTAGAATCAACTCCCTTCTCATCACAAACCTTTCAAAATTTTCATATTCCTTGAATGCTCAATTCAGATTCCACATCTTCCATGAAGCCTTTCCTGATCTTTCTAGTTGTTACTGTTCTTTGTTTTCTCCTAAAATTACCTTGAACTTACTTTTCTGTGCATACTATCTCTCTTTCCCCCAGTAGTATAAGCTCCTTGAGGGCAGAGACCTTCTCATTTTTAGCTTCCTAGCTCCACAACCTAACACAGGGCTTTGCATGTAGGAAATTAACTAATGGATTTTGGACAAGACATTTAACCTCTCTCATCCTCATCTTCTTATCTGTAAAACTGAATGTGTTATTGCCACCTAGCTCTAAAAGTGGTTTTTTGAAGACCAAATGACATAACATTTTTGTAGTTCTTTGCAAACCTAGATGTGCTATATAAATGCTAGCTATCATTACTATTAATAAGCCCTTAAATAATTGAAGCATACTAAATTAAATTGAATTTCATTAAAATTAAAATGGATTGAATTGGAAGTCTTTGGCATTGTGTTTGGGGTTGGGATTCTGAAGGTTAAGGTGAAAATGAAGTGATCACCACTCTAAAAGAATTGATAGGAAGGGTGAGATACACACATAGAAGTATAATATGATTTTATCTGTGATAGCAGTAAAGGAGAGACCCAAACAAAATGGTTTTAGGAAATGCAAGGAGGGCGAGAACTCATTTAGATGAATGGATGAGTGGATGTATGAATGACATAAAGGATAATGACAGGGAAAAAAGAGAAAGACAAAGGAGATCAGATAATCTGCATCCCTAGTCAGAGGCCCAGGGCTCCAGTAAACTACTGGCGTGGCAATGGGGGAGACAATTTGGCAGGATACTTGAGCTGCAGCAGTGCTTTTGAGCAGTATATCTTGCATGTATCTCCCCACATCTCATTAACTTTTCAGAATAGAGAATGCATGCTATATTGATTGCATTAATTACAGTGCAATTCCATGGCAAAAATTTTTAAAAAGATAGAAAAAAGAAAAAGAAAGAAGAACAAGCAACTTGTGAACACGGCTAATTAACCTTTGAGAGTTAACCCAAATGCAAACACAAAGTGTGTGTGTGTGGGGGTGCCCTTCTCAGTTCCCTTTGTACTGCAGCACTCCGTGATTTCCTGAATGAATCATTTTTACTCTCAAAGAAAAGAGTGATTAGGAAGGATGTGTGCACCTCCAATCCTTGCCAGTTTCATGACCAGTTCTTTTCATCTGCAGGGGGAAAAAAGCCCTAACACCTCATTGAGAGGCCAGTGTTGCTATTAAAAGGAGGAACTGACAAGCCATTGAATGAACTGAGAAGAATATTTGGCTCCACTCCCATGGACTTCAAGCCAAACATTAGAGGAAAAAGGTTGCCCGAATAAATTACTCAACATCTGTATCCTGCACTTAGAACCAATCTTGTCAATGCAGGGGATAGACTTATCTTATTCTGTGCTAGTCCTATCTTCCCAAACCTATGGTAGAATTATATAGCTGGATGGGATCTTAAAGCTCAGTTGTGCAGTTCTACTTCACCTTGTCCAATGCAATGATTTCATTCATTTAAAAACTGAAAATTTTTTGGAACTAGGAACCTCTCGAGTGCACATATTAGGCATTATTACATATAATGTCTTGGGATTTTATCCCACTCCTACACTGTAATTTCACTGAGGAGAGACTGAATCTCATATAAACTAGGACCTCTTCGAGCAACGGCCTCATAACTATGCTTGCAGAAGGTACTTAATAGGGTTTTTGCATTGTTTGAATTGTATTAAATTTGCTTATTTTTATTTGAAATCGTGGTGCATGAAAGTACTGGGTTATTAGTGTTCCATTAAAAAAAATGATGATAATAAAGACTGGAGAGAAGATTGGGAAGACACATAAATTGATGCAAAGTGAAGCAAATTTAACTAAGAAAACAATACACGTAAATTCCAATATCCAACTAAAATGTACACTAAATAATTAAAATAACCAACAAATATCCCCAAAGAAGAAAAGAGGGAAAAAATTGCCCTCTCCTCTCTTCTTTGTAATGGTAGGGAATAATGTATATGGAACAATGCATATACTTTCAGGTTCAGTTGATATATTGATTACTTTTTACAGCTGCATTTTATTTAATGACTCCTTTTCTTTTTTCAAAATTCTCTCTTAGAAAAGATGGATCTAACAGTCAATGAGAAAGAGAGAAAAAGAGAGAGAGAGACTGACAGATGGAGAGACAGACAGAGACAGAGAGACAGAGATAGAGATCTGTTTATATACAAGGGTGATGTAAAACAAAAGAATCAATAATTTTTGTTAAATATATGGGAATCACTTCAATTCAATGAGACATTGCTTTGCACAAGCAAACCATTGTGCTAGACTATGAGAATACAAAAATCAAACGGTGTTCATAATGTTATGGGAGCAAAAACAAGTACACAGATAAATATAAAATAATGAAGAGTAAGATGAGTTGAAAAGAAATGGGAAAAGTGGTATATGGAGTTTGAGGAATGATGTATCACTGTCACCTGAGAAAATCAGGGAGGGTTTAATGGAGGAGGTGGCATCTATGTCCTGTGCTTTTAGTCTAATATGATTTGTTCCAAGGGTACTAAACTTTAGAACAAAGAGGAAATGAATTTGAAGGGGAAAAACGACATGAGGATAATGTGGAGAAGAGAAGATTTAAGGGTCTTTGAGTATTTCATGGGATGTTACATGGAAACATAGATAGGTGTTACCCTTTCTCTGTTTATCCCCAGTTGACAGAAATCGATTGAAGCAATAGGTTGACAAGTAAATTTAACTTGGTATAAGAGAATATATCCTATAAAATTAGAGCTATCCAAAAGATGAAATTTTTGAGTGGAGGTAAGCTCCCCGCCATTGGTAGTCATCCAGCAAAGGCTGGAGGAATATTTCATCACTTCTCAGCTATGATTCAGAGGAATTTCTCATTCAAATATGGGCCGGAAAGAATGATCTCTGATGTTCCTTTGTGATTTTGTAAATATAGTCTAATCAATAGTTAACAAGTTACTAATAATTAGACATTATGTTATAATGAAAGAGAATGAGAATCTGAATATGTAGAGTCAATTAGACCAATTTAACCAACATTGTGTACCTACCTCGTTCAAAGTACTGTGCCAGGTAATTTAGTAGATACATTTAGATAAGGTAGCATGTTTGCATGGTTTTTATTGTCTAGTAATGAACAAGACAAAAACACACATATAATTCACTACAACAAAGAAAGCATAATGCCATGTGAAGCCTAAGGAGTTCAGTCATTAATGACAAAAGAATTAGAAAAGGCTTTATAAACGGTGATGTCACTGGAATCAGGCTTTTTAGGCAGGAGGTGAAAGGAGGGCGGCTGATTTAGGCTTCAGGAATAAACAGTGAGGTGAGGATATTTTAGTTTTGATATTTTTATTATAAAACTACAACAAATTTGAAAATACTTCATAGAAAGAATAGAAACAAAAGATTGAATAGGACACTGTGAACCTCCATTCCATGCAGTTTTTGTTTTAAATTACATATTAAATTTTACTGAGTGTTCCAACTATATCTTGCTTGTCTTCACCTCCTTCTGAACTTCCTTTTACTTTATGGTGGGTATATTTTAAATGTTTTACAGATATTCTTTTGACATCACCATCACTATCCCTCACAACTCATCTACTTCTTTAGCTTTAATAAAAGCCCTCTCCCAATAAAAGCCCTGCCTTGAAACGATTAAATTATAATGATAGTCAAAACAAATTCACTCATTGGCTATGTCTGAAAATGTGTCTCACTCTTCACCTTTAGTCCATCACCTCTCCGCTTGGAAATGAGATCTATTGTTAACCCTCAGTCTTCAGAAGCAATTATTCAGTATGTTAATTGTAGTTCTCAAGTCTTTCAACATAATTTTCTTTTATGATGTTGCATAAATTGTTCTTTCTTTACCCTACATCTCTTTATACAAGTCCTCTAATGTACTCTGAATCAGTCCTTGTTGTCATTTCTTGTGGTGCAACGATATTCCATTACATTCACACATGCAAAAAAATAGCCAACCCTTCCCCCAAATAATGGGCACCCGCTTTATTTCCAGTTCTTTATTACAACAAAACGCTAGTGTGTATATATATATCTCACATATATACCATATATATACCATAGATAGATAGATAGATAGATAGATAGATAGATATAGATATAGATATATAGATATAGATATCTATATCTAGATAGATAGATAGATTTATACATATATAGATGTGTATATAGATACAGATATAGATATAGATATATGTAAAATATATGGGTCTTTTTCTCTTTCATTGATTTGTTTTAGGTATATGTCAATAGTGGGATCATTGAGTCAAAGTGTATATTCTGGGGTGAAAAATTAAATGGTGTTCTTGAGGCATAGAAGATAGTAATATGAGTTAAGGAGGAAATGGTAAGTTGGCCTCAGATTTTGTAGGGCTTCAAATGGCTGGTAAAGAAATGTGAAATTTACTTGGTAGTCGATGGTGAGCCACTAATGATTTTTAATCAATGGAAGGACATGATCAGATTTATAAAGATTAATTTGTGAGATGTGTGAGGGATGGAATATAGGGGATGGGGTAGTAGAAATGGACAAATCTATAAGGATGTTATTTTAGTAGATCTGAAAGGTGGTAATGAGGAGTTCTACTATGTTACAGGTAAAAAGAATATGGAAGAAATATGGGAGATGATAAAGAGAAAGAGATGAGATTTGGTGACTAGCGTCATATGAGAGACAAGTTAAAGGGAACTGTCAAAATTAACCCAAAGATTTTGACTTTGAGCACACGCAATAGAAGTTGATCCAATGACAGAAATAGGAAATTCTAAAGAAAAAATATTGTGAATCTAGGTAGCATGCAGGTAATGTGTAGGTATGTGCTGACTTCAGGGTGAGAATAAACATTTGGAGACTTGGGTCTTGAGATTGAACAAGCTCTCTAAACTGGAAATGATCATTTGTGAGTAATTAGCATAGAGGCAACAGTTGAAGTCATGTGAGTGAATGAAATTTCTCTCACAAAATAATGTAAAAAGAGAAGAGAAAAGAAATATGATACAGAACGTCAAATTGAAGCTGTTGGAAATGAATAAAACATTAAGTGCTTACTGTGTGCAGATCACCGTACTAAGCACTGGGACTACAGTAGAAATATAATTATTTATTATACAGTAGAATACAGTAGAAAATAATTATTATCAGTAATAACTAACATTTATATTGTACCTTACTCTGTACGCGCTGTGCTAATTGCTTTATAATTATTATTTCATTTGATCCTCAAAACAACCTTGGGAAGTAGATGCTACTATTATCCCCATGTCGCAAATGAGGATAACTAAAGCAGGCAGGGGCTAAGTGACTTGCCCAACGTGCTGAGGCCGGATGTGAGCTCAAGTCTTTCTTGCTCCAAGCTTTGCTCTCTATCCCCTGTGTCACCTAACTGCCCCAAGGAGAAGAGGAGGAGGCAGCCCTTAAGAAGCTAAGAAAGGGGTGATTAGTGAAGTATGGAGCCACCAAAGACAAATGATGAAAGAGTGTTCATGAGGAGGGAGTGATCAACAGTGGCAAATGGTCCAGAGGGTTTAAGAAGAATTTGAACTGAAAAAAGGCCAATGGATTTCCAGCAGTTCACTAGTGACCTTGAAGAGCATAGTTTGTTTGTTTTTTTTTTAAGGAGTCCAAATGAAGGAAGTTATTGGTAAAATGGATAGCAAGGTGGTGGAGCCATTGTTTTCAAGACTCTCTTAGTAGCTGTGGTATGACTGTGGGCAAGGTCATTTCACCTCCCTGATGCTCAGTTTCTGCAACTGTAAAATAGAGATAATGACATTTGTGCTCCCTACCTTCAAAGGGATGGGTGAACAATGTGATTTATATTATTGATTCCTCTGTAAGGAAGAGATTTTTATAATAAGGTGTTTTCAAAAAAAGCTGTTATTTAGCTGGGTATAATTTAAAATATTCTAAATATTGATATAGCTTCACAAGCAAAATGATTGTTTTCATTTAATCACCAGGCGTTTCAACTTTGTCTTTTTGCTTACTAGTATGTCACACAAGCAATAAACATTTTTCAAGTGCCTACTATGTGACAGCCACTGTGCTAAGCACTGGGGATACAAAAAGAGGCAAAAGACAATCCCTGCCCTCAAGAAGCTTACAAACTAAAGAAAGAGACACCAAAGAAATATATACAAACAAGCTGTATATGGGATAAATAGGAAATAATTAACGCAGAAAAGGTACTAGAATTTGAAGGAGGGTCGGAAACGTTTTCCTGAGTAGAAGATAAACTTTTAGCTGGAGCTTAAAGGAGGCAAGGGGAATTAGGCAAAGTTGAGGAGGGACACCATTCTAGGCACGGGCAACAGCCAGAATAAATGTCCAGAGTCAAGAAATCGAGCATCTTTTTTGTGGAACTGCCAGGAGGCCAATGTTACTGGATCAAAAAGTTTGTGGTGAGGAATAATATTTAAAAAGAATGGAAAGGATATCAGATGGGAAATTACCATTTGGTGCTGGACTTGATCGAGAGAAAGCGGAGGTGATCCAGTGAGGGGCAGGGAGCAATAGTGATACGATCAGACCTGAGTTTTAGGAAACCCATATAGTCACTTCAGACATAGCTAAGAATCATAGATCCTAAGATCACAGATTTAGAGCTTGAAGGGACCATAGAGGCTCTCTAATCCAAGCCCCTCATTTTATAGTTGAGGGAGCAGAGGCCTAGAGAGATTAAACGACTTGCCTATTATCACACAAACAGTACGTAGCAGATAAGGAGATCGAAGTCATGCCTCATCGCTACAATTTCAGAGCTCTTTAACTGACCAAATTCACTACATAATTAAACGGCACCAAAGATACTTCAGTATGATATGTTGTTCAATCTTCCACCTTAAAAAACAATGATCACTGAAAAAGAATGTTTTAAACAAGTATCTCTTCAGCAAATGTTAGTGGATGTTGGTGGAGAATGTCCGGGAATAGAGGTTTTAAAAATACGTAATGGCAACTGAGAAAGTCTGCAGTAACTGTGTATTTCTGTAGGCCAGCCTGAGGGAGAATAAGCAGTTACCCTGGTGATTCTGCCCTGCTGTAAGGCTGTTTAAATCAAGCAGTTCCATTTCCCTCACCAGCCCTCAACTATCCTTTCACACACACACACACACACTCACACACACACACACACACACGCACACACTCACACACACACACACACAGACAGAGCCTGCTCACTGTTCTTAAGCCAGAAGTGATTTAAGGGGAAATGGAATATTGTGTTTCTGAAACGTGTCACAACTAACTTATCAATATACCATTAAATGTCAAAGAGGTTTCTGAAAGTCTGCTTCCTTATAAACAGGAAGTGGCATTTTGCTAAGGGGAGATGGGAATTCAACCTGAAGTCATAGGAGTTAAACCCTGAAACTTTAAAACCAGAAAAATTCAAGTGGTTTCTCATCTTAGACAAACACAGTTTCATCTCCCTTGCCACCACCAGTAGACTATGTGTTAATAAATCAATATTTCCACTAACTGGATTGAGGCCACAACCAAAATAGATAAGGACTATTCTGAGTTACACAGGAGTAAACAAGGCATGATGTGCGGGCATCCACCATTAGAAACAATGTTGATGCTGCTGACCAGGGGGGATTGAGCATCACCAAGGGCAACAAACCAATGGATTATTTATAGGAATCTCCCTTTTAAGAGCAAGCAGGCCTGATGGATGAGACAGAGCTCTCCCAGTGGATCTAGTTGCATTTGGCTTTTGCAAATCTTGCAGAAACTTGCTTTTATATCTGGCACACTTCAACGGTGGAGACTTTCAGAAGGGAAAAGAAAAATCCGTAAAGGAAAAAAAATCTACTTAGTGAAGGGCATTTCATAGAACTTAGAGCTAGAAAGGAACTTGGAGATCATCAAATATACAGATATTTTTTAAAAAGAGATGAGGAAACTGAGGCCCAGAATGAATGAATGAATGAAAATTATTATATGCTTATTATGTGCCAGATATAATATTAAGCGCTGGGGATACAAATGCAAAAATGAGTCAGTTCTTGCCCTCAGGGGACTTACATTCTAATAGGAGGAGACAACCCACATATAATGTAGCTGTGTGGTGACCAGAAAAAGGAGTTTCTATCTGAGGAGGGTTAAGAATGAGGAATAGTTCCATAAAGCAGTTGAATGACCCGCCCTTTTCAGAATCAATCATAATAAATGATAGTAATTATTTGATTACCTTGTTGAGAGCAAGATGCAGCGTGATATAAGGGAAATAGCACTGATTCTGGAGCCTGAAGACATGGGTTCAAATCCCACTTCTGTGGTTGAATACTTATGTCACCTTGGGCAAACTGTTTAACTTCCCTGGGTTCCAGTTTCTGTAATTGTGGTATGAAAGGATTAGAACAAATGGCCTCTGAAGTCCCCTTCCACTCTAGTTATATGATTAATGTAGTTAATAGTAATAGCGAACATTTATACCATGCTTTAGTATTTGCAGAGCACTTAGTGTATAGTTTTAGCCTTGATCCTTACCACCCTGGCAGGTAGGCACCAGTGTCACCTCCCTTTTAAAGATGAGGAAACTGAGACTGAGAGAGGTTAAGCAACTTTTTCCAGATCACAGATACTAAGTTTTTGAAGATGGATGAGAATTCAAATCTTCCCAACTACAAGTCCAACGCTCTATACACCGTCACACTTAGCTATCTGTAAAAAACAGTTAGGGTTAGAGGTAGGTTGAGGACAGGGGAAAATGGCAAGATAGCCAAGATGGCTCTGAAGCATGGTCTGATCAGCTATTATACAACCACTTTAAGTTTTCTCCAGACTAAACAAGGAAATCCCCATGTGTCAGGATTTTGAGCCCCGTTACTACCCTGGTCTTCCTACTCCAGATCTTATCAAGATTTGAAAATGTCCTCCCTAAAAGTAGAATAGAGTTCCATGACATAGGTCCTTCATTACCCATCTTCAGCCCCAACCAGTTATAAATAAAGCTGATTATAAGTAAAACTTACTAAGTTGTAGTTATGAATTGTTATTTTAAAATGTTAGTCTTGGGTAACTATGGGAGATTGCAAGGGAATATCTTTACTAATCAGCATTGCCGTAAAAAGGAGCAAGACTATATGTAAAAAAAATTCTAGGTTTTTATGAAAATTCTCTTCTGCTAACAGTCAAACTAGCCCACTGTAGGTAGGTGACTAGGATGCAGAATTGGGGAGAATTTTCTTAACTGAAGATGAAAGTGTCCTTCCTTTCCAAGGGATCAGTTCTGTGGAAAAAAAAAAAAAACCATTAGCATTCAGCCTAAAGTTAAAGGGACCAATCTTAGACCTTTTGCTAATTACCTGTGTCATCATAAGGCAGTCAATCACAAAACACTGGAGGTGAGAAATACCTTAAAGTGAATCGATTACAAATCCCTTACTAGATAGATGAAGAAGCCGTGGCCCAGAACACAGATGTAACATAGCTAGTTAGTAGCAGAGCCAAAAGTAGGTCATCAGTCCTAGTTATGCTACTAATCTGTGTTGTGACCTCAAGCAAGTCTTGTTTTAATTGCCCTAATCAACAGAATAAAATGGGGATGGATGAAACCTTTACATTTTACAAATAGTGGTTTGGTTGTGCTTGGGTGGGATCTGGATCGTGTTTTCGTGGGCATAGGGAATTTGTGAGATTAAACCTCTTTTCTTTGTTATAGATCAACAACTTATATCTAATAGAGTCTTAAAAAAACTATCTGGGGCACTGTATACTTAAATTTCTTGCCCATGGTCACAAAGATAACATGTGTCAGAACCAGCAATTGAATTACTTCTTCACTTAGAGTGTTATGGAAATTAGGGTGGGACTTTTTTGTTTTCTCTTTTAGAATGCTAAGGTAATTAAATACTTTCAAAGAGTTTTGCCTTTCAAATGTAATGACAAGCAAAGTGGACTTTTTGTTGTCTTTTGTTTCTTTGATTGAACCAAGAGTTTTTGAAGTGCTTAAGAAACAAGAAAGCTTGGTTCACATGAGTTTAAGTTGCATGGCTGTGATGCCACTTGGCCCAGAGACTTGTATATAAGATCTGAGGTTGGCATTTTGCCTTTGGGGGGGGGCACACTCATTGAAAGACTGTTGGTGATAAGACTCTGGGTACTTGTTGAAGCAGCCCCCACCCCGGGCTTTGAAAACCCAAGTGATGGTGCTTCTCTCTGGCAACTATGTATGCATTGTGATTTGGTCAGACAGATAAAAGCCTGTCTATTGATCTGTTTGTAATTTCTGTTTGTGTTTGCTCTGAAGTTCAGGGTACTGGCTTTTACCCCTGAACTAAGTGAAGGGCATATGTATGTTTAATTAAAGTAAAACTGTTAACCCCTTAAAGTTGCTTTACTTAGAAAAGCAGATCAAAGGACCTGTGCTAGCAGCCCTTCTGTGTGTTCTTGTTGGTCTTTTACCTCCGCAGAAGCTGCCAGCAACATTGTTCTTAAACAAGGCTGTCTTCTTCATTATGCTGCATTTTGTCAAAGAAATATTGTGAGCATTAAAAGACATTCTGCAGGAAAGTATTTTAGATGATTATAACATAATTTTTTATTACCTGTTGATTAGTAAGGCTATCAGTATGGGTTCAGAAGGCACTTGAAGAAAAATTATTATAGAATGTAAGTGAAATGGGAATTAGGAGACCTGATCAGATTCATGTACTGATTTATTAAATTTGCTTGAATATATATTTTATTTTTTCTTAAATTTTACAGTTTTTATTATATTCCTTACTGTATCCCAATCCAGAAATCTATCCCTTATAATAATGAAGAAAAAAGAAGGAAAAATGTTCACCAACACTAATCACCATTAAATATTTATAAGTACCTATTGTATGAAGATGGTTTTGCTAGACACAGGGGAAAATATGGTTTAGATAAGACACACTACAGAACATCATGAAAGAGTTTGAGGGGATGAGAAAACATACCCACAGAACAATAAATCAATCAACTGAGCAAGCATTTTTAAGTGTCTTCTATTTGTACTACGCTGGGCATCAGGAGCACAACTACAAAAATGAGATGATCCCTCCCTGTAAGTAGTTAACATTAAACTAAATAAATCTCCTATGCAATATCACATAGGTGAATGTAACATTGCTACACAGAGTTCTAAGTGAGTTTAGCAGAGGAAGAACATTACTATCTGGAAGTATCAGAGAAGACTTCCAGGAGGAGGGAGCATTTGACTTAGCTTTAAAGGGTGAATAGGAATTCATCAAGAGAAGAAAGAGAGGGAGGGCATTACAGAAAGAGGATGCTTCCTAGGGAAAATAAGACGGCATGGAGGATATTTTTAAAAGCAGATAGTAATTTGGTTGGAGCAAAGCAGTATCAGATAAGGGTAGAGAGTTGGACTGACACCAGCTTATGGAAAGACTTGAATGCCAGTTGTAGGAATTTGAACTTGGTAGATGTCAAGGAGATACTAAAGACAGTTCTTCATAGTCTTGAAAACATCTATTGTACAACTACCTTAAGTTTTCTCCAGACTAAACAAATAAATCCCTACGTGTCAGGATTTTGAGCCCCGTTATCATCCTGGTCATCCTCCTCCAGATCTTGTCGAGTTTTGAAAATATCCTCCCTAAAAGTAGAATATAGTTCCATGAACAGATTCATGCATGAAAAATGTATTCCGGTAGCAGATGAAGGATGGATTAGCCACTCAGTTAGCAAATATTTATTAAGCACTTACTACCTTCCAGTCAGTTGTGCTGAGTGCTAAAAAGCATGAACCAGGTCCTGAAGGCAATGAAAACAGTGAGAGAACTTGAGAACATTGAGAGATCAGTATATGACAATGACAGAGACTGGAAGGGAGATAAGTTCAATAGCTATTACAATATTACAGGCATAAGGTATTATGAACCCTAAGTCAATTGGAATTTATGGAAATGGAAGCAAACAGTATATTTTACTCTATTTAGGACCTGGAAGAATCTTTCTTTTTTCCTTGGGGGTGATGGAAGGAATGACAGGTTATGAATTTCTTTTATTTTTATATCATAATTACTTCCTCAAATTGTCAATCATACTACCCTTAAAATCAAAACAACAAAATATGTGAAACGTGTAAATAATCTAGTACAGGAACTGAAGCTGACATATATAACATCTCTAACCAATAGTCCAAGTGAGGAGAACAACTTAGTTTCCAGTTCCTTGCTACAACAAAAGGTGTTGCTATGAACATTTTTGTAAATAAGAATCATTTCCCTTGTTTTTTCTCTCTTACAATGTATGCCAAGCGGTGCTATTGTTGCATCAAATGGTATTCACTTAATGGCTTTTGTGTGTAGTTCCAAATTGTTCTCTAAAACATCTAAAAATTCTCTAAAAATTAGTTCTCTAAAAATTAAAACAATTAATTCATTACTACTGCCACCACCATCACAACTACAATCACAACAACATAACTGTTTTCCTGAAGTCTCTCCAACAACAGTATATTGTTTTCCATCTTTGCCAGTCTCATGAGTTTGAGATGGAACCTCAGAAAGGTACTAGTTTGCATTTCTCTCATTTATAATTTGGAGCATTACACCTCCCCTATAAGTTGTTGATGGATTTTTTTTTTCCTCTCGAGAAGTACTCGTTAACCACCTTTAATTATTGATCTGTTGGGGATTGGCCTGTTATATATTTGCATCAATTTTCTATACATTTTGAATGTCAAATTTTAATCAAAGATATTTTATGTAAGAAAATTCTTCCCCCAATCATTAACCTTTATTCTAGCTGCCGTAATTATATTTGTGTAAAATATTTGGAAATTTCTCTATAGTGAAAAATCTTTATTTTGTTTATGAAATCTCCTCTATAACTTAGATTGTTTTGATGATAAAAAGCACATCTGTCCATTGTCATACCTTTTTTAAAAAATGCCACCTCATTTTATGAGATGACATCCAAAAATGCTCATCTATTTTCCATCAATTCACAGTCCTTATTTTTCAAATAGATCTGATTCATCAATCTCTATGCTCTCTTCAGTGATGTAGATTGCATTCATCCATGTCAGCTTATCCTTTAATATTCTTGTCTATGTCCTCTTGACAGTTTGCCATAGGGATTAGACATCCACAGTATTCATTCTCTCCGCTCATATAGCTAATACTTTAGGTCAGGTCTTCGTCACCTTTCACCTAAATTATTACAACAGCTTCCCAACTGAGGTCAATGATTCAAGTCTCTCCCCACTCCAGTCTATCTTCCAGACAGCTGCTAAAAGGATTTTCATTAAGCACAGATTTGCACATGTTACTCCCCTACTCAAGCAATTCCAATACCTCCTGTTCCCTCTCAAATAATATATAAACTCCTCTCTTTAGCTTCTTAAGCCCTTTGTCATCTGCCTCAATCTGTCCTTTAAACCTCACCATATATTGCTTATCCTCCCATACTTCTCAGTTTAGTCAAATTGTCTCTTTTTCTTCCTCACACAGAACATTCTATCTTAAATCTCTGATCTCCATGACTTTGTGTTGGTCAGCCCCCAATCCTGGGATGTGCATCCTTATAAATTCTGACTCAAAGAATCTCTTTCCTTTTTCAAAGAACAATTTAAGCAACATCTTTTACATGAATCCTCTCATGATCCTGTCAAATGCTAGTGATGAGCCTACCTAATGACCTTGTATTCATTGGTATTTAAATATATACATATACACACACACACATATATATGTGTGTGTATATATATATATATATATATATATATATATATATATATATATATACACTCTGTACTATGTACCTGTTTTCTCTTTCATTAGATTGTGAGCTCCTTGAGGGTAGGAGTTATTTCAAACCTTATATTCTCAGTGCCTAATGCAATACCTGACATGCAATAGACTTTTTTTAAATTAAATTTTGATTTACAGATCTACATTTTCCCTTTTTTACTTCCCCCTCCCCCATTTGAAAAAGCAAGAAAAACAAAACTCCTTTTATAAACACATACAGTCAAGAAAAACAAAACAAATTCCCATATTGGCCACATCATATATATGTGTGTATGTGTATATAAATCAATATATAAATATATGTGTGCATCTGTACTCTGAGTTCACCACCTCTCCGTTAGGAAATCGGTAGCATGTTTTATTTTGAATCCCCTTTTGAATTATAGTTGATAATTGTGTTGATCAGAGTTCTTAATTCTTTAAAAATGATATGTCTTTGCAATATTAGTTTTATTCTATCAATTGTCCTCCTGGTTCTTCATACTTCATTCTGCATCAGTTTGCACAAGTTTTCCCATGACTCTCTGAAACTATTCCCTTCATCATTTCTTACAGCACAATAGTATTCCATCATACACATGTGCTAAAACTACCAATCCCCTGTTGATGGGCACCTCCTGAATTCCCAAGTTTTGTCAGCAGTAAAAAAGGTTCTGTAAATATTTTGTACATAAGTACTCTTTCTTTTATTTGTTTAGGGCATAGACCTAGTAGTAATATCAATAAGTCAAAGGTTATGTTTAATAGCTTTTGGAGCAAAATTTCAATTTGCTTTTTGGAAGGGCTGATGTAGTTTATACCTCGATAAACAGTGCCTAAATGTACCTGTTTTTCCTAAAGTTCCTCCAGCATTTGTAAGTTTCCTTTTATGTCAACTTTGTCAATCTTAAGGGTATGCAGTAGGATCTCTGCATTTCTCTAATTGTTAGCAATTTAGAGTGATTTTTAATATGTTTATTGATAGCTTGGATTTCTTCCTCCAAAAACTGTCTAATTATATATGACCATTTATCAATTGGAATAAGGTTTTTATTCTCATGAATTTGAATCAGTATCCTATGTCTTAGAAATGAAATCTTTATCGGAGAAAATTTCCGCAAATAATTTCCCCCATCAACTGACTTCTTTTCTTTTCAGCTGTGTTGGTTTTGTCTATGCAATAACTTTTTAAAGTTATGTAAGTAAGATTGTTTATTTTCCCTTTGCAGTTCTCTATATTTATTATTTTTTATGGCTGAATTGAACTGAAACTGAATTCTTGACTAAGCAGCTAAAATCAATGCATTTATCAAACATTAGGATAGTGGACCATATAGTAGGTTCTTTGAAAACACTTATTCGGTTAGCAAATTAGGGTAACAGAGAATATTTTACCTGTCAGATCTATGGAGAAGGGAAGCATTTATGACCAAACAAGAGATAGATAACATCATGAAATGCAAAATGTATGATTTTGATTACATTAAAAGGTTTTGCACAAACAAAGCCAATGCAACCAAGATTAGAAGGAAAGCTAAAAGTTGGAAAACAAATTTTTTGAGCTCGTGTTTCTGATAAAGGCCTCATTTCTCAAATAAATAGAAAATAGAGTCAAATTTGTAAGAATACAAGTCATTCCCCAGTTGATAAATGGTCAAAAGATATCAATAGGAAGTTTCCAGATGAAGAAATTAAAGCAATCTATAGTCATATTAAAGAATGGTCTAAATTGCTATTGATTAGAGAATTGCAAATTAAAACTCTGGGGTACAACCTGACACCTATAGGATTGGCTAATATGACAGAAAAGGAAAATAATAAATGTTGGAGAAGATGTGGGAAAATGGAGACACCAATGCATTGTTGGTGGAGTTTCTAACTGATCTAACCGTTCTAGAGAGCAACTTGGAACTATGCCCAAAGGGCAATCCAACTATGCATACCCTTTGATCCACCAACACCACTACTAGATCTGAATCCCAAAAAGATCATAAAAAGGAAGCAAAAATAGGACCTACATGTAGAAATATATTTATAGCAGCTCTTTTTGTGGTGTCAAAAAATTGAAAATTGAGTGAATGCCCATCAATTGTGAATGGTTGAACAAGTTGCGGTGTATGAATGTAATGGAATATTATTTTTGCCATAAGAAATGATAAACAGGAAGACTTAAAAAAATCTGGAAAGATGTGAACTGATGCTGAGTGAAGTGAGCAGAACCAGAAGAACATACTACACAGTAGCAGCAAAATTGTATGATGATCAACTATGATGGACATAGCTCTCCTCAGCAATACAATGATTCAAAACAATTCCAAAGACTCATGATGGAAAAGACTGTCTACATCTAGAGAATGAACTATGGAATCTGAACATAGATTGAATCATACTATTTTCACTTTTTGTTGCTTGATTTTTCTTTCTCATGGTTTTTCCCATTTGTTTTTCCCTACTTCTTTCACAATATGACTAATGTGAAAATATGTTTAACATAATGTATAACCTATATCATATTGCTTGCCATCTTGAGAAGGGGGGAAGGGAAAAGGGAGAGAGGGAGAAAAATTTGGAACTCAAAATCTCATAAAAATGAATGTTAAAAATTGTTTTATATGTAATTGGAAAAAAAATAAAATATTATTTACAAAAAAACCAAACACTTATTGGTTGACTGCTTGGTTGAGAGGGTACATCTAAATTATTTTCTTTACTTTCCATTGAAATAATGGAGATATTAGTGTACCACAGAGGCTATGCATTAAACATTCCTTATTCCCACCACATTACCTGGCTCTTTCTTTCTCTCTCTCTCTCCCTCCCTCCCTCTCTCTCTCTTGCTATCTTTTTGGCTTGCACATTTCTTAGATGATATTGTTCCCTCTAGTTCTTAATAGTCACTTATTCATTATTTATTGCAGTCTAAATAATGTCCAAGATGCCCCTCTTTATTGTCCTCAGGGATAATAATTTTTAATTCCTTGAAGACAATAGTGTTCCATGATTCATTTGCATCTAATAACTTTGGTAAAATATTAGAATGAACAAGATGAGTCTTTGTTTCTAAGAAATGCTTGTTGCTTTCAAATTTTCCAAAGATAATTGAGCCTACTTTCTACCTCCCATTTAATTCGGGGTCCAATTTGTTGTCCATTTGCAGATGATCTAGACTAGTAGCTAAGTAGATAATGTAGACTAGTAGCTAAGCTTTATAGGTTATTCAAATGATTGCCTATCATAATATAGACAATGGGCTTTCTTTATTCATTACCTATTTTCTGTGTAAATGTGTAGGCCAAATACTTTTAAGTATTTAGGATCTTGTCCACGAGGCTTTGCAGTACTCTAGGGCTCAATGCAATTAGCAAAATGTCATTTACAAATAGGAACATAGAGGACTTCGTTATATGTAGAGAACATACCTTAACTTAAGCTCTATGTTAAATGTCCTTCAGTAGCTAATACCCTTGGTGGCACGCATCCTCCTCTTTTATGTCTCCCATGATATTAAAAATCAGAGGATAATCAAACAAGGTTCTATCTAAAACATCTTTACACACAAGTACATATGTGTATACATGTATGCTTATAAAATGTGCATATATAATTGTGTATATATCATATATGTGTGTCTATATTATACATATACATACATATGTCTGTGTATATGTAGACATGCATATATACGTCATACACACATATATGTCTTTTTGTGTGCGTGCGTGTGTATGTGTGTGTGTGTTCTTCAGGAGGAAGAGAGCATTTAAGGTGTCTTTTACTCAGAAAGTTTTAAAATATAATCAACAAACAAGCATAGTGGGATTTTGTATTCTTTAAATTTTTTACTGAACAGTGAGACAGTAAAGATGTCTCTCATGTGATAATACTTGGGTGTGCCTTTCTGTTCCTTGTTAATACCCCTATGAAGGATGTCCTCAGTGGACACATTAATCTCAATAACATTTTATATACATGGGAAAACAGGTTTGTATGTTTGCAATTATCGATATTTTCTTGGCAATTGGTAAGGTCTTAGATTCCCACCCCCGTCTTTAGCATCTTTCCTTCTTTTTAGATTCCTCATAAATTGAACTTTAAATCTTCTCATTATAGTACCACCTCCAGAACAGATCTCTTCTACACTTACTTGGCCTAGTCCAGCTGCTTTTCAAGTTTATCTTTTTTCTCTTTATTGTCACATGTAGCTCTTCTATAAGTAAATCTGGTACTCTGATGTTGGAGTCCAAGTGCAATGACTCCTTTTTTCTTAATGCCAAAAAGAGATTTTTTTATATGAAAATCTTTGCAGATTTTTTCTGTCTTTCTTCTGTCTGTAATTCTCTCAGTCTTATCTTTAAATGCTCTTCCTTTGCTTAGTTCAGTCTCTCCTCAAACTATAATCAAATTAGTTTTACTCACAACAACTTCTCTATTTTACAGTTTGAGGCAATATGCTTTTAGTCTTTCACCATTCATTTTAAGTTCTTACAAATGACATTATAGTCTAAATCAGCATTGTGCTCAGTTGCCACATCTCTCTGCTTGCTGAAGAAAGTGATTTTTAAATTTTTGTTGTTATTGTCACTCAGTTGTTTTTCAATCAAGTCCAACTCTTCATTCCCCTTTTAAGGTTCTTTGGTCTTCTGTTTATGGCAGCTGATTTACATGCATTAAAATTCTCTGAAATGATTGTATTTCATGTCTGTGTTCTTTATTAATACCTCTCTTTTCATTATCAATAATTTGTTTAGGTAAGCTTGGATTGACTTTATTTGTACACCAAGTCACTATATACCTATTCATCTTCTTACTTTACCCTGCTTTTATTTTAATCATTACTCTAACACATCTGTGGCCTGAGTTTATGCCAATACATCTTTAAACATTGATTCCCACACCAGTAATTTCATTTGCCTTTTGTCATAATATGATTAAATCTATTTGGGTGATACTATTTGGTGCTTACTATGTTTAATTATTTTCTTGAAAAAGTATTCTTGATGTACATAAGCCTGAGGCTTCCCATATTTTCCAGTATTTTTTTTGCTGCCTTTACCTAATTACACCTTTATACTATAGTCATCAAGAAACACGGCATAAATTGATTTAATTAGGAAAATCTTAGGGTGGTTTTCATATAAATTTTAGCCTCTTCAACAGACATTGACAAAAACACAATTTTTAATAGTACTCTTTTAGTAAATACTTACTATAACAATATGATAGTGCTAAATATCCAATGAAGGATACAACACTAGTATGAACTAGCATTTATATAGTGCTTTTTATGTGCCAGGCACTCTGCTAAAAGCTTCATAATTATTAACTCATTCAGTCCTCATAACAACCCTGTGAGGTAGGTGTTATTATCACTTCTATTTACATATGGGAAAATTGAGGCAGAGGTTAAAGTGACTTGCCCAGGGTCACATATCTGGTGAGTGTCAGACTGGATATGAATTCAGGTTTTTCTCACTTCAGGCCTGGCGCTCTTTTTTTTGTTGACTTTTGGTTACATGGTAAAACAACTCTACGAACTCCTTTATTTTGCTCTTAAAAGATTAACTGCATTTTGGAGAGCAATCTATAACTACACCCAAAGAGCGTACCTATGCCCTTTAACCCAGCAACACTACTACTCGGTCTATTTCCAAAGATGATTAGGGAAAAGAACCTTTATATTCTAGAATGTTTATAGCAGCTCTCTTTGTGGTGACAAAGAACTGGAAATTTTAGGGATGCACATAAATTGGGAAATGGCTGAACAAGGAGTGGTGTATGATTGTGGTGGAATACTACTTTGCTGTAAGAAATGATGAGCTTAATGAGTTTAGAAAAAAGGGAAAGACTTGCATGAAATAGTGAAGAGTGAAATGAGCAAAATCAAGAGAACATTGTATGTAGTAAACAGAAATATTGTTTTATGTATATTATATATTACATATATATTATATATATATACATATATATACATAATAAATACTCAAAATAACAATGAAGGGCATAAGAAGAAAGAAGAATGTATCCAGAGAAGGAACTGATAAATAGAGGTACATATAGAAAGAACAATTTTACATATATATAATATGTGTGTATGTATGTTTGTATATACACACACACACTTAGTTGTGTCTAATGGTAGCCATCTCTTGGGCAGGAGGGAAAGAAGAAAAAAGAAATTTATGTAATAGGTTTGTTGTACATTTGAATGCAATAGCAAGTTGTGCATATTAGACTTGCAGTTTTATGCACAATCATCTTCTTTGTGCTGTTGTGGAAATGCTTGTTTTATTCCATATATGAAAATTTTTTAAAAAGTTAAAAAAATATGATCTTGTATTCATTCCTTCCATTTAGCTTCTACTTCCTTCTGTATTCTGATTTTGTTTACAGTGAGAATATCAAGAATGATTGATATAATCCTCTAATTGCATGTATAGTCATTAATCATTGGACAAAGACCTCACATTGAAAATACTATCGGCTAAGTTGAATTTAATAAATGACTCTGTTATTTCGTTACTGTCACTGATGTGGAAGAAGACTGTAGGAAACTGGGATTTCTTTTGATTTTTTTTCTTTGCTTCAGTGCTTGTAATGGCCAAATATTTCATCACCAAGCAACCAGTCAATTGGTATTGAGCTTTTCTGTTCTTAGTCAGTAAGTCCTCAGAAAATAAATCTTATTTTTGGTTGGAACCAAACTCAGAGTTTTCCCCACTTTATAGTCCCTACCATAGTTTGTGTGACACTGGCATGGCCTATAAAACTCCATGCTTACTTCCATGCCCTGATAAGGTTTTAGAATGGGATCTGAGGGACTTTTGGAAGTTTGCCACAAATCTTTGTCAACTAGGGAGTCTTTCTATCAGTTGACTGTCATAATTATCAAACATTGGGATACTATGTTCATTTACTTCAAGGTCTTGCTTGTCTACTCTATTCCACTGCTCTACTTTTCTATTTTTAGTACCAAATAGTTTGGATAATCAGAAATAAAATTTGCTTTATGGCATGATTTGAAATCTTCTAATGCTAGACCTTCATTAATTTTGCTAATTTCCTTGAGATTGTTTTTTATCTTTTGTTACTTCAGATGAATTATGTTATAATTTTGTATAGTTATATGACAAGGGATTATCTTTTGTAGTCTCATGACTGCCATAGTATTGAATGCTTAGATTATTTTAGGTCATATTCTTTTTTTGCTATATTGGCCAGCTAGCTATAGATAGTGTGTATTTTTCCAATTAGTTAAGATTTGGTTTATTTTTGTAAAGAATGGTTTGTAATTTGTATTTATATAGTTCCTATATCTTTCAAGTTAGCCTTAAATATGTTTGTGAATTTTGTTTTTATTTAAATGATTTTTATAATTTCTCCAAGGTTTTATCAAAACTGTGCAGAAATGCTGATGATAATGTATGTTTTGTATCCTGTTCCATTTCTGAAGCTAGCAATTGTCTCAATACTATCTTTATTCATTCTTTGGGATCTTTCAAATAAATCAATTAATATGGTTCAATCATTTGTGACTTATTGAGTATGGGGAATCCCAAAGTGAAACCTGCTTCCACAGAAGGCAACAGTTCCACAGTGGCAACCCTTCTATAATTGACATCCTTAGAGATTTGTTTGAGATTCAGAGGTTACAAAGCTAATGCTACTTGGAAGCTGGATTCGAATCCAGGTTTTCTTCATGTCCATGTTTAGCACTCTGTGGCATACTGCTTCTCCAGCCTATCATTTAGTCTGTGGAGTTAAATAATTTTGCCTCTTCTTTGCTGCTGTTTATTTGGTTCCTTTCTCTTTCCTTATTGCTATGGCTACCATTTTCTAGTACTTTGCCAAACAACAGTGAGGCTGGGAGTAGGGAGGGGGTGGTGAGCAGGGAGTTTTGCTTTTATTGGTAAAGTTCCTAGAAGCCAGTCTTTGACAAAACTGTTAATACATTGGTTTGAGAAACAATCTTTTTTCTTTTGGTTTCTATCTGAGAACCTCAGATCAAACAAAGCAGACATTGGGAGGAAGGGGAAACAAGGTCTCATGTTGTTTAGAACAAATTGCTCGGCATCTCCCATTTCATCCGGTGTTTGCTGAGGGGCTGGACTGGAATGTGTTTTGCAGCTCTACTCCCCCCCTCCTCCTACACATGCATTTGTAGATAGATTCAAGTATTCAACAGCTCCAAGAACAAGGCCACAAGATGGAGATCTCTCTCTAGGTCTTTTCCCCAAGCCCCTTCTGCAGGGGAGCTTTCAACCTCTCCACTATAACATAGTCTTAATGTGCTGTGGATACACCTCAGGAATGCAGAGGCAGGTAACTGTTGGCCGGTTGCTATGGAATTCAACAGGTGGGAGTTCAAACCTGCTTTTCTCCAGAGCAGTATGCCAATTGATATCAATCTCTCTCCTTCCCCTCTGCTGCCCCTCTCCCACTCTCCAGCTCCCATTCTCGACTGTAGCATTTTGATTGTTTGAAGCTCTTTATCCTGATGGTACACATATACTCAGAAGGTGCAAGGATGCTTCTTAACTCAGTGGGAAAATCTGCCGCATACAGAATTTCTGTTAACATTCTTCCTTCTTTGGTCTTTTGAATACTGTGAAAGCAGTTATAGCATGAACCAAGACTTAAATGATGGTACTTTGATGAATTTCTAGCAGGTTTTATATTCATTTTTCTCCTTTCTACAGAAAGACTCAGCACCTTCAAATTATCATCTACAGGAAAACTATGCACATAGACAGAAAGACAGACATATACACAATTTCTCTTGATTTGTGTGTCAGAAATTTCATTTCTTATGACTGCATACTGAATTTTCCTACCTCTTTCTTTTTTTTCTTCCTCCCTCCCTCCCTTCCTTCCCTCTCTTCCTTTTTTCCTTCTTTTGTTCTTTCTTTCCTTCCTCTGTCCATCTCTTCTTCCCTCTTTTCCTCCCTTCTCCCTCCTTATCACCTCTCTCTCTCCTTTCATTCCTTCCTTCCTTCCTCCCTTCCTTCCTGCTATCCTTCTGTCCACATGGGGAGTCAAACCCTTACATAAGGGTGCTCTGCCCAAAGGAACATAGATTTTGATTGCTTAGACTTCACAAGATATCTTGGGGTTTGTGGATTAGGTTTATTTTTTCTTTCCTACTTATTTATTCTAAAACTAAAACGATTAACCCTTCTATATTATGTATGATTTTTTTGAAATATGACTCTGAAAAACCAAGCTTTGATAAAGCCCACTGGGATCCAAATGGACCTACTTGACTACCGCCTTTCAACCCAAATCACTCTGACTCTCACTGACTGACTAATAATAGGTCTCAGCCTGAGCCTCACTCACTCATTGTTTAGATTTTTAGGGTTCGAAGTAAGGGTAAAAAATATTGTTTCTGTTCTGGCCAAAAAATCCTGAGAGTCTTCACCTCCTACACTGATTTTTTTTTTTTGAGAAAGCAAACCAGGCCATTTTTTTGCCTCAATTGTCATCTAGCCTCTAATCACAGAATGAGTGTTGTCCCAGACGAACTGAGACCTGGGAAAGACCTAAGCTTAAAAAATCCAAGATCTCTTGCTCCATCTGGAGCCATCACCAGTCATCCTGATCTATTTCTTGCCACTGGACTCAGATAACTCTGGAGGAGAGAGTGACATTGATGACTTTGCAGAGCCTTGCCTCAAATTCAATTCACTTGCAAGTCAAAACATCATCCTCCTGATATCATTGAACCTCTTTGAGAAGGAAGGACCTTCTCAGGGAGTGGGGAGGAGTGGGAGGGAGGGAAAGAATTTTGAATTCAGATTTTTTTTTGTTTTTTTTAACAAGTAATTGGGAAATCTTTAATGAAATAAAAAAATAAACAGATCCTTCAGAATTATCTTGCATCATTGTATTACTCAAAATAGCTAAGTCTTTCACAATTGATCAACATTACATTACTGCTATTACTGTGTACAATCATTGCCTGATTCTAATCACTTTTCTCTGCCTCTGTTCATTTAGGTTTTCCCAGGTTTTTCTGCATCATCTCCTTCATCATTTCTTATAGCACAATAGTATTCCATCACAATAATATAACACAACTTGATTAACCATTCCCCTATTGGCAGGCATCCTCTCAATTTCCACTTTGCCACAACAATAAAATAAATAGGCAGATAGATAGATAGAGAGATAGATGGATGAATGAAGGAATAAATAAATAAGTAAATTGCTACAGATATTTTTGTACATATAGGTATCCCACTTTGGAATAAAGATCTAGTGATATTATTGCTGAGTCAAAGAGTATACACAGTTTTATAGCCCTTTGAACATAGTTCCTAATTATTTTCTAGAATGGTTAGAACAGTTTGCAACTCCACCAACAGTGCATACTTATTTTCCCACATGTTTTCTAGCATTTATCGTTTTCTTTTTCTTTCATGTTAGCCAATATGAGTAGGAGGAGGTACATTAGAATTGTTTTAGTTGCCATTATTTGAATTGTTAGTGATTTAGAGGAGTTTTTCGTATTACTATTGATAAGTTTGATTTCTTCTTCTGAAAACTGCCTTTTTATATCTTTTGGCTATCAATGATGTAATGACTCATAACTTTGGCTCAATATCCTATATGTTGGATAAAAGAGAACATTATAAGAGAAACTTGCTATAAATTTTTTCCTCAGTTTCCTACTTTCCTTCTAACTTCATCTGCATTGGTTTTGTTTGTGCAAAGACTTTATATTTCATGTAATCAAAATTATTCACTTTATCTCCTGTGATCCTCTCTACCTCTTTTTTCATCAAGAACTCTTCTCTTATCCATGGATCTGACAGGTAATTTTTTCCATACTTTCCTGATCTGCTTATGATATCACCCTTAATGTCTAAATCATGTGTCTATTTTGATCTTATCTTGAGATTTTATGATAGATTTTGGTCTTTGCCTTGTTTTTGCCATATTGCTTTCCAGTTTTCCCTGAATGTTTTTTTCTTAAATACTAACAAACAGTCTTACCCTAATAGCTGGGAATCTCTTTTTAAATTGTTACTTACAGGGATGGCTAATTGCATAGTGAAGAGGCAAGGATATTTTTTAGGAATGAGGGTGAAATAAAAGAAGTTATCAATAAACATAAGATTTCAAAAGAAATTAATCTGTAAAAGTAGACTGGAGGCAAATTGTATAGTATCTTTAATACTATGCTATAGAGTTTATGTTTTCCTCTATAGGCAACTGGTATCCACTGAAGTTTTTCAAGAAAGAGTGCATTTTGGTAAGAGCAGTTGATTATGAAGGTTACCTTGGCATCCATATTTTGGATCAATTGGAGGGAAGAAAGGATAGAGAAGGGAGGCCATTTAAGGAGCACAAGCAGGCAATGAGATTCTTTGTGGGGTTAATATTAGTGAGAGTGGAAAGGAAAAGTTGTCCATTAGGTAGAATGGTAGACCTTCGGTTAGGAATTCAAATTGAGCCATATATAATATCAATGACTTCCCAGTGTTGTATTGAAAATAAAATTATATTTGTAAAGTTCTTTGCAAATCTTCAAGTGTTATTCTTATTCAATATATTCAAGTATTATTCTTATTATTTTTAAAGGAATGGATAGATGTGAGGTAGATTGAAGCAATTACATTACCTCTTCCCCTTCTGAATATTTCTATATTATTTTTGTGGAGATCCCTAAGTCAATGTCTTGACTTGTTGAGGAATCATGTCCAAGATATAGTATAATGTCCAGTCTGGGTTTCTATTGTTCATTTTGACTCCAAGATCCTTTAGGCATCCAGTCCTGCCAGCTACCTCACCAGTCCACCCCTCCTGGGCATCGTAATTTTCTTTGCCACTGATCCTTCTGGATTAGTGGGCCTTACCATTTATCCTAATGTTGCATGCTTTGGACCATGATTTGCCTTGCCCACTACACCTAAGAATCACCAGATTTTGCAATAGTTTCAAACTCTCCTAGATAGGCTCTCCTCCCATTAGAATGTGAGTTTCTTGAGAGTTGTGACTATCTAATCTTTCTATTTGTGTCCAAAACACTGAGTACAGTTTGGCACACAGTCAATGTTTTAGAAATTCTTTTTAATTGTTCATTCCTTCAGACATGAAAAGTACTCTTAGGGGCAGCTGACTATTTCTACTTCCTGGATAAAATATTGTTTTGAAGCTGAAATAGGATTTCCGAAGCCCTAAGAGACTGTAAATATATAAATTCCACAAAGGAAAAGAACGGAAGGAATGAAATGCCCATTGAAAGCTTTTCACAATGGTTCTGGAGACAAGTGAGAATATAATTCCTTTCTCCTGGCATAATTTCTTCCTTTATCCCTAGCTAGTCCAAGCATTAAGGGTCTACTCAGACAGGTTGTCCTAGGTACCAAATTAGTAATTCATTACTTCCCCATGACTGTTGGTAGCTTAGCATCTCCAGAGTGTTGGCTTCAATTTACCCTGTAGTAGACAAATTACTTGGATGCAGAGGAGTTGAGAAGAAGAGCTGTAACAACAATGTTACTTGCAGCTGCCGTGGGAGTATAAGACACCAGCACACAGGAGGGCTGCTAGCACAGGTTCTTTGATCTCTTTGCATATAATAATCAATTATATTCACCTAGTGGAGAAATTTGACTTAGAAATCAACATGTTTACAAATTTAAATAGGATAGTAGGCTCCATTAATATTGCATTATCAGAGAGTCATATTTAGCATGATTCCTGGGGAAGCACATTGGACAGCCAGCCAGAAGACCTACCCCTACCATTTACTATTTTGGGGAATAGGATCAGACATCTTCACATGACAGAGCCTCAGTTTTGTCATTGGAAAAATGTAAATTACTAATTACATTCTCTACATTGTAAGATTCTTGTTAAAAACAATAAATTTTAAAAAAAACCCGTAATACCTTGTAAAAGTCAAGTATTAATCTTTGAGCATGGCTAAATCATTGAATCTGTCTACACCTCTGTCGTAACAATTCAGCTAGCAGCTGCTGTGGGGGTGAAAAACCAACACAAGCCGAACAGCAAGAACACTTCAAGCACAGGTTTTTTTCATCCGCTTTACTAAGGAATTAGCATTAAGGGGATTAACAATCTTATTTTAATCCAACACACAAATATCATTCACTCAGCTCAGGGGGAAAAGCCAGAACCCTGAGCTTCAGAGCAAATACAAACAGAGCAAATAAACATGAATCAGCAGACAGATTTCCATCTGACAAAATCACAATACGCAGTTACCAGAGCAGCATTAACATCTGAGTTTTCTCCAAAGGTGGGGAGCTCATAACAATGGCTGGCCCACAGTCATGTGTCACTGTAAATGTGGCTCAGACTCCAAGAGAGAAAGCCAACCTCTCGGTTTACATATCTTGTTCAGGGTCAAAGGTGAGTCACACATGCGACTCGCCCATGTGACCTAAAAGCATCACAAAAATTCGACTTAAACCCGTGTGGTCTAAAAGCCTCTGATGTCACAACCATGTCACTCAAACCCATGTAAACTAGGCTTTCCCTTGAGGCAAGGAGGTTGTCAAGGACTCCTAATTTAATCAAGGAAACAAAGGCCAAACTCTTCAAGGGCATTTTGTTGAATAAGTGCTAAGAGCCCATCTTGTTTGCCAATACTGCCTCTAGTTCCACATTTATAAAATGGGGTAAAAAATAGTACTTCACAGCATTGATGTGAGGATCAAATATGCTGAGTCATATAAAGTGCTTTGCAAATATGTATTGTCATATTTAATCATATTCTGAATGATAAAATTCTGAATGAGGAATTTTAAATTAAAATTTTACCTTTTAAAAAATTAATCTTTTATTCAAACTATGTTAAGTTTAAATACTTTTGAGATCTATCACATACTGATTCTTATTAGACAATATATACTGACAAGGATGGCCCTTAAAGACTCAGAATTTAGGAAAGGGTTCAATCCGTGGCTCAGCATAAAGAAGAATTTACAAATGATGCAGAATCTGAAAGAGGAATAAAATGTGTCAAAGCGTGTTCCTGATGGTTGGAAGTACCTGGACTTTTATCAAACTAAAGTATCTATAAAGCACATGGTATGGTGTAATAAAAAGAGAACTGAATTTAAATTTAGGTAACCTGGATCAAATCCTGGTAATTTCACTTAAGACCCATGTCATTTTGAACAAGTCACCACAACCTGGCCTTTAGGTTTCTCTTCTGTAAAATCAGGGGCTTGAATTATATAACTTTTATGGTTCCTTCTATCTCTAAATCTCTTACTCTCATATCTCTAAGTTCTTTTCAACTTCTAATACTAAGTGATCATTTGAAATTCCTATATGCAGGGCTATAATGCAACACTGCCTGAGCACTTCTGAGATAGTAAAGGCTTTTTGTCCTGACATTCAATGTTTCTGCTGCTCTGATGAGATATTCTTTTTCCTCTCTCAGGTTAGTTGTCATTTCTCAATGATTTTGTTCTAGGCAGGAGTCTTCTACTTACCAATATCCTCAGAAAACTTCAGGAATCTGATACAGGACTTCTACTTCTGGCTCTAACTGCCTACATGACCTTGGTCAAGTCACTTCGTATTGCTCTGCCTCAGTTCCTTTGTCTTTAATATGAGGCCATTGGAAATACTACCAGATCTAGTTGATATATATATATATATATACATACAAATATATATATATATACATACAAATATATATATATATATTACTTTAGTTGAACTACTTTCTTCCCCACACCCCTTTCTTTTCATAAAATTCTTTGTTTCAAACGGTAGTTTTTTGCAGAAGGAAGGGTGGAGGTGTTTATATACAAATGAAAAATTAAAGTAATATAAAAACAAAATATATCAATAAGAATTAAAAGATCAAAATGAAATGAGAGTTTTAATCCAATGATATCCAAGTCCCTTTGAGCTTTAGGATTCTATATTTTGTGATTCTAATTTTTTATCTACTATAACTTCAAGAGTAGAAGAGAAGATTGCAAGAAAGAACCAAAAAAAACCAAGCTTATTAAAACAATAACCTTAATTTTACCCATCATATTAAATCAATAGGTTCTGGCTTACAGGCTGCAAGATGTGTTTATGCCTTTCTTACAGTGTAACATGCATTGGCATTGAATTTTTTTCTGGTTTCTATGGGGTCTTGATGCTTAGTACAGAATTTCAAAGCTGAAAGACACCTCAGAGACCTTTTAGTTCAACCTATATATGAACAAGAATACTCTCTAACATACTTGTCAAGTGGAACCTCAAACAAATAGGGAAATCCACTGCCTCTGGAGGCAGTCCATTTTGCTTTTGAATAGCTCCAATTATTTGGAACATTTTTTTTAATTATAAAAAGGCTTTGCAATTTCTCTTACAGGTCTGGAATTATATTCTAGATGGATATTGGTGTCAAAAATCTTAGATGTAATGGCACAGTAGAAATGCAGTGATTTAGAACAAGAGGCACTTGATTTGAATCCAAGCTTTGCCGATGACAATCTGTGAGAACTTGGGCAATTTACAATCTCTCCGTGAGCCTCAATTTCCTCATCTGTTAAATGAGAATGGACTACAAAGCCATAGATATCTCTTTCATGTTTTAAGATTCTGGGTGAAGTGTCATCCCCAGAAGTAGAAAGGATACAAAGACCATTCCAGTTTGAAGTTATCACCCGGCTCTGAATCTTGATGTAAAGTAAATGAATAACAAATGTAGCTGCTCTTTAATAGGACAGCTAGGTCACAGAGTGGATAGAGTGGTAGGCATGGAGTCAGAAAAATCTGAGTTCAAATCTAGTCTCAGACACTTATTAGCTGTATGACACTGGACAAGTCATTTCAACCTTTTTTTTCCTTCAGTCCCTCATCCATAAAATGAGGTAGAGAAGGAAATGGCAAAGTACTCCAGCATCTTTGCCAAGAAAACCCCAAATGAGGTCATAAAAAGTTGGACACAACTAACCAACCAAACAACGACAACCACAACAAAGCTATATTTTAAACGACAACAAAACTACTAACTTCATTGCATGGGCTTTTCCTCCACCAACATAATATCACAACCCTGCCAAGCATTAGTAGATAGTATCATAAGTTGTTTAGGTCACAATAATGCATTGACTTGTGATTGGCTTTTTGATGAAGAGCTAGCTACTCTGTCCTTATCTCAACTGGCTCTCTAACAACAAACATGGTAGCCTGGTCCACCCTCCAAGCCTTTATATATTTGTAAGAACCTGCCAGCATTTGTACTATTTCGGCATCATTTTTGAGATCCAAATATCTCCTTCTTGCCACTATGGGTGATCACATTAGGACTTTAAATGAGAAATTTATTGTACTAGAATTGTACTATAACTTACATTCCTCCCAGAACATTTCCTTAAAGGCTGGGATTATTTTATTTTTTGTGTGTGTTCTTGTCATCATAGTGACTTGTATAGCATAGTCACCTGCATATTGCATAAATGATTTTACACAGGTACGTGGCACAGAGAATAAAGTGCTTGGCCTGGATTTAGGAAGACCCAAGTTCAAATCTAACCTCAGACACCAGCTGTGTGACTGTCGGCAAATCATTTAACTTTTATTTGCCTCAGTTTCCTTAACTGTAAAACAGGGCCAACAATGCCACCTACCTTGTAAAGGTGTTGTCAGAATCAAACAGGACAATACTTGTAAGGAGCTTAACACGGTTCCTGGAACATGGTACGTGTCACATATATGCTTATTCTATTCCCTTTTCCTTTAAGGTTTACAAAGAACTATATTATTATCATTATTATATCATTATATATATATGTATATGTATGTATATAAAATTTCATTAGATCTTTAAAAGAATTTTTTAATGAAAGAAGTAAAAATCAGGTAATGCCCTATCTGGGATGTCTCTTCTTTTGGAGATCCTGAGAAGTCTGCTTTCAGGAAGAATTGTCAGCACTTGCAGTGATAGTCTACGGAATGTTGATAGATATAACTGATTCCAGGTTGTGATCCATGAGTTGAAGAGTTAGCTCTTTGATCGGCTTCAGAAATGTTCAGAAAAGTTTGTCCACTATAGGCATAGTTTTTTATTTTTATTTTTTGATTTTTGTTCTCTTTCAGCTTCATTTGTTGACTCCTTAGCTCAGGGCTTCTGAGGAAAGACCATTTTGACCTTGGGAATTTTAAATGGTTGGGCAAGTGAGTCACAGGAATCCAGGAATCATAGTCCACGCTGAGTGTCACAGCCAGTGAAGCATAGATGCCCTAAAGAACAAGGAGTGACCTTTAGGATTGACCTTTCAGACCTCAGCTCAGCAGTTGTTCTGCAGTAGTGGGCTCATCTGGTACTTATGCCACATATGGAGATGAAATTGGTAGGACTGGCCTTATGTAAGAACTGAGCCAAGTTAGGAACCTACTCCCCCAGAGCAGAGGTATAAGCAGTATAAGCAAGGGGAGTATCCCCAGAGAGGTATTCTTGTGTATATGTGTGTGGAAAATGCCTATACATTTGTTCTATGTCTCTGAAGCAAATATCTTTTTGTAAGCATTGATCAGCGGTAAATGGTTAAGTAGACATGGAACATTACTCACTTTACCCCTAAAAATGGAGGGGTAGGACAAACACAGCTGGTTAGCGCTTGAGCTGCTAATGAAAAGGAGACTCCTGTAAATCCCTCAGGGAGCCCTGGGTCCCTGAAAAGAGATGTGATCTGCCTACCCTGAGAAAGTTGGATCAGAGCATCCATAATACAATCATATTATTCCTTTATTACATAAATGGAACTTGAGGCCTAGAGTAATCTATTTTTTTTTGCCAAACATCACATGCTTAGCCATAAAATTACTCTTTACAACACATTTGCTTCTCTAAAATTAGGAGTCATGAACTCATAGTAAAGATCTTTTTCTCTTCTAATTCTCACCTTGACCATTAAACAATGTGGTGATATGCTAGTTATTACTACTTAAAGCAAATAAATTGGGTGAAGTTAATAGGGTTGATGAGTTTTTTTTTCTAAAATAATCATGAGAAATATATCCTAACATAGATGGTCAGGTAGGGAGCCTTAGACAGGTCACTTGATTCCTCTGATCCTCAGTTGTTTGACCAACAAAATAAGGAGCCTCAATGGAAGGTCCTTACCAGTTCTAACATTTGAATCTCTTAGCATTTATGTGATATCTTGTGTTTTCAAAGTGACAATACTATGATCTGGGAAAATAAATTAATAAATTTGCTTTATAGAGAAAGTTTAGAGTAGTTGACTCATGTTGTAGATCAAATAAATTATATATTATGAAAAAACAGATCAAAGAGAATTTTTACCTTGTTTACATATAATTTCTGGCATAATTTCTAGAGGACATGAGACCAGGGAATGGATACTTGGCTCACAGTGAGGAGAAGGTATTTAATTTAAGAGAAACTGGAAGAGAAAAGGGAGGGGTGGTGAGTTCATGGAGAAACTGGATGAATGAGTTAGTGAGGAGGTTTTCCTGGAGTCATTGGAGAAACAAGGAAAGCAGAAGAAGATAGGTTATATGCAAATTTCACATTCAACCAGAGAAGCAATGTAGTATAGTGAGCTAAGAAGCAGTTTTGGAGTTAGAAAACCTAGGTTTAAATCCCATTCGTGGAGTCTGGGAAGTGAATAGAATTTTAGATAAGCTAGATATAATACATATCTGGAGAGAATTGAAAGGGAATAGAAAGGAATACACCTTTTTCTCAGTGGTTTATGGTACCTTTACAAAGATTGATCATGTATTAGGATGTAAAAAATTTTATAGTTAAAAGCAGAAAAACAGAAATACTAAAGGCATCCTTTTCAGATCACAATGCAATAAAATTACATTTAATAAGGGACCATGGAAACATAGATTAAAAATTAATTGGAGATTTAACAACCTAATCTTAAAGAAGAATGAGTTAAAGAAGAAATCATAGAAACAATCAATAATTTCAACAAAGAGAATGAGCATGAGACAACATATCAAAACCTATGGGATACAGCAAAAGCAGTAATCAGAGGAAAATTTATATCTCTTAATGTGTGAAATAAAAAAGCAGACCAACAAATTATGTGTGCAAAAAAAAACTGATAAAAGGACAAACTAAATCCCATCTGTGATAATTCTTTCCTTCATGCTCTTGATTCATTTGTCTGGTCTTCCGTTGCCTTGCTTACAAATAATGACAATGGTGCTGCTACTTTACAGTAAAGATCTATGATTTTGTCTGCATAGGAAAATCCAGACTTTGTAAATCCCTTTCCTTAGCACCACTGATCAAGAACCAGACCTCATAGGCCATCCTCTAACCTCCTCCTTTTAATAGATAAGGAAGCTGAGAGCCAAAAAAGTTCAGTGATTTTCCCAAGGCCACACAGGTATTGGCAGAGGTAGGAGCCCAGGTCTTCTGCCTTCAGAACCAGAAATCTTTCCATCGTTCCCCCACACTCAAAGAAATTATGCAAATTGCCTATCCTCCCCTAGAGATTAATTACTGAACTCGGGTGCCTATAATTCCACATCCAAAGCTCTTTTCACATCCTGTTGTAGACCTAAATTCTAGGACACATAAAAGTTAAGTGACTTTCCCAAGAAAATGTCAGAGACAAACTTAATCTATGTCTTCTCACAACCAAACTTAACAGTTATTCACTATACCACTTCTCACAACCGAACTTAACAGTTATTCACTATACCATACCCTGTCTTCACATTCTCCATAAAATACTACATAATTTAAAAAAATTCCATCATCTAGCATTTATTAAGTGCCCACTATGTGTCAGGCACTATTTGGTTCCTGCCTTCAAGGAGCTCACAGTCTAATGGGGGAGACAACACGCAAACACGTACAAATAAGATGCATCTATATCTAAATATGATAAACTAGAGATAATCAACAGAGGGAAAGTGACGGATTAGGAAAGGCTTACATAGAAGGTGGGATTTTATTTTATTTTTCTAGAAGGTGGGATTTTAGCTGGTCTTTCTCAATCTCAATCTCCTCAATCTCTTCCTCCTGCTGATTCTTATTACATCAGTCTATCAATCAACAAACATTTATCAAGCACCTGTAAGAAATGGGAGGAGGAGTTTTGTTTCCACAGAATTGAAGGTGTACCTTCCCACCCCGTACCCCACCCCAGCTTTAGCAGAAACCAGGCTTCGGGTCGGTTAGGTGAAAGGTCAGAGGCTTGTGTGCAGGCTTAGATGAGCCGTTTGAGGAGGGCATGACGTGGAAGGTCAGGGGGTTGTATCTGGCCAGGGGGTAGCCTGGCGGGAGATTTGAGGTTGTGGGTCTATTGAAGGACTGGCATCCATTTGAGTCCTTTGTACTTTCTCCTGTACTCTGTTCAGGGGAAGTACCCATTTATTCAGGGGGAATGAATGTAAATTATAATTAAAACGTTCCTGACTTCCCAAAGGGTCTTGGTTATTCCTAGACAATGTGAGTATGTTTCTAACACACCTACAATGTGACTGCCTATGCAAGGCGCTGTGGACATAAATGAAACGATCTCTAGTCACTAAGAATTTACAGTCTAATGTCTATCAAAGGAAACTCTGGGGGAGAAAATTCCTTCCACCAAAGCAGATTGGCACCTGCTCTGCAGTCTATAGGGTCACCCACAGGTAAAATGGCTTTCCAGGATCCTCCAGCCAACACATATCTGGGAGGCATTGAACCCAAATCTTGCTAACTGTCTTTGTCTCTCCATTCTCAAGCACTATATAAATTTGATCTCTGGTGATTATTGCTGGAAGTAAAGGGTCAGCAGACAGGAGATATTCAGAAAACTTCAGGCACTTTAAAGAAACTTCCTTACCAAGATCCCTTAAGGGGAAGGGGCTATGTCTTGATCTAATGAATACAATACAAGAAGTTAGGCAGAGAAAAAGGAATGGGATTATTTAATTGTTTTATTCAAAGGGAAAGGGGCCTGCCATCCGAGGCAGGTCAAGGCTCTGAGATTTACTTTCGGTTATTAGTGGTTAAGCTTTTGAAACAAGAGATGTTGATTGATCTTTTTTCCATTCTTGCACTCAATTTACAGAAATGTGTTGTGTTGGTGTTAATTTGCTTGCTTGTGAGAGTTTTAAGGAAATTATAAAACAGAGATTGCTAAAAAGGGGTTCAGCATCCACTATGAGATGCTGCCTCCCCTATTTCACTTTCTTTCCTGAAACTTTGCAGGACATGAATCTCCAATCTGACTGTGTTTTCCTGCTAATGGTAAAAACAGCTGAGCAGGAAGCAGACATCTGTAATTCCAATCCCATTTCCATCAATGACTTATTGAACTGCTGTAGGAAGGCTCCCTAACATATAGTCTGCCTCAATTCCCATTGCACAAATAGGATTGTGGATATTTTCTTCCTATCTCAGGAACAAGCTTAATACATCACTAGGTGACCTTGGACTAAAGCTGCCACATTAGTTCAGCAAGTGTATTATGTATTTACTATAGTACCAACCACTAATAAGTGGATTTCCAACTAGAAGAATAGAGGGATTGGGGGAAACATGACTGCTATTTTTAAAAATATAAAGAGTTGTCCTTTGTAAGAAAGATGAGATTTATTCTATGATTCCACGGGAGATAACTGGGATCAATGGGTCAAAGGTACAGGGTGTTGATAAAGTCATACCGAGAAACTTTAAAAAAAAAAGCACAAGGAGCCAGGCTAGGGCAAAATATAAGTTGTAACTTTTCAGTAGAATTGTTTGAAAAAAATAAAACGGACTCCGCAACACCTTAACTCTTTAACAATAGGTGTTTTCAAGCTAGAGCTCTAAGACCGTTACTTCCTCAGTGTCATATCTGAATTGACTTTAATGACTGTGGAATCACTCTTCGGCTTAATTTCTCCTGTTTGAATTTTTTATTAATCATTAAGTCTTAACTACCTCTATTATTCATATTCAGTCAATTGTCAAATTGACAGCTCACTCGATGAATTATCAAGCTTTTATTAAGCTCCTATTTGCCAGGAATTGTCCTAGGAGTTGGGATTACAAAGACAAAAGAGGAGATGGTCAGTACCCTTAAGAGACTTACAGTCTATCTGGGAAGTAGGGTGTATGTAAACATTGCTGTAGTATGATGTATCGTACTATATCATACAATATAACATTGCATCATATTATATTACTTTAGGCTACGTTAATTTCATTATATTATGTTATTATATATCATATATTTTTGTATGTGGATATAAAATATGCATAGGGTGATTTTGGAGGGAAGGCAGAAATATCTAGATAGCTATATGTGGTGTAATCAAGGAAGGTATCAATCAATCAATATACATTTATTAGGTACCGACTCTGTGCCAGGCACTGTACTAAGTTCTGGGGATTCAAAAGAGGCAAAAGACAGTCCCTGTTCTCAAGAACCTTACAGTCTAATTGGGGAGACAACATGCAAACAAATATATACAAAGCAAGCTATATATAGGATAAATGGGAAACCATTAAGAGATGGAAGGCACCAAAATTAAGCAGAGTTGGGGAAGGCTTCCAGTAAAAGATGGGATTTTAGTTGAGTCTTAAAAGAAGCCAGGGAGATCAGTAGTCAGAGCAGAGGGAGGAGAACATCCCAGCCAGAGAAAATGTCCAAAGCCCAGAGATGGAGTTTATTGTTCATAGAATATCCAGAAGGCCAGTGTCACTGGATTGAAGATTATGTGACTCTGAGTAAGGCACAAGAAGACTGGAAAGATAGAAGGAGGCTGGATTACAAAGGGCTTTGAATGCCAAAAAGAACATTGATCCTGGAGGTGATAGGGAGCCACTGGAGTTGATTGGGGTAGAGTGAGGAGTTTGACATGATCAGACCTGTGCTTTAGGAAAATCACTTTAATGGCTAACTAGAAGATGGATTGGAGTGGGGATGAGGAAGGTAGACCCACTGACAGGCTATTGCAATAATCCAGGCATGAGGTAATGAGGGCCTACATTCCAGGGGTGGCAGCGTCAGCATGGAGAACTGGGCATGTCTGAGAGATGTTGCAAATGTGAAATCAACAGACCTTGGCAACTGCTTGGATATGGGGAGTGAAAGATAGTAAGGAATCCAGACATCTCAAGCTGGATTTCCAGTAAACATTTTAAACTCAATATGTCCAAAAACAGAATTCATTATCTGTTTCCCCCTGCAGTAATAGGGAAGGTAGGGGGTGGGGAGAGAGAGTAGGGTAGAGATAATGAATTCTGTTTTGGACATAATGACTTTAAAATGTTTACAGGAAATCCAGTTTGAGATGTCTGAATGGCAGTTAGATTGGAGATCAGCTGAGAGTTTAGGCAAGGAGAGGTAGATTTAAGAATCATTAGCATAGAGATGATAATCAAATCCATGGGAATTAATGAGATGAGCCAGTGAAGTAATATAGAATGAGAAGAGAACAAGGCCCAGGACACAAGTATAAGGTAGAAACAGAGCTGATCCTTGAGGGAAAAGAAAATCAGGATTCTGAGAGATGACACTCGAGTAGGATTGTATTCTAGGTGCTGGGGAAGGCCAGAGCTAAGCAAGAGCTGTGAAAGATGGTATATCCTGTCTAAGAAGGAGCAAGAAGCCTGGTTTTGCTGGTTCATTGTATTCAGGGAAGGGGATTATGTGCAATAAGGCCAGAAAGGTAGGTTAAAGCCATTTGTTGAGAGCATTAAATTTCAAATAGAAGAGATTATCCAGGAGGGAATGTGGAGCTACTACAGTTTAATGAATGGGTGGATTGTAGTATAGACAGAGCTATGTTTTAGGAAAATCACTTTTTCCCAAAAAGTCATTAAGTAGAGGATGGATTGTATTGGGGAGAGATCTGAAACAGTGAGACCAATTGGGAACCCATGACATTAGCCCTGGAAAGAGGTGATAATAAACTAAACGAAACAAAATGAAACAAAATGAAAGTAAACGAAAACGAAATGAAATAAAACAAAACTAAGATGGTGGTTGTAGGAGTGAACTGGACATATGGAAGAAATGTTGTGGAGGTAATAAAAAAAAGGACAAGACTTGACAAATGATTATATATGTAAGGGAATGAGAGTGATGAATGGGGATGAAACCAAATTTATGAACCAGAGTAACTGGAAGTTCAGAAGAAGGGTGGGTTTGGAGCTTCCCTCCCCTCCTCTCAGTTTTAACTACCATAGTTGTTCAGTACTTCCATCCTGGAGTATTGCAACGGCCACCTTATATCTTTTTGCGATGGCTAGCCAGGCCTCTGTGTACTATCTGTTATTATAGAACAGAGCAAAGCTAACTGGACCACATGGGGATCAAGCCTGTGACCTTGGCCTTATTACCACAGGGCCTCTTAACCGAACTAATCAGATCAGTCCTTACTCCCTTTCGGGAAAACCTGAAACAAAAGGCCCAAAATGACTAGCAAAACTCAGTCTTTCAGAAAAAGAAAAAGAAAACCCCACTTCCTACTCTAGACCAACCAGGGTTCCATTTTACTCTGATCCAATTACAAAATCAATTCTATTTGTGATCAAGGTGCTATAGATTTGAGATCCGGATAGTTCATCTCTCTCTCAGTTCTATCCTTTTACCCTTTTTATTTCAAGCTCTTGTAGTTTTGTCAGACTGGGTATTCCTCCAATGACCTAGATTGTAGTAGAGTAATATAGTAATTAGCTTTCTATTAAAAAATCAACCTCACTGTGTCTACCCTGGTTATAAGTCTCTGAACTGAGCTAGGCTTGTCTGCAGATGAAAGGACAGATTTCCTCCCTCTGGCCCTTTCCAACTTGATAATTCAGTCTTCAAGAACCTAAGATCCACTGTATTATATTAAGGGAAAGACTTGAGCCCTGCCTTCAGCTTTTTTTTACTCTTCTTTGAGGTGGGGGAAGGTCAGAAGACAGTGAAATTTTTTGTCTGGTTAGTGAATACCATCAGATTTTGAATCCAAAACAGTTATCTTATGGGGCTGTAGTGAGATCAGATGAGGCAAAAGAAGTCATTTTCTTTTCTATTCGACAATGTATTTAACAGCTTTTATTTTATTATTTAAAAATAGTCTTGACTACAAACTATTCGCTTTTGCTGGTAGAACAGAAAACCATCTTTTGTTAGCATGAGGGTAAGGCAATGAGGTTCAGTGATAATCCCTCAGATTGGATGGGACCTCTTAGGTCAACCTATTCCCACTCCCCTCAATTTACCTATGAGGAAAACAAGGTCCAGTGAAGAAATATGACATAAGCAGTAAACAGTGGAGTCAGGATCCGAATGCACATCTTCTGATTGAATGCAGTGTTTTTTCTATTATGCCATGTGGAAAAGGGATTAAATCTACCCTGTGTGGTTCCCTTGGGGAAAATTAGGAGCAATAGGTAGAAATTACAGAGAATCTATATTTCAGTTCAATATAAAGAAGTGATTAGAGCTCTTGGGAGATGCAATAGGATGTCTTGGGGTAATGGAAAGCTCTTGGTCACTGAAAAAAAGATCCATTCTCTCTCTCTTTGTCTCTCTGTCTCTGTCTCTATCTATGTCTCTTATTTCTGTCTCTCTCAGTCTCTGCCTCTGTCTCTGTCTCTCTCTGTCTCTGACTGTCTCTCTCTATCTCTGTCTCTGTCTTTCTGTCTCTACATGTGCGTGCATGTGTGTGTTTTCTGGATGACTTTGCAAGGGAGATTTGTGATTCTATGTGTGTGTGTGGGAAGGTGAAGGAATAGAGATCTCTGGCCCTTCTGAGTGGAGATAATAATCAGAAGGGTAACTTCAGGTATTGGCTTTTATTCTAGTTCTGTCTGGATCTGGAGAGATGAATAATCCAATCAAAACTTTGGTTATTGCTGTTTTTAAATCTGGGCTGGGTAAATAATAACAAGGTAGTCAAAGACAGCCGGAATACTCCTTTCTGCCCCTTTGGGTTAAGTCCACAGCTCCAATAACCATTAGCCTTAGGTGTGAATTCCTTTCATCTAAAGCTTTCCTTTCAGCACCTCTCAGGCCCCTCTGCCACCCTGGGCTGTCTGTGGCAGCAGCAAACTGGTTCTGATTATCGCTTTCTTGAAAGAGGGGAGGGGGAAAAAACTACCACACGGGGAAAAAAAAACCCAGAATATCCTTTGGCCATGGCTGAGAAGGGGCCCTATGCTGTCCCCTCACCTCTGCTCTGAGGTCAGCTGAGAATAAGGGAGGACAGGAGGTCAAACCTGTTACTTTTTATAGAGGCAGAAAATGACCCAACGTGAAAATAATTTCCTGTGGAAGCTGAGGACATTCCTTCATTAGTTTTGCTTCCTGTCCTGGGTCATATGTTTTAGGGTTATTCTTTTTTCTTAGAATGGGGGAGAAAGGGAGGGCTCTGTTTGCTGATTTCCTGTGCCTAGAGGCAGCTGAGTGATAGGGTTTTATGAGCCTGAGCCCACCTACTCAGTTGGGTGGATAGAAATGAAAGGATGGAGCTAATGGTAGACATCACAGGATATCGTGATAAAGGCTGAGCATATTAGATAATGCAAAGGCCAGCCAAATAGGTACCTAGTGTTCTTGAGAGCAATTATGCCAAACACCTGGGACAATGGCTCTCTGTTGCCTAGTAACTTCATAATTAAAAACCTATCCAGGAAGGCTAAACCACATCGATGGCCTGTTTGGCCCTGGTACATGCCTCGTCTCCTTATTCTCATTGCTAAGTCCTTGAAAGTTCTACTGGCAATGGGGCAATTTCAAATAAGTCTCTTTAGAATCCCATAGAGTTAGGAAGTGCTACAGATGTTATATTGTCCAATCCCATGAGGGGTTGGCAGGAGTGATGCTGACCCCACAGAGTCAATCAGCAATGAATTTTAGCTGATGTGGGATCATAGAATCATAGATTTAGAGCTAGAAAAGACCTTGGAGATCAGCTAGTTCAACCCTCTCGTTTTACAGATGAAAAACTGAGGTCCAGGAGGTTAAGTGACTTTCCTAATGCCAGGAGCGGAGGCAGCCAAAATTGGGGGGGGGGGTGCTGTGCTCATTACTCCCTACTAGGTCTTTTCTCAGTGACCTCATAGATAAGTAATTAGTAAAGAGCCAGCATGATGTAGGTAGTGTGGTATAGTAGGAAGATCCTTGGTCTTTGGGTTCTGAGGGCTGGAGTTTACATGTGGGCTCTGTGGTCTAATAACTGTGTGACCTTCCACAAGTCACTCAGCTTCTCTAAACATGTTTCCCACCTTCAAATGAGAAAGTTTGATTGTATATACATATACATACACTATATATACTATATAAGTGTATATATATAGATATACATATAGATATGACTTAAGGCCAATTATTAATCCTTTCTGAGCTTATTTCCTCATTTGTAACATGTAGGTTATAATACTTGAATTAGCTATCTCACAGAATTGTTTTAAAGGAAGTACTCAGTAAATTGTAAAGAATTATAGAAAAATGAATGAGTAGACTCTTACACTAAGGTTTTTAGTAGCATACTCAGAGATAAAATCTCATTAAAGGGAAAAAAAATCAATTGGAACTTTAGAGCAGGACCTTAGAGACTGACCCTAACCTACCTGTTCATTTCACAAATAAAGAAACTGAGGTGCAGAGATTGGTTGGCTTAAGGTCATGTAGTAAGTCAGTGAAAGAACTGAGATAAAATGACCTCAAAAACTTTCTAGCTATGTGACCTTAAGAAACTCTTGTTTGCCTTAGTTTCCTCATCTGTAAAATGAGAATAATAATAGCCTCCCAGGCTATTTATCATTAATAATATCAACATAACACAGCAAAATATAATATGATATAATACAATATTAACATGACATGATATGATGTGATATAATATAATTATATCATATGTGATATGATATGACATATAATTAATATAATATAATATGATATAACGTGATATAAAATGATATAATACAACATGATATGAGATGATATGATGTGATATGATATAATAAGTATAACAATATATATAATATGATATGATATAATATAATATAATATGATATAATATAATGTAACATAACATAACATAATATAATATAATATATTACAATATTACATTAATATTATGATATTATACAGTATTATATAATAATACTATTAAAATAACATGGTAGTGCAATATAATTAATAGTAATATTTGTTATTAATAATAAGAACCTCCCAGGGTTCTTATGAGGATTAAATGGGATAATAATAGTAGTGCCTGGCACATAGTAAATGCTATATAATGTTATCTATTATTGTTATCATCATTATTATTATCATTGCCATCGTTGTAGTTGTTCAGCTGTTTGTAGCCTTAATGTCCTTATGTATAAAGTGTGGGAATTGGACTAGGTGATTTAAGGCCCTTTCCCACTTTAACATTCTGTGGCTCTAGAATTCTATCTGTTTAACATGGGCCAACACTTATTGCGGACCTCAGACTCCAAATCTGGTTCAGCCCATGACTCCTGGAATCTCTTCTGTATCTCTACCCAAGCCGTATTCTTCATGATGGCAACTCCATTACTTCTACAGTCTCCTCTACAGATTAGTGAGTTCTTCCCTTTCCCTTCATTTGAGGAAGCAATCATTCCAGCCATGCTTAATCAAAAGTACTATGTTTCTGAGATGGAATATGAATGCAGGTCTCTTGGTCTATCCATTCTCTCCAGCATTCTATCCATTATACCACATACCATACTATTGAACTATCGAGCTCCCTCATTTTACAGATGAGGAAATGTGGTAACAACCAAGGGAGTTAAAAGACTTGCTCCATGGTCACATAGGTAGTGTCAGAGATGGGATGTGAATCTAGGTCTTTTGACTGTGAAGTCAATGCTCTTGACACTGTACCGTGCTTCCCCCAGTCAAACACCGTCATTTTAATGACTGAATCCCACAAAGTGGATATGTCTTGCCTGAGGTCAAACAAGCAATATGTAGCAGAGGCAAGTATTTCAAGGGAAAGAATAGAAAAGAAAGTAAGTGTTCTCCATAGTACCACATGACAAATGAGTATCCATATAGAAGGTCAGGAGAAGCAGATGTACTAGTCTGTTATGCAAAGACATTTCAGGCAGGTCATAAGGCAAAAAATAGATGGACCATCCAACTAACATCATGGATCTTGGGGCTTTTAATGGTTCTGGGGAAAGCATGAAGCTGACCTAATCTTCAAACATTCAGCACCCCTAAGGTCACATCGTTGCACTCAGTCTGGCTTCTGATTTGTATTGCATATCTCTAAAAAGAAGGATGAAGAACACAAGAGAAACATTTTATAATCAGGGGAAAACATAGTTAATGCTCGTCTAAAGTGAATTATTTCTCACAATACAGTACATGGAAAAGAAGACTGTTTTGGCTACAAATCAAAGGTCCCGGATTCAAATTCTGAGCTTTACTACTTGCTATCGCTTTAACCTTGGCCAAGTCACTTTCTTACTCTGGGCCTCTGTAAAGTGAGGAGCGGGGGTGTGTGTACTAGATGACCACGAATATCCCTTCTGGATCTAAATCTTTTGATTCTGGACTATCTTTAGCCTCTTACGCTATGTTGTAACCCTGACAAATAGTCCTCCCGCCTTTGCTTGAAAATTGTCAAGGAGGGAGAACTTATTATTCTTCAAGGCAAGCCATCACTTTTTGGAACAGCTGTAATTGTTAGAACAATTTATCCTCATGTCAACTTTCCAGTGGCCTCTTTAGCATTCATCATCAGTCTTTCAGTGTCCTTTCTAAATAAGTACACTTCTTTTAAATATTTTTTCCAAGTGAAATGGGCTTAGGGCCTTTCACCTTCCTTACTGTCCTCCTTAGGAAACTCTCAAATTTATCTTTTCAAAGCCCAAGATACTTTATAGAACTCCTGATGTCGATCCACATCTCTTTCACTTTATATGTGTACAGTTGAAATTTTATATCCAAGTTCAAGACTTAACATTTATCCCCACTGAATTTCATCTTATTAAATTCAACCCAACGCTTTAGCCTGTCAACTCTTTAGCTTTCAGATCCTAGCTCTGTCATCTACAGCTTTACCCATTTTTTTCACTATCATTTGTAAATTTGATGAGAAAGCCTGCTCTACCTTTATCCAAGTTACTGGTAAAAATGTTAAACAGCAAAGGGTCGAGCATAGATGCTTGGTTACTATGATAATTATTTCCTGCCATGTTGTTATCAAATCATTAGCAGCCACTTGGAGACCAGCCATCTAACCAACCATCTAATCCTTATCTTTCCATTTCTTCTCTGTAACAGTAGTATGTGATTTGTCATCAAAATTTTTGCTAATGTCTAGGTAAATTATATCCATAGTATTCCATTCTTCTTTAATAAACTTGAAACAAAGAAAAGAAATCACATTAGTCAAAACAGATTTTTTGAAGTTCTTCCTATGGGCTAGGCGCTATGCATAGTGCCAGGGATAAAAAGAAAAAAACAAAAGACATTCCCTGTTCCCAAGGTGCTTACAGCCTGATGGTGGAGAAAACTTATAAGCAACTATGTACAAATAAATTGTATAAATTGGATATAAATTATATAAAAAAGTATAAATTACAGATGGTACAGCCATACAGACACTTTATACTCACTACTTTTTTTGTGGATGTTCATTCATCATTGGTTTATTGATTTATTTTAGGATTTTCCTAGTAATTTAAGTTAAGCTCAATGACCTACAGTTTGTAGGCTGTCCTTTTCTGTTTTTTTTTTTAATTTGGACATTTATTCTTTCTAAACTTGTGACAACTCTCACATTTGCTAATATATAGTCTAATCACTTCATTTTGCAAATGGGGAATCAGAGGGCCATAGAGGTTATTTGGGTAAGGGCACAAAACTAGTAAATGATTGTTTCAATATATAATTTTTTTAAAATCCAATAGAATTTCACTCCATTCTTCTCTTGAAAAGCAGAATATTCCAAAACTTTATCCTGTGTTGATATTTGATTTTAGTTCCAAGGATGGGTGTGCGTTTACTTTTATAGTTCTTACAGTGACCATTAGAAGGATCAGGGAAAATCATTTGAATTTATTATTTTAGTCCATTGTTATATAGATAGCTAGACAATATGACATAGGTTCTCATTGGAACTTGCTGTCTTTGTAAGTATAAAGAAATAGAACTGAGTTTCATTCAGAAGAAATCTTAATATTTGATTCACAGTAAGACCAACCTAAGTATGAATAATTCAAGAATTTTCCAATCCCGTAGAATGAATGACTCACCTTTTATAGTATAACTGTTTATGAATCTGACTTTAATAGCTGCCGGATTGAGCCTTTATTCCTTTTTGGCTAAATGTTTATAACATGAGAAATGGTGCTGACTTTATCACTGCAAGGATACCATATAAAGTACCTGAAATGGAACAATCTGACCTCATTAAATATATGAAGTGACATACTGCAGAATGCAGAGATCCAAGCAGAATTTCCTATTACCTGTCCTGTTCTTTTACTTGCTGGATTTTTTTCCTTACAAAATATTGTTTCAAGACTGCGGTTCATGATTTTAGTTGAGTCCCTATTCACCTAATTCAATTCACCAAACCGTTATTAAGCTCGTAACTGTGCTAGGAAGCTATATACAGGAAAATTTTCAAAGGAGGGCAATAAGGACTGTAAGGACCCTTGAGTCTATCTCATATGATGATTGATTGAAGGGACTAGGCATGTTTAGCTTGGAGAAGAAAAAGGTCAGGGGGCACGTGATAACTCTGTTCTAGTATCTGAAGGTTTGTTATATGCGGAAGAAGTCACACTCATTTTGGATTCAGAAAGCAAAACCAGGAGCAGCAGGGAAGCTACCAAGAGATCAACTTCCACTGGATGTCAGGAAAAAAAAACACTTTCAATAATTAGAGCTAACCAAAGAGGAATGGGTCCCTTCCACACATGACGGGTTCTCCCTCCTGAGGGTTTTGAGAAAGGGCTGAACAACCAGGCGGACTTTATAATGGACGCTTTTCATGTGTAAGTTGGATTAGTTGGCTACTCAAATTTTAGGATTCTCGGGATATATATCTAAGCAAGACATGGTCTCTGCTTTAAAAGAGCTTACACTCAAACAGCAGGCAGAGAAGAATGACATGCAAATAAATGGGAATGATACAAATGTAACAACAATGTTGCTAGCTACTGCTGTGGAGATGAAATACCAATAAGACCAACAACAGCGCGTAGAAGGGCTGCTAGCACAGAACCTTTGATATGCTTTTCCAAGGAAAGCAATTTTAAGGGGTTTGCAATGTCTTTCTTTCTTTCTTTCTTTCTTTCTTTCTTTCTTTCTTTCTTTCTTTCTTTCTTTCTTTCTTTCTTTCTTTCTTTCTTTCCTTTTTTGTGTAGCAAGACATAGATTTTACATAACACAAAGCAACTCGAGTTGTGGTTACATAAGAGTACAGCTTGTAAAAACGAGTATCAATTTAATACATGGGTAACCAATTTTCCTGTTTTTTCTGAAGCATCGTAAGTAAGCTTGGTCAATAGACAATAAATATGGCACTTAATGGAAAAAAAAAGTTTTATGGATGTTACTGAGTCACAGAATCATCTTGTAGTTGCAGGAAACTTCACTGACTATCCATGTCAATCCACTTTTGAAAAAAAAAACTCCTCCCAAACATGTAGAACAAATGAACAAGCCTTGGCTTAAGGACCTCAAGTCTTTTTAAGGGAACCCACCTCTTGTTTAAGGCAGTCCTTTCCCTGTCTTTTCCTCGCTTTTTATAGACCTTCTATTTTTAATTTATTTAATATATTTAGTTTTCGGCATTGATTTTCACACTTTTGAATTACAAATTTTCTCCCCATTTCTACCCTCCCACCCACTCCAAGATGGCATATATTCTAGTTGCTCCATTCTCCAGTCAGCCCTCCCTTCTGTCACCCCATTCCCCTCCCATCCCCTTTTCCCTTCCTTTCTTGTAGGGCAAGATAAATTTCTATGCCCCATTGCCTGTATATCTTATTTCCTCGTTGCATGCAAAAACATTTTTTTTGTTGTTTTTGAACATCTGTTTTTAAAACTTTGAGTTCCAAATTCTCTCCCCTCTTCCCTCCCCACCCACCTTCCCTAAGAAAGCAAGCAATTCAATATAGGCCACATGTGTATCATTACGTAAAAGCCTTCCACCATACTCATGTTGTGAAAGACTAACTATATTTTGCTCCTTCCTATCCTATCCCCCTTTGTTCAATTTTCTCCCTTGACCCTGTCCCTTTTTGAAAGTGTTTGCTTTTGATTATCTCCTCCCCCTGTCTGCCCTCCTTTCTATCATCCCCCCTTTTTTATCTCCTTCCTCCTTCTTTCCTGTGGGGTAAGATACCCAACTGAGTGGGTTTGGTACTCACTGCTCAGGTCAAATCTGATGAGAGCAAGATTCACTCATTCCCCCTCACCTAGCCCCTCTTCCCTTCCTACAGAACCGCTTTTTCTTGCCACTTTAATGTGAGATAATTTACTCCATTCTATCTCTCCCTTTCTCTCTCTCAATATATTCCTCTCTCATCCCTTAATTTGATTTTATTTTTTTAGATATCATCCCTTCATATTCAACTCACCCTGTGCCCTCTGTCTATATATATATATATATATGTATATATATATATGTATATATACACACACACACACACACACACACACACACACACACACATATATGCACATTCCCTCCAGCTACCCTGATACTGAGGTTTCATGAATCATATATATCATCTTTCCATATAGAAATGTAAACAAAACAGTTCAACTTCAGTAAGTCCCTTGTGATTTCTTTTTCTTGTTTACCTTTTCATGCTTCTCTTGTTTCTTGCGTTTGAAAGTAAAGTTTTCTATTCAGCTCTGGTCTTTTTACTGAGAAAACTTGAAAGTCCTCTATTTTATTGAAAATCCATATTTTGCCTTGGAGCATGATACTGAGTTTTGCTGGGTAGGTGATTCTTGGTTTTAATCCTAGCCCCATTGACCTCCAGAATATCATAGTCCAAGACCATCAGTCCCTTAATGTAGAAGTTGCTAGATCTTGTGTTGTCCTGATTGTGTTTCCACAATACTCAAATTGTTTCTTTCTGGCTGCTTGCAGTATTTTCTCCTTGATCTGGGAGGTATGGAATTTGGCAACAATATTCCTAGGAGTTTCCTTTTTGGGATATTTTTTTAGGAGATGATCTATGGATTCCTTCAATTTCTATTTTACCCTCTGGATCTAGAATATCAGGGCAGTTCTCTTTGATAATTTCTTGAAAGATGATATCTGGGCTCTTTTTTTGATCATGGCTTTCAGGTAGTCCAATAATTTTTAAATTATCTCTCGTGGATCTATTTTACAGGTCAGTGGTTTTTCCAATGAGACATTTCACATTGCCTTCCACTTTTTCATTCTTTTCATTCTGTTTTATAATATCTTGATTTCTCATCAAGTCACTAGCTTCTACTTGCTCCAATATAATTTTTAAGCTAGTATTTTCTTCAGTGGTCTTTTGGACCTCCTTTTCTGTTTGGCTAATTCTGCCTTTCAAGGCATTCTTTTCCTCATTGGCTTTTTGGAGCTCTTTTGCCATTTGAGTTAGTCTATTTTTTAAGGTGTTCTTTTCTTCAGTATTTTTTTGGGTCTCCTTTAGCAAGCCATTGACTTGTTTTTCATGGTTTTCTCACATCACTCTCATTTCTCTTCCCAATTTTTCCTCTACTTCTCTAACTTGCTTTTCTAAATCCTTTTTGAGCTCTTCCATGGCCTGAGACCAGTTCATGTTTTTCTTGGAGCCTTGTGATGTAGGCTCTTTGACTTTGTTGACTTCTTCTGACTGTGTGTTTTGGTCTTCTTCGTCACCAAAGAAAGATTCCAAAGTCTGAGTCTGAATCTGAGTGCATTTTCACTGCCTGGCCTTGTTCCCAGACAATGTACTTGACCCTTGAGTTTTTCATCAGGGTATGACTGCTTGTAGAGTATAGAGTACTTTGTTCCAAGCTTGAGGGGATGCACTGTTGTTTTCAGAGCTATTTCTACACAGCAACCTCTGCCACACCAGCGGTCCTCCTCTCCCAAGAACCACCAACCCGACCACAACTCAGATCTTAAGCAGGCTCTGCCCTTCTGCTCTGATCTACCACTTAATTCCTCCCATTAGGTGGGCCTGGGGCCAGAAACAACTGCAGCTGTAGTTCTGTAGCTGCATCACCTCTGCCACCCCCAGGGAGGTGGCCAAACCCGCACTCCTTTCACTCCCCACAGCTTTTCCCACTAATCTTCTCTGTTGTCTTTGGTGTCTGTGGGTTGAGAAGTCTGGTAACTACCACAGCTCACTGATTTAAGGCTCTAGGGCCTGTTCCATGAGCTCCAGGTCTGGTTGGTCTGGTGCAGCCCACACTAGGCTCCACTCCCCTCCACTCCCAGCTCTGTGCGATAGACCTCACCCAGCGACCATCCAGGCTGTCCTGGGCTGGAGCCCTGCTTCTCTCTGCTATTTTGTGGGTTCTGCAGTTCTAGAATTTATTCAGAGCCATTTTTATAGGTTTTTTGAGGAACTTAGTGGGGAGCTTATGCAAGTCCCTGCTTTCCAGCTGCCATCTTGTCTCTTCCCCCTTTCACTTTATTTAAACATACACATATCATTCACTTAGTTCAGGGGAAAAAGTCAGCACGTTGAACTTCAAAGAAAACACAAACAGAAATTACAAGCAGAAATTATATAAACAGATCAACAAACAGGCTTTTGTGTGATAATAGCAATACATGCATAGTTACTATAGAGAAAAGCACCACCATCTGGGTTTTCAAAGTTGGGGGGCTCTTAACAACAGCTACCCAGAGTCTTGTCTGGTCAAATCACAAGACACTCTTCCAGTGAGTGAGAGCCCCAAAACAAAATGCCAACCTCAGCTCTTGCATACACACCTCAGGGATCTGGGGTTCTTGATTACCTCAGCCCTGAGAAGTACTCAAACAAAAAACAGCAAAAAGTTCTACTTTGCTTGCCATTACATTTGAAAGGCAAGACTCGTCAAAGGTACTTGATTACTTCAGCATTCCAAAAGAGAAAACACATAACAACAAAGTAAGATGAGATGGGTCCAAGGGCAGGTCAAGTAAAGTGCTATCAGGACAGGTTGTCTTTCACTTGAGGAGTGGAGGAGGTATGGGAGGAATTCTGGAAGGCTTCATGGAAGAGGTAGTGTCTGATTTAACTCTTTAAGGAAATGGAAAGGTCTAGTAGACTGAGATTGTGGGAGAGAGACTCTTTGCAAACATAGAATGTTGTGAGGAAAGTCTTGCCAATGTTTAAATTCTATAGAAATATGAGGGCTTATTATCAGAGAAATGTGTGTCACCCAGATATGTTTGAGGACATAGCAGAGAAAGGAAATTTCCTTAGAAACATGTACATTTATCATCAGATAGTTAGATGACTTGAATATATATATTTACAAAGGAAATAATTCCATCCCCATCATCACCCCCACCCCCACACACCCCTTGAATTGGAGTAAGTTTCACATTTACTGCTTGGATGTAGCAAGTATATGGGCTGCAGATTGCACTTAAACCTTCACTGGAGTTTGTTGTGGGAGAGGCAGTGCATTTGTGGGGATGGAGGATTGTATTTAGAAGAAGAGGGCCTGAGTTCCAACTTCAGTTTTGTGCCTTTCTTCCTATGTGAATTTGGGGGATCCAGTTAACCCCTGTGCATCTTAGTTTCATCTGTGAAATGAGGAGGTTGATCTAGATGTCCTTGGAGATCTTTGTCTTTCTAAATCAATCATCTTAGGCTTCCAACTTAGCTAGCTCAAACCTTTGTGACAACTTTTTCATCTCAGCAGCTAATTGCCCACATCTCGCCTATTCCATTCTTCTGCTAGATAAGCCTGATTATTCTCCACCCAAGGCAGTGCACATAGCTTCCATCTCCAGTTATAAATTGTAAACCACTTATCTTATGCCTTACAGAGGTAGCTAGTGAGGTGTGGTAAAGAAGTAGAGTAGTGGACCTGGAGTCAGGAGTAACTGATTTCAAATCCAGCCTGAAATACTTGCTAGTTATGTGACCTTGGGCAAGTCACTTAACCTCTGTTGTCTCATTTTTCTCAACTGTAAAATGGGGATAATAATAGCACCTACATCTCAGAGTTCTTATAAAGATCAAATGAGATATTTGAAAGAGCATAGGAGAATGCCTGCCACATATGAGGAATGGAATAGATGCTTATTCCCTTCCTCTTCCCTTCTTTTTGTACTTTTCATTGAATTAGGCAAATTCTTTCCTTCCTTCCTTCTTTCTTCCTTCCTTTCTTCCTTCCTTCCATCATTCTTTCTTTCCCTTCTTCCTTCTCTTTCTCTCATTTTTCCTTTCCATGAGGAAGGAAAGAAGAAGAAGAAAAGGAAATAAAAACTTATGAAATTGCCTTTTCACTCTGCGGTGAGCTCCTAACTCAAAACCACAGGTCCTTGATGGAGGAATCATAGACTTGCATCTGATAACCATTTGATGGGAATGTGCCTTGGACCTACACTTGTGGCTCACCACAGAATGCTAGAATCAGTCATGCTTCCAACAGATGAAAGTTCTGTGGGGGTCTGCGCCAGAGATCTCTGACTCAATCATCTGGCATTCGCTGATTTATGCCATTTTATGTATAAACTACTGTCTCTCTATTGGCTTCTCCTTTGATTTTCATAATCAGATGAAACTCACATGTGGCCGTATGGAAAAGTAATCAAGCCACATGCAAAACGAAGGCACCGAAAGTAAGATTTCTAGCATTATTATTTTTTTTAAATTTGGCCTGCTTCTTCACAATATGTCACTGCTTGGAGGAATAGTGTTACCTTGATAAAGTGTCAGTACCTCAGTGAATGTGGCCTACTGTCATCTGCCCAGTCGTAGGCAAAGAAGATAGAAGAGGTAGCAAAAAATCCCTCCGAGTTCTTTTTCTCGTCTTGGCTCTGCCACTGGAACTAGCCAGGTGACCTTGACGAGGTCCCTAGCACCTAGAATAGCAGTTTCTCAAACACAGTAGTATTTAGTAAGTGTTTGGTGACTACACAATTGATTAATTTCTAAGGTTCATTTTCTAAAGGTCCTACTAGGTCTGATGTTTTGATTCTGTTTTAATAGAGCACTAAGAGATAAACCACTTAGTGCTTGTTTCAACAAACCGGCTAGCAGCTGTTGTGGGGGTGTAAGACCAACCCAAGCCCAACAGCAAGAATGCTACCAGCACACTGCAAAAGCACAGGTTCTTTTGATCTGCTTAACTAAGGAAAGCAACGTTAAGGGGTTGACAAGTTTACTTTAATTCAGCATACAAATATCATTCACTTAGTTCAGGAGAAAAAGCCAGCACCCTGAACTTCAGAGCAAAATACAAACAAATTACAAACGTCAACAGACAGACCTTGTCTGATTCAAATCCCAATACATAGTTACCAGAGTTTAACAAAATCTCAGCATCCTGGTTACAAGCTGGAGGGCTCCTAGCTACAGCTGCCCGGAGTCTCCTCCTCAGCACCACCACGCTGAGAGCCCTGCACAAATGGCCCTATCCTCTCTTCTTATATGGCTTCAAATGTCATCTAACCGACCAGAACTTAGGCTCCTGTGATTGGCTCTTGAGTTAGCACCACCCCTTGGTACCCTGGGAGCTTCACACCCACATAGGCTTAGCACCTAATAGGGGTTTGGGCCTGGGGCTTAGCACCTAGTAAGACTCAAGACGGCATGGCTCTGGAGTTAGCACCTCCCTTTAGCCAGCCCCACCTTGGGCCCCACCTGAGTCACCAATCCGCAGGCACATAGGTTCTACGCCTAATAGAGGTTTGGGCCTGGGGCTTAGCACCTAGTAAGGCTCAATGAAATACACTGAATTACTCAAAGGAAACAAAGGCCAACTAAGAACTAAGAGCCCATTTTGCTTACCAACACAGTGTTACAGATACGCTTCCTTCCAGGAATGCTGCCCCAGGTTCAAGACACTCTGTGAATCTGTGACTTGTCAAAAGCACAGCTTATGAGCCTTTTTCCTATTAGTTTATATTTACTCATCCAGAGGATACAATTTCTTCAGAGCAAAAGCATCTAATTAAATAGCAGAGTAAGAAAAATATTAGCAAAATATTTTCCACAAACTTGGGGTACATTTTCCACAGATATACACAAAGGACAGCTCAGTATCCTGGGGTATACACTGTAGGGCAATTATTGTCTTCTGGTGGTATTATTGCCATGCTCCCACTGGTGCTGTTCCTGGATAGCAGGGTATGGTCTGATGTAGCGGCGGGGGGGGGGGGGGGGGGGGGGGGGGGGGGGGGGGGGGGGTGGTGTCATTCCCACTATGGATATAGTCTTTCATAAGTATAGATTCCTGCTGGCTTCATGTGCTTGTTGCTACATGGCTCCATGTTGCTTCTGGTCATTGCCTGGCAACTCTGCAATCCAATGCCACTGGCCTCATTGCTATTCTTTGTAAAATATACTCCATCAGCTAACTGAGGATTTTCACAGGCTGTGCCCCATGCTTAGAAGCCTTTCCTTCATGATCTCCACCTCTTGGCTTCCCTGGATTCCTTCAATTCTCAGCTAAAATCCATCTTTTGCAAGAAGCCTTTCCTATACCCTTCTTAATCTTAATATCTTCTCTCTGAGATTATCCACAATTATCTTGTCTCCATCTTATTAGTACACAGCTTTTTCCCCCATATCATCTCCTCCATTAGACTTGGAGGCCTTTAAGAGCTTACCTTTCCCTCTCTTCCCTGCACTTAGCATAGTGTCTGGCACAAAGTAGGCACTTTAGAAATGCTTTGTGGACTCACCGACTCCACTGTTCATAAGACAATGGAGCTTATCTTCTTTTCTACCTTCTGGCTTCAGATAAGAGTCCTTCACTGAGCTGCTACTTCCTCCTCATAAAAAGAAAAAAAAAGTCTCTGGGCTCTCTCTTTTAAATTATAGGCCAGAGACAGAAACTACATTTCCTCTAGAAAGGTAGCACTCTTAATACCAATCATCAGCCTGAGGTGGGGGGGGGGGGGGGCTTTATCATATTTTTGTTTGACTTCTCATGGAAAGGTCCAAGTGCTTTGGAAAATAAAATTTCCAGGCAGCTAAGTAGTGACCACATTTTTTAACTTCAACTTCCCAATAAAATGTAAGCTCTTTGAGGGCAGGCACTGTTTTGTCTTTTTTTTTGTTGTTGTTTCCTCAGCACAGTACTCAGCACATAGTAGGCATTTGCTTGTTAATTACCCGATTGATGTACCAACCTAGGGAAATTTGGTTGCAACCAAGTTAGTTGTAGAGTAATGGCTTTTGGGGCCATTATCTGCTGCTATCTGCATCATGGAGGCTCTGATAAAAGCATGGATCCTTGAAGGGCTGACGTAGGCAAGATCACACTAGCTATTCTGTCTGCTATATAATAGTGTTAATGTGGTCGTTTTTAAGCCTATTGTGCCTCTCAGTATCAATCCCCTAAAGCCTGATCTTATGTTCTCTTTCTTTGATCGTTTATAGAACTGTAGAATTAGAGCTGGATGGAAATTTAGAGGTCATCTAGTCAAACTCTCTTTATAAAAAGGGAGAAACTGAGGCACAGAGAGATCATGTCACTTGTCTAGGTTCACATAACCAGTACATATCTGAGACAGTATTTGAAACCAGGTCTCGTTCATATGTAATTCCTTCATCTTTGTTCTTGGTGATGGTACCAACCATGCATTTCATTTGATTTAAATCTGGCCTCAGATAATTACTAGTTGTGTGACCCTGAGAAAGTCATTTAATTTTTTTTTTTGCTTCCATTTCCTCGTCTGTTACATGGAGATAATAACAGCACCTGCCTCCAAGGGTTGTTATGAGGATCAAATGAGATAATAATTGCAAAATATTTATCACTATGTAAATGTTAGCTAATTATTGTAATCATTATCAATTATTATAATTATAGTAAATCAATAATTTTAATTAATTATAACATTAGTTATAATTTATTATTATTATTTATTTCTACAACTAACTCTTCAGCTGTGCAATCTTCACTCTAGCTACTAACTCTGCCTTGATACACAACACTTCTTGTTCATAATTACATAGAACTTTCCTGGCCTTTCTTGACCTCACTCCCACTCTCCACTCAATTCCCTCCTGCCCCACCCCCACCCCCAGACTCGAAAACCCTCTAGGAAGCATTCAATCTGTGCCATGGAGTCTGCTCATCATTAGCCCATGATAAGTATCCTCCTTAGTCTTTCATAGGGAAAAGTCCATAAGGAACAATAAAGGCAAGGGATGAGCTGGATAATTAAATCCCCTTACTACTCTGGCTTCTATGATTTTGTAATTTTGGGAGTCAGGAGACTTCAGACTGAATCTTGTCTTAGAAATTTACTCACCGTAGCATGGTGGACAAGTTTTTTAACTTTAGACTCTCAGTTCTTTCACCTGTAAAGTAGGAATGAGAAGCTTCATGGCATAATGGAGAGAGAAAAGGCCTCAGATTTGGGAAAATCTGATTTCAATCATCACCTGTGGTATATACCATGCAGCAAAATAATTAACCTCCCAGGGCTCTAGCAGCTTCTTAAAATTACAAGTTGTAGAACAGTGGCCAACATGGAAAGATAGAGGGAATTTCATCACCAGAAGTTCCTCACACTCTTTAAGTTCAGGTTTGGACCTTCTCAATCTCCACCCCCAAGATGAAGATAAAAATACCTGTATTACCTTCATTATTTTAAGAAACCTCATTTTAAGACTTAAAGTACTCTACAAATTGGAGCTATTACTACTATATTTCCCCTACATTAGCTGGATTGGTGTTTGCATGTTTCCTTGTCAAAAGACATTTAATAATAGGGCAAGAGGTTGTTTTATACCCCTGTAGTTGCTTTTCTTCAACACATTTGAGAAAGGAGGTGAGCTTAGATTCAGGAATAATTGTTGGTAGGTTACCTAATAATTAAGCATTCTGCAATTTCCTAGAGGCTTAAGTAGTTTTTAACATCATTAAATCTGCTTTGTAGCAAATGCTGTACAGCAAATTATATTAATTAGTGAGTAACTTCTTAAGGGTGAAATGTTTATACAAATCTCATTCTTTTGTATGAATAATAAGAATGGTCAGTAAACTAAACACACTTCATTAGTTGCAGTGAGACTTTTTTTTTCTCTCAATAACTTTTATCACTTGAATTAGCAGTGGCTAAAGGGTTAGTGTGGAAAAAAAATATCCTTAAGGTTATAGAACTTTGTGGGGCAGAGCCAAGATGGCAGCTGGAAAGCAGGGACTTGCATGAGCTCCCTGCTACCAGGTCCCTCCAAAAACCTAGAAAAATGGATCTTAACAAAGTCTAGAGCTGCAGAACCCATGAAATAGGAGAGGGAAGCGGAGCTCCAGCCCAGGACAGCCTGGATGGTCGCTGGGTAAGGTCTATCACATGGAGCTGGGAGCGGAGGGGAGCAAAGCCCAGTGTGGGCTGAGCCTGGACCAACCAGACTGGGAGCCGGGTGGAACAGGCCCTAGATCCCTGAATCAGTGAGCTGTGGCAGTGACCACACTTCCCAACGCACAAACGCCAAAGACAACTGAACAGGTTAGTGGGAAACGCTGCTGGGACAGAGTGAAAGGAGTTCTCAGTTAGGCCACTGCCCCGAGGACAAGGGAGGTGATGCAGCTCTGAGGACAGAACTACAGCTACAGTTGCTTCTGGCCCCAGGCCTACCTGGTGGGAGGAATTAAGTGGGGGATCAGAGCAGGAGGGCAGAGCCTGCTTAAGATCTAAGTTGTGGTTGGGTTGGTGGTTCTTGGGGGAGAAGTAGCACTGATGTGGCAGAGGTTGCTGTGTAGAAATAGCTCTGAAAACAACGGTGCATCACCTCAAACTCGGGGCAAAGTACTCTATACTCTACAAGCAGTCATACCCTGATGAAAAACTCAAGGGTCAAGTAGTTGGGTGGGAACATGAGCAGGCAGTGAAAATGGACTCAGATTCAGTCTCAGACTTTGGAATCTTTCTTTGATGACAAAGAAGACCAAAACACACAGCCAGAAGAAGTCAACAAAGTCAAAGAGCCTACATCACAAGCCTCCAAGAAGAACATGAACTGGGCTCAGGCCATGGAAGAGCTCAAAAAGGATTTGGAAAAGCAAGTTAGAAAAGCAGAGGAAAAATTGGGAAGAGAAATGAGAGTGATGTGAGAAAACCATGTAAAACAAGTCAATGACTTGCTAAAGGAGACCCAAAAAAATACTGAAGAAAAGAACACCTTAAAAAATAGACTAACTCAAATGGCAAAAGAGCTCCAAAAAGCCAATGAGGAGAAGAATACCTTAAAAGGCAAAATTAGCCAAATGTAAAAGGAGGTCCAAAACACCACTGAAGAAAATACTACCTTAAAAATTAGATTGGAGCAAGTAGAAGCTAGTGACTTGATGAGAAATCAAGATATTATAAAACAGAACCAAAGGAATGAAAAAGTGGAAGACAGTGTGAAATATCTCATTGGAAAAACCACTGACCTGTAAAATAGATCCACGAGAGATAATTGAAATATTATTGGACTATCTGAACACCATGATCAAAAAAAGAGCCTCGATATCATCTTTCAAGAAATTATCGAGGAGAACTACCCTGATATTCTAGAGCCAAAAGGTAAAATAGAAATTGATCACCTCCTGAAAAAGATCCCAAAAAGAAAACTCCTAGGAATATTGTTGCCAAATTCCAGACCTTCCAGATCAAAGAGTAAATAGTGCAAACAGCCAGAAAGAAACAATTTGACTGTTGTGGAAACACAATCAGAGTAACACAAGAACTAGCAGCTTCTACATTAAGGGATCGAAGGGCTTGGAATGTGATATTCTGGAGGTCAAAGGAGCTAGGATTAAAACCAAGAATCACCTACCCAGCAAAACTGAGTATCATGCTCCAAGGAAAAATATGGATTTTCAATAAAATAGAGGACTTTCAAGCTTTCTCAGTGAAAAGACCAGAGCTGAATAGAAAATTTGACTTTCAAACATAAGAATTAAGAGAAGCATGAAAAGGTAATCAAGAAAGAGAAATCATAAGGGACTTACTAAGCTTGAACTGTTTTGTTTACGTTCCTACATGGAAAGATGATGTGTATAATTCATGACACCCCAGTATTAGGGTAGCATAAAAAATAAAATCAAATTAAGGGACGAGAAAGGAATTTATTGGGATAGGGGGAAAGGGAGAGACAGAATGGGGTAAATTATGTCACATAAAAGTGGCAAGAAAAAGCAGTTCTGTTGAGGGGTAAGAGGGGGCAAGAGAGGGGGAATGAATGAATCTTGCTCTCATCAGATTTGACCTGAGGAGAGAATACCATACACACTCAATTGGGTATCTTACTCCACAGGAAGGAAGGAGGAATGAGATAAAAAAGGGGGGATGATAGAAGGGAGGGCAGATAGGGGGAGGAGGTAATGAAAAGCAAACCCTTTTGAAAATGGACAGGGTCAAGGGAGAAAATTGAATAAAGGGAGATATGTTAGGAAGGAGCAAAATACAGTTAGTCTTTCACAACATGAGTATTGTGGAAGGGTTTTGCATAATGATACACATGTGGCCTATGTGGATTTGCTTGCCTTCTTAGGGAGGGTAGGAGGGCAGGAAAAAGGGGAGAGAATTTGGAACTTAAGATTTTAAAAGCAGATGTTCAAAAAAAACATTTTTGCATATGACTAGGAAATAAGATATACAGGCAATGGGGCATAAAAATCTATCTTGCCCTACAAGAAAGTAAAGGAAAAGGAGATGGGGGGGGAGTGGGGTGACCAAAGGTAGGGTTGACTGAGGAATGTGGTAATCAGAATATATACCATCTTGGAGTGGGGGGAGGGTAGAAATGGGGAGAAAATTTGTAATCAAACTTGTGAAAATTAATGCTGAAAACTAGAAAAATTAAATAATTATTTTTTAAGAGTGAAGGCAAAATTATATAAAATTTAAAAAGAGAAAACTCTCCTCTTGAAAAAAAATTGATTATAGAACTTTGGGACTAACTGAGTAATATAGAAGGTGTCAAGGAGGCATGGGAAGGGGAGGCCGGTGTAGTCCAAGAGGAGGTGGATAGGCATGCCCCTTTGAGTGTAACAAACAACGGACTCATATACTACTATGAATTAAAATCAATGGGAGTAGGACCTGTGTGTAGGGTTTTTGTTGCATGAGGATGTGGTGCTGACATGGATATCTAGGTGTGAGAGATGATTTTCAGTGAAGTTTCCTTATTGCTAACAAACCACACCTTGCTAGACCAGTTTAATCTTGTTCTGCCAGGCAGTAACTGAAAATAACATGGGTACTCTCCTGATTGGGTGCCCCCAAATTGGGTAAAAGGATATGGAGGATTGAAATATCACGCTATAATAGATTAAGGCTCTTTTGTTAATTAAGATTGAAGCCCTGCTTTTTGGTAGGTTAGAGTTCTCAAACTATGAATAATTATGCTAATGAAGGATGGTAGGCTGCAACTTTCCAATAGAAAAAACCCATTTGGAATTGAAATGCTTTGGGCCCATTTGCTAACTCTAGAAGGAAGATTGTGAGCTCACTCTAGTAAGCAGGAGTAGAGTGAGGCAGGGATCTAGGGGCTGGATTAGGATAAGGATAAAAGAAGCCTGCGAGCTTCCACAATTTGTACTCCCTGCCGCCACTGCTTGAGCAACTGGGGCTGTGCCCCTTCTCATGAGAAAGAATAAAGACCTTTTCTGATCTCTGATTCAGACTCCGAGCTGTAGCACACAATTTCTAAGCTGTAGCACACATAGGGAAAAAATGGTGATTGACGGTCTTGTCCACTATCATTCTCAGGTTTTGAGCTATTGAGCCCAAGGGAGGTACAGCATTCGACTTTTGGAAAATGAAATAATGTACCCACGCTGTTACTGAATTCTGGCCCCCAACCTAATGTTAGTATGACCTGCTTCTCTGTGGGCATTTGGACAGTTTAATTAGACCCTCCCCCATCTGAGATAAATGTCTATGGTCTCCCTAGTATTGTGTCTGTGGGGGGTCCTGGTTGTATCTTTCTAGGATTGAGGAAATAGTAGGTATGCATGCTCAGGGTACTAAGCAATACCAGGCAAGGTACAAGTGTGATCCTCCATGTCATTTCTCTGTGCTTCATTATACGCTTCATAATGCTTCATTGCTCCCCCATTCTGGCCCTCGTGGCCCCTAGATTGAACTAAAAATTCCTCAGTTTGTACCAGGAATCCAAGAAATGCCTTACTTTGGTCTGAGAACTTCTTGTACTCGGCAACTGCTCCTATGATAGGTGTGTCCATCCGCTGTGACCACCAAGTCTGCAACTACTGTCAATTTCTGCTTCCTACAGAAAGTTACCAGTCTTATAATGAGATATACTGCAGCAATATAACTATTCTAGTGACTGTACTCTAGCTATTTTGTTTTAGTGTGGTTTATAGCTCTCCCCAACAGGAGCACAAAAAGTGCATAGGAACACCTCCTAAAGACCTCTGATTTGTCCCTCTGTCAAGGCAATTTAATTCAATTTATCCCCTCTCTGCCTCATGTTTCAGCTACATAAAACTACATTAGCTACATAGTCAGTATTCCCCACTACATTTTTTTTTAATTGGGGAAAATTTCTTGAACCCCTTTCATTGTACTTGTCAATGGAATTTCTAAGGCTGATAACTTTCCTGACTAGCCAAGTCAATACAAATTACCAAGAAAAGCCCTCATATACCCTGGACAGGAGGTGTGCGCGTGCGCGCGCGCGCGTGTGTGTGTGTGTGTATGTGTATTGAACGCCTTTGGCATTAGGGCGAATTTTGTGTACCTCTTCTCAGAATTATATTATGTTGAAATCAATTTTTTATGCAAGTATATATTCATATTACATAAACAAATATCCTTCTCCACTTACTTGAGAAAGGTTTTGAATACTCATTTTTAACACCTTTAAAAGCTTAAATACAGTTATCTCCTACTTTCAGGATAATCATTTCCAGCAAGGGTATCTATAAATTAAACTTCCTAAAATGAACCCAGTTTCCCCATTGAACTTATAAAATAAAAACACATTAGCATGCAAAATGTTCCTTGACAGATTGAGGTAAAAACTTTGAGCCTGTAAGAGTTTAAGATGGTAGCTTAGTTTGTAATATTTTGAGTACCAGGAATTCTTCTATGAAATTCATGTACCAACATTTATAATTTAAGAAAACATTAAATTTCAATTAGAAGTTAGTGAAAAAGATCTATATATATATATTTGTAGTCATGCAGTGTTTTATTTTAAAAGGCATTAAAACTAACAGAGAAAATATTTATAAATGGTTTAAAGAAGCATAATATTTTTCTAGAAGTAAAATATATAACTTATATCACTTATGTTTTATTGTGTTATGTCATTTTTTCTGCATCCAAACTAATAGACCCTTAAGTTCTATCCACACCCCAAGTTAAGAACCTCTTGCCCAAGAGATCCATCTGAATGGTGAGGGTTACAGCTGATGACCACCACCAGGAATCCTTCTGGGTCAGCAAATGTTCATATACTTGTTAAGTGATAGTGTACCCCAGCCTGCTTCTGCCCACAAGCTTTCTCTCCCCTGGTTATCAGATCATTGTCAATTTTATTTTATTTTTTGAGATCTCAGTCATCTAAGATTCAAAGTTATATAGAATTATTGGAAGAATGTCTGTGTCTAAGAGATAGCCATTTCTTTCTGGAAGTGGGTTGGGTTTATTGAGAATGCCTCATAATTTCCTAAATGAAATCCAAAATTCATATGTAGATTCATCTCATTGGTTATCTTCACCATCTTCCCAAAATTAAGCGACTGATTGAACAGTTTAACTGGTTGTACCTTCACCTGCAAGTAATGATCAACATATTCGTATTTATCATGCATATGATTTTTTTTGGTGTAGACCATGAGGCAAAACTCTGAGGACTCCGGGATTTTCTATAATTAGTACACATCCATTTACAAAGAAGTCTGTGGAAAATCTCATGATTTGTTCTATAGGAAATCACTATTCCATTTGGGTTCTATTTTGGACCTTTTTTCCGATACTGTAAGAATTAAACATCTCCTTGTTTTAAAATTTAGTTGATGTTGCTAACAAAGACATTACTGTGGTCGCATCCATCAAGAGGTCTTTTGTGACCTCATCATATACTAAGGAGACACCATGTTGGAAGAGAAAATTTTCTAATTATTTATTCTATAATCATTGAATAATAGAGTAAAATGTTATATTCTTTACACCTTTCAGCCATTTGTGTGATTGATGATACAGTCTGATTTAGACTATATGTATATGTGGAGGATTTATGGTTTCGTTAAAATATGATGTAAGAAGTCCCAATAGCAGCATAAATCACAACCTTTCTATATCTTAGAATGCACAGTCCTCATGGACTGCTTGAGGAATTGAGATGTATAGCAACTTGTTCAGGAAGACACAGGTAGTAAGTATCAGACATAAGAAATGAAACAAGATTTTCATGGCCCCAGGTCCAGCACTTTACCTACAGTACCTGAGGCAAAAAAAGGTTGAGTGACTTTCCCAGTGTCTGAGACTGGATTTGAGCTCATGTTTTCCTCACTCCAGACCCAGCATCTTATTCACTATACCACCTAACTGCCCACAACAAACAAATAAATAAGTAGGTTAGATAGATAGATGGGCATGTGAATGAATGAATATATGGAGAAATAAATAAATGAGCGAATGAGCAAACAAAAAATAAGTAAAATATATAAACATATAATATAATCATATAATGTACTATATGAAATTTAGCATATGTGTATTATATACTACACATGGGTATATATATATATTGCATATGATATATAAGCAGATCATTTCATAATCTTTTCAAATAGATGATAATATAGACATAGGGATCAAAGTTTTTGATGTACTCTCAATTGCTTTTTTCTTATAAACAACATTCATAATTTTTTACCTAATTGTTTAATCTCTTTCTCTGCTTCAAGTGCCTTATTGCTTTCAAAATTGTGTTTTGTCCAACTTCTCTGTCTATCTTTGTATTTTTATAGTGCCATTTGTACTTCTTACAGAACACCAAAAGATACAAGAGACCCAATGTTGTGATTTCATGATTGTTGATGAAGAACATAATATTTCAGAAATGTTGACACATATGTTCCATTTACATCTGTTTGTTGTCCTATTTCCAGTTCCATTTTTAAATGTTCCTGACATGATCTGGCTTAATTAAGCCTTGTGCCAAATTTTCATCAACCTTTTTCCTCCTCCATTTTTCCTTGGTGTTTTATGAGCTGATACTCCTCATAATCTTCTACCATCCTCCTCTGTAAGGCTCTACAAATTAATTTAGATTTTAATCCAGTGTTATCCTTGGCTATTATCTCTCTTTGCCTGGGAAGGAGATCAAATGTTTCCTGGCTGAAGCAGCCTCTGAGGTCTTTTGGCCTCTTCATTGTGGAAATTACCTTACTTCAATTTAACTTTATAGGAAATGTTGAGAGTCTATGAACATGTCTTTCACTTGTTCCATTTTCCTTCCTTTTTGTTTGTCAGTCACCTATTCAAAAAGCTCAGGGTCAAATTATTTTAATTGTTTGGGCCTATCTTCTTCATATCTTTAGCTTGTTTTATAATATTGTGGTGATTTTGACCCTTTTGTTAATGAATTAATGGTCAGGTTTTATAAACTATAAATCCAGAAATGACTCCCACATTGGTAACTAGTCATTTTCTGTTGGTTAAAATAAATGACATAGTATTCTATAGAAAGAACTGTCCCCCTAATCAGAAAGACCTAGGATGGTTTACATCCCTTCTCTGACACATATTTATTATAGGACCCTGGACAAGTCATTTATCCTCTTACTGACTGTTATAAGTCTCCAAGGACACAGGCTGTAGTGGAGGTGCCAAAACTATATCTGAAAAGGAAGTTTCCTTACCAGGAGTTTCTTACACCAAAGAAATCACACAGATTAGGGGTAGTAGGACAAGTAGTAGTCTAAATAATCTTTGTATTCAATAATTTCTAAATATTGAACCATATTTTATAACAAATATTTCACTCTTTATCCACATTTGAATTGAAGTCATCAAGTATTAAGGTATATTAATAACACTAATGAAGAAGAAGAAGAAGAAGAAGAAGAAGAGGAGGAGGAGGAGGAGGAGAACTAGTATTTATGTAGTACTTTATATTTGAAAAGCACTTAATTTTTACAATAACACTGTAAAGTAGGTGTTATCATTATCCCAGTTTTAGAGATGAAGAAAGTGAGGCAGAGTGCTTAAGTTACTTGCCTAGGGCAATGCAGTTGGTAAATGCCTAAGCAGAATTTGAACTCAAGACTTCCTGACTGCAAGTCCAGGAACTTATTCACTGCACCACTTAGATGCATATTAAATTCATTTAGAGAATGTGATGATTCATAAGCTATAATTATCATGATGTAGTTGTCAGAATTTGCCAATTGGAAGCTTACAAATGCAGAGACGTCCTAGGCCTTTAGATGGGTATTTCCTAAATTGATCATAAAACTGCTGTAGAATTGTGTGTTTGTAGGTAGGAAAACTAGATATTTGAGGTTGTAGGCAGCATGAGATTATTATAGAAAGATAACTAAATGTGGAACCAAGATAGAATTGTGTTTAAATCTTGACTCTGAAAATGTATGGTTAACTAACAGTGTGAAGAAGTGTTACAGTGGTGCAGCTAGGTGGCCCAGTAGAGAGAATGCTGGGCCTGGAGATAGAAACTTTCATCGTTCTCCCCTTCGTTCCCTCCCTCCTTCTCTTCTCTCCTTCCTTCCTTCCTTCACTCCCTCCCTCCCTCTTTCGTTCCTTCCTTCCTTCCTTCTTTCTTCCTTTCTACTATTTGTTGTATAAGCATATATTCAAAATCTGTCAATACAGTGCAGAAAATCCTCTATTATATTTTGTAAGGTAGAGTGAGATTCAAAATTAAGTATGGCATAATCTCTGTTCTCAAGGAATTTGTAGTCTGAAGGTGATATGATTGCTCTTAACTCTCCAAATAAAGGCTGAGTAGTGAGATGGCTTGATTTCAAGAGTGTTGGTAAATCTCCACAGGCCTTCCACAGGGCTATGGAAATCCCTCCATCAGGAAAGGCCTCAGAAGTACTAGAAGTGGGAGAATACAGATGCCAAAATCGCTTTATCAGAGTAAGAAGATGGTATCCTATGTAGGACAGTTTCTGAGACAATGAGGAAGAGAAGAGTAATTTTGTGTGGTGATAGAGTCAGGAGTGTGAAAATTTTCATGAGTAAGACAGGGCCAGAGAATCCTCAGATACTGAGGCAGCCAGGGGCCAACATAAGACTCATCACTGGAGAGAAATGCCAAAAAATGTAGGAGTGAAAGCCTTCAAATGAAATAGACAAAGTTCAATACCTCCCCAAACACTCCAAACATACTCCCTAGTACCAACATTGGCCCCTAATTACCTGTTTTTCCCCCTTTTTCTCCCCCACCTCTATCATTTATTTTTTTTCTCCCCACCCCAGCCAAACACATTCTCTGGCATCCGTATCTTCACTGCTGAGGACCAATACCTTCCTCACCATGGCAGGTTTTCTTTTCCTAGTGTCTCCCTTGAAAGGATAATAGCAGTATTTTCATTGGAGCTCTTGCCATGTGATCAAAGCATAGCTCAGGAAATAGAGTTTCTCAAAAGCTGTTTACATTAAATCTCTTATTTCACCCGCTGGAGCATTCTGAGAGAACCCACTGCTCCTCCACTCCCCAGAGCCAATATTTCAGTTACCTGTGTATTATGAGTAAGACTGAAGCCAAACAGACTTCAAAACCCTTCATGTTAGAAAGAAAACATAGCTGCCCTTAGGTCAAAATTTTCCCTTCTGTACTCTTGTCACCCTCCCCTAGCCTTGAAGTAAAATATATATGAAATCCTTGAAGTACAAACTCTCACTGGGGGTTTAATTCACCAACAATTTTATAGATGGAAGGAGCAATGTATGTACTTATATGTAAGGTCGTTAGTATTATCAATATTATTTATGCCTGTTTATATAGTACATTTCAGTTCACAAAGCACCCAATATCCCATAATGCAGGAAGTAGAAATATTATTGTCCCCAGTTTTCAGATAAGGAAACTGAGGCTTAGCAAAGCTTAGACAACTGGTTTTGGTGTAGTGAATGTATTAAAAAAAAACAAAATTAAAGCATATTAGATAGGGATTCAAAAGATTTAAACACAACTCCCTTTGGAAACTCTCAGTGAATGTGAGGAAGTCATGTTACTATTCTGAGACTCAGTCTTCTAACCTGCAAAATAGACATGAAAACATTTGTACACTCCACATCATAATCTATCTTGAGAAAAGTGTTTTGTAACTTCTCAATTCATAAATAAAGACATACTTTAATTAAATGAAAGGCACTTAGCTTGATGGACAAAATAATGGCCGTCTAATCATGAAGATGTGGCCTGAAATCCTGCTTCTGGCAACCAATTTCCCCACCCTGGACCCCAGACTACTTGATCAGTTATAGACAGGTTTTTAATCAACATTTGCTCAAGGTCACAAAGCTATTATTTGACTTAAGCTAGAATTTGAACATAGGCAGTTTAATTTCAAACCGAATCCTCTTTCTATTATACAATGCTGTCTTTAAATATCCTCGTTACTATATTTTAATATGTAAGGATTATAATTTCTGTACCAGAAAGCTTGTAACATTTCTATTGATGCCTCTGAAATAAGTATTTCGAAGACATTTTAAAATTCCCCTTAATTATTGACTTCCTGTATTTATGTCTTTCACCTCAGTATTATGTTTCAAAGAGCTCTCTGCCATGTGTTTCCAAGACCTTGAATAGATATTTCCTCCATCTTAGTGGCTTTGGGAAGAAGAGACTGTACTGAATTATCTTGTTTTTTATCCTCTCCTCCTGTGGCCCATTTTTTGGCAAGTACAAGGCCTTATATCTTCCTCCCTGTGGGATTAAGGAGGAGTGTGAAGGACTATATTGCTGGGACCTCCCGGCTCTCCCACACTGAAAATGATTTAAAAGTAATAGCGTCAGAGTTCCCAGAGTTAACGGCACCCCTGCCAACCACTGTGTAAAAGGAGAAAGATGGATGTTTTACACACTAGCCCCTAACCTCCATTTATGTAAAGTGCAGCACATTCTTTTTCAAAATCACCAGGGAGTAATGTTTATTGAATTGAATCAAGTCAAACAAAAGAATAGGTACACAAACAAAATAAACTATTAAATACAAATTATTGAGACAGATGAAATCATTTAATTCATTCAGCAAACATCTATTAGTCATCTGCATTGTGTCAGGCACCATCCAAGGCACAAAGAATACAAAACCAAAATAATCCTTGCCCTCAAAGAGCTTACATTCTCTTGGGGAAAGGGACAGGTTCACAGATAGGGAAAAAACAACGTATGTACAAAGAATTTTTTTGGGGGGAGAGGACGGGGCAAGGGGGAAGAATACTAGCAATTAGAGGGAGCAGGATTAAAAAATGTTTATATAAGAAGTCAATTCACACACATACAAATTAGGCCTCTGGTACTTATTTTTAAATTAATTTTTATTCTTATATAGTTTGGGTTTTTTTTTTGGGGGAGGGCAATTGGGGTTAAGTGACTTGCCCAAGGTCACATAGCTAGTACACGTGTCAAGTGTCTGAGGCCGGGTTTGAACTCAGGTCCTTCTGACTCCAGGGCCAGTGCTCTATTCACTGTGCCACCTAGCTGCCCTATTCTTATATTTTTATATTACCTATATTTTCCACTATAAGTTTTTGCCTCATCTCCTCCTAGAGATGCATACTTTATTTTAAAATGATTTTAAAAGAAAAAGAGTTCCACATATCAAAAAAAAGTCTTTATACTTGGTATACTTGTATATTTTTTTAGAAAGTATACATTTTTTAATGCTTTATAAAAATAAATTTTAAAGGAAAGAAATAAAGTTCCAATGTATCAAAAAATTTGGGGCTATATGAAATCTCCCATAGGCAACACCCCCCACTTCTGCAAAAGAACAGGGGAAGATGTCTTCTCACATCTCTTCTTTGGGGGCCACATGTGGTCATTGTCATGTCAAAGCATTTATCTTTAATTATGTGATAATTGTTTTTGCCATTTGCATTGTTGAGGCCATTGTGTGTGTGTGTGTATGTGGGTGGTATACATACATACATATGTGTGTATACACATACATGTATTTAGATATGCATATATGTATTTTCCATTTATTCTTCCTTTTCTCTCAATTCCTATGTCATCTTATGCTTTTCTGTGCACCTCATGTTCACCATTTTAAGAATATAGTAATATTTTGTTAGATTCATGGTCCCTAGTTTATTTATTATTTTGTGATCTAGAGACATCTATTTTGTTTCCAGTTTTTGCTACTACTACTACTACTACTCCAAAAATGAGATTGATGTAAATATTTTGGCGTGAATTGAGACTTTTTTTTCCATCTTGTATTTCCTTATCTGGTTACAGAGTCTCTACTAATCTTATAAAGTGTTTTATCACAAATAGGTTTAAGATTATGTAAAAAGTAATACAGTCTATCAACATCCTTTGGTCCTACAGAGTATCTCTGTGAGTATAATAACTGAACTAGATGTCATTCGGGAGCAAGAGATGTCTGAAGTTCAAAGATCTGGCATCTCCAGGGTTATTGCAGTAGCTAACATAGGCCCAATACCCTGTAGACAGCATGAGCCAGCTATCTGGACAGGTGCCAGATTTCTCTCTCTTTCTGCTAAAAGCAGAGTAGCTGGTAAAATTGTTCCCATGCTTTGGTGATATTTTTATTCTTCAAAACATGGAGGAAACCAACTTTCAGATGTCTTGTTTTTTTCTTTACCTGAGGTTCAGTTTAAGTGCCTCAATTTGCATGTGTCTTCCCAGATTCATTAGGTTGCAGTGTTCTTTCTCCCCTCAAAAATCCCTAGAGCTCTTTTATGGCACTCATGTTTAAAGTATCCCATCATTCATAACATGCTGCAGCCGACTCACAAAAGCAGGAAAGATCAGAGTAGGATGAGGGAGAACTCCCCTGCCCTCCCCTCCCCTCTCCCCCTTTCCTTCCCACTAATTACCAAATAATGTATTGAAATATAGATCTCGAAATATTTTTTTAAACTTCTTAGACCCAAAGTTTACAACCCTTCCTATTGTGTTTAAAGGTTATAAAGTATTTTATCTACATTATTCATTTGATCCTTCATTCAAATGCATTAACAAACAGGAAAGATTTAGCAATTAAATGTGCTTGTCTTTGACAAGGCTCTTTTAGTTACTCTTTCTAGCCCCCATTTTCTACATTTTCTACATTTGGAAAAGTATAATCACAAAATCATAAAATCCACTAATGTGGAGTTAAAAACATGCTTTGATTGTTTCAGAACACAAATGGTGTTCAATTCAGTATAACATCATTGTCTTCATCAATTTCATTAAATAAGCATTTATATGTTGGCAAAGCACTTTACAACTATATCTCATTTTATTTTCACCACAATCCTAGGAGGTATGTGCCATTACTTTTTCCATTTTGCAAATGAGGAAAGTGAAGCAGAAATTATATGACTTACCCAGGAGCATGCAGCTAATAAGTGTCTGAGGTCACATATAAACTCAGATCTTCTTGACTCCAGAGCTAGAGCTCTATTCACTGTACCACCCAGCTGTCTAATCTGAATAAGTATAATCATTATAGTAGCATTCATAGATTACATATTTATATAAAGTTAAGTATATTAATAAATGATGATAAGTTGTTGTTTAGTTGTTCTAGTTATTTGTGACTCTTCAAGACCACATTAGGTGCTTTCTTGTCAAAGATACTGGAGTGAACTCACAACATTCTTACTCTTAGCCCAACAGTCTATCCATTGAGCCACCTAGGTGCCTAGGGCTATTGTTGTAACAATGATTTTGCTACCTTTCCTGCATCAGTAATCAAGGTGGGACTTTCTTTTGTTGTTTTCTCTTTTAGCACTCATTTAATCAAGTGCCCTTGAAGATTCTGACCTTTGTTTCTTTGATTGAATCAGGAGTCTTTGATGACCTCCTTGCTTCAAGGGAAAGCCTGGTTTGCATGGGTTTGAGTGACTTGTTTGTGATGCCAGTGGCTTTTATTAGGCCACCTGGATTTGAGGCGCATGTTTGTGATGCTTTTAGGTCAGCTGGGGTTGAGTGGCATGTTGTGATGTCCTTTGTCCCTGAATAGAATATATAAGATCCAAGGTTAGCATTTTCCCTTGGGGCTCTCAGTCACCGGAAGAGTGGCACAGGACTGTGGGCAGCAATTTTAAGAGCCCCCGGCTTGTAAACCCAGATGTTGATGCTTTTCTGGTAACTATGAATTGTGATTTGGTCTGTTTATATTATGTATGTTTTAAATTTATTTGTATTTGCTCTGAAGCTCAGGTTGCTGGCTTTTTCTCCTGAACTAAGTGAATGATATTTGTATGTTGGATTAAAGTGGGATTGTTAACCCCTTAAAGTTGCTTTCCTTAGTAAAGTAGATCAAAAGAACCTGTGTTAGTGGTCTTCCGTGTGCTGGTTGTTGTTGGTTTTACACAGCCACAGCAGCTGCTAGCCAGATTGTTATTACATTTCCCTGAAAATTACATGCCTCAAACAGGTACTGAGGTAATAAGATCAATAAATGGAAAGAATACTAAATGTTGGCCAATCCAACTCACTCAATTTACAAATGAGGAAACTATTAAATTAGCCTTTATCTCTACAGTTGAATCAATTATTCAGAAAACAATGTTCTGGGTTTGAAGGAGTGAAAAAAAATAGATTTTGAGTCTATGTTAAAAGGGCACAATTCCTCAGTGACCAAATAATGTATAGCAAGAGACAAGAGAAATATTTCTATATATAAAAATTGCTTCAGATTAACATGTAAGAGATAATTCAATGAATTAAACACTATTTTTCTTCCTCAGATCCAGTAGAAGATTTTTGGACTCTAAGCCCTTCGTGTTAACTTTCCAAATCACTTAGCATCACCTGAGTCAGCGTTTCATCTCAAATGTCAGTCTAGTTCAATGAACAAGCAAAATGGTTTATTTATAAGCCACTTACTCACTAGGGATCCAGGGTGAGCCTTTCCCATGTGAAGTGAATAGAGGTCAATGTGTACAAATATAGCCTCAATAGAAAATGTAGTGACATTATTTTCATGGGCAAGTTGGTGTGCACTCTGAATTATTCTTGAATTGAGGGCTCAAATTTCTTGGAGGAGAATACCCAACCTTGACTCATGAAACTGAAATTTAATTTTCTTTGCCAGGAGTGAGATCAGTTCTGTTTACTAGAGAATAGATTTTCCAGTTGGAGAAAGAAAAACAGTCATAAAACATGTTGTGGCAACATCACCAATTCAAATTTGATTTCTTTTGTTGCCGCTTAATAGATTTGTGTCGATTTCCTCATCTACAAAATGGGAGCAAACATACCAGAACAGTTGCTTAAGGTGTTTGTGACACTGGAAAATAAAGTGCTGCATAAATATCATGCAGAAGAGGTAGAGAATTTTATGTGGCAAAGGGATTGGGTTTATTCTGCTTGCCATCAAAAAGACAGAATTTTGATAGAACCAATGTCATTTGGAAGTAGATTTTGGCTCAAAATAAGGAAGACCTTCCTAATTGCTCTGAATAATATGTCTCTGCTAGTGGTAAATTCCCCATTGCTGAAGCTCGTCAGGTGCAAACTGTTGGTCAACTGTTGGGAGGTTTTGGAGGGGATTCATATTAATGGTGAGGAAATGGACTAGATGAACTCTGAGGTCAATGCGAAAGCTGAGATTCTCTGATTCTATGTAAGGTGGAATTTTCTTTAGTGTTGATGGGAGATGAAGAAATGAAGGCTTTACTCCTCTTTTTTCTGCAGAGCAGTGCCTCTTTGGATTAGATTGATTTTGAAAATGGACATACACATTGCTTCCACCTCAATTCCATGAAATGTCTGCATTTAGTCTGTAAGGCAGAGCATCATTCTTAACCACTTAAATATAGTTGCTGATAAGGGTCTGTTCTATGGGGAAATATGATAGGACATTTGGTGTTACAAATATCCATGGGCTGCTGTGTTGCTAGTGCTTTGATTTGACAGCATCAAATAGGATCCCAAATTTCAAGGACTAAAATTATGTCATCAATTTTCTTTCCTTCCCTTTTAAAGATACCTGAATAGTGAGCTCAGATAACACTGCAGCACTTTTAGCTTGCTGTGTTGATTTCTTTTTGTCCTTGGAAGTGGCTGTATTTTATTATAACTCCCAAATAACGAAGGCAACAGAGAAACCACTGAAAAATCTCAATAAAGAAAACAGCATAATGAGGTTTACTTAATGGTGATGATGATGATGGTGTGAGGAAGATAAAAATGGGGATATCAATAGTGATGATGCTGAAACAGATGGAAATGACCATGAAAAGACACTGATAATACTTATTATAACATTAACAGCAACATAGGAAGCAATACTCATTTGAATAATGACACCAGAAGAATGATACCTGATAAATGCTTGAATGATTACGTTAAGATCCTATTGCTTCCATGTTATCTAAGAACATTACAGGTTATCCTGGCAGAAATATGTATTCGAAATGTCATAAGAGTTATAGATTTCATTAATAATATTAATAATTCACATTTATAACGTAATGTTTGCAAAGTGCTTTACATATGTGATCTCATTTGATACAATAATTATGTGAGGTAACTACTATTGTATCTCCATTTTACAGATGAGGAAACTAAGGCTCAGAGAAGGTAAATTACTTCCCATGGGTTCCATGGTTAATATGTAGCTAATGAAAGATTTGGGTTAATTTCTAAGTCTAGAGTTCCAGTCCTACTGACTTTTCTTAATATGATGTCATTGAGTAATGAAATATTCATAGTGTCATTAATCTCTATTTTATATATGGAGGAATTGAAAGACATAGCATGACTTACCTAAGGTCAGATAGCTAATATATGTCAGAGCTAGGACTTAAGAACTGGGTCCTGACTTCAAATCCAATATTCTTTCAACCATACCATATTGCCCTAAAGTTGCTGCCTATGAATATTTACTAGACTCCCTCATCCTTTAAACACCACCACCACCACCACCACCACCATAAAATTTGTTCTACCATCCTCTCAAGATACCATTAATTTTCTTCTCCTCCATTTAAAAAATTCTTATCTTGTAAGAAATTAACATCTCTACTTCCTCTCCTCCCATTAACTTTTAAACATTTTGTCATCTGCCTTCTGCTTCCACCACTTACTCAAATTTTTTCCCTCATAGACTATCAAGGATTAAATTATTTTTTTAAATGTCTTTAACTCCTTTGCATTATTTAATACTGTTTATAAGAGAATGGGAAAGAAAGATCTCTTCAAGAAAATTAGAGTGAAAGTTTAATGTAAAAATGGGCATGATAAAGGACAGAAATGAGTTAACAGGGGATTAAGAGAAGCAAAGGAGGTTAGGAAAAGGTGAAAGGAATGCACAAACTACACAATAAAGATCTTAACATCACTGATAACAATAATCACTGATAAACACTGTGGTGTGTTCACTGTTCTAGATTCAAACGTTCTGGATAATGAAGTCAAGTAGGCCTTAGGGGATTTCCAATAACAAGGCTAGCGGAGATGATGGAATTCCAACTGAGTGACTAAAATCCTAAAAGATGATGCTGTGAAAGTATTGTGCTCAACATGCAAGCAAATTTGGAAAACTCAATGGTGGCCACTGGATTGGAAAAGATTAGTTATGTCCCAATCCTAAGGAAGGGCAATGCCAAAGAATGTTCAAATGGTCAAACAATGTTGCTTCTTTCACATGCCAGTAAGGTTATGCTTAAGATTCTGTGAGCTAGGCTTTAGCAATGTGTGAACTGAGAATTACCAGAAAAGCAGTTGGTTTTTGAAGAGGCAGAGGAATTTGAGAACAAATTACCAACATTTGTTTGATTATGGGGAAGGCCAGGGAGTTCCAGAAAAAAATATTTACTTCTACTTCATTTTCTACACTAAAGTTCTTGACTGTGGATTACAATAAAATGTGCTAAGTCCTCAAAAAGATGAGTGTACCAGATCATATTTCTTCTCTCTTGAAAAACTGATATGGAGGTCAAGAAGCATCAGTTGTAACTGAACACGGAACAACTGGTTGGTTTAATATTGGAAAAGGACTAAGATAAGGCTGTATGTTATCATTTATTTAACTTCTATGCAAAATATGTCATGTGAAATGCCAGGCTGAATGAATCAAAATCCAGAATTAAGGGTGCTGGGGAAAATACCAACAATCTCATATATGGAAATGATGCCATGCGGATGCCAGACAGTGAAGAAAAATTAATAAGCCTCTTGAAGAGGGTAAAATAGGAGTGTAAAAGTTGGCTTGAAGCTTAACATCAAAAATCTAGGATCTTGGCAACTGGTCCCATCACTTCCTGGCACCTGGGGAAGAAATGAAAGCAGTGTCAGATTTTATATTCTTTGGTTCAAAGATCACTGCAGATGGCAACTGCAGCCATGAAGTGGCTTGCTCCTTGAGAGGAAAGCTATGGCAAATGTGGACAGTAAAAAGCATAGATATCAGCTTGCTCTTAAAGGTCTGTATAGTAAAAGCTACGTTTTTCTAGTAGCAATGTATGGCTGTGAGTTGGACCGTAAGGAAAGCTAATTGGGGAAAAATAAATACTAAGTAAATAATAAAAATAATTTTTTTAAAAAAAGGAAAGCAGACTGCTGCAAAATTGACACTTTTTTGAATTGTGGTGCTAGAGAAAACTTTTGAGAGTCCCTTGGACAGCAAGGAGATCAAATCAGTCAATGTTTAAGGAAATTAATTCAGGCTATTCACTGGGAGCTGAACCTTAAATATTTCATCCATATAATGAGAAGACAGGGCCCATTGGAAAAGACTCTGATGTTGGGAAAGATTGAAGGCAAAAGGAAAAGGGGATGGCTGAGGATGGACAGATTTTAAGAGATAGTCGAGGACAGAATGGCCTGGCACACTCTGGCCCATGGGGTCATGAAGAGTTGGACATGATTGATTTACTAAACAACAATAGCGTTTGTTTTCCTGGATACTTTGTCCATCTTGGAGTTTCATAGCTGTTGTCTTCAAGTTGTTCTCCTACATGTCTGACCTCCTTTTATCAGTTGTCATTTTGGGATCATCATCTAGGTTCTACTCCTTAACCCAATGTCCCACAAAATTCTATATAGGCCCTCTTCTCTTCATTCTTTATGCTCTGTCTCTTGTTGATCTCATCAGGTACAACAGGTTTAATTATTATCTCTATGAATATGATTACCAATTCTCTATGTCCAGCCCTCATCTCTCTCCTGAGCAACACTCTTGAATCCCCAAATGCCTGTTATACTTTTCCAACTGCATGTCCTATAGATAACTCAAATATAATATATCATGTCCAAAATGGAACTCATCTTCCTTATTAAACCCAATTCTCCTCCAAACTTTCCCATTTTTACAGCATAGATTTCCTATCCACTAGCCTTCACAAGACCTCTAAAAACAGTATATTAGTAACAAAATTGATACAACGTGCCCATTCTTTTAGTCATTCCAATAAATACCCTCAGTTGTATCTTCAACTCTTGCCTTTCCTTTATATCTTATCATAAACAATCAGGTTCTATATAATTGCTATTAATTTTAGTTCTTTCACCCATACCCTATTTCTTCCATTTATCTTCCTTTTTCCATTCACATGTCCATCACTCTAGTTCAGCCTGTCATGACAGTAGACTTGAAATTAGAATACTGGTTTCTAGCTTTATCATCGCCCACCTGGTCTATTGCATTGGCCTCCTCTGTATCATCTTTATACCTTTGTGCAAGTTTCTCACCTCTTAGAATCCATGGCTTCTATCAAGACTCAGGCCATATATCACATCTGATGAGAATCCTCAAATATAGGTACATATTTTTTTCCTATGGGGACACCGAGAATAGCTATATCTAGTTTAAGTTACTCTGTGGGTTTGTAACCACTAAAAACCCATGATCACAAGCCCTGAATGATATGTTTATTGTTTTCTCTAAAATGCCACAGGACATAATCTATTCAAAGCAACAATATTTAATGAAGTGCTACAGAAAAGACAGGTTTGATAGAACATTGTTCTGAGAAACCTGGGATACACCCTACCACAAATATATGCATAATAAGTAGTAAAAGCATGTATTCACAGCAACCATACATGAAGGATATATACACAAGGGAAACATATGGCTAGGGCATACATATGGAGGGACAACATGTCTGTGACGCTCAGTATCTCTAATAACTTTATCACACAGTTCTCACCGAGATTATTCACTCTTATTTGTAAAATCTCCAATGGGCTTGTCTATCTGTTAGTTCCCACTGGTTTTATAGTAATTACTGAGCATATCATATGAGGATGTTATTAATATATTGTCCCTAGAAGTCTTGTGGTGGCTAATGGATATGAAAACCTTTGCTGGGCATTATTTCTGATGTTCTCAGGTAGTCTCAGCCTGGCTATTTAGAGTATATATTTCTTTGCTAGTTCTCACTGATCTCATGGTTTCTGCTGGATATTAGCTTGTTACTACATTGGTCTCTGGTGGTCTAGTAATGGCTACTCGATGTGTGGTCTCAACTGGGCATTGATCTCTCTTAACAGCTTTTTGACTTCATCTTTTCAAGGTCACCTTCCAGCCATCCTAATTCCAGTCTAGTAGGATGGAGTGCCAAGAAGTTCTTCATGATAATAGAAGGCTGTTTGTAACACACAGAATTAAATAAATATAGTCTCATAGTGTTCAGTAAACCCAAAGATACCAATTACCGGAGAAAGGACTCATTATTTGAGAAAAATGCTGGGAAAACTAGAAAGCAGTCCATCTGAAATTGGCTTTACACAAATACATCCCATCCTATCTCAAGATAAGTTCCAAATAGATCCATGACTTAGATATAAAAGGTCACATCATGTTAAAAAAAATAGAAGAACAAGGAAGAACATACCTTTCACAACTATGCTTAAGGGGAAGAGTTTATGACCAAAGGATAGGAAAAAATCACTGAAGATAAAATGGACAATTTTGAGGATATAAAATCACAATGTTTTTGCACAATCAGGATTAATGCAGTTAACATTATAAGGAAAATAGTTAACTGGAGGAAACTTCTTGTAGCAAATTTCTCTGTTAAAAGTCTTATTTTCAAAGTTTATAAGAAACTGACTCAAATTATAAGAACAAGAGCCATTCTTCTAGAGCTGAATGGTCAAAGGATGTAAACATGTCTTCAGGATAAGTAACCCAAATCATCAATGGAAATCATGAAAAAATTGTTGCAAATCATAAATAATTAGATAAATGTAAATTAAGGTATCTCTGAGTTTCTCTTCACATCCATTAGATTGACAGAGAACAGAAAATTAAAATGACAATTATTGGAGGGATTGCAGGAAACTTTTCACTCTCTTTCTCTATGTAGCTATGCAGTTGCTAAATCTTGATTTTTCTCTATGCACAACATTTATCATACCCAACTACTTTTGTGCTCAGAATCATGACCTTAATTCAAGACCTTATCAGTTCTTCCCTAGGTTATTTTAATGGTCTCCTGTTTGATCTTTCTCCCTCTAGTTACTCCCTAACTCCAGATGTTCCATTATGCAGATGCCAACCTGATTTTTCCTTAAGTTTAGATCTGACCATGTCACTCCTCTACTTGTAAATTCCAATTGCTACCTCCTTTATTTAGCTTTTAATACCTTTCACAACCATGACCTTAATCTATCTTTCTATCTCTTTGTCACTGCTTCTCCTCCAGCACTCTGCAATCCTTCCACAGTGTCTTTTTCCCCTCTATTCCTCACATACACTGCTCCAACTTCCAAATATATGTCTTTATTCTAATTGTCCCTCATTCTTGGAATGTACTTTCTGCTTTATAAAATCTCTCTCTCTCTCTCTCTCTCTCTCTCTCTCTCTCTCTCTCTCTCTCTCTGTCTCTGTCTCTCTCAGAGGTAGTTCAAATATCATCTTCTACATGGAAGCTTCTTTTGTCCATCCTACTGCTTAGTGCTCTTTCTAAATACCTTTCACTTTTTTTAACTTGTGTTTGATTTTATTTGTTTTCTCTTTATGTTTAATCTATATGATTAAATATATGTACTTATCGTCTCCCTTACTTGAATATAGCCTGCTGGAAAGTAGGGATAATTTCCTTGTTCATATTAATATTCCAAGTGCCCAGAATTATGCCTAGCATAAAGTATGTACTTGACAAATGTGTGTTATTTGATTGATTAGAGCTCATAATCTCTAGGTCATTTATCATGACTGATTTATCTTTTAGTCTTTCTTTGCACACTCCCCTTCCTTTAACTACTCTTTGCCCCTGATCCTAGTGAGATGTGAACAGAGCTGAGAAAGGTTGAAATGGTCCTGGAGAAAGAGACCAAGCTGTACAGAAGGGGATCCAAGAAGAGTTCCCTGCTTTGAAGTAGGCTGACCAATAACCCTACAAAGTCTGAATCTTCCCCAGATCAAATATGTGGGATTCTATTGGGAAGATTCCCCGGCTTTTGAGAGTAAACCAATAAAAACTGATTCCAGGGACTTACTAGATGCCTAACATCAAGAAGTGATTTAATAGAAAGAGAACCTTATTTTGAGTCCAGATCTCAGCTCTGCCATTTAACAGCTGTGTGACCCTGGATCTGTTATTTCCCTCTCTGCGATTTATTTTTTTTCTCACCTGAAGATGGGAGAATGGTTTTATATGAGTTCTAGGGTCTCTACCAGCTTTAAACTCTTTGTTTCTATACTATTGGCATATGGCATTCTAACTGCCTTAAGCACTTGAAAACTTTTCATGTGGAGGAGGGATTTTTTCCCTGTAATACAGAACTAGGAGTGCTTTGTGAAAATTCCTGAGAGGCATATTTCAGATTAGGGTAAAGATAAATACTAATAGTCCTAGGGGTGATCTCCTTGTGTTGTCCAGCACTTAAGGGCTTCCATCAGAGATATTTTGGAGGATATTTCTTTCTTTTTCTCTGTTTTCAGTTTTGTTGATGTAGGTATTTTGGTTTTACATTACATACATTTACAGATTACTCCTGCTTCATGAAAGCTCTCTTGTAACAAGGTAAAACAGTAAAGGGAAACTAATAATACTGTGCCCCTATCTGAAAGTGCATGCAATATGTCACTTCTGAACCCTTCCCTCTAACTCTCAATTAAAAAAATAACACAAATCAATTTTCTCACCTTCCCACATCCCACACTATTGGGAAAAATGCGGGGGGGGGGGCGGGGAGGAAATGTCATAACAAATGTGCATAATCAAACAAAACAAATTCTCTCAATTGCTCTAGGCAAAAAGAAAATTTGCTTGTGTGTGTATATGTGTATACACACACACACATATATACATATACACAGAGATATATGCATATATGTATGAATATATACACACATGTATATACACACACATATATACATGAGTATATATATATGTATACACACACACACACATATATATGTATATATATGTATATATATATATATATATATTTCCCCATCTTAACTCCATCACCTTTCTGTTAACAATAGCACATTTCATCATGTGTCCCGTGGAATTATGATTGTTCATTATAATGATCATAGATTGTACAGCTTTCAATGTTATTTGTTTTTACACTATTGTCATATCTGCTCATCTCACCTTTCACTGGTTTATAGAGGTGCTCAAAATTGTTCATTTTTATAACATTTATTTTATTAGTATAAACTTTATTTGGCTCCACTCATTTCATTTTGAATTTGTTCATATAAGTCTTCTCATGTGTTTTTGAAATTACCTGCTTCCTCATTTCTTATAGCACAACAGTATTCAATCACATTTATATACCACAACTTATTCAACCATTTTCAATTGATCTTGGACTGTGGCCCTGGCTTTGCCAACAATTTTCTTTGTGTTCCTGGGTAAATCGCTTAGCCTCTCTGGGCTTCAGTTTTCTAATGTATAAAAAGGGAATAGCAAGACTTTGTTTCACAGGGTGCTACAAGGATAAACTGAAATAACAGATAAACTTTATTTTACATACATATAGATCCATTTGAGATCTTTACTTTTAAATTCTGCCACCTAGGGACCAGGAGGTTAGAAAAGAGTAGCCACATCTGAAAGGCTAAGAAGCCAGAAAGCATAAGACTCATTTAAGTTGATAAAGGTGCTTAAGAAAAAAAACTATAAGACATAAAAGACTATAAAAGGCAAGGAACCCAGTGCAAATGAAACTCTAATAATGCATAATCTAGCATAATTGTTTAAGCTCCAAATTGCAGCAGCTATATTTCAGATTGAGATATATCAAACAAGGTAGACAGTAGTTTTTATTAGTTTAAACTATTACCAGCCATTAATTTCCCCAATCAACTTAATTTCATCAATCAAACAAGGTCTGGTCTGTTGCACTATTTCTCACCCCTGAAACTCCAGGCATAAAATCCTAATCTTTCAAGCACAAAAAAGAAGAGAGAGGGAGACAGAGAGAGAGCGAGAGAGAGAGAGAGAGAGAGGGAGAGAGAGAGAGAGAGAGAGAGAGAGAGAGAGAGAGAGAGAGAGAGAGGGATTATACCTACTCCCTCAGTAGACCTCAGTAGAGACCAGGAAATTACATGTGAGCTTATTCACCCAACCTGCCAGGGAGATTACATCTTTTTCTATTAATAACATTTGCCCAAGGAGCTATGGGTTCACTGTTATAGGTGAACAGCTATTGCTTCTCTCCCCTCCCCCATCCCGATGCCCCAAAGAAGGGATGAAATCCGAACTTCTAATTATTTTGCCAAATATTTTCATTATTTTAGCAGCTCTGTAATAAGAGCTCTGTGCCACAGGAGCCATGGTTGCCACGGAAACCAGCCCTGTACAAACAGATTTCAAGCGAGGTGTTAGCCAAGGAGACCAGAGAGAACAGGAGCAGATCACACAGTCCTGGGAAATGTGAAGATAACTGGAGGCCAGATTGCTCTCCCAGACCCATCTGCCTGACTCTCCTCAAACCTAATGGGACATTAGACACCTGGCTGCTTGAATGTGACACTAGATATTACAAGTCAGTGCAACTCTAGAGAGGGGGTGAGTGATTCCATAGTAAATCTTCAGCTTTGCCCCTGAACTGCAAAGGCAGGACATGGAATTTCCAGAAACTGAGCACAATTCTTATAATACACATGAGAGAGAAATTGGGCAAGGTCTCATCATCTAATGGGGAGAACATTGACTTTGGAGACAAGAAACTTGGATCATGGCACTGGCTTTGCCAAAACTGTTCTTTGTGTTGCTGAGCAAATCACTTAACCTATCTGGGCCTCTGTTTTCTAATGTGTAAAGATTTTGTTTCACAAGGTGTTGCAAGGATAAACTGAAATAAGAGATAAACCTTATTGTACATACACATAAATCCATTTTGAAGAATACTTCCCTTTTCTATTCATTGGGGTCATATAATATTGCTAACAATAAGACTTACAGGCTGTTAGAGTAGAGAGAGACCATACACCACAAAAAGTTCAAACATTAAATACAAAATCTTTGATCTGGAAGGTACCTTACTAGCATCTAATGTTGACACGTAGAGCATGGGACATTAGAGCTGGAGAGGATCCTTCCAATAAACCTATTCATTTAATAGAAGGGGAAACTGATCTCTGTCTCTGTCTCTTTCTGCGTACCTCTATCTATCTATTTATCTATCTATCTATCTCTGTCTCTATCATCTATCTCTATCTCTGTAGGTATACATGTATGGGTATGTATATATACAACAAATACTAGATATGCAGGAAGTACATGGCTTGGACTCTGGAAAACCAGGTTCTACTCTTTTTTTTTTTCTTATTAACTTGTCATATGACCTGAAGCAAAGAACTCCTTTATGAGCCTCAGTTTTTTTGTGTATAAAATGAAGGAATTGGACTATACTATCTCTAAGTAGCTTCTTTCCCTAAGATTTTGTTCCACATTTCAGCATGCTGTTTTAATGTTGATCAATCATTTTAAAAATATTTATTATGTGTCAGGAACTGTATGTTCAACAATGAACATACAAAGAAAACGTGAAATCAGTCTCTGCTGTCATGAAGCTTATATTCTAAAGGGTGTGGGGAGTACAACATGAAAGGGCTTTTTTAGTTCTCTTATGCTATGTTCCATGGTCTAATGATATTCTGTGTCATTTACTATCTTCCCTCTGTAACAGTCAATAAAGAGGTCAAGTAAAGGAAAAAAACCCACATGTACAAAAATCTTTAATGCTGCTTTTTTTGTAGTGGCAAAGTATTGAAAACTGAAGAGATGCCCATCAATTGTGGAATGGATGAACAAGTTGTAGTATATGAATGTAATAGAATATTAGTCCACTATAAGACTTGCATGAACTGATGCAAAGTGAAGTAAACACAACAAAAGAACAATTTACATGACAATAGCAATATCATGAATATAATCAATTTTGAAGGACTTAGTAAATTATCAACACAATGACCAACCACAATTCAAAAGTGGTAAAGAAATAAAAATATAAACACTTTAACAAGATATGCTTCAGCAGCCCAGGTTAGGGAACCCTGACTATACTAAAACTTAGATGAAAGATCAAAACAACTGTTGGCCCAGGAGCTTGCTTCCCAAAGCTGGTTATAAGTTAGCAGCTTCCTACTTTTGGGGAGTTATTGGTAGGTAAATAAATACATTATGCATGTACACACACATATATACATATATATATAGAGAGAGAGAGAGAGAAAGAGAGAGAGAGAGAGAGAGAGAAAGAGAAATAAATGAGACAGAAGGGGGGTAAGGAGGGAGGAAGGGGAAGAGGGAGGGAGGGAGAGAGAGAAAGAGAATAATCAAAGATATAAAGCTGAAAGGAAGGTCATGTACTCTATTTTTCTGTTATTTTACAGATAAGGAAATTGAGGCCAAGAGAGGTTAAATAACTTGCTCAAGGTCACACAGATATTACCTAATAGAGCTGGAATCTAATTTCATAGGAACAGGAGGCATGGACATATAGATATGGAAGAGACCCTGCACCAGAATCCTATGGTAAATTGACAATTCTCTAGGTAGAGGGAAGCATTGCAAGTGAATTGGTGGGTGATATTATATCAGGTCATGATAGGCCCTTGAACAAATGAATCTGAAGTTGAAACTATAGGAGAAAATTCAACAGCGATACTTGAGACTTTATACTAATACTCTTACCAGTTTGCATTATAACTAGTCTCGGTTTTTGTTCCTCCCCTAATTAGTGTAATTTTCTTTCTGATTTATTGTGTCTGTGATGCTGGAAAATGAGGGAGATGTCAGTATTGGTGAGATGTCCAATGGAGAGCTTTTTTCCCCTAGGCTTTGAGGCCAGGACTCAAATAATGAAAAATGTCACAGTGTAAAAGTTTCCTCTACCTTTCAGAATTTTTCCAAGGAAAAAATGTACTGCTGTATCAAATCCTACTCATAGCAGCATAAATATCTTTATGACAAGAATTATAATTATTTTCATTTTTGTTTTGTACTTTATATCGATTTTATATCGTACTTTAAATCGTACTTTATATCGATTTTATATCGACATCCACCAGTGTTAGACAAGCAAAGGTTAACGGACAAGCTTCTGGGAATCAGGAACAGCTGTATACTACACAGAAGAGCTGAGCTCCAGCACCAGGAACTGAGAACAGAAAATGGTACTTAGAGGAAGAGACTGAAGTGCAAAATGAGAAAGGCAATGAGTGGGAGTTGTCATGCCAACAAAGACAATAAAAAGCTGACAGGAAGTTCAGGCTGGATCATGAAAAACAGGAGGGCAGACATACAGCAGCTGAGGCAAGAGAGAAGTGTCAGTTGGTTGTAACTTACTGGTTGTAACTAAGGAAACCAGATGGATAGGAGAACACAAAGTTATCACTAGTTTACCAGTTTGCCTTTAGCAATATCTTTGATTCAGTGAGTACTGACCATTGCCTTTAGCTATCTCTTATAGGGGCAAAGTTGGTCAGAAACTGAGACATGTAATGAGAGACATATGACCTCTGCAGACCATTATGTTGTTTATCAATGGGCTGGTACTTTGAATCTCTTCCCTAGGAGAATGAAGCTGAGGAGAGAGATTCAGGACAATTAAGAGGAACTGAGGGAGAGGACCTTCCTGGGGAAATAGGAGTGCTACACATTGTGATCTGGATGGCTAAAGTGAATGGAGTGTTGGGTGAATCCAAGCAAAGACTATTTTGGTTTTGACTTTGAATCCCAAGTAATTAGGATAGTTGCACATAGTAGGCCTTTAATCAATATTCATTCAGCTGAACTGAACTGAATCAAATCCAAGGATTGGGCAAAAATAGAACAGTCCATAGCCTCTTTCTCTAACTATGTTGCTCAATACAGGATTGATCAGGGAAATACATTATTAAGAAGTGTGGTAGGCATCTGCAAAATGGTGAACTGTAACATACCCCTCTTCTCTAGTAATGGCCTTCTTTTAGGACAGTAGTTTGTTAACTATTTGCCTTCCTCGCCCAGCTGTATCAACACAGCTATGGGCCTAAATATTAACAACCTTACCAATGGCAATATGCAAAACTTATTAATTCACCCATAACCGAGAGAGTATCTGTCAATGAATAAAAGCATCTATTAAGTGTGTACCCCTTGCCAGGCAATGTGTTCAGGGCTGAAGATACAGGATCTCAAACTATAATGGGGGAGACGACAAGCAAACAAATATGCATAAACAAGCTATAGAAAAAAGAAGTGAGAAATAGTTAAAAGAGGGAAAGCACTAGAATTAAGAAGCTTTGAGAAAGTCTTCCTTATAAAAATAAGATTTTAGCTGGGACTCAAAAGAAGCCAGGAGGCAGAAATAAGGAAGGAGAACATTTAGGAAAGGGGAACAGCCAGAGAAAAGGCCTGGTGCTGAGAAATGGAGTATCTTGTTTAGGAAATGGCAGGGAGGGCAGTATCACAGGATCAAAAAGTAAGTTATGGAGAGAAAAATGTAAGAAGACTGGAAAAGTAGATGGGTGAAGGGTTGGGTTATTAAGGTCTTTGAATACTAAACAGAGATTTTTGTTTCGTTTTGTTTTTTAACCTGGAGGCAGCCACTGGAGTATATTGAGTAGAGAGGGTGGGGGTGAAGCAGTAGGACTTGCACTTTAAAAAAATAACTTTGGTTGCTGAATGGGGATAGATTGGAATGGGGAGAGGTTTGAGTCAGGCAGACCCATCAGTAGGCTGTTGCAATAGTCAAAGTATGAAGTGAAGAGGATGTGCACTAGAGTGGTGGCCATATTAGAGAAGAAAAGAGGGCTTATTTAAATGATGTCACAAAGTTGTGATAGAACTTGGCAACAGATTGGATATGGAAGGTGAGAGATAGTGAGGAGTCAAGGACAGAGAGGAGGCTGATAGTGGCTGGACTTTTTCTCTTCAAGCAAAATGAAGTGGTGAATCTTCCTGGGGAAAGATGGAATTATCCTAATTGTGATCTTGGTGAATAAACAGTGTGCAGCATTGGGTCAAGCCAACATAAAGACTGTTTGTTTTTTGTCTTTGTATCATCAAATCCAAGCACAATTCCAGGAAGATAACATGCATTGAATAAATATTTTGAGATTAACTGGCCAATCATAAACCTACATGGAAAATCTATGACCTTCCTCGGAGAATACCAGAAGAGATGCCATTATGGGCAGTCCACTAAAACCCTTGGCCTGACCCTCTGGTACCAGGTGGTTAAATTCTTCAGGATTTTGGAAGTGTAGGCCAAAATAGATGACCAAAATAGGAAAAAATGGTGATATTGGCTCTTTCTATCCAGAAATTTTATACTAATAGGTTCTCAGAAATTTTTATGAAGTACGCTTATATTACTTATTAGAGAAGATCAACCCAGGATGTTTTTTCCAGAAATAATTTAATGTCATTTGCTGACTTAGTGGTTGCCAATAAGTCAACAAGTGAGTGTACAGCATGGAAGACTGCTAAAGACTGCTTCATGGCTCTTCCCCTCCACCTTTTCTGTTCATTTAGCATAAGACAAAGGCCCAGGGGAAAAAAATAACTGAAGAGTGCTTAGTGTGAGATGCAGTTTAGTAAACACTAGAATAATTCTATATAATGCAGCTTCCCTTCTCTGCTGTTTTAGCATCTCTTTCATCATTTAGGAAGTAACTGGGTAAGAGTAAGTGGACAGGAATTTCTACCAGGGGCCT
>CM053622.1:94888505-94913476 GCA_028646595.1 Phalanger gymnotis
CATCAATTGGGATATGGCTGAACAAGTTGTTGTATATGAATGTAAAGGAATACTATTGTGTTGTAAGAAATGAGGAGCAGATGGACTTCATAATAACCAGGAAAGATTTACATGATCCGATGCTGAGCTCGGGGAGCAGAACCAGGAGAACATTATACACGATTATAGACACATGGTATCTGTGATGACTAACTTTGATTGACTTGGCTCTTCTCAGAAATACAAGGTTCAAAAACAGCTTCAAAAGACTCATGATGAGAAAAGCTATCCACATACAGAGAGAGAATTATGGAGTCTGAATGCAGATTGAGGCAAACAATTTTTTCTCTTTTTTTTTCCTTTATTTTTTGGTTTTGTGTTTCCTTTCTCATGATTCATTCCATCAGTTATAATTCTTCTTTACAACTTGACTATTGTGGAAATAAGTTTAACGTGAAGGTATATGTAGAATCTATATCAGATTACATGTCATCTTGTGGGGGGCAGGGAAGAAGAGGGAGGGGGCCTAAATTTAGAACTCAAAAACTTGTGAAACTGAGTGTTGTAAACTAAAAATAAAAAATAAATTTAAAAAATGCTACTTTTATTGTCCATAACAAAGCCTTTGACTCAATTCCTCACTCATGGCTTGTTCATGCACTGCAAATATATAAAATAGACCTAAGTATAGAGAGAATTCTAGAATTAATGACTGTATGGAAAACTCATGTCTATTTATAGCGTTAGACTTGGACTCAGAAGGACTGAAATTTCAGTTCCATCACTGTCACATGCCAAGCATATGACCCTGGGCAAATCATTTACCTTCTTTTAATTTCAGTTTTTTCAGCTATAAAATTGGCATAATAATATTACCTATCTTGCAGGATTATTATGAAGAGGAAATGAAATAATATGTGTAGACTACTTTCTAAAATCTTGAAGTGCAATATATTCCTACAAATATTATCATCACTTTCATTATTATCATTTAATACATGCTGCCAATATAAAAATGTCCAAAACAACTAATGCAAAATGTTTTATTTTTAGGGACAAAATTAAAGTCCTTTATGCTTGTGTCTAGCCTTAAGTCTTTTATCATCTTTTGTACATAGAACTCATCAACTAATCGCTTGGTTTATGCGGATGTAGTCATGCCAAATGACTTCATTACAAAACACATTAAAGAGATATTTTATTCCATAGAGTCATTCTTCAATGATGTCAAAATGCCATGTTTACTCAAAAGTGTAAAATTTTGAATATATATGAAGGAAAGATCGATGCTGAAGTCTTAAAGCTTGAATATGGAGGTGACTTCAGATCAAAGTACAAAGATGGTACTTGCAATTATCTTGATCTCTTCTAGGCAAGATACATCAAGCTTTAAATTGTAAAGGAGAAAAGTCTGTCCAATTATGTTTGATTTACTGGCATTCTGAAGCCATGGCTAAATGTGAAGAACATGTTGAAAGCAATTGACTCCTATTCAATCCAAACTTAATTTCGGAACTATAAAATTAACCATAATATATTTGGAATATGTAACAAAGGTTCATGGATTGTTAATGAATCACAGGGCATACCACTGTGAGACAGCTGTGGAAAGATTACCCTTACTTCTTCATTAAAGTGGAAAAATAGGACCGATAGAAATTCTCAGTGTCCATAATAACAAGGTCAAAACCTATAGAAATATTTTTGGAACAAAGAGGTATTATTTTTCCAAGCAATAATAAAGGCTACAACATGTACATGCCATTGGATTTGGTGATGATGAATTCCAAGACACAGTTTAGAAGATGTGGTAGCTCTATGGATCCATGGAATTTGCAGTTGCTACAAACCTAAGTTCATCTTTATGAACAGAAGGAATCAGAGAGCTGTGTCTGTCGTCTTATTAAGTGTTTGTCCCCTTGCTGTTGATAACTAGTAAAAAAAGCTGTTTTATTTTGTTTTGTCTTGTTTTTGATCTTGTTAACTCACTCTCACTGAGTCTCAAACTTGCACTTAAAACTAGCATGTACCTGGCCTGTAATACTCCTTATTCTTCTGCTCACTTTTCTTCAGTCACAATTCTGGCTTTTCAGATTGCCTGGAGAGAATAGTGTTTTCTTTAATGCCTAAGGGATTCTATATAATGAGTTGGTTAATAAACATTTATTACATGTCTACTATGTGCCAGAAACTCCCCTAAATTGTGAGGATACAAAGAAAAGGCAAAAGACACTTCCTGATCTAATGTAGCTCATAATAACGGGGGAAGATAATACTTGAAAAGAAGAAAAACAGAAGGGAATCCAGCATGAGGTTGAATAGGAAATTATCAGATGACCACTTTGAGCATTCTCTTTAAATGGAGAATCTGAGAGGAAGTTTCCGATGTCTACCCTCCACCCTAACCCTTCAGAAGGATGGAGGGGCTCCAGGGCAAGGGGGTACTGAGGAGGTATGTTGGTGTGGTCTTTAAGGAAGAGGTATTTTAGAGAAAATTGTGGAGTCTTGGAGAACAGCCAAGTGGGAAATTATGAGATTGTTTCTTTTTACTTGGAAGTACCAAAGCTAAAGTAGTGAGAAAGAAGGAGTAGCCTCCAGAATTAAACCATTATCACTATACAGGCTGGAATAACTTTGTCAAATATCCATATTCCTTGTAGAAGTACTTAAACTGGATTTTTCCTCATATAGATTTTGACCCACAGTGTCTCTGTACAGGACATCTGGCACCAACCATTAACCTGTACCTGGGGGACGGTACCCTCCATGGACCACATTTACTTATCTCTTCTTTGCTCCTAATTTCCTGTTCACCAGGGAAACCAAAAAGCTCTCCATCAAGCAATGCATTTGTAACCCCTGAAATTAAACTTGTTTCATCTCTTCTTAAATACAGCACAATGTTCTGTATAAGCAATCCCAAGGAGACTAGATGGGCATCACTCTCATTCATCACCCACAAGCTATTGTACATAAGCAATGCAGTATCTTCCTGGGTCCTGGACATTTTCTCAGGTTATTTTGTAGAATGACATACCTGGGCCTTGAATGACTTGGTATGATATAACACTTGATTACTAGTTTCAATGTTTTGAAGACAGCAACCTTTTGAAGGAAGACTCTATCCCTTAATTATTTCATACCTTCACAGTGAACAAATATTATATTGTCACTTGTTTCTCTATATAGTTTTCTGAGCTGGGTCCATCACTAAGTAGCAGGTATCCCCCCGTTGGCCCCTAAGTTCAGTGACACTTTAATTAATTTCACTATAATATAATGATAGTGGAATTTCAGAGTTATAATGGATTTCATGTAGTCCAAACAATACATAAAATAATCCAGCACCTACAATCTTGTCAACTGGGAGAGGCTGAGGTCGGTAGATAGCTGCAGTAGGGTTAATGCTGATAATGAATCTATACTAAGTCCAGCACAAATATGGTGAACTCCCAGGAGTGAAGAGTCACCAACCTGCTTAACGAACAATGAACTAGTTCAAATTGGGAAAAACAAAGCAAAACAAGACAAAGCAAGGCAAAACAAAATGAAACAACACAATAGCGGGTTAAAAGTTTTATATCAATCAGTATTGAGACTGGTTGTTGCACTTCCAGCATGGGCAAAATAGGAAGACACATCTCAAAAAAAGCAAAAGAATTTTAAAAAAAATAAAGAAAATACATGGAAAAGAATCTCTTCTACAGAATGGTTTGCCAGACTTTGCTTAAAGGCTGCCAATAAAAGGGAAATAACAAGCTCCTAAGATAATCTGTTCCACATTTGGATAGCTATAATGATTAAGAAATCTTTCTTTACTATTAAGCCTTTTTTTTCTTGGCTACCTCTCAAAACTTCTTTCACATCATTACCATCCTCAGAGGTTCTAAGGGACATAAGCAATCATGCTCTCACATTAAAATTTAAAGAATAAAGCCTGTGATATGATTTGTGACATAGACATAAGCTGGAATATCTGTCAAGTCCTCAGTTCCTTCTGCAGTTTTTTTTTTTTAGTAACTTATATATGCCATGTCTTTCAACAGCCTCTTGATATCTCTCAAGAATAGTGGAATTGGGACTGTAAAACTGTGCACATCCTTTCACCCAACAATACAACTACTATGTCTTATCCTAAAGATATCAAAAAATAAAAGAGACCTATACATACAAAAATATTTGCAGCATCTCTTTTTGTGGTGGCAAAGAACTGGACATCAAGGGAATGCCCATCAGTTGAGTAATGGCTAAACAAGTTGTGGTATATGATTGTGATGGAATTCTATTGTGCTATAAGTAATGGTGGACAGGATCGTTTTAGAAAAGAATGGGAACATTTATATGAAGTGATGCAAAGTGAAGTGAGCAGAACCAGGAGAACATTGTACATAGTAACAGCAATATTGTAACAATTACAAACTGTGAAAGACTTGGCTTCTCTGATCAAGGCAATGATTCATAACAATTCCACATGGCCCATGAGTAAAAATGCTATCTAGCTCCAGAGAGAGAATCGATGAACTCTGAGTGCAGCTTGAAGCATACTTTTTTCACTTTATTTTTCTTGCTTTGTTTTGTCAACGTGAATAATATGGAAATGAGTTTTATATGACTTCACATGTGTAATTGATATCATACTGCTTGCCTTCTCAAAAATTGAGGGAAGGGCTGGGGAGAGGGAAAGAACTTGAAATAAAATTTTAAAATACGAATGCTAATTTTTAAAACTATAATTGGTAAATAATAAAATAAGTAAAATATATTACAATTATTAAAAATTACTGCTGAACACTTGAAACCCACTAATACACATGAAGCTCTTCCCAAAGAAGGGATACCTAGATTGATGATCTCAGGGTGAAGAAGCTGCTGGTGATTCAAAGAATGATCATGTGACTCTGCAGGTACCATCAGAAGAGAGGCCATCCAGTCATATTCAGATGAAGAGATAAGTAGGAATGGTTGATGATGACCAACTAATGAAGAATAAAGCAGGTACATGCTAACTTGATATGAAAAATTATAGGTATGATAACTTTACTGAACATGCACCAGTAACCATACTTATTTTTGGTTTTGATCCCCATTGCCTAGTATAGTGCCGCAGACCTAGTATTGAATCGAATTGAAATTAATTGAATTGAAATAAACTAAACATGACAAAGAGTTTCCTGAGATCTGTCACACCAGCTGACAACTACTTATTGCTTCTTATTCCTGTGGGAATTTGATGCTACCCAAAAGAACTTAGGAAGCATTTCTAACTATAATGAAGTTCTGGGTAAGAAATTAAAGACCTTAAGGTCACCAGTGGAAATTTTTATCATTGTTACTGATCAAATGCAGGTGCTTCCAGAGATGCAAGACAACATAAGGAGTGGACAGTTTGCTAAGGTGATAATATTTGAGAATGGGATTTGGGTTTTTGGAACAGAGGGTAAACTATAGGAATAAAAGGCTTTTGGCCAGGGATGAAGTGTACCTAAGGAAGGAGGGTAGATAGATAGATAGATAGATAGATAGATAGATAGATAGATAGATAGATAGATAGATAGACAGATGATATATATATATATATATACATACACATACGTATGGATGCATATATGTATATCTCCAAAATCATGTGAATTTAATAAAGAATACTGCAAATTGAAAAAAAGAAGAGGATGTGCAAAGGAAACATCATATATATCTGTCAAATAAGCCACAGTATAGAGTAGCAGGTACTATAGACATACAATGGCAATAGAGAGAGCCAATAACCCCCAAAACAATATTTGAGAAGACAGTCAAGGATAGAAGTCATGGACTTATCTTTACGTTTGAATCCATATAGGCAAGAACAGAGAAGGTACTGTGCTGTGCTCTATGAACAAAGCAGAATTGAAGCAGCTCAATAGAAATGCAAGATGCACAAATTTAGAGAATCCACCCCAGTGTTTATATGGACATTCACATGGACATGGGCACATTTGTGTCCAGTCTGTGGTAGAACATTCTGAGCTTTTCTTGGTCTGAGCAGCCGCAGTCAGACACACTGTAACTTGACTCTAACGTAATGATGTCATTTTGGTCCTCTTCGAGAATGAAGGACAACAACTGTACAGAAATAGATAGATATAGATATACCCACTAGGTAAGGATTTTATCGATTCAGGAAGATACAAAAATTACCAATCTGACCAGATTAATGAGGAAAATAACCCTATTACCTGACCAAAAAAGAAGTTCTATATTGCAAAACAGCTCTCAGTACCCTGGATTAGAATGCAACCTTATTATTAGGCTATATGAATTACTTTCCACAAGGGGCATAATTTATCCATCTTATTAATCAGGGACCCATTAGTATAGATTAAACTTCATAATGAATAAAAAAATCATAAATTCATCTGTGTACACTAAGAAGCCCATGATTCTAAGATCAAGAGAGTCAAGGAATTTCAAGACTTGATAAGTTATATAAGAGATTGTTGGACAGTCTGCACTTTCCTTTAACCTAAAATATTCTATTCTCCTCACTAGAGAACACTGTCTCTGGAGTCAGAAGACACTGAGTTCAAAATTCAATTCTGAAATTGACAATTCCCTTAACCTTCCTGAGTTTCTGTTTTCTTATCTGTAAAATGGGGGTGACGGGTATCCATTTGTATTTGTATGGCTTCTGAAGTCCCTTACAGTTCTCTAGCTCTATGGTTCTATGAACCCAGGATGTTAATGTAGAATTATTGGACACTATTCTCTTTTCATACTATTCTTACACCACTTAGACATTTTTTCCTACTATATCCTTTTTAACCCTAGTCTCCAATAAAAAGGTAACCCTTCTTGCCAAGGTCAACTCTTAATCCCTTTCATCCTGTCTTCTCTATCAGCTTGCTCACTTTGCCATCTTCACTCATTCACTAAACTGAAGTCTCTCTTGCTTACTGGCTACTTCTCCGCTGCCTATAAATAAACTCACTCCTCTACCATCCTAAATACATACATATATATGTATATATGTTTTACATATATATATGTATATATATATATCATTTAATCCAACCATTCCTATTAGCTATCATTCAATATAACTCCACTTTTTCATGAGTAAACTTGAGAAGGTTGGGCTGCCATATCCTCTACCCCCCCTTCTCAAACTTCCATAATCTGGTTTATGACATCATCATTCAACTAACACTACTCTCTGAAGGTTTAACAAGGATCCTTCAAAGCTCTCCCCATTTTGGAACTCCGTTTCTACCTCAGAAGGTGCCACTATCCTCCCAGTAACCCAGACTCTCAACTGAGGTTTCATCCTTGATTCTCATTAGCCATATCCAATGTTTCCATGTCATGTTGAATCTCCCTTGGCCACCTATCTTATATAATCCCCCTCTTCATTCCTGGATTATTGTAATAATCTTTCTATTGTTGGTCATTTCAACTCAATTTGCTCCCCACTCTAAGCTATTCTTAGTTAGCTGTCAAAGCTTCCTAAAATTCCCTTCTGACTATATCACTGCCCTACTTGATGAACTTCAATGGCTTCCTATTACCTCCAAGATCAACTATACTATTATTTGTTTGCCTTTTTAAAGCTCTTTATGACATGATTTGTTCTGACCTTTCTAGTCTTAATTTGCTCCCTTCTATATCCCCTGCAATCCAGCCACCCTGACGTTCTTGTCATTCCTCAAACACTAAACTCCATCTCGGACTCCATGCCTTTTCACAGACTGTCCACCATGCGTGGATAGCTTTCTCTTTTAACCTCAGCTTCCTGCCTTCCCTCACTTCCTTCAAGATTCAGCTCAAATTCAACCTTCTGCAAGAAGCCTTTCTTTGGTTTTCCGATGGCTGATACCTTCTTCACTGAGATTACCTTGATGTACACACATGAATTTTGGCTGTACATTGTCTCCCCCCATTAGAATGTGAGCTCTCTCCAGACAGAGTTTCTGGAGATTCTTTTTTTCATTGTTTCCCTTTCATTGTTTGCCTAGTACTTAACACAGTTTCTGGCATGTCAGATTGACTTCTTCTAGGTTATAAAGCAAATTAATGGTATAACTGGAATAGCACAGTGTAGTACTCTTTCCATAGCTTTCTATGGGATTATTTTCCTAAGGAGAGAATATCCTTTAACTGGCATCATGCTGTGGTAGAGCGGGCACTACATTGGCAATCATGCCTGTTTTGTGTTTGCATCTGCTTTGAAATTCTTTGATTCTAAGTCACTAAGAATTTAAACTCATACTCTCTGCAAAAAATCCCATTACCCTTGAGGTATTTTCTTTGGTATCACTTAGATAATATTCATCATCAATTATCAAACCAGTCAAAAGTCTTTCTATTGTTAGCTCTTTTTCCAAGGCAATTATATCTCTATTCAAGTAGTGGATATTGTTCTTTTTTATTTATTCATTCATATAATATGAATGTAAGCATTTCCTAGTCACAAAATACTGTGATATAGACAAAGGGAAATGATAAAAATCACTAAGACATAATCCAAGCCATCAAATGATATAAGGCCTATTAGAGCAGATTCAAAGAACCTATTCACATGTACTACTTTTGTTAGCCTTGCTAGTATATCAGCATTTACACATGCCTCTCCCCAACCTAAAATTACCTTGTATTTATTTTGTGTGTTTACTGTATTTATTCACATTGTCACTGCCCTTTCTTCAACACAGTGTCATCTCCTTGAGGGTAGAATCTACTTTGATTTTGTCTTTGTGTTCATAGAACCAGAAATAGTCCCTGGTATAAAATAGCTGCTTAATAAACAATTGTTGATTGATCATGGTTTTGATATTAAGAAAATAATTTTCCTTATCCTTTATAGATTGACGATTGGGCATCCTTCCCCTACAAAATCACAGACAACCTCAGAGGCTATCTGTTTTAATATTTCTCTGAAAAATTGTTGTATCCACAACACTAATCAATAAATCAACTCAATAATTTTTTATCAAATGCCTGTTAAATTTCAGGCCCTGCGTTAAGCATTGAGGATACAAAAACACCACCAACAAAAATGAAACAATCTCAGCTCTTAAGGACATGTGATCTTCCTGGATTTTGACAGCCTCCAATGAGGGAGAACCCACCAGCCACTGGGGCAACCAATTCCAGTTTTAGACAGCTCTATTTATTAAGAAGTTTTTCCTTAAATCAATCCTAAATCTCCCCTACAATTTTCCATGCATTGACCAAATAGACAATTTCTGATCCATATTCCATTTATTAGCCCTTCAGATACTTGAAGACAGAAAGGTATAATGTGCCCTCCCAACATATGATGCATTCCTCTTAACTGGGTGACTCAGAGGTTCAATTGCTCTTAATTTTTACCTCATAAGCCAAGTTTGCTTTGGAGTAGGCTTAAAGAACTGGATAGATTTCATATCCTCAAAGGTCACTTTAAGTTAAAAAAAAACATTAGAGGTGAGTAATTCCAATACTAAAAATAGCCTCAAAGTAGGAGTTGGGTATATAGCTTATTATTGTGACATTAGTGTTAACCCTTTAGGCATTGGAACCAGTCATTAAAGTTAAAGCACTCAACAAAGTGTAGCTTAAAGATAGGTTAAAGAAAGAGAAAGAAACAGAGAAGTTTCTGGACTAGGATAAGGTCCTCATCATATATACATATATATATGTATGTATATTTGTATATATATACATACATATGTGTATGTATATATATACAAATATATACACACATATATTTGTATGTATATATGTATATATACACACATATATGTATGTAAGTATGTATATATACATATATACATGCATATGTATATTTAGTGAAATTTCAGTACCACCAAAAATTTCTCTTGTAAGGCCCTGTGGGGCTTTATCTCTCAAGAGTTTGCAAGGAATCTTTACCATAGAATTCAGTGAACTGCCTACCTCCATCCTACCAAAAGATAAGACAACTATGTTCCAGTACTCATTGTTGTCACTTTTGGAGTTGCTATCCACCAGAACACTAGATGGAGCCCTATGGCAGCTATTTATGATGGTCCTAAGTAGGACTATAGGTGCTAGTGAGAGGACAGGATTTGGAAATCTCTGCCAATAGGGAGCTTTATTAGTCATGCTCAACAACACTAATGCTATCCACTCATTGTTGAATTTCTATCACAATATGAATTGGAATACAGAATTTTTTTCCCATCCAAGTCCATGAAATCCTCCAAATCTAAGCAATCTAATTTTTGACGGAGAAAAATTATATCCTAATTACGCTTTTAGTTATTATTTAGTATAACAAAGTTAATATGTTCTGTTATCTGAAACTTAGCAAATTTTCAGATTAGGAATTTTAAAAAATTCTTAGAATGGATCTACAGGTTTCACCAAAATGCTAAAAAGATTAAGAACTCATGATTTAGAGGGAATACAAAATGAATGATTACATTATCATATATTTTGTATTAATGATACTACAACCACTGCTAATATTTACACTAGCCTCTGGAATGTACTGCAGTCAGTTATCTGATTCTCCCTCCATATTAAAGAGTAAATCATGGAAGATCATAGATGCAATGGGAACTGGGAAAATATGAAGCTTATTCTAAAATATGATAATGATAATAATGGATAATTGTGATATTAATGATGAGGAAAATGGATAATGATGGTGATAATGATGATGACTATGATAACAATGATAAAAATACTGATAAAAATATGATAGCTGAAATTTATGAATGGTTTAGAAAGCACTTCATATGTATATAACTTTCACCACCACCGGACAAGTATTTTTATCTCCATTTTACAAAGGAAGATGCTGACTCGGATAGATGTAATGACTTGACCAAGGTCCCAGCTAATGAATATCAGACTTAAAAACCTAACCCATGTGGCAAGAATCCTATCCACTATACTACAATGTGCTAAAAGAGAAAGGTAGGGAGAACAAGGAAATAGTAGAAAGACTCTACATTTGGAATCAGAAGATCTAGTTTTGAATTCTGACTCTATTACTCGAAAGCTGAATGACGTTTTTTTGACAGAGAACTCTGGGCTTCAATCCATAAAATAGGCATTTAGGTTATTTGAGATCTTTAAATCTATAATTCTGTTATGAATAGAATAGAATAGAGCAAAATAGAGTACAGTGTGTTTTTGAAGTAGGTCTAGGATTGATATCCTTGAACCAAAGAGTATGTACACTTTTAGGGCATAGTTCCAAATTGTTTTCCAAAAAGACTGTATCAATTCATAGCTCTACTAATATTACATAAATATTTTCCCACATCTCCATTTTTCTCAACTTCGATAATCTGAGAGAAATTCAAAGTTGCTTTAACTCACATTTTTATTATTAGTGATTTAGAGCATTTTAAAAGCAATAACAATAATAGACTTGCACCAAAGAGTGAAGGCCCTACATGTGTATGCATGTATGTATACGTGTGTGTATAAAAACAGCTTTTTTTGTAATTGTCCTAGTCTGTGCTGAAATAATCTCTTTAATAGTATTCCATTTCCAGAACTGATGCAGAAATGAATAGAAGCCAGAGAACAATGTATACTATAGCATCAATGTTATAAAAATGAATAATTCTTTAAAATGTAAGAACTCAAATCAATACAATAATCAGTGTTGACCATGACACTGATGATGAATATCACTACCTGCTTGAAGAAAGAAAGGAGATAGAGTAATAAGCAGTTATTAAACTAGGTTGTCATTTGCTTTAATTTATATCCTACTATTTAGCACAATGCCTGGCACTTAATAGGTACTTAATAAGTATTTGTTGATTGACAGAATAAGAGACATTGGAGGGGGCAGATTCAAGATGGCAGTATAGAGAAGTACTCAGCCAAGCTCTCCCAACATTCCCCTCCAAACAACATTAAACTAATGCCTCAAATTGAATTCTGGAGTAGCAGGAGCCAATAAATGATTGGAATGATAGATTCTTCCAGCCCAGGAGGTTGGAAAGAGAGATCTGTGACATGGAGGAGGAAACTGGCTGAGAACCCATATCCATGAAACAACAGCAGTGGGAGTAAATGTTGATAAAAGAAACAGTAGCAGCTTTGGGAGCTCTCAAGCTAGAGACAGTAAGATGACCTGGCAACTGGTTAGAACAAGATTAAAGGGTACATCATGCTGTCACTGGAGGCAGGACTAGTTACTATTTGGGAAATCAGTTGTCTATGACTACTAAGTATAGAAAGGAATACTTTTGGTCAAGAGGGATTAAAAGCCCTGAGGCAAAGTATAACTTCTAGCACCAAAAGATCAGAGCACCTTGTGTTTTACTATCATTGCTGGCCCCAAGGAAAGGAGGCAATATTGATTGTAATCCCAAGGGATTAGAAATTCTGAAAAATCAAAGGAGAGATTAATAAAATTGAAATTAAGAAAACTATTAAACTAATAAATAAAGCTAAGAGCTGGTTTTATGAAAAAAATACAATAAAATAGATAAACCTTTCATTAATTTGTTTTAAATAAAAAGAAAACCAAATTGCCAATATCAAAAATAAAAAAGGTGAATTCATCACCAATAAAATTAAACTAAAACAACAATTAGGAGTTATTTTGCCCAACTACATGACAATAAATCTAAATGAAATTGATGAATACTTACAAAAATGTAAAAGATTACCAAAAGAGGAAATAAAATACTTAACCCCATTTGAGAAAAAGAAATCACACAAGCTATTGATGATCTCCCTAAGAAAAAAAACTCCAGGGCCAGATGGATTTTTTTTTGGAGGGAGGCAGGGCAATTGGGGTTAAGTGACTTGCCCAAGGTCATGCAGCTAGTAAGCGTGTCAAGTATCTGAGACCAGATTTGAACTCAGGTCCTCCTGACTCCAGGGCAGGTGCTCTACTCACTTCTTCACCTAGCTGCCCCATCTGATGGATTTAAACGTCAATTCTACCACACATTTAAAGAACAATGAATTCCAATACTATATAAACTACTTAGAAAATTAAGCAAAGGAGTCCTACCAAATTCTTTTTATGATACAAATACAGTACTGATCCCTAAACCAGGAAGAGCCAAAACAGAGAAAGAAAACTATATGCCAATTTCCCTAATGAGTACAGATGCAAAAATTGTAAATAAAATTTTAGCAAAGAGACTACAGCAATATATCATGAGGATAATACATTATTGCCAAGTGGGATTTTACCAGCAATGCACTGATGATTCAATATTAGGAAACAATCAGCATAAGTGACTATATCAATAACAAAACTAGCAGAAATAATGCAGAAAAATATAACATCCATTCCTATTAAAAACACCAGAGACCACAGGAATTGATAGAGTTTTCCTTACAATGATAAGTAGCATCTGTCTAAAACCGCCAGCCAGCATTATATGTAATAGGGATAAGCTAGAAGCATTTCCAGTAAGATCAGAGGTGAAACAAGGATGTCCATTATCACCACTGTTATTCAATATAATACTAGAAATGTTAACTTTAGCTATAAGAGAAGAAAGAGGAATTGAAGGAATTAGAATAGGCAATGAGAAACAAAACTATCACTCTTTGCAGATGATATGATGGTATACTTAGAGAATCCTAGAGAATCAACTGAAAAACTACTTGAAATGATAAACAACTTTAGCAAAACTGCAGGATATACAAAAACTCATTGGCATTTCTATATATTGCAAACAAAACCCAGCAGCAAGAGATAGAAAGAAAAATTTCATTTAAAGTAAATGTAGATAGTATAAAATATTTTGGATTCTACCTGCCAAGGCAAACCCCGAAACTATATGAACACAATTACAAAACATTTTTCACACAAATAAAAGCAGATCTAAATAATTGGAAAAAATATAAATTGCTCATCGGGAGGCTGAGCTAATATAATAAAAATGACAATTCTTCTTAAATTTAACTTACTTATTCAGTGCCATACCAATCAAACTACCAAAAAAATAGAGAGCTAGAAAAAAAAATAACAAAATGTATATGGAGGAAAGAAAGGTCCAGAATATCAGTTGAATTAATCAAAAGAAATGCAAGGGAAGGTGGCCTAGTTATACCAGATCTTAATTGTATTATAAAGCAGCAATCATAAAAACTACTTGGCACTGGCTAAGAAATAGAGTGGTGGACCAGTGGAATAGGTTAAGTATACATGATATAGTAGTCAATGACTATAGTAATCTACTGTTTGATAAACTCAAAGGCTCCAGTTCCTGGCATAGGAACTCACTATTTGACAAAAAGTTCTGGGAAAAGTGGAAAATAGTATTGCAAAAACTAGGCAGAGGCTAACATCTTATACCATATACCAGATAAGTTCAAAATTAGTACATGATTTAGACATAAAGTGTGAAACCGTAAGCAAATTAGAAGAGTAAGGAATAGTTCACCTATCAGATCTACAGAAAAGGGAAGAATTTATGAACAAACAGGAGTTGGAGAATATTATGAAATGCAAAATGGATAATTTTGATTATATTAAATTAAAAAGCATATTTTTCAAAACAAAGCCAATATAACCAAGATTAGAAGGGAAGCAGAAAGCAGTTTTCACTGATAAAAGCCTCATTTCTAAAATGTATAGAGAATTGAGTCAGTTTTATAAGAACACAAATCATTCCCCAATTGATAAATGATCAAAGCAGGCAGTTTTGGGATAAAGATATTAAAACTACCTATAATTATATAAAAATGCTCTAAATCATGATTGATTAGTGAAGTACAAATCAAAATAACTCTGAGGTACCACATAGTACCTATCAGATTGGCTAACATGACAAATCAGGAAATTGATAAATGTTAGAGAAGATGTGGGAAAAGTGGGACACTAATGCATTGTTGGTGGAGTTGCAAACTGACCCAACCATTCTGGAGAGCAATTTGGAACTATGTCCAAAGGACCATACAAATGCAAAAACATTTTGATCCAACAATACCACTACTAGATCTGTATCCCAAAGAGATCATTAAAAAAGAGAAAAGTACCCACATGTACAAAAATAGTTATAGCAGCTCTTTTTATGGTGGCAAAGAACTTGAAATTGAGAGGATGCCCATCAATTGGGGAATGGCTGAAGAAGTTGTGGTATATGAATGTAATGGAATATTATTGTTCCATAAGAAATGGTGACCAGTTGAATTTCAGAAAAACCTTAAAAGACTTGTATGAACTAATGCTGAGTGAAATAAGCAGAGCCAGGAGAACATTCAATACAGTAACAGAAATATTATTTGATGACCAACTTTGTTAGACTTTGTTCTTCTCAGAAATGCAATGATCTAAGACAATTCCAAAAGATTCATGATGGAAAATGTTATCTACCTGTAGAGAAAGAACTATGGAGTCTAAATGCAGATAGAAGCATACTATTTTCTCTTGCTTTTTTTTCCCTTGAGGTTTTCCCCTTTTGTTCTGATTCTTCTTTTACAACATGACTACTGTGGAAATATGTTTAATATGATTGTATATATATAACCTATATCATATCGCATGCCATCTTGAGGAGGAGACAGAGAGAGGAAGGGGGGATTTAGAAATCAAAAACTTATAAAAGTGAATGTTGAAAACTAAAAATAAAGGAGGATATCTTTTTTCTCATGTGAATATGGTACCTTCTCAAAAATTGACTGTACAGTAGGGAATAAAAATTAACTATATATTAGGGCACAACCAAATGCAGGAAAGCAAAAATATTAAACTCTTTTCAAACCACAATAAAAATTACGTTTTATAAAGGGGTGTGGAATCATTGTATAAAAGCTAATTGGAAAGTAAATAACCTAATCCAAAGAATGAGTAGGTCAAAAATCATAGAAAAATCAATTATTTTATGAAAGAGAAAGACACCAATGAGACAATATTCTAAAATTTGTGGGATTCAGCCAAACAGTACTCTGGGAAAAATGTATTATCTCTAAGTGTATATATCACTACAAACAGAGAAAGAGCAGGTCAATGAATTAGTCATGCAACTAAAAAAAAAACCTACAAAAAAATTAAAAATCCCTAATTAAACACCAGAATGAAATCCTGAAAATCAAGGAAGAGATTAATCAAATTTAAAGTAAAACAAAAAAATTCACCAATAAATAAATTTAGGAGCTTGTTTTATGAAAAAAATAATAAAATAGATTAGCCATTTCTTACTTTGATTTAAGAAAGAAGAAAACCAAATTGCCAGTATCAAAGATTTAAAGATGAATTCACTACCAATGAAGGGGAAATTAAAGCAATTATTAGGAGCTATTCTTGCTCAATTATAGGTCAATAAATCTGACAATCTAAATGAAACAAAAGAGGCAATAGAGTGCTTAAATAAACCCAACCTTAGAAAAAGAAATTGAACAAGCCATCAATGAACTCCCTAAGAAAATTCTTCAGGGTTAGATGGATTCGTAAGTGAATTCTACAAAATACTTTAAGAACAACTAATTCAAAACAACTAAACTATTTGGAAAAAGTAAGCAAAGAAGGAATGCTATCAAATTCCTTTTATAACAAAATATATTGTTGATGCCTAAACCAGGAAGAGTGAAAACAGAAAGAAATAGACCAATTTTCCTAATAAATATTGATGTAAAACCAAAGAATTGGAAACTAAAGGGATACCTATCAATTGAGGAATGGCTAAACAAATTGTGGTATATGAATGTAATGGAATACTATTATGCTATAAGAAATGAGGAGCAGATGGACTTTATAAGAACCTAGAGAAACTTATATGATCTGATGATGAATGAAGGGAGCAGAACCAGGAGAATATTGCACATAGCCAGAGATACATTGCTTCTGTGATGACTAACTTTGATAGACCTGGCTCTTTTCAACAATGTAAGGTTCTAAGACAGCTCCAAAAGACTCATTGATGGAAAAGGCTATCCATATCCAGAGAAACAATTATGAAGATTGAAAGAAACCATTTGCTCTCTTTTCTATTTTATTTTATTTTCGGTTTTGTTTCATCTTTCTCATAGTTCATTGCATTGGTTATAATTCTTCTTTATAACCTGATTATTGGGAAAATGAGTTTAATTTGAAGGTATATGTAGAACCTATATTAGATTACATACCATCTTGGGTGAGGAGGGGAAAAGGAGGGGGTGGAATTTAGAACTCAAAAACTTGTGGAACTGAGTGTTGTAAACTAAAAAAAAATAATAATATAATTAATTAATTTTAAAAAATTAAAAAATAAAATACTACCAAAGAGATTACAGTAATGTATCACAAGAATCATACACTATGACTATGTGGGATTTATACTAGGAATGCATAACTGGTTCAATATTAAGAACACTATTAGAATAATTAACTCTGTCAATAACAAAACCAACAGAAATCATATGATCAACTTACTAGATATAGAAAAAGTTTTTTGACAAAATACAACACACATTCTTATTAAAACAGTAGAGAGCATAGGGTTCAAAGGAGCTTTCCTTAAAATGATAAGTAGTATCTACCTAAAAGCATCAGCAAGCATCATCTTTAATGGGATTGAGCTAGAAGCCTTCTCAATAAAAATGGGATGAAATAAAGATGCGAATTATCACTACTACCATTCAGTATTGTACTAGAATAGGCAATGAGGAAACAAAACTATTGCTCTTTGTTATACTTATAGAATTTTAGAGAATCAAGCAAAATACTAGTTGAAACAATTAACAACTTTAACAAATTTTCAAGACATAAAATTAATCCACATAAATCATCAGTATTTCTACATATTACCAACAAAGCCCAGCAGCAAGAAATAGAAAGAGAAATTCCACTTAAAATAACTGCAGACAGTATAAACCCATGAACTATATAAACACAATTATAAAACATAAATAAATCCAGATAAAAATAATTGGAAAAAATATCAATTGATTATGCGTATGCTGAAGCAATATAATAAAAAGGCAATTCTAGCTAAATGAATTTACTTATTCAGTGCCATGCCAAAAAACCAACCATCATTTTATAGCACTTTAAAAAAAACAGACAAAATTCATCTGGAAGAACAAAAGGTCAAGAATATAAAGGGAATTAATGAAAAGAAATGTAAAAGAAGGTGGCCTACCCACACCAGGTCTTAAGTGGTTTTATAAAGTGGCAATCACCAAAAAAAGCTGTGATTGACTAAGAAATAACATGGAATAGATTAGGTACATGAAGCTCAGTAGCAAATTACCATAGTAACCTAGAGTATGATAAATCCAGAGACCCAAGCTTTGGGGACAAGAACTCAGTACATGACAAAAAGTACTGGGACAAGTGGAAAACAGTATGGAAGAAACTAGGTATAGAACAACATCTCATAATGTCTACCAAGATAAAGTCAAGATAGATACATGATTCAGACCTAAAAGGTGATATCATCAACAAATAAAGAAAACAAGGAATTGTTTATCTGTCAGATACATGCAGAAGAGAATTTATAACCAAATAGGAGATGGAGAGAATTAAAAGATGTATACTGGATAATTTTGATTAGGTTAAATTTTGTACAAGCAAAACCAAATTCAAACAAGATTACAAAGAAAGCAGAGAGCTGGGGAAATGTTTTTTACAACAAATATCTCTGATAAAGCCCTAATTTCTCAAATGTATAGAGAACTGAGTCAAATTTATAAGAATATGTATCATTATTCAATTGATAATTGGTTAAAGGATATGAACAGGCAGTTTTCAGACAAAGAAATCAAAGTTATCTGTAGTCATATAAAAAATGCTTTAAATTAGTATTGATTAGAAAAATGCAAATTAAAATCACTCTGAGGTACTACTTCACACCTACCAGATTGACAAATATGACAGAAAATGAAACTGATATATGTTGGAGGGCATGTGGGAAAATTGGGACACTAATGCAAATTTGATGGTGATGTGAACTGATACAACTATTCTGAAGAGCAATTTAGAAACATTCCCAAAAGGCTATAAAAGTGTACATAACTTTGATCTAACAATACCACTAGTCAGTCTTTATCCCAAAGAGATTTTTTTAAAGAGAAAAGAAGGTATTTGTGCAAAAATATTTATACCATCTCTTTTTTGTGGTGGCAAAGAATTGGGTATTGTATGGTCTCCATTTTGACACAAATTGAAATTATGGTTGTTATGCATCATACTTCTCATGTTTTAGGGAGAAGGGAAAGAGAGAGTCAGAAAGAGAGACAGAGAGAGATAGAGATAGACAGAGATAAACAGTGGCATTCTCCTCAATTCTACTCACCACTGTACCCTATAGAGCAGATATACCAAGACTTGGTGCTCCCTGCTGTACTATTTTATCCTTCATGGAAAAGACAGACAGAGAGAGAGAGAGAGAGAGAGAGAGAGAGAGGGAGGGAGAGAGAGAGAGAGAGAGAGAGAGAGAGAGAGAGAGAGAGAGAGAGAGAGAGAGAGAGAGAGAGAGAGAGAGAGAATGAGGGAATAGAGGTAAAAGCCTCTATTTTCCCATTTTCCAGGGACAGAAAGGGAATTGGCATGGCAAAATCAAATTTCCTCAGCTTGAAAGAAAGAGTGAGAGAACAATATTAGACTTTCTGTTTCTAAGTGAGAGCTGTTTCTGGTGGACAAAAGACATCTTTATTTTAAAAATTATTTTGTATTTATTATGTCTTTTATTGTTGTATCACCTCCATTTCCTTGTGTATTCTACCTCTTTTCTCCTTGCCAAATCTGTGCCTTATAACAAAAACCAAAAAAGAGGAAGAACAACAAAAACAGTTCAGTAAAAACCACCCAATACATTGAAGAAGGCTGACCGTACCTGTGATCCTATATAACCACAATCTCTCACCTTTGCTAAGAATTGAAGAAAATGTTTTCACACATACACACACACACACACACACACACACACACACACACACACACATTATATATATATATATGTATATATATACACATATGTATGTATGTATGTATTTTTTCTGGTTTTGCATTTTTCACTTTGCTTTAATTCATGAAGTCTATACTTCTTTGTGGTCATAATCATTGGTTCTTAGAGTACAGTAATATCCCATTTCTTTTATGTACCATAATTTCTTTAATAATTTCTTAATCATCTGATATCTACTTTATTTCTAGTTTTTCACCACTACAAAAATCATGCTCTTGTTATTTTGGTATATATGGGGCATTTCTTTTTTTTTTTTTTTGCTTGCTACATTGGTATATATACCTGGCATTGGAATCACTGGGACAAAAAAAAAGGGGCTTTTAAGTTTCTTACTTTATGGAATTCCAAATAGATCCTAAATGGTTGGCCAAATTCATAACTGCACCAACAATTCTTTACCATGATAATTTTTCCACACCCCTCCACTACTGATTGTTCCTATCTTTTTCATATTTTTTCAATTTACTGAATATGAAGCAAAACCTGAGTCATTTCAATTTTCATTTCTCTTATAAGTTATTTATATCATTACTTCATATGGTCATTGATAATTCAGTTATACTGAGAAAAGTATTTTCCTATCTTTTAACCACACATCCCTTTTCAAAGAACAAGTCTTAGATAAAAGGGTCTTGTCCTGTAAATAAACAGGCAGCCGCCACCTCAGTGAGGTCACATGATTTGTATTGAGCCCCACTTTCCTGAGACCTGTTTTTCCAGATAGAGCTAGTAAGGGAAAGGGCGTGTTATTGCATGCCCACCCCCCATTAGCAGCACCTTGAAGGCATCGATTGATAATTTAAGATATTGCCAAGCCTGGCTGAGAAGAAAGGTTCCTAATATTCTTGTTTGACTTACTGAATCATGATATACTACATCGTCTTGTCTTATGACCATATTAGAGTACAGTTAAAAGTTAGAAAATGATTCATTTTAAAGCAAATAATAGTCTGAATAGTCATTGATGATTAGGTGTAGTTATTTGTCGATATCCTTCTTTATTGTCCTTTTTCTTCATGCTCCTTAGCTAGTGTGAGGGTCATGGGGGTAATACACCTTCCCTAGATTTTCTCTCCACTATTAGATTCATGATTCCCAAACCACGGGCCATGCCGCCACATACCCCCCACCCAGAGTTGATAGGAGTGCCTTGGCATATTTTAATTTTTTTAACAAAACATAGCATTACTTGACATCTGTTAGGCACGGCAAGAGGTAGTTCACAGTTTAAACATTAGATTTCACTACATTCCTTTCAATGCATTCTTGAATGTTTGAGATATGTTTTTGTTTATTTGTACTTTTAGCTATTGCAATAACTTTTTCAACTTTCAGTTTTATGATGTCATATCTTCATGAAGCTGGGTTTTCAGTTATTGCTGTGATAAGAACTAAATACCTTGCAAAAATCAATGTAGCATGGGAAATAAGGGTGGAGTGTACAATCTGATTCTAAAGTTTGAGAAGTTATATAGTGCCCAATAAGCACTCACCCCCCCCCCCGTTAATAAGTAATAGTGGTCATTTAAGAATGAAATATAATTACTATTGTTCATTCAATTTATGGGTATTATTTAAAATAACTACTAAGTTGTTATGGCATAAATATTTATTAATACTCAGACCCAATTACTTAGTAAATGGAATAAAAATACTTTTTCTGCCTGAAGGAAGCTGTGAAAAAAATTACTAACAAATTAACGGTGCCGTGAACTAAGGATGTTTGGAAATTTCTGGATCAGATGAAGGATTAGAGGTTGGTGAAGAAGAGGATCAAAAATATGAAACTAAAGATTAAAATGTGCTAAATTCCAGTGAGGGACAAACATTTTACCAAGGTCCCTAGCAAATGATAGGCTCAGAACCTGTTGAATCATTCCATCTTCACACAGAGATGATGAGTATAAACAGACACCTGCAAGATAGCTGTGCTTCCCCTTGGACATCCAGTAACTGACTCATATCTTATAGACAAAGGAAACAGTGTGGTACAGTGAATAAAATATAGACTCTACAGGCAAAGGAAATAGGTTCAAAACTATCTGGTACTTACTACTCTTTGATCCTTAGAAAGATAACCTTCTTGGGCCTCAGTTTCCTCAAATTTGAAATGAAAGTATTGGAATAGATCACTTGTTGTAAAACATTTTGGTCTCAGGACCCCTTATACTCTTAAAACTGAATAAGAACCCTAAAGAGCTTTTGTTAATATGGGTTATAGATATTTATATTTACCATATTAAAATCAAAATGGAAATTTTTAAAATTATTTTTAATTCATTAAAAACCATAAGAAACCCAGCACATATTAATATATATTCCATTACAGGTTAACATAAATCACAGTTTTATGAAAAATAATTATAATTTTCAAAGTAAAAATGAGAAGACTGGTATTATTTTACATATTTTGCAAATTACTTTAATATCTGGCTTAACACAAGACATCTGAATTCCCATATCTGCTTCTACACTCAATCTGTTGTGATATGTTGTCTTAGTTGAAGAATACAAAAAATAAATCTAGTCTTACAGAAATATCTAGTTGAAAAAGGAAGGAGCATTTTAGTAGGAAAGTAACATCTTATTATTTAGTAAAATACATTTGACGTTTTATGTTCTTGAAAATCTCTCAGAGACTTTTAGGGGTCCAAAGTGACACCACTTTGAGAACTATTCAATTAGATGACTTTCAAGGTCCCTTTCAACTCTAGATCTATGATACTAAGACCAGAGTCTTTGATATCAGCCCAGGAAGAAACACAGACTTAAACCTTAAGGTAAGAGAGATGGTAACCATGAAGATGGAACACTATGTTATACACATCATTGTGCAAACTTTCTTAGTGCTATTTGTATGTAGAGATGTGATGAAGAGAATTTACAAATTCAATGAAATTATAGGAATGTGAGCTTTTTTAGGTGACTTGGATTGTATTTTCCTATGGAGGCTATAGGCCATGGTCATTGATATCTTGTTGAAAATGAGATCATCTCCTTTATTCTCATAGATTAGGGTTGAATTGATGGAAAAAGGGTTGTGAAGATTGATTAGAGGAGAATCAGCTTAGCCTATTGTAGTTTGAAGCTGCCTTTTTTTGTGTGGGACTTATAAATAAGGGGATTGAGATGGTTCTCTTTCAGAACAACCAGGAGAGTAACAGACGTAAGTGTGAAAGAGAGATTTGCTTTTTACCTGTTTGGGGGGGTGATGGGGAGTGAAAAAAGAAGCATAATAAGAGTTCACATACCTTCAATTTCAATAATGACTAAGAGATATCTTGAGACAAAGGTGCATTAGAGTTGCTCATGCTCTCACCATGCACCCTGGGAAGAGAGTTCCTAAACTCCAAGTTCTTGGTCCCATTGATGAAGAATTAGTAGCATAAATTCTTAGCCTGAGTGGTGGGAGTTCCTGAAGCCCAGCCTTCTGGAGGTGTTGAGAGTACCTTAATTCCATCATCTTGAATATGGAAGGAGGGTTTTCCTGCATAATGTTGAATACCTGGCGATCAAAGTAACCGAGGACCCTTGCAAAGGTGCTATCTTTGGACAGTACAATTCTCAAGGTCACTTCTCTAACAACCACAAATTAAACGGTTTAGAAATTCAATAAGAGAAAGGGCAGCTCTTCCACAGCAGTGAGCTCTTTAAAAAATATAGTCAAGGCAAATCAACAAGTATTTATTAGACAGCAACTATGTTTGGGGCCAGAGTCAAGATGGTGGCTGGAAAGCAGGGACTAGCATGAGCTCCCCACCAAGTCCCTCCAAAAACCTATAAAAATGGCTCTGAACCAATTCTAGAACTGCAGAACCCACAAAATGGCAGAGGGAAGCAGGGCTGTAGCCCAGGATAGCCTGGATAGTCTCTGGGTATGGTCTATCCCACACAGAGCTGGGAGCAGAGGGGAGCGGAGCTGAGCAGAGCAGAGCCCAGTGTGGGAGGCATGGACCAACCAGACGAGGAGCTGGGTGGAGCTTGCCTAGTGTCCTGAATCAGTGAGCTGTGGCAGTTACCAGACTTCTCCACCTACAAACACCAAAGACAACAGAGTAGGTTAGTGGGAAAAGCTGCTGGGGACAAGGAGTTTGCAGTTCGGCCACTGCCCCAGGGGCAGCGGAGGTTGGGCAGCTACAGAACTATAGATGCAGTTGCTTCTGGCCCCAGGCTCATCTGGTGGGAGGAATTAAGTGGCAGATCAGAGCAGAAGTGAAGAGCCTGCTGAAGATCTAAGTTCAGTCCAGGTTGGGGGTTCTTGGGAAAGGAAGAGTGCTGGTGTGGCAGCGCATCCACCCAAGCTTGGAACATAGAACTCTTTAGTACAAGCAGTCATACCCTGCTGAAAAATTCAAGGGTCAAGTGAGTTGCCTGGGAACATGGCCAGGCAGCAAAAATGCACCCAGATTCAGTCTCAGACTTCGGAATCCTTCTTTGGTGACAAAGAAGACAAAAGCATACAGTCAGAAGAATTCAACAAAGTCATAGGGCCTACAACAAAAACCTCCAAGAAAAACATGAACTGGTCTCAGGCCATGGAAGAGCTCAAAAATGATTTGGAAAAGCAAGTTAGAGAAGTAGAGGAAAAATTGGGAAGAGAAATGAGAAGGATGCAAGAAAAACATGAAAAACAAGTCAATGACTTGCTAAAGGAGACCCAAAAAATACTGAACAATATACTGAAGAAAACAACACCTTAAAAAATAGACTAACTCAGATGGCAAAAGAGTTCCAAAAGGCCAATGAGGAGAAGAATGCCTTGAAAGGCAGAATTAGCCAAATGGAAAAGGAGGTCCAAAAGACCACTGAAGAAAATACTACCTTAAAAATTACAAAGCAGCAAGTGGAAGCTAGTGACTTTATGAGAATCAAGATATTATAAAACAGAACCAAAGGAATGAAAAAAATGGAAGACAGTGTGAAATATCTCATTGGAAAAACCACTGACCTGGAAAATAGATCCAGGAGAGAGAATTTAAAAATTATTGGACTACCTGAAAGCCATGATCAAAAAAATACCCTAGATATCATCTTTCACGAAATTATCAAGGAGAAATGCCCTGATATTCTAGAGTCACAGGGTAAAATAGAAATTGAAAATATCCACAGATCACC
>CM053622.1:94913976-94960048 GCA_028646595.1 Phalanger gymnotis
GGAGGGGAATGGGGGGACGGAGGGGAGGGCAGACTGGAGAACAGGGCAACCAGAATGTATGCCATCTTGGAGTGAGGGGGGGAGGAAATGGGGAGAAAATTTGTAATTCAAAAACCTGTGAAAATCAATGCTGAAAACCAAACATATTAAAAAAAAGATAGGAAGAGAAAGAAAAAGAATAAACGTTAAAATTTTAAAAAGCTAAGAAGGAGAGAGTTTAAAAGATACTAAGGTGGTAAACTAAGGATAAAATTAGGAAAAGGACATTGAGTTGAGGAGTCAGAAGGCCTGAGTGAAATCCAAGCACTAACATGAAGAATTTACATGACTTAGGGCAGTAGTTTACAAAGTGTAATATGGGCAGATCCCTAAGGGTCCTAAGGCTTTTTCAGGGTGTCTACAGCATCAAAACTATTTTATGAGAATACCAAGATCTTATTTCCATATTGAAATTCTCCTCCCTTTTTCAACTACCTATATGTGTGAGGGCAGGTTTTCTTCATGTACTTGAACCAAAATTACATTTCATAATGTACTGGATGGAGAAACAGATAAGAGAATCTAGATATCTTCTATTAAGTCACACATTAAAGAGATTTGAAAAAAAGAAGTAAAATAATTCTACACTTCTTTTTTGTTTTGGAAATATAGGTCTTTTTATACATACACACACTATCTCATTTATGTTAACATATAATAGGTTTTTTACTGTTATTTTCAAATGTACTAAATTAAAAATAAATGAATCATAAACATTATTAGTGTTAATGTTTAATATGGTAAATATTGATAGATATAATCCATATAAAATAAGCTCTTTGGGTCTTCAATAATTACTAGTATTATAAAGGGGTTCTAAGAGCAATATGTTTGAGAACTGTTGATCTAGGGTAAATCACTTTGGTTCTTTGAAACTTGACGTTATCATCTGCACAACAAAGGGCTTGCTTGGATTTCATTCTTTTCAAGATATCTTCCAGCTGGAACATTCCATATTGCCATAGAAGTAATGTTAAGGTAAGATTTGGGAGTGGAGCAAGAACTGGCCTGTTTAGCAAGAAGGGAGAGAGTTCTCCAAATGCTATAAGTTGGAATATGGTTATTTATCACTTGGGTCTTTTTGTTTTATTGTTTTTACAACATTTTATTTTTGAATACTGATTTTTTATTGTGATTACTTCTGCTGCTGTTTTACTTTGCTTTGCTTGTATTATTTTACATGATAATAGTTCTATTATTATGGCCCCCAAACTCCTCCATCTCATTATAATAATGGATCCATAAACACTAGTGTTTTCTTATTATAAAAATACTGATATCCTCCCTCCTCCCCCTGCTAATACATTCATTTCACAGAAGGGTGCCCACTACTTATATCACCTTCTCCTTCCAAAGTAATCTCCAGACAGGGGTCAAATTTGCACTCCCATGTGGCTGCACTCATGCATTTGTTTCAACACGTTCGTGGAGAATCAGATAAATCCAAGCAGCAAGATATACCAGATGTGAAGAAACAGAGAGGGATGAAGAGACAAAGAAGGCCATGGTGTCCATGCCAAGTAATAACCATTTGTCTACCAGAGTTTTCTTCTCTAATATACATCTTCTTCATGTTCAGCTGTTGGTATTTTTCTTGTTGGCTTAAAGGCCTCTAAATTCCAATTTACTGTGGTTAGAGTTTCTGTTCAAATGAATTTTGAGTACTAGTAATATTAGCCCTGAGGAAAAAAAAATAACATTACATGCAGCAAATAAAATTCACTTTACCCAGCAGTGACCAACTGAATAGCAAAGCCCAGGAGGTCAGTTTTCATTGTATCTACATGGTTTTTTCTTTATCTGTGTTCTGGAAGAAAGAATACAGTATTTAAGTCAAACCCCTGGATACCGAATTTACAAGAGGAAAGCCATTCAAAGCAGACCCCTTCCAGTGGGTCTTCCTATCTAGTTACTGAAGGATATGCACATTGATTGTATCCAGGTGACCAGGATCTGGATTTTTCCTTCAAAAATAAAAAAGCAAAAATAATGCCTGGAGCTTCTATTGACACAAAGATCTTTAGTGTTTCAGTAATAGGAAAGAAGGAGCGATGAGAGAATAAAAGTGAAGTGGGTCTTGGCTACATACAATTAAATATGTGGAAGAAAATATATTTTAGTACAACATCCAATATATGACCTACTTGTTAACCTACACTAGAATAAAGATAATTAATTGATTTTTTGTTTGTTTGTGTTTCCTTTTTTTCCCTAGACCCCATGCTAAAACATACTTAGCCTCATACACCTTTTATAATTGATATAGCTTAGCATAGTGCTTCTCACATAGTAAGCATTTATTAAATGCTTATTGATTGAATGGTTATAGTTGGCCCTATGGCCAGCTCAGAGATTGATGAATCCCTACCCAGAACCATTATGTCATGCTGCTCTCCTCATTTCTGCCTCTCTTTCAGTCTGTTCTATCTCTATACAGGGTCCTTGTGCCCATGCAAAAATCATCCCTGCCTCATTTTTTCCATGTTTCCTTTGTGTGTAATCTTTCCCTATAAGAAGGTAAACTTATCTGAGGATAAGTGCTATCTTATTTCCACGTTTTTGTATCCTACTGCCTGGCCCATAATAAAAGTAAAGTAAATGCTCTGTCAGTTTAGATGTTTGTGCTTCAGGAAAGCTGATCCTCAAAAGGAACTGTTAGATCGTCAAACATTTAAGCCAGGCTGTAGCTAAAAATAATAGCTATCCTCTAGACAGAGCTTTAAGGTTTGAAAAGTGATATCCATATTTCATACATGTATATAAAATATTTATTTTATACACATGTGAAATGTGCATTTTATATCACTTTGAAAACCTTAAAGTATATATGTATGTATATACATGTATGTGTGTATACATACACATATACATATATGTGTGCATATTTTTCGTTTTTTTTTTTTTAATTTTTCAATTGTGTCCAACTCTCCATGATTCCATTTTGGGGTTTTCGTGGCAAAGATACTAGTTTGCCATTACATTCTCCAGCTCATTTTGGGGTCACACTAGTAAGTGTCAGACCAAATTAGAGCTCATAAAGATGAGTCTTCCTGGTCTCAAGCCAGTGTGCTATTCTCTGTGTCACCTAGTACGTATGTATGTGTATGTATGCATATACACATATATGTGTCTATATATATAGATACACACACACATATATATGTACATATATGTATATATATATATATATACGTATATATATATATATATCCTTACAACTACCTTGTGGTATAGATGCTATTATCCTTATTTTAATAACAAGGAAACCTAAGATCTAAAGGAGGTTAAGTGACTTGCACTTTGGGTCATACAACTGAGTGGGTAAGGCTGGATTCAAATGCAAATTTTTCAGACTCCAGGACCAAAGCTCTATCCATTATCCCACCTATCTGCCAGTGATTTTCAAGCCCTGTAATTACAGATTTCTATACCTTAAAAGACCTAGTGATTACTTATCACAACTTTTTTAGTAGATAGTCAACCTCCTCTAGAACTGCGGAGAGATGGAATTCCTTTCTCCATTGCTCTTGTGACTAAAGGAGACAAACTCACCCTCTCCAATATAAATCTACATGTTGCTTCACTCAGGAGGTTGATAGTAACTTGACCTTTGCCCCTCGCCATAGATTCAGGACCAAATATGAATAGTGGCCTGAGAGTTACTTTATTTATAGGTTTGAAAAATAGAGGCTCTTTGCCCTCAAATCCCAGAGCACATAATACTCTGTATTAAACTATAAGTCTTCACCTAAAAAATGGAACCAGAAGAAAAATATAGCCCCACCTTTCCATCCCAATTGGGTTACCCTGTGACTGATGGTTCTCTCAGCATCTTAGTTAATATATCAGTCCATTGAGCAAGGAACTTTTAAAATGTGGTGTTTCTATAGTATGTATAAAGTATTTACTAAGTATACCATAATGAATGACTAGCTGAATGAATAAATCAAAGTACTCTGGTCTTCAAGTTTATGCCTGAGAGATAATGAATATATATCATAAAACAGCAATCAGTTAAGTAAAATATTTAATCAAATCAGTTATTTGACACTGTTGAGCAGAAAAAAAAAGTCCATTGTTTGATAGGACTTTTTCAGTTTTTAACCTGTTACATTAGAGGTATGTACTTACTCCATATTATACATTAAGTACTTATCTTTTTTGTGAAGCACTGGGAGTTTTCTGGTACAAATATGAAATTAAGTTAAGACTGAGTCTTGCCTTCATACTACTTATAGTTGGGTATGTGCTAAGATAGTGCCATAGATAATTTAGAAGAATAAATATATTGTCTCCCTTTTAACCATATTGGACATCATCAGGATCGGGTGATGGGGGGAGGTGGTAGAGAACTAACCAGTTTAAACTTACCCGGGTATAACAACAATGCTACTTGCCATTACTGTGGCTACTTAAGGCCAATAACACCAGCACACAGGAGGACTAACACAGGTTCTTTCATCTGTTTTTCTGAGGAAAGCAACTTTAAGGGGTTTACAATGTCACTTTAATTAAACATACCTAAGTCATTCACTTAGTTCAGGGAAAAAAGTCAGCACCCTGAACTTCAGAGAAAATACAAACAGAAATTTCAAAGAAAATAACACAAATCAACAGGCAGGCTTCTGTTTGATCATAGCAATTTGTACATAATTATCAGAGAAGCACCAACATCTGGATTTTCAAAGCAGGGGTGGGGGGACCCTCCTTAAAGGCTACCCAGAGTCTCCACACCAACACTCTTCCAATGATTGAGCCCTCCAAAGCAAAATGCTAACCCCAGAGTATACATACACTTCTTCAGGGTCAGAGGGAGTCAGAATGATGTGACTTAGACTCATGTCACTTAGGCTTTCTTGGGACTTAAGCAGGTCATGAAAGATTCTTGATTCAATCAAAGACTCTTGGTTAAAACAAAGGCAAGGCTCACTCAAAAGCACTTGATTTACCTTAGTGGTAAGAAACACTCCAAACGGAAAAAAAAAAACAGTGAAAAGTCCCACACTGCTTGCCACCACATTCCACCCCTAGGTCACAGTAAGAACAATTTCCTTAATTATTACAAGCATCCAAGTAAAGTCCTCTTTCATCTTGACTCAAGGTTGACTTCCAAGTCCCATGGCTCTTCCCCTGTAGGCGCACTGCTCTTAACTCTCACCTGGATTCAAACGTAGGCAGCTCTCTGCCCCTGCACCAGGTCTCAGCTCATGGGAACTACTCTACTCTAAGTTCCTGCCCAACAGAAGGCTCCAGGGGTTCCTGACCACATCTTCTGTTCCTGGGAAAATTAAGCTTAACGGGCCATCAACACCGGCATCTCAATTCACCACCAAAGTCCAATAGCTCTGTGTTAAGAGCTCAGTTCACCTTAACAGCTCTCAAAAGGGGCTTAAGCTAAGCCTCCTTCCAATGGAGAGGTCTCTGCCCTACAGCTCCCCTCAGCCCCCTCTCACCTTCAAAGTTCGGAGGCTCCTTCAGCAAGTCTCTGCCATCAAAGGTCTCCTTGCTCTTGGAGATCTCCTCTCTGCTCTAGAGGTCTCCTTCTCAGCTCAACCCTCACAATTCAGTCTTCTTCATCTCTTCTCTTCTCAATGCTGGCAGCTATCTCAATGTCTATACTTCAAAGCCCTCTTGATGTCTGCTTCTCTCACATTCTGGGCTCTCCTTATATACGATTCTAGCCAGCATCTGATTGGCTAGAACTCAGGTCTCTGATGGGCTGAATTCATGCACATCCTATTGACTAGAACTCAGGTCTCAGATTGGCTGAATTAATGCACATCTGATTGGCTAGAGCTCAACGTCCATTCAATCCAGTAAAAATATCACTTTGCTTGCCATTACACCAGGCACAAAATAATTACAACAAAAAGTGTTTTTGTGCCTAGAGTATTACAATTTGGTTCATATTTCCTTTCAAATAAGACATTACGAATCTAAGGACAGGCCAAGGAAAGTTAAAGAATGAATTACTAAGCAAATGGAATCAAGCATGAAAATAGATCAAACTAGCCAGGATCTTACCTCTGGAGATACATCTGAGAGAAATGATCAGAGTATAAAAATCATGAAGCAAATGGGTTATAGGAGTAGGACATTATTCATATAATGTCATTAAAGGAGCATTGGATTTGAAGCTAGAGAGAGTGGATTCAAATCCTGGCTCTGACATTTACTATTGGAGTGATCTTGGATGAGTTAATAAATGTCTCTCAGCTTCAAGTTCTTTGTGTGGAAAATTAAGAAGGTTGCTTTAGACCAGAAGTGTCAAACACTTGGCTCTTGTGCCTCATTGCCTCAGTAACATTCCAGAGTGTGACTATGTCCCACTGCCACAGCAATACTCTCTAATGTGGCCAGAATCAGATTAAAATGATATTGGGAAATGTTTAATAAAATAAATAAAAATACAATAAAAACCAGATTCTGTTAATATGTCATTTTCTCAGTGAATATGTGGCCTTTAGGGAGTCTTATGAATGGTTTAGTGGCCCCATTTCTATTTGAATTTGACACCATTAGTTTAGAAGCCACTTTTTTATCTCTATGTTTATTCTCTTCACCACTTGTCACTTAGAACCCCTAGATTCTTTCAAGTTTCACCTTATGTTCAATGTTCTTCATGAAGTCTTACTTGGTCATGATGCCTATCAATGCCTTTCTGCCAAAAAAAAAAAATCTTGTATTCATTTTGAATATATTCTTAATATACTTAAGTGTGTACCTCTCTACTTCCTTTAGCATTTCAGAAATCCAAGTAAAGTAGAGTTAGAAAAGTAAAGTAGGCCCAGTTGATCAAGGGCCTTCAAAAACAGGCAAAAGAATTCCAGTCAAAAGAAGTATCTTTGTTATTTTTATTTCTCAAAACAAGTATTCATACCAGACAACTCAGTAAAATCATACAGCCACATAGATGTTTACCAGACAGAAAATACTGATTTTGTAGTATTTTGACTGATTCAATCACTGCAATATCCATGCAAGTCCCCTCAATACAAGTACTGATTTGTTTTTTTTTTCATTTTGTCTTAGTCCCAAAGCCTGGCATAGGGCCTTACGTATTCAGGGTACTAGATAAATGCTTGGTGAATTGCATTAGATTTTCCTGGAGATACATAATCCAAAACCAAAAGCATAGTTTCTTTTGCCTTGCAGGAGACAGGAAGAATGAGGCCTGCGATTTCGTAGTATTGACTCCTTCTTTGTAAATTTAAAGTCTAAAGGAGTTGCCCAAGAGGTTACATTTTAGGAGATGGAAGTAGAGGAAGGGTCACACAGGTAGTATGTGTCAAAGTCTTATTGTCTACAATTTTCTCTTCTTGTACTTAGCTTTTCCTCACCCACTGGACAATATCATAACAGGGGTAATGTAAATGTTATGATCCCATCCATTAAGAATTCCAGAATTGGAGGACAGTTTCATAACTGAGTCAAACCACAAGTCAGTGAAATAAAGTATGTTAGTCTTTCCTAGATTCCTAAATTTACTCTAGCAAGTAGCATATTTTTTTTCAACAGACAGTAAAGATATGAAGAAAAGACTGGTGACTATGAATAACTTGTAAATAGTAATTCCCATTGTTCCCACACTCTCCAGCTTATGAGCAGTAGCAGTCACATTATGGCAGAAAGCATGCGACTTTGTATTGACTTCTTGCTAAGAGTATGTAAAAATTTGCTCCCTACTGAGGGAAATATTGATCTTGGTTTCTTGACCCTCGAGGTCAATGGGTCAATGATCTTGAGATTCACCTCTGAAGAAATGGAAATGAGCTTAATATTGTAAGTTACTGGAACTAATGTTCCACAAATTTAGATTTAAATATTTGCCTTCTTTGCATTTGGCCCAAGTTCTCCCTTGGGAAATCCCAAAGCTTTGCTTTAACAAAATCAAATGTATTATGTCCAGTCAGAAAACTGCGAATCATTGGTTCTCGGTTAATAGTCTGGCTTTGCCAAAGACAAATGAATTAATACCATGTGAATTTAAGTGCTTCATAGAATCACAGACTTTTTACTTGGAAGGGGCCTCAGAGGCCATTTACTCTAAACCATTCCTGAAAATGTATCTTCGCAATAATTTATGTTACAACTGTTCATCGAGCCTCTTCTTGAAGTTCTCCAAAAAGAGATATTCTCCTCCTCTCGCTTCTAGTTCTGTTCTCTGGAAGCAAAAAGAACTACCTAATTCTTCATCCACATGATGAATCTCCAAATACTTAAAGAGAATTATGTCTGTGCTAGACTAACATCCTCAGTTCCTTTCACTGATCTTTATATGATATAGAATTAATTCCCTTCACCATCCTCCCTCAATCCATTTAGTACCTGTGAACCACTACTCCATTTCACCTCAACTACACATGGAGATGATCATAACTTCAATCCTGTCATCAACAACATTCCCATGTTCATGCATTCCAAAATTCAGTCCTCTAATCATAATCTTCTATTATTCCATCTTTCTCTATGAGTTAAGATCACTAACTCTGTTATTCATCTTCACTGTGATGTTAATTTCCTCCTCCCCTGTTCTTTCTCAGCCTATAACCCCTATACTCTCTACACTTTCTTCGCTTTGCTACCTTAACCCTTTGATAAACCAATTAATCTCTATGCCATTCTCTCCTCTTGAATCCTGCAACCCCCTTGTTCTTTCACTGAAGATGCCTTGCTAGGATAGTAATATTTGAATACATTCACATAACACAATTTGTTTATCCATTCCTCAAATGATCTATTTTGTTAAATTATTTGCTACTACAAAGATGATATATTCTATGAATATTTTGGTATATAAGGGATTTTTTTTTCTTATCAGTGATCTACTTAGGATATAAGCCTAATAGAATCTCTACACCAAAGAGTATAGCTATTTTCGCCATTTTAATGTGTAATTGAAAATTGCTTTCCAAAAAGTTTACACAGATTCACAGCTCCATCAACAATGCAGTAGTGAGTGCATCTTCTCACAAACCATCCTGTATAATTTGCAAATTTGTCATCTTTGCCATTTTGCTGGATGTAAGGTAAAACCTCACTGTTATTTTTATTTGACTTTCCCTCATCAATGATTTGAAACACTCGCTGATATGATTGTTAATAATTTGCAATTCCTTTGAGAAGTTTGTTCATATCCTTTGACTACTTTACTACTGGGGAATAGTTTTTGGCTACATTTATTGGTGTGTATATAGCTACATGCATGCATATATACATATATGTGTGTGTTTCCACAAATATCACCCATGCATATAACATATGTTATTTGTTAGTTCTGTATCAGTGGTGTCAAGTCAAATAAGATCCCTGTGGGCCATACATTTATTTAGAAAATCACACACCTATAGATTTCTTTTATTAATACATCAATACATTAAAATCAGATAGAAACTACATTTTAATGTAGTTCAGTCCATACACATACTACATATTTGACACCTCTGGTTTATATATCTTTATTTTTATCTGATACAAAACCTTTATCTGAGAAATTTGATGACAACTTCCCCCGATTTGGCAATTTCCCTTCCTTATACTAGATTCATTAATTTTTGTTTCTGTAGAAATTTTTCGGTTTCATGTATTTAAAGTTTTTTTTAACTTTAGTAATTGCAGATTTTCAGGGTAAGCCATTTTGGGTAGTATCTTGAACTCCTCCTTTTGGAATATGTTATTCTTTTCCCTTCTGAAGTTTCTGGTGGGTAAGGAAAATCTCACATTATTAGAAATATATATGGTATACATGAATATATGTGTATATGTGTATATATGTATGTGTGAATATAAATAAATTCTACCAATGAGAGAGATCTTAATGTATATATGTGTATGTATATATGTTTATACATATATGTACACATATGTGTACACACACAGCTATACTTCTCTCTCTATATATATATATACATACATACATATGACATTGTCATCAGAATTTTTTTTTAAATTGTCATTTTAATTCTTGAAATTAACCTCTATTGTATCAGATTCTATAGCATAGTTGGTTGATTTTTTTAAAAAGTGATTTGTTGATTCTTTCAATTGGCATTTTGTTTCCTGCTTTCAGAAGTTACAGGCTGGATTCATTTATTATTTCTTGCATTATAGTATTCAGATTTTTTGACATAAGCTTTTTCCAGGAGGAAACTCAAGCTTCCAGCATCCTTATCCTTAAGATGTTATGGTTAAGGTTATATTTTAAATTTGTGTTGCCCTTGGCTGACAAATATCTGCACATGGAAAATAGAGCATATTTGCTGGCTGAGAGTTTCTAATATCCTTTGGTTTCCTTGTTATGACAATTAGTTTATACTAATCAACATTCTTTAAGAAATAGTTATATTCAGAATCTATTTCTAAGTTTCCATACTTCTCATTTGGGCACTAATAATATGTCTAAATAGATTAGGATGGAGTGGATTCAATTGTATCACATACCTTTTTGTATTTTTCTTATTTTCTGTGAAATTTGATATTTTTTTTCTAACAACTCAAATAGTGTTCTCAATGTCCACAAGTGTGTGATTTTTGAATAAGTCCCAAATTAGTAAGGAATTATTTCAAGTCTGTTACAGTATAACAAATGGAGTTTTTATGTAATTTGATATTCTCTGTGTCAAACAACTTTTTCATCTTTTTCTCAAAGAAAGTATTCCTAATATATAGGCATGATATCTGTGTAGGCTACAAGCCTTAGGCCCTTCTCTTTCTTTAATACTGAACCATTGTTTCTAAGCATTTTTGCCTTCTTCACCTAAAACCATGATTGAATAGCAGTCTCTGAATATTACAATCTATGTAAATTTAATTTGGTAGACTCTTATCCAACTTATTTATAGAATTTCTTTACTTTATCCTCTGTAACTGTTATTGGTGCATAACCTGCAATTATTCTTTTGATTGTCTTTTTATAAATACTTTTTATGAGTACTGCAATATGAGGTGACCAAATGTCCCAAAGATACGTACAATAAAACAAAATGTGCCAGCCCTTTGATTTGCCTCAAGAAAACTCATGATACATTTCTTCAATTAAGTGCAACTTTCTGTAACTTAAGGTTTCATTTGTAACAAGAATGTTAAATGTGATATAATTCCATTCCTTTAGTTATATATCCATAGATTATCTAATCTTTGGAGTATGAATAACTAAGATCATGTTTATAGATGGCATAACAAGACATTATTTTAGTCACCTCAGCCTCCTTTTCTACAATTATGCCACCTTCATTCCAGAACTAGAAAGAAACCCTCACAGAACTGACGACTTTGTAATTTTCTTTGTTTGTCGGGTTGCTGTGGACAAGAAACTCATCACTAAATGGCCTAGTGGTGACCAACCCCTCTAAATTTATTTAGGATGGTAATTGTAAAGGAGATGCAGCCTTTTGTTGGGATGATATTTCAAGCCTTCACCTCCAAGTCACAATAAAGCATAAGCACATTAGAATAAGACTTTATGGACATGATCATTCAAAAAAAGCTGTCTAGTTTCTTGCCAGTTTGTAAAGCAATAGCTGGGCTATATCCCAGGGAACTTCAGAACAGGGATTGACTAGGCTAATTCAGTTTCTATTGGGCAAACTCTCTGATTTTTCTGTGGCTTAAAATACATGGGCATGTTCTTATCTTCATGTAACTCTGTAACCTCATATACTAGAAATCCCATTTTCCTCAGCCTCAACATACCTCTCTCCTAGTCTGTAAAACTGATTTTGCCTGAATTTTTCTCTCCTAGTTAAGATAGAAAACTCTGTGTGTTTCTGGTGTATAACATGTGGGAGTCCTTAGAAGAAATCAAGCATAAGTGATATAAATGCAAACCATTATCTTTGGGACCATCCTAACCTAATGCAATTATGCTTATATTTGGATATAAAACACAGGCACAGCGCACCAGGTGTCTATAGCCTCTACAGATAAATAAAATAAAAATATATATTTCTGAGTGTAATAAAGCGGCAAGAAGGCAGACCATATAGCAGATTTGCAGTGAAATGGAAGAGATTTGCATTGCAAAAAGCAAACGATGCCTTCTATTTGCTTCTGTGTGCCATGCAGACTATGCCCAGGAGCTTGAGAGAACCTATGCTATTAGAAAGGTAGAGTCAATTGGCTTTCCAGATGTTCCAGGGACATTAAACTGAAAGGCTGTTATCTCAGCTGGAGAAAGCTTAGCTGCCATTTTTACTGACTGAGAAATGGCAAGTTGATGAAGACTATAATGTGCTGATAAAAAGCTATTGGTAGTCTGTAATGTTTACTTGTTATCAGCTTAGCTGAAGAGGGGTTAGCCCTCAGTGCAGAGACTGTCTGAATTTAACTGAGTATAATTTCCCCATGATAACTGGTTGAAAGTTTTTTGACCAACTAGAGCTGGTTATTTGTGGTGGTTTCATTGACTGTGTAAGTATAAAATGTCAGAATATGAGGCTTTTTTGAAAGAACTTTTTACACTAAGGCTCTGGGGCAGTTCTCTCTTGCCACCAGCAGGCCCATGTGATGGATTTCAGTCCCATCAAAGTAGTGAAGCATCATGAGAGCATAGCTTTAGAGACTCAGATGTCATCTTGTCCAATATCCTCATTTTACAGAGAAGTAAACAGTCTGAGGAAGATTAAGTGACTTGCCCAAGGTCACAAAGAGAATACGAGAGCTAGATTCTGTCTCGGATTCCGAATCCAGCTCACTCCCCCAAACCCCCATTATACCATGATGTAATTACATAGTTCCTTCATTATGTAATCAAGGTCATCCTTCTATATCCCTTCCTTCCAAAAAAATAGCACTTTCAATGTTTAACTACTCCCTCTTTAAATTTCTTTTTTCCCTTTTAAAACTTTTTTTTGCTGTATCTAGGTCTACATAAAACTATCAAAATGAAAATTTACCTACTGTCTCAACCCTTCATAGGGTGAGCATCATGGAGACCAAACAGCCACTGATAGGCTGATTTTTTTTCACTTTTCAATAGAATATTTTGATGTCATGTAAGATGAAGTACTTTATATTTTCCCTACTTTATATAGTAATATACAGTTTGTAGAAAAAAAAATGCTTCCACATCAATTATCTCATTGAAAAAGTAAGTTAGTACAGTGGAAAGATCATTGAATTTGGAGGCAAAAAAATCTGAGTTCCAATGGTGGCTGTATCACAGACTACCTGTACTATTGAAGATAATCTCTCTAGGACTTTCTGCTACTAGGTACTGCAGTGGAAAGAATTTCAGACGTGGAGGCAGGGAAACAAGTTCAAATTCAGCCTGAGACTTACTAGTTGTGGCAAATCATTTAACCTTTGTCCACCTCAGTTTCCTGCCTCCCAGGGTTGCTGAGAGGAATAAATAGGATAATGTTTGTGAAGCACATTTCAAATGTTAATGTGCTATAGAAATTCTAGTTATATATCTATAAAAGAGGAGAATGAAGTAGGTCATCTCCAAGATCCCTTTCTGCTCTAAGTCTGTGATGCTCATAACAATCTTGTAAATTTTATAGGGGCAGATGGGAAAGTCCAGTCTTAGAGGTCTCTAAAGACCAAGTCACTCCCATACCTAATAAACTCCAATTTCTCTCTACCACTTCCAGGATGAAATATAAAATCTTCTGGCATTTAAAGCCCCTCATAACTTGCTCCTCTCCCACCTTTCCACTTTTTAAAATGCACGTTTTATTTACTACCACATACTCTGTGATTCCATTACTGGCTGCCCTACTCTTCCTCAAGAAATACACTACACCTCCCTACTCTATGCATTTTCAGTGACTGTGCCCCAATGCCTGGGATTATTTTCCTCCTCATCTCTGCCTCCTTCTTCCTTCAAACCCCAGTTAAACACCAATCTTCTAAATGAAGTTTTTTTACAAACCCCATCCACCCTAGTGCCTTATCTCTACTGATTATCTCCAATTTTTCCTGTCTATGTCTTTGTTTGTGGATGGTGTTTTGAATGCTTTCTCCTTCATTTGACTGTGAGCTCCTTGAGAGAAGGGGCTGTTTTATGCCTTTCTTTGTGTCTTCAGAGCTTAACGCAGTGCCTGTCCCATAGAAGGTGCTTAATAAATACTTATTGACTTGCCAAAGTTCACCTAACTAGTAAATAGCAGATGCAAGATTCACAAACAGGTTGTCAAATGCCAAACTCAATGTTCTTTCTACAACACCATTCTACTTCATGCTGCTGTCAGAAAATGATGAATTTTGACAGTGATTGGGTTTCATCATTCAGTGTGGATAATCAAGGTATATCATTTGTTATTTTAAAAGTTGTAATGTGTTTCAACCCTGACCTAACACCTGATATCTATCAGAAATGACAAATGCTAGAAGAAATAAGGGAAAATAGGTATACTAAAAACCTGGTGGTTGAGTTGTGAATATGGTATAGAAGACAATTTGGAACTATGCTTAAATAGCTACGATATTGTGTATATGCTTTGACTCAGTAATGTCACTATGTTTGTAACCCAAAGTTCATAGAAAAAAAGAAAAGGACATATATGTATACAAATATTTATAGCAGTTCTTTTTGTAGTACTAAAGAATTGAAAATTAAGAGTATGCCCTTCAAATGGGGAATAGAGGAAAAAGTTGTGGCATATGATTGTGATGGAGTACTATTGGGCTATAGGAAATAACAACAGGGTTGGTTTTAGAAAAAACAAAACAAAACATGGCAGGACCTACATGAACTGATGCAAAGTGAAATGAACAGAACCAGGTTGTCATTATACACTGTAACAGCAATGTTGTAATGATGATCACCTGTGAAAGACTTGGCAACTCTGATCCAAGACAATACTGAAGGACTCTTGCTGAAAAAATAATGCTATCTAACTCCAGAGAGAGAGAACTGATGAACAATCTCCATTGCAATTTGAAATAAAAACATTCACTTTCTTCATTTTTCTTGCTTTTTTGCAATATAGCTAATACAGAAATATGTTTTCCATGAGTTCATATGTATAATTGATATCATATTGCTTGCTTTCTCTGAGGGCAAAGGAGGGCTAAGAGGGAGAAAGAGTATTTGGACCTCAATTTAAAAAAAGGGAAATGCTAAAATGAACAAATAATTCTTTAAAAAATTAATGTCAGGTGGCAGCTGGAAATCAGGGACTTGCGTCCCTCCAAACACCTGTAAAAAATGGCTGTGAACAAATTCTAGAACTGCAGAACCCATGCAATAGCAGAGGGAAGCAGGACTCCCACCCAGGACAGCCTGGACAGTCACAGGGTAAGGTCTATTGCACGGAACAGGGAGGGGAGTGGAGCAGAGCCTAGCATGAGCCGCACCTGGACCAACCAGACCGAGAGCCTGGAGGAATAGGCCTTAGCACCCTGAATCAGTGAGCTGTGGCAGTTACCAGACTTCCCAAATCACAAACACCAAAGGCAACAGAGAAAGTTAGTGGGAAAAGCTGCTGAGACAGAGTGAGAGGAGTTCACAGTTCTGCCACTGCCTGGGGGCAGCAGAGGTGATGCAGTTCTGAGGCTGCTTACAGAGCTACAACTACAGTTGCTTCCAGCCCCGGGCCCACCTAGTGGGAGGAATTAAGTGGAAGATCTGAGCAGGAGTGCACAGCCAGCTTAGATCTCAGTCTGGTCCAGGTTGATGGTTCTTGGGGGAGGAGTAGAGCTGGTGTGGCAGAGTTTGCTGTGTAGAAATAGCTCTGAAAACAACAGCATAGCCCCTCAAGTCTGGGACAAAGTACTCTATATTCTATAAGCAGTCATACCCTGACAAAAAACTCAAGGATCAAGTGAGTTGGCTGGGAACATGGCCAGGCAGCGAAAATGGACTCAGATGCAGGCTCAGAATTTGGAATCTTTCTTTGGTGACAAAGAAGACCAAAACATACAGCTAGAAGAAGTCAACAAAGTCAAAGAGCCTACATCAAAAGCCTCCAAGAAAAACTTGAACTGGTCAAAGGCTGTGGAAGAGCTCAAAAAGGATTTGGAAAAGCAAGTTGGAGAAGTAGAGGAAAAATTGGGAAGAGAAATGAGAGTGATGTGAGAAAACCATGAAAAACAAGTCAAAGATATGCTAAAGGAGACACAAAAATACTGAAGAAAATAACACCTTAAAAAACAGAATAATTCACATGGCAAAAGAGCTCCAAAGAGCCAATGAGGAGAAGAATGCCATGAAAGGCAGAAATAGCCAAATGGAAAAGGAGGTCCAAAAGACCACTGAAGAAAGTACTACCTTAAAAATTAGACAGGAGCAAGTGGAAGCTAGTGACTTGATGAGAAATCAAGATATAGAACAGAAACAAAGGAATGAAAATATGGAAGACAATGTAAAATATCTCATTGGAAAAACCACTGACTTGGAAAATAGATCCAGGAGAGAGAATTTAAAAATTATTGGACTACCTGAAAGCCATGATCAAAAAAAAAAGAACCTAGACATCATCTTTCAATAAATTATCAAGGAGAACTGCCTTAATACTCTAGAACCAGAGGGTAAAATAGAAATTGAAAGAATCCACCCATCACCTCCTGAAAAAGATCCCCAAAAGAAAACTCCTAGGAATATTGTTGCCAAATTCCAGAGCTCCCAGATCAAGGATAAAATACTGCAAGCAGCCAGAAAGAAACAATTTGAGTATTGTGGAAACACAATCAGGATAACACAAGATCTAGCAGCTTCTACATTAAGGGACTGAAGGGCTTGGAATATGATATTCTAGAGGTCAATTGAGCTAGGATTAAAACCAAGAATCACCTACCCAGCAGAACCGAGTATCATGCTCCAAGACAAAATATGGATTTTCAATAAAATAGAGGACTTTCAAGCTTTCTCAGTGAAAAGACCAGAGTTGAATAGAAAATTTGACTTTCAAACACAAGAATCAAGAGAATCATGAAAAGGTAAACAAGAAAGAGAAACCATAAGGTACTTACTGAAGTTGAACTCTTTTGTTTACATTCCTACATGAAAGATGATGTGTATAATTCATGAGACCTCAGTATTACAGTAGCTGAAGGGAATATATATATATATACATATATATATATGCATATATATATATATGTATGTATGTATATATAGACCGAGGGCACAGGGCAAGTTGAATATGAAGGCATGATATCTAAAAATAAAAATAAAGGATGAGAGAAGAACATATTGAGAGAGGGAGAAAGGGAGAAATAGAATGAGGTGAATTATCTCACATAAAAGTGGCAAGAAAAATCAATTCTGTTGGGAGGGAAGAGGGGGCAGATATGGGGGAGTGAGTGAATCTCGCTCTCATGGGATTTGACCTGAGTTGGGAATACCAGACATACTCAATTGGGTATCTTACCCCACAGGAAAGAAGGAGGAATGAGATAAAAAAAGGGGGGACGATAGAAGGGAGGGCAGATAGGGGGAGGATGTAATCAACAGCAAATGCTTTTGAAAAGGGACAGGGTCAAGGGAGAAAATTGAATAAAGGGGTGTAGGAGAGGAAGGAGCAAAATATAGTTAGTCTTTCACAACATGAGTATGGTGGGAGGCTTTTACATAACGATAAGCATGTGGCCTATGTTGAATTGCTTGCCTTCTTAGGTAGGATGAGTCGAGAGGGAAGAGGGGAGAGAATTTAGAACTGAAATTTTTAAAGAAGATGTTCAAAATAAAAGTTTTTGCATGCAACTAGGAAATAAGATATACAGTCAATGGGGCATAGAGAGCTATCTTACCCTACAAGAAAGTAAGAGAAAAGGGAATGTAGGGGGAGTGGGGTGACAGAAGGGAAGGCTGACTGGGGAATGGGGCAACCAGAATATATGCCATCTTGGAGTGGGGGGGCGGGGTAGAAATGGGGAGAAAATTTGTAATTCAAACTCTAACTAAAAATATTAAATAAATTGAATAAATAAATTTTTAAAAAATTAAAAAAGAAAAAAAATTAATGTTGTTGACACCACAATCATGTGTCAATATTCACTTACCAACAACAAAATAGCCTCATCCTGTACTGCATGGAAGATACATTCTCCTCACTCTTCTACCTAGCTATCAAGAGGAAAACAAAGTGTGTCTTTTCATGTCTTCTCTATGTCTAAGATTAATTATGATTAATTTGAGTTCAACTGACCTTTTAGATCCATTTCCATGTATATAATTATATGCACTGTGTCTTTTTTTCTGCTGCTTACTTCATTTTCCATCAGTTCATTCATGTCTTCATATGTTTACCTCAATTCCTCACCATTGTTATTTCTAATTGCACTATATAATTCCACTAGATTTATATGCCAGTGTTTTGGGGGGCATTTCCCAATCAATAGGCATCTATTCTGTTTACAAGTTTTGCACATACATCCGCATGCGTATATGTTAATTGTTACATGTATTTTACAAACTAGATAATATAGACATAGTCATTCAAATGAGAACTTGAATTATTCAGCCTTAGTGGCTGTCATTCTTCATCACAGCTTAGTGGGGACCCTGAATCATTGAGTATTAGAGCAGTGAACTACAATATCTGGTTGATCCTACCAAGCTCAAAAGAGTTTAATGAAAAGCATAGGGGTAGATTCCGTGGCTGGCATAAGCACCAATTTGGCTTAGTTGAGAGTTAGAGTACACATTCTGATGAAATCATGGATCTTTAGAGCAGGAATCAATAGATCAAACAATAAACTATTAGGAGCCTACTATGTGTTAGGCACTGTGATAAGTTCTGGGAAGAAAAAGAAGCATAAGATAGTACCTGATCTCATGGAGTTTACAATCTAATGGGAGAGACAAAATGCAAACAAATGTAATAGGATAAGTAGGCAATGATAAACAGATGGAAGACAGGAAGACTTCCTATAAAAGATGGGATTTTAGATGGGACATAAAGAAAGCCAGGATGATCAGTCATCACAGGGGAAGATGGAGAACATTACAGGCATGGGGAACATCTAGAAAAAAAAATCCCTGGATTTGAGAGATGGACCGTCTTGTTTGTGTAATAGTTAGGAGGTCAGTGTCACTGGATTGAAGAATATGTTTGGTGAGTAAGGTAGACTGGAAAGGCAGGAATGGGGCTAAGTTATGAAGGGCTTTGAATAGCAGACTTTTTTTTTATTTGATCCTGGAGGCAATAAAGAACCACTAGGGTTTACTGACTAGGGGGATGACATGATCAAAACTGCTTTAGGAAAATCACTTTGTTGGATGAGTGGTGGATGGATTGGAGAGGGGAGAAACTTAAATCAGGCAGACATACCAGCAGGCTATTGCAATAATCTAGGCATGAACATTCAAGGCTTGCACTAGAATAGTGGCAATGTCAGAGGAGAGAAGGGAATGTATTTGAGAGATGTTGCAAAGATGAAATCAACAGACCTTGGTAACAGATTGGATATATGGAATGAGAGAGTGATGAATCAAGGAGGTTGCAAGCCTCGGGCACTGGGATGATGGTGGTTTCTTTGACATTAGTGGGAGGGAGGGAGGTTTAGGAGGAAAGATAATGAGTTCTATTTTGGACATATTGAGTTAAAATGTCTACTGGACATCCAGTTCAAGATGTCTGACAAGTAGCTGAAGATGTGAAATTGGAGGTCAGTTAAGACATTGAGGCAAGATAGGTAGATCTGAAAATCATCAATACAGAGATATAATTAAGTCCATGGATACTAATGAGACCACCAAATCAACTAATACAGGAGGAGAAGAAAAAGAGGATCCAGGACAGAATCTTGAAGGATACCTATGGTATAATTTGTAAGAGTATTCAGCAGAGGGGACAGAGAAGGAGTGGACATATAGGCAGGAGGAAAACCAAAAGAGAATATTGTCCCCAAAACCTAGAAATAATAAAATAGTAAAGGGGAGAGAAGGACCAGCAGTGCCAAGGGCTACAGAAAAGACAAGGAGAAGGAAGACTGAGAAAACTCAGAACGTAAATATTTGACACTGTACAAAACACTGATTTTTTTTAAAAAGTCTCTGCTTTCAAGGAGCAAATATTCTAAGGAGGGAGACAACATGGAACAAATTAGGTACATCCAAGATATATAGTAAACATGAAAGGTAATCTCAGAGGAGAAAGGACTAGCATTAGGCCTCCCTCAGGAAGTGGGATTTGAGCTGATACTGGAATAGTTAGTGTGAGAATATAGCATTAGTTAAAATACTAGACTACAACATAGGAAAATTGGGGTTCAGTTCTTGCTTTGACATTGACTAGATTTGTGAATTCTACATGTTATCTCCAACAAGCTGAGCCTCAGATATGTTTTCTATAAAACAATTGGGAAAGCTTGGACTAGATGACCATTGAGATTCCTTCCAGACTGGGCACTGTATGATTTTGTAGTACTTGAAAAACCTTGTCTGAGTTTTAGATCTGCCAAGTATTATGGCCATTTGCTGGAGATTGGATTTTAGCCATATTACGTCTATATGATACTTTTTTATACTCACAGATTTGTATAAATATGTATCGTGTCAGGAAAGCATGTCTATACCTCTAACATCAAAAAGAAAGGTACTCCATCCTTCCTTGCTCTCTGTAGGAAAGGGGAAATCCAAACAAGGTCTTAAGATTCTCCAAACATCTTGAGATGTTTTTCTAACGTTTTTGGTTTGGCAAGTCCCAGAGCCCATTTTTGCCAGGACTTTTCCCCTTAATTTTTAAACCCACATGTATACCAAGGGAAACTTAATCCATATGTTTCTTATTCGTCTACACTTAACTCATCAAAATATTATTTTTTTAAAAGTGCATTTGAAGCCTGTAAAACCTTTACAATCTGTTTTCTCGGAACCTGGATGCTTTTACTTTTTTTGAGATATCTTAATGTCTCCCAATATTTAAGTCTAATTTTAGAATCAGAATCTCTAAGCTATATGTCTGCCTGTTTTAACAAAATGTCATGTCCAAATGAAAAATCACAATTGGATCCTGTCCTTGGTATAAGAAGTTTAGATCTCTGACCCACTCTAAGTAGAAGCAGCTATTTCTAGTAAAGCTGATGGCTTTGTACTAAACCATCCCCACTCTCACCTAATTCCCAATTCCAAGTGAAAGATGATATAGAATCATAGAATAACACAGATGAAAAAGATTTTAGAGAGTTTCTGCCCCAATCCCCTAATTTTATAAGAAGTTGATACTCAAAGGGGTTAAGTGACTTAACTAAAATCACATAATTAATTAGCAATAGAGTTCATACTAGCGTTCAATCACACATAAAAGTGGTTAATTAATATATCCTCTCATCCTCATTTGCTTCTTCCCAGCCTTAATCCATGCTGAGATAAATACATCTTTTAAACTTCTGCATGGCTGAAATTCTTTTTAACATGAGGTTAAGTTGAATCCTGTGACTCTAGAGAACTCTTCACCTTTGAGTCAGTTAGGCTGTGGAGTGATTAAACTCATGATCTTGAACTTATTAGCAATAATTTAAAGTGTTATAGTATTAGTAATAGACCTATAGAAGTATAATTAATAGATGCAGATTATTCTACTTTTTATCAGGCCTAATTATTAAGATTTTTTTCATCATAGAAAAAAGATAAATCTCAATAATTTCTATGGATTTGTCCTAAAATTGTCTTCTTCATAGAATTGGCCTACTCCTTCTTCTAGATAGCAGATCTGCCAGTATTGGGCTGTAACTATATGAAGAGAATGTAAGCACTGCCTGGATAGAGCGTATGCCCTTTGAGAGCAAGGACCGCTTCTTTTTTGACCATGTATCCCTAGAACCCATCACAGTGTTTGACAAATCATAGACAATAAATGCTGGTTGAGTTATCTACCACATTCCTTGCCACAATGTTCTTTTCTCCATTTTTAGGATTAGCATCATAGTTACCATAGAACTAAGAAGTGAAAGAGATTACAGAGATCATTTAAGTCAACCTCTCAACTATTGAAAAAAGCTCTTTTGTAGAAATACTAATACATCATGATTTGGCTGTCTTTAATAATGGAGTGCTCATTACTTTAGGAGGTTACTGGGTCTGGAAGTTTCTCCTCATACTGAGCTTCTACCATCCTCCTTACAATTGACACAGTAGCTGTAGCTCTGTGGAACAATGGAATAGCAAAGACTGTGGAACAGTGGAACAGTCTTCCAGATGATAGCCTTTCACAGTTTTGAAAAGGAGATAATAGAATATGTGTGTGTGTGTGTGTGTATATGTATATATATATATATATACATATACACACACATATTTATCATTTTATACAGTCTGTGTTTATATACATACACACATATATTTTATATTATGCAAATATAAAATATATAAATAAAGATAAATGTATAAAATATATAATATAAAATTATAATATATAAGAGGAGTTTGGGTATATGGCTGTATACGCCTTCCTTAGGAGTGCCCTGGACATGTGTTAACCTGCAGAGATCATGCTATGTTGTATTTCTCCCTTGGTCAACTCATAATAATGTGTGTACAAAGACCAGATTAGTCTCCATGCTTGAAGGAGAAGAGCAAAGTTCTAGAAGTTCATGTTTTATCCTCCATGATAGAGAAGAATGATGTATGTCTTGAAAGAAGGGAAGTAATTCATGATGAAAACAAAGAGGAAAAAGAATGCCAAGGGCTAGAGGAGATTCCCAACCTCTACTCTGTCTGGAGTTTTGAGACTGGAAGAATGTGACATAGAAATGGGAAGAAAGAAAGGACACTGGGCAGTTGTGCCATGTCGTAAGTCTGAAACTCTTCTGATCAGTGTGGGGCCTAGTGTTGTCAGAAAGAAGCTCCATGGCATGGGAGTACAACCAAAATCTAATCAGCTGCATAGCTGTCAAAGAAGAGATAACTATCTTCAACTATTTGAAGGGCTGCCATACGAACCCCTTCATATTCTTTTTGGCCCCAGAGAATGAACTAGAAGTCACAGGTAGAAATCACCATAAGAGGCAAATTTAGGTTTTACATCATGACAGATTAAATAATAATTAGAGTTATTCAAAAGTGGTATGGGTTGTCTCAAGTAGTAATGGGTTCTGCCTCAAGAAGGGAGTCAAGAATCCAAGCCAATCCATTTCAATAAGCATTTCTAAGCACCTACTGTATGCCAGGAACTGTGCTAAGCTCTGGGTATACAATTATTAAAAACTCGGTCCTGACTTCAAAGAACTTACAATCTAAGGGGAGAGACAATACACAAAAAGAGACAGGAAAATGGGTGAAGGGGACAAGACACCAGGAGTTACCTTGTTCCATGGAGTTGAAACCAAAGAGGGAAACAGATGCAGAGTGGAATAAGCTCTTCAAGATGAAGTCATTTGTTGGGTATGTTCTAAAGCAAAATATTTTTCAGGTAAGTTGAACTAACTGGTTCCCAATGTCCCTTAAAACTCTTGAGTTCTGAGAAAAGCTCAACATTGCATATTGGCAATAGCACTAGATTCAATGCTGGAATTCAATGCTAGAAAGGGCCTAGGTTCAGGTGCCTGCTGGGCTACTTACTGTCTATGTTACATGGATACATCAATCAACTTCTTTCTAAAATGAAGTAAGGGGTGAATGAATAATACATGAATAAAGTATTTATTTAGTGCTTACTATGTTCAAAGCACATACAAATAGAAAAGTAAGACAACCCATGGTCTCAAGGGGCTCACATTATAATTGGGGAGAGAATGCATAAGGAATGTTTTAACTGTAAGTCCTTAAGTTCTAGAGGCAAAGCAGATGGTAATATCTCTTCTTTCATATTATTTTCATTGATAAAACAATATTGCCTTTGGATATTGAATTATTTGACAGTGCCAAAAGTGGACAAAGTTATATTAAGTGGATATTTAAGATGACTTTATATAGCTCCAAAATCTGTCATTTATATTTTTTAGCTCTTTCAAAGGATGATAACTGATGACAGGACAACTCCCGACTACTTGGAAAAGAGCTTGGCTATTCATATATCAGAAAATCAGAACTCAATTCAGATACAAATTAGTAGAGTAGCCAGCATCCCTGGCTATGTCAGTTAAAGCACATGTCCTTTACACTGCTATGTTCCCACTATTCCAGCCTGAACTTAGGCTCTATTCTTTCTTGGAAAACTAAATTTCTAAAGTCATCATGACTTGTATCTATAGGTATTTAAGTTCAGCAAAGCACTTTATACACAACAATCTTTTTTCTGGTAAATAGTCACAGTATGTTTGTCCAGGTCCTGGTACAACTCCTCTTTCTCCCCACCAAGTCTTACTGTTAACATAGACCTAGAAAGAAGCCCTTCCCCAAATAGTGTGGGGATAATAAGAATCTAAAAACTTTGGAGCACAGAAAGAAAGGTAAAGAGGAGAAAAATCCATAAAAACAAGGTCATGAAATGGAGCAAGGAGAGAGTCCAGAGACATGCAGCCCTAAATCTTATAGAACCTGCTTAACAATTGCCTAATCATAGGATGGGCTGATAGAGTATTTAAATGTTGTGAATGCAATGTCTAGGCACTTTCTTTTTCATGACTTTCAGGTAGTCCAGTAATTTTTAAATTAATTCCCTTTAATTTATTTTCCATATCAGTTGATTTTTGATGAGATATTTCTGTTTTCCTCTTTTTTTTTTCATTCCTTTCACTTTGATTTATTGTTTCTTGATGTCTCATGGAGTCATTAGCTTCCATGTGCCCAATTCTAATTTTTAAGGAATTATTTTCTTCAGTGAGCTTTTGCACCTTCTTTTCCATTTGGCCTGTTCTGCTTTTTAAAAGAGTTCTTTTCTTTAGTGAATTTTTGTGCCTCTTTTACGATGTAGTAGGAAGGCCAAATTTATAATCTCAAATATAATCATGTATATGTTTGAATGGTTCGAAATCGCAAGGTATGAGAGATTCTCTAAGTAGAACACAACAAAACATTTATTTAGGCCCCACCGCAGCAGATCTGTGAACCAGCCTCCCCATTCCGACATCTTGACAAAAAGACTCCAGGCCCAGAAAGTTCGCCTCACAAGAGTAACCAGGAGGCCACAGAAAAACAAGATAGTATTTAGCCAAATCATATTTACTGGCCTCAAGTCCTTGCTTGCACTCCTGGATCTATACATGGGTCGGCTCTGCTTCTGCAGCTTCCTGCTTCCGCAGCTTCCTGCTTCCGCTGTAGTTGTCTCTTGGCTCTCTTTTCCTCGCAGCCGAGCCTCTGGCGTTATCAAGCCCCGCCTCAATGACCAAAGACCATTGGTTCCTGAGTTGGCCCCTCTTAAGTCATTAATGTACACCCACACAGGTTTCATACCTGATAGGGCTTTGGGCCTGGGGCTTAGCACTTAACATCTGAAAGTACTTTCACTCAAAGTAAACAAAAGCCAAACTCCTGAAGTGCTAAGGAGCCCATTCTAAGGAGCCCATTTTGCCTTACCGACACATACGATTGGACCAATTCTGTTTTATAAGGTGTTATTTCCCTCAGTGTTTTGTGCACTAAGCTGCTAATTTGATTTTCATAATTTTCTTACTTTAGTCTCATTTCCTCTCCCATTTTTTTCTTTCACACTCTTTTTAACTAGTCTAGAGGTTCTCGGGTCCACATATCACTTATTCACATTTTGTGTTCTTCTGAATTTATATCTTGGTCTTTCAAGCCACTGTAGTACCTTTTGATGCTCAAGTTCTTTATTGTTGTTTGCTTATTTTCCTGGCCTATTTCTTTACTTACAACTTTATCTTAAAATTGGGTTCTGCTCATTCAGGGGTGGGGAGGCACAGTCCCAAGTTTTAGGCTTTTTTGCCCTACTGTTTTAGAGCTAGTTTGGGGGGTCTAAAAGGTTTTGGTGCTTCCAAGGTGGTATAACCTTAGGATAGATATGATCACTGTTATCCTGATCTGTATTCTGGTCTTAACTAGGAAAGACCCTAGTCCCCTGTAGCTGCAAGTGCTAGGGCTCCTCTTTGTCTTGGAACTGAAGCTAGGGTCCCTGCTCCCTTGTGAGTGACCACCAACACCTTTCTCCATCCTGGAACTGTGACTCAAAACTATGCATGGGCAGTAAAGTTCAGCTCTAGCTCTACCTAGTGCCAGCAAAGGGGCCCTTATGATCACTTTCTGACCAGTTGTCTGGCACCTTTACTATGGGCTGAGATCTCTCACAGCTGCTGCTCTTAATGAGCACTTAATAAAGACCTGCCATGTGCCAAAAATATGCTGATCTTTGAGGATACCAAAAAAAACCACAAAGACTAGCTCCTGTGTCACTATACCATGCTGTCACTTTCTACTATAATGCCTATTTTTGTAGGTCTTTGGATTTTGCCATATACTGCCCCCAGAACAACTTAGGGAGGTAACTATTGTTTACATCACCTTCATATTACAAATGAAAAAGAAGCTCAGAAGGGCTACTCATCTACCTCGTGGTTATACAACCTGTAAGTATCAGATTTAAGATTGGATACTAAAATAGTAATGAAACTGCAAAAGGTCTTGCCATCTCAATGACACAAATGTTCCCTACAAGGATGTATATGGTAGCCCATCCATGCCTATCCATCCTATGATATTCTTGTCCACCACCTTCCAAAGGTTCACCACAGGGAGGTTGATTCCATGTGCCAGGGACCTTCTTTGAGTTTTGTTGATACCTGAGAATACATATGTCTACTCTCTACCTTTCTTACTTCATGATCAACCCATCTTCTTTGAATGTATAGTTTTTTTTGCAAATATAAATACTTTGATGAGCAACTATTTCATAACATGGCATAGATGAAGTTTTGGTTTCCTTTGGAAAATGTAATTTTTCAATACTGAGTAACAGAATTTATGTTCGGCTGTGAGGTGCTTGGATATTCTGCAGAAGCCATCCAAGAGCCATGACCCTAAATAAAGCACCATCTATTTGAAGCTTCACATTAGGTTGATAAAAACTGGGCCTGATAATTTAATCTTAGAAGAACAATTAGCAAAATGAGCCTGCAGCAATTGCTCTTCCCTAAGATTTCCTCTTCAGGATTATTGATATGTATGTATTTTTATAGTTTTTTTTTAATTTATGGTAGCATTTCTTTCACAATGACTCTTACATAGGTGAGTTGTTTGTCTTTGATCCAACCCTACAACTGCATACATTTGAGAAAAGCAGAATGGAAACTTTCTCCTCTTCAGTAGATCGACAACTCAACAGTAACTTATAGCCTTAAAATAATACCTACTTCACTGAGGGATTAAATGATCTATCCAGGGTCACAAAGCAAATATGTTTCATCAGTAAGACTTGAATGCAAGTCGTCCTGAATCTTCTATCCAGTTTGCCATTTTGCTGCTCTTTTAGGCAGGCAGATCATTATTTCCCTATTTTACACACAAGGAAGCTGAAGTTCATGGAGGTGAAGTGGTCTGTCTATTGGCTATCTACTTTGGCTGTTATTGTTAAAAGTGGGTTATGAATCCAGGACTCTTAACGAGAAGCCCTTCACTCTTGCTGGCACATGAAGTTGCTCCATAAAGGCCATATCCGTGACTCATGTATGAAGATGGAAGATGGTGGCAATGGAAAAAGTAGGAAAGTAGAAGAAAAACCCAAAGTAGCACAATGGGTGAGCAAAATGGAGATCACGTCTCCAGGTAGGTGCCAGTAATTTTCCAAAGCATGTTTTTGCAGAACTGAGACAAAGTTGTGTGGATATTGGACCTGATGTCTTTGGAAGCTTGGCCTGGCCAGGGTATTGGTAAGGTCAATGCTAGACTTGAAGCTTGTTGCTACTACAGAGAATCAAGGTTTAGCTTTTATGGCACAGTTAGTTTCTAAGAAATAACAATTTACTTGGCAGTCACAAATGAGTGTTTCAACCAGAGGCAGGCTGAAAAACAGTTGAAGACACCTTATCTGGTTTCTTCAATAATAATAGTGATAAAACTCCACATTTCCATAGTATTTTAAGATTTTTAGAACACTTTGGAGAAGCTGGATGGTATAGTGGATGGCAGGCTGCCTTTAGACTCAGAAAATATGAGTTTAAAATATGCCTCTGGTATATATTTACCTGTGTGACCATGAGCTATTTCCTTAACTTCCCTGTGCCCAGCCAACATTCAATACAATAAATTACAGAGGACTTATTGATCTCACTGATGGAGGGAGTTTTAATCAATCATTGAATTTGAATTTATTAAGTATCTATTATATGACAGGTACTGGAGATACAAATATAAATCATGAAAAACAATACTTGCTTGCTGCCTGAGCTTCATCAAAGATATTACATTTCATAGGAATGAAATACATATTAAAAGTTTCTTATATCAGTGAAATCACAGGTAAACAGGAAAAAGTAAACACTTTCCTCATAACAATCCTATAAGAGAGGCAATATATGTCTTATAACCATTTTTCAGATGAGTAAACTGAAATATAGCAGCAGTTAAGTGACTTGTCCAGGGTCATTCAGCTTTTAAGTATCAAAGTCAGTAGATAAATCCAGGTCTTCTGTCTGACTTTGAGACTAGTCCTTTTGCCTCAACCAAGGGTGGAAAACTGGCAGCCTTAATGCCACATTTGACCTTCTAGGTCCTTAAGTATGTTGTTTTTTTTTTTTTTTACTGAATCCAAATTTCACAGAACAAATCCTTTTAAGGCCACAGTCAAAAGGCCTCACTTAAGTCAAAAGGCCTCACCTTTGAGGATTTGTTCTGTAAAATTTGGATTCAGTCAAAGGGCCAGAACTTTAAGGATTTTTTCTATAAAATTTATATTCAGTCAAAAGACTGTACTTAAGAATGTAGAAGGCCACATATGGCCTTAAGGCTGCAGATGTCCCACCGCTACCCTAGACTCTGATGTTTCCATACCTACCATCTCTATATTGTCCTTCATCTATCACAGAGACCAGTCGCCACCAGATACATATGCACACACACCTGTACATAGGCATAAACATACTCACTTTTGCATCCACAAACAGATAAGAACTCAGATAGACTTCTGAGTAAGGGATTTGACTATTTGGGTTAAAGCATCAGTAGATAAACCAGACTCCACATTTCCCCAAACCCAGCAGTCACCATGTAGTTCATTGATTGGTGAAGGATCATGGGACAGCAGAAAGACCCTAGTCAAGACATTAGGAGCCCTGGGTTATTGAGCTCAGCTTTGCTGCTTGAGTATAGCAAATCATTCAATTAAATCACTTTTTTTTTTCAGTTTTCTCAGCTGCAGAACAGGATGTAGGCAAAGGTTCTTCAAGATCCTCTCCAACTCTAAATATCAATGAATCTATATTCTCTTCTTTTGTAATCCAGCTGATCCCTCTAAAAGCCAAACAAAATCGTCATCACTCCAATCTCTTTCCAGAGGATTCTGTGCCAAGCCTGACAACACAACAGCACATGACTAGCTCGTGACTCATTTTTGGCTCTCGTCTGCCTTCTCATCTTTCATGCTGACTAGACAAAAACAGGACCAGGAGAGAGCCCTAGATCATATGCAATCTGTGTGTTGGGTAAGAGGGTGGGGAAGGGGCAGAGAGGAGGAGGGAGGAGGCGGGCAAAAAGGGAGGAGGGGGAATTTGTTTTTCTTAAGATTCCTAACCAGTTATAACCCTGAGGTTTTTTTTTTTTCCATCCCTGAATCAGGCATAACTGCAGAGCAGATGCTGCCCATGAGTTAAGTAAGAGTAGCACAGAGTGTACAGCTTGTTCTCAGAAACAAACAGCTCTTCTCAGAAGGTAAAATCTAATATATGACTGACAGTGATCAAAGGCCAATTTGGAGAAATGGTTTTGGAGCAAACAGCAATCAAGCCTGATCCCTTGCTCTAAATTGAAGGGAAGGAGTAGAGCTGGGTTCTGTACTTCCCCTGGTGTCTAAGGACTGCTTGTGCCCACAGGGTATATAGGAGGGGGTGGTGGAGGCAGACTAGGGAATAACATAGCTTTGCTCTGATTATCTTTACCACTCATGAACTCTACCCTGTAGCCCATAGAGGCAAGCTGTCCCTCCTCATTCTGGTTATATACTTTGAATGTAGCCCTTGAGATATTTCTAAATACTAAGTTCAAACCCTGGCTAGGCTGCTTATAAGCTGTGTGACCTCCAGCAAGTTGTTTGGCCTCTCTCAGGCTCAGTAGCCTTATGTATTGCTGATTCCTAAAGTGTCTTTCCAACAACAAATGTATGAGAGAAAAATCATTTATTAAGAACTTACTACGGGCCAAGCACCAGAGATACAGATACAAAAGCAAAGATGATCCTTGTCTTCAAGAAGCTTGTATTCTAATGGTGGAAACTATGTTGAAGCTCCTCATCATGTGAGCTTTTCAAGTTAAGAAGGAGGTTTGTGAATCAGACTTATAGGAGTTTGACTACAAGCCTTAGTAGGATTCTATGACTCTGAAGGAGTTAAAGTACAATTACCATTTTACCAATCAGATTGCTTCTAATTCTCAAGGGGGTTTTCAGTCTCCAAATGAAAAATAAAGAAGAAAAAGAAGAAGAATATTTGCTTACATTTTACTCTAGTATAGCAGACTTGATTTTTTTTTTAAATCGCCAAACTCCAGTAGGCTGAAAGGCATTTCTGAATCTTTGACCTTTATCGAAACTGTTCTCCATGACAGAGCTATAGGGGACAAGTATCTTATGGACAACCCCTCTCTCCAGTCAAGATACAAGAGAGAGAAATGAGGCAATGAGGACATAGTGAGCATCAAAGGGATTTTTTAATTTAATTTTTTTTTAGTTTAACCTTTTCTCAGTATATTTTCAGCTTTGGTCTTTAATGTAGAGAAACTTTAACTAAGGATAAAAATGTTTTAAATGTCCAGGGTCCTTTATTATTTTAGAATGTCATCACTGTTCCGATTTTTGCAGTAGATTTAATATTAACATGAATTCTTTAGGCTTTTCTGTGAGGGGTGTAGGGGAAGTACCAGCAATAAAAGGCATTGATGCTATGCGACAGACTTTCTTGGCAATGTTCAACAGGATGATGTACTATGCCTTCATGCTTAACATCTCAATGGCCCTTGTATTAAAGGGGGGAAAAACAGTGCACATGACTAGCAGCTGTTCTTCTAAATAAAACAATGTGTTTGACTCTTCTTTTAACAGGTCGCATTTCCATCCTGCAGAAGGCAATTGGCGTTGAATGAAACATACCCAGTCAACACTGGCACACAGAGCAGTGAGCTCACCATAGCCACATTATCCTTAAGGACACAATTTGTCAATCTCTTTCAGTTTTAAAATGACTCGATTTGAGGGGAACTTTAGTATCTGATGACAAAAAGATGTATGTGAACCTTACTAGCTATACACAAATATGATCTCTGGTGAGAGGACTGAAAAGATCCGTGGAAGACATTTTTTTTAACTGAAAAAGAAAGGTTTGAGGTGGACAAGCTACCTGTCAAGTATTTGAAGGGAGGGCTTATGGAGGATATTTTAGAGTTTTTGTTTGTTTATTTGTTCATTTGTCTATTTCACTTTGTCTCTATAGGAGAGAATTAGGAACTACTGGTGGAAGTTTCAGAGAAGCAGATTTACTTATTTGTTTGTTTATTGAGTTCAGTTGGGTTATCAAGAAAACACTTTTTACTGTTGAGACACAGTGGTTAAGTTTAAATAGCCCATCCAATAACATACCACAGACATATTTCTTATAATCCACATTTTTACCCACCACCAGTTTCAACACTAGTCTTTTCAAATTTAAAAACAGGAATCTCAAATGGGTAAAAGGAAATAATTTATATCAGCATGACAATAGACCCAAGTTGTACTGATGTTAAACATGTCAAACATATTACAACCCAGAACTGGAGGAAAAATACATAAAAGTATAAAATGTATAATTAATAGTATTCTGTAAGCAAAGTCAATAACGAGAACTTTCAAAGTTAACATGGTTAAGAACCTTTCAGGGTTGATACAATGAAATAAGATATATAAAGTTATATAAGTCTCACCACTTATATAAGATATATAAAGATATATAAGATATATAATAATAAAACCATTCAAAAATGCAGCAAACATATAAAATACCTGAGGTATATAAGGTACAATTTTTTTTGAATGACACATCCCTTACCTTCAAGGAAATTATATTCAAAGAGTTATGACACATATACATCAATATGATACAAGTTGGAATATGAGCAATAAAGAAGAGGTTTAGAAAAAAGAAATGTGATAACAAATTTAAGAAGGAAGAATTTTCAGCATATCAGTAAGAAGCAGGGGTGGACTCAGTAGAAACTTCATGCAGGTGGCACTTGAGTTGGGTATTGGAGGAACAGAAAAATTTCCACAGGCAACAAAAAGGAGGAAAAAGAATGAGGTCAGGAGATGGTTAGTGGTCTAGTTTCATTGGAACAAACTAGAATGCATTTGAAGAGCAGAGTGAAATAGAGTTGAAATGGAGGGTCAGAGAGCCTTGGGTGCAAAGCTATAGTGTTTATATTTTTCTGTGGAAGGGATTCCTGTCTATATAACTAGAGCAGGGTGGGGAACCATAGTCTCAACGTCACATAGGGCCTGCTAGGTCCTCAAGTGAGGCCCTTCGATCAAATCCAAATTTCACAGAACAAATCCCCTTAATAAAAGGATCTGTTCTGTGAAATTTGTATTTGATCACTGGGCCTCACTTGAGGACCTAGAAGGCCCCATGTGGCAGATTCTCCACCCCTGAACTAGAAGCTCACTAGATGGTCATGATAACTCTGACATGCTATTGATATTTCCCATGGTTCAGAAATGTTACCCAATTCTTGATGAACCAAAAAACAACCAAATAAACAAACAAAACTACAGTGAATAGAGAGCTAAACCTAGAGAAGTTATAGGAATAGGCATTTGATGAGCTTTGCCTTAGTCAAACCTGCCCCTGTTAATATAGTTTTATCATCACAAAGGGTCCTAGGAATGAGAACTCCAGACCAGGGTGTGGCTCTCATTAAGTGGAATCTCAAACACCGTCTGAACAGTTGATTTGATTATTTTGGGGGGAAATGAGGTTTATGGTTCTCTTTAAATCACAATGAACATGTTGTCATCTTCTCTGACTATATGTACTTCACTACAATGACCCATCAGCAATTATTTATATATTCAACCAACAAACATTTTATCAAGTTTCTACCATGATTTGGATATTGTTCTACATGTCAGGGATAAACACACACACACACACGAGTAAGACAGTCCTTGCCCTCAAGTTTATATTCCATTGGAAAAAGGTAAATAATTGTCATTTTCCATACACTAAAAGCTGTGAGCATCACTAATTGCTCCCTTGATCCTGTGATCTCAAAATGGGTAATTCATTACCCTACAAATTATGAAACACTAGCGAAACGCTTTCTCCTTTATGGGGAAAGGGCTTAAATCAAAGCCATAATTACACTATGAAATCTCAGAAGTCATCAGAAAGTTGAGCAATTCATATTATCTAGGTCATTTCCTCATGCAGGCAAGAACAATAGTCATGTAGATGAATTTAGTTCTTGGTTATGTTTTTTTAATTTTTTTGATTTATTTATTTTGTTTGGTGATAGGGGAAGAGATAGACCTTATTCGAGACTAAAAATTAGGCCAAGCCTTGGCAGCTTTGTAAAGTTTGATGAGGCTTATAGAATAAAATGACAGAAATAGAAAGGACCTTAGAACATAAAATGTCAGAATTGCAAGGGAGGTTAGAGATCATCTGATTTAACTGCCTCATTTTATGAGGGGGGAAACTGAGTCTAAGAGCTATGAAGTGGCAAAGCTGATAACCGAATCCAAGTCTTCCTACACTCAGTGTTTTGAAACTACCTTGCCTCCCATCTTCCTATCTTATATTTCCTCTGTTGGAAAGCATCCATACAATAACTCCGTCATTAGGAGGTTGAACAAGATATAAGTTAAACTCCAGCTGTGATATTCTGTGATTCTACCATTATAGTCATAATATGACATAGAAGGGGAGATGCTATTCCATAGAATTGTAACAAATCAGTGCACAGGAGTTCAGAAGAGGAAGGAATTGCTTCCAGTAGGGCTGACCAAAGAACAATTTGTAAAGAAGGTGAACAAGGTCCTAAAGGATGAATGGAATTTCAATAGATGGAGATAGAGGACAAGAGAGGGGAGTGATAAACAAAGGACTGGATTATGTGAAGGGTGGCTTTTGGTTGGTTATATATAATTGGCTGAGGTAAAATATTTCTCATTTACCCACTAACCAGGATAGTTCAGAGCCACTTCAGAGTTCCTAAACTAAGTGTATTATTTACCCTGGGATGGAAGTAGGGGTCATGGTCTCTAGAGAGTGATGTCCAAATGACTGCTGTTCCTTGTAGGAGGAAGGGCCATTGATATTTTTTTAAGCAAAGGAGTTAAAAAAAATTACCCATTCTTGCCCTCCTGCCTTCTTGTCTTCTCTCAACCTAAACCAATCCACCTTCCCCCAACCTTATCTAGTTATAAAGGGTACTGGATTAGGCAGCAAGGAATTCATATTAATTGTATAACCCTAGACAAGTAGAACCTTCTCTGGACATATTTCCATTGATGTGAAATAAGAGTGGATTACTTGGCTGGAAACGGATTGGGAAGCCCTAAAGAACAGTGATTTCTCTGTCACTGGGAGAATTTAAGTGGAGATTAGAAGCTCATTTAGCTCTATAGATCTAAAGCTGGAAAGAACCTCAGAAGCCATTTAGTCTAAAATTCACATTTACACATGAGTAAACAGAGGCTCATGGAGGTTAAGTGACTTGACCAGAGTCTTCTTGGAGATATTATGACTAATAACAACAATAATAACTCATAGTTGCATAGGTCTTTAAAGATATTATTGATAGGAATCTTGTTTTGAGTATAAGGTAGATACTATGACCTCTGAGGTGTCCACAAACTCTTAATTCTATGATCCTAGAGAAAAGATGATATTTAAGGTCCCTTCCATCTAGAAAATTATAAGGTTTGTTTGGTTGATAGCTCAAGTTCACTTCTAACCCATTTGGAATAATTCCAGTTTATAAACAAATGTAATTAAAATAAAGGAACATATTATTTAAAGAAGAGGAATTCTTTCAGTCTCTTTTAAGTCATGCTACTAGATGACTTCCCACTGTTCCAGCTTGGAGGGCCAGCCTTGCTAACAGCTGTAAGCTGGAGTTAAAGCCCAAGTTCTCATTCCTCTCCTCCTTTGCTTCACTTCCAAACACTGAGTCCCTATCAGGTTTCCTAACTCTTCCCCTTGAGGGCATATGAGATTATTCTGGGTGCAATTCTAATGGGCCAGAATTAGGCTGGTATTGCCACAAGACCCACCTGCTCTCTAGCTCTTGAGATCTTCCACATGGAACATCAGTCAGAGCCAAGTGGAGGAGGCAGCCAGAATCCCAGTGATTTATGGGGCAGGCCCTCCATTTTAGTAACTTGAAAACTCAAATGTGATTCTTGGAAGGGAAAACAGATCAGGTTCAATATGATTATACCTTGCAAGGCATGGGGAGATTCAGGGAATCAGAGAACTCTGGAGTCATCCTCCACTAGGCTGGCACTCACTTTAGAATTCATTCTAATCTCAGACCTTCATTTTACATAAGAAGAAACTGAGGATCAGAAAGGTGAAATGACCTGCTCACAAAGATTAAGTGATAGAACAAAGATGAGACTTTAGGGCTTTTGACAGCTAATACAAAGAACGATACATTTTCATCATCATCTTCATTATTGTCATCAGCAGCAGCAGCAGCAGCAGCAGCAACAGCAACAACAACAGAAGAATTTATGAATCATTTTTAAGGTTGGAAACAAGCTTTACAAATATTACTTCATTTTATCCTTGCAACAGCTCTAGGGGATAGATGCTATCATTAGGAAACTGAGGCAGGCAGAAGTTAAGTGACTTGTCCAGATTCACACAGCCTCACAAAATTTTGACATCAGATTTGTGCCCACATCTTCCTGATTCCAAGACCAGGATGATTTCTTCATTTTAAAAAAGTTACTGAGGTTTTCTACCACCACTAAAGAATGAGAAGCAGAATTTTTGGAGAGAAAAAATATATTTACACTAGGAATGTATTTTACCTTTGATATTTTCACAGAGAAAGGCAAGATGGGCTTAGTGGTGAATATGGATGGGAGTTATGTCAAAGAGGCAGGGAAGCAGACTGATGATGTCAAATATGCAAATATGATATAAATACATATATTAAATAGTATAAAATGTATAGTTTTGAAGATGTACTAAAATCTCCTTAATTCCAACTATTAAAAAAATAACTTGCCAAGGTACAACTCAATGCTTCTTTTGCCATGAAGTTTTTCCTGGTCCCATTAGGTGAAAACAATTTGTTGTTACTTATATCTTCCTAAAACACTTTGCCTGGATGTCTGCCTAGATTATCGCTCCTCCCTGTATATGCCATTTTAGCCTGGAAACCCTATGTCGAATGCAGTGACTGTGTTTTTGTTTTGCTTTTAATTTTATTTTGCATCTTTGACATCTGGCACAGAGCCTTGGCTAATGATTAGTGATGAAAACAATCAATAAACATCAATTAAGTGCCTAGATTGTGCCAGGCACTATGCAAAGCCCAATGATACAAGAAGAAGCAAAAGACAGTCTCTGCCCTCAAAGAGTTAACAATCTAATGGAGTAGACAATATGTAAAGAAATATACGCAAAGCAAACTATATACAGGAGGAATAGGAAATAATTAACAAAGAGAAGTATGGGGGAAAGTTTCTTGAAGGTAGGATCTTACTTCAGACTGGACTTAAAGGAAGCTAGGGAGGTCAGTAGGTAGAACAGAAAAGGAACAGTATCCCATGCATGGAGGACAGCCAGAGATTATGCCTAGAGTGGAGAGATGGGATTTCTTGTTTGTGAAATAGCCAGGAGCCCAGTGTCATAAAGCTCTGTGCTAAGCACTTCGACCACAAATAGAAATGAGTAGTCCCTGCTCTCAAGGAGCTCATATTATAGTCAGGGAAGATGACACATATAGGAATTTTCCACTGCAAGTAAGTAGTCTTCGGGTACAGTGGCGAAGCAGATGACAATGCTTGTTCCTTAATTCTGCTTCCATTTAAGATGTGTTTGCCTCAGTTTCCTCATCAGATGTAAAATGGGACCTCTCCCAGGACCGTCCTGAGGATCAAATGAGATAAGATTTGTAAAGTGTTTAGCGCAGTGGTGCCTGGAAAAGAATAGGCTCTATATAATGATAACTATTGTGTTATAATTTCCACTGATAAAATATTTGTTTTTAATCTTGGACTACTTGACCATTCCAAAGATTTTGCTGGTGACTGTCTAGATCTTCATTACCTGTGACTGCAGTTCCCATGGAAGCAGTTGCTCTGTTGCCTCTTCATAGAAATTCCTTCCTAGAATGACTTACTTCCCATGAAAGTAGATAGTAGGAGGTGAATAATAATTCACTTTCATATAGTGGTTTAAGGATTACAAAGCATTTTCCTCACAAAAAACCCAAGAATTAGGTATTAAGAGTGTACCAGGGTTAAAAAGAACATCCAAGATCTTCTGGTCATGCACATTCTTTTAATTAAGAGATGATTAGAGAAGATGCATTATAATTTCCTTTGCTTCTGTAGCCTAAGGACCATGGGACTTTTCCATATGATTTGCAGTTTAAACCTTCCATATGAATTGTCTCCTCCAACTGATTTGTGAGTTCTTTGAGAACAGGAGCTGTCTCATTTTTTTTCTATATGTATCCCTAGAACTTAGCACAGTGTTTTGTACATAGTAACCACTTAATAAATCCTTTTTCATTTATCCGTTCAGGCTCCATTTGTAATTGGAAGGGGCTGTGCAGACACATCATTCCCTATATCACGGAGACTAAAGAACCAACAGAGAGCTTTGGGTTGTGCATACTTGCCTTTTAGTTGGGGGTAGATAGCACATCCATCTCAATGGAGTCAAAAACACAAGCTCCATGGGCTCAGCAGTGTTGTATTAGTATTATAATCTCCAGTTTACTGATAAGGATATAGCTTGAGAGAGGTTGTGACTTTCCCATAATAGCATAGGTAGTGAATGTCAGAGACAAGACTTGAACATAGGTCCTCTGAACCCAGAAACTGAACTCTTTCTGATACTTTGTGACCTCCAAATATTGGGCTCTTTCCATCACATGATGGAAATATGATATCAATAAACATTTTTTGTGAATTTTAATGAATTCATGCAATTAGATTACTAAGAGAATATTTAATCAACAATCAAATGGGTTTCAGAAATTTGGGGTTACAGATATGTATACACTTAATCTATTAATTACTTGGCACATTAGAATGAGTACCTTCACAACCTATGTATATGTCTTCTCATCATATGCAAGGAATTTCTTAATTCATTTCAGTAAATCTCCCATATATATCAGAGTTTAGCACAATGCCTAGCATAAATGGGAGCTTAACAAATTCTATTTGAATGAAAAATCTCACCTTGTGCAAGAAGCCTTTCCCAGTCCTCTTTACTTGTAGTGCCTTCTCTCAGCTGATTATCTCTAATTTATTTGGTATATAGTTGTAGAGAGTTGTTGCCTCCCTTATTAGACTGTGCACTCCTCTAGAGAAGGAACGCCATTTTTACCTTTCTTCATATCCCTGGAACTTGGTGCAGTGTCTGGCACAGAGTTGGCATTTCATAAATGCTTATTGACTGACTATATCACGGCTTTGCCTCCTCCCCCCTGCACTCTTTAATATTTCATAGATATCTGTACAATTCTTAGGCTGCTCATCTGTTGTCCCATAGACCCATGAAAAAATTTTTATACATTTATAAAAAGTGAGTAATTTGCATCTTTCTGAAATGATTCAAATTTAATTCTGTCTGAAGTTGAATGAACAAACTAGCCAATGATCAATAAATGGTTATTAAGTGATTACTATGTGCCAGACATTGGGCCAAGCTACATAGCTAGGACTACATACTATATGAAGGCTTCTTTGACTTTCTTGATTAGGAACTATCTGGATTATCTTATGTAACTCACTTAAACACATTGCTTTAGTTTCCACAATGGTAGAATAATGGAGGGAGGTAGCATGCTGTGGTGAAAAGAAAAGATAGCTAGGAATCAGGGCAGCTATGAGACTTTTAGCAAGTTATGCCAGCTCTATTGGCTAAGGAATTTCCTCAGGTATAAAAATACAAGGATGGTATAGATGATTTCATAGTCCCTTCCAATCGTAATAGGCCATAACTCAAGGTCCCTAGCAGGCAAAATATATCATAAATTCTTGTTCGGTCTTTTCTCAGTCATGTCTGACATTTCATGATCCAATTTAAAGTTTTCTTGGAAAAGATACTGGAGTAGTTTGCCACTTTCTTCTCCAGTTAATTTTACAGATGAGGAAAATGAGGTAAAAAAGTTAAGTGACTTGCCCAGGGTTACACAGGTAGTAAGTGTCTGAGGCCAGATTTGAACTCAGGAAGATGAGTCTTCCTGACTCCAGGCCTAGCACTCACTCCATTCTGCCACCTAGCCCAGCTGTAAATGGATGATGCCTAATATCCTTTCCTACCCTGAAATTCTATGCCTCATATTTATTAAATATTTAGGACTCTTCTCAAGCTCTGAGGTAGAAAGATTCTCTATGCAATGATGCTGACTAGAATTCAAACAGTTCTTTCACACCATCCCTGTGAATACACCATATGTCCCAGCCAAGCTGCTTTATAATCCTATCCTCCAACTTCCTTACTTTTCTTAACTAGAAATAAAACACAGATCCCATGGAATATATGAATAATGATGCTTTCTATAATTTTACCTAGATATTTTCAGGTTATTTTATTTCTTCGTATAAAAAAGAGTATTATTCAAGCCCCTTTTGTATAACACAAGGCCATCTAGACATGGAGGCGATCAACTAAACAGAGAACTAGTCCTTCATAGTGTCTGGTGCAAACAGAATAAGCATAGGGTTTGGAAACAGAGGATCTGTGTCAGGAGCGTGCTGGTAAATGTCTAACAATTGGCTCACCAAAAAAAAGTACTCATGACAGCCTTTTAAGTTTACTCTGCATTATTAACATTTTATCCATCATTTTCTTAAGACTAGACAATCAACAAAACAATAAATCAAGCCCTGACTTTTTAGCATTTGCCAATTTCTGAGGTGTAAATACTCACCCTGAAAAATTTAGCAATTGACTCAGACCAGCCAGTATGAGTTGGCTGCAGCACACTCTCGATCTGGTTTGAATCCTGGCTCATCTATTTGCTTCTTATATGACCTTGGAGAAGGTATGTAAGCTTTCTAATGCCCAGTTACCTTGCATATAAAATACACAGTTATTAACCCTACTGCTTATTAACTCAGCCACTCTGTATTTCAGTCAACTCTCTGTAACCTGGTATGGTAACTCACGGAGTTGGTCTTACTGATTTTTCACCTGCTCTGCCAGGTGTTTAACTTTATCAATGAACTCGTATATATTTGGATTGATACAAGTCTAGCCCATGCTGTGATATTCTGATTCTTTAGTAGCTTGTCATTCTATTTTTCCAAGAGATCGAGTTATTAATGAAAATGTAGGCCTCAAATGATGTGGAGCAAGATGCATCCCATCAGGTATTTATTCAACTGATCAGATACTCAATGGGCACAATCACAGCTTAAATTTCCCAATTTGGCACATAATCTCGTTGTAAATATATTGGTTTACATATTCTTTATATATTCTTATTACTCCCAGAACCTCCATTTTAAGGAGGACATCTGACCAACCGTGGCATCTTTCCCCTTCAGGCTTCGTTGTTGACTCTCAGCACTTTCTCTACCATGCCACTGAAAACTCTTTACCTCAGAAGCTCCCTACATCTCTGAACTTCACCCCCAGCTTCTTTGGCATCTCCCTCTGATTGGCTCATTCTTCACAGAACCTCCCGTTTAAGAAGGATAGCCAGGTGAGCCATATCTTCATCAATCATCAAGTTATATTCTGGATTGCCCTGATTGTCTTTACTATGACACTGAGCAGGGTACCTTCTACTCTTCCTATCCTCCAATGTCCTTCATAACTTCCTTTAATGTATCATTTTCCCTTACCAAAACGTAAGCTCCTTGAGAGAAGAAACTTTCATTCGTTCTGCCTGTATTTGTATCCCCAACAGACACCATGCTTAGCAAACAGGCAAATGTATATATGTATGTATGTATGTATGTATGCATATATATATATATGTATATATATATATATACAAAATAATGTTTGAAGGACTCATGATGTGGTCATTATGAAGAATTCCTGATGTAGAACTATTTATTGAGGTAGGTCACAGCTTCTTTAGAACTTAGCACAGTGACATAGCACTTAACATAACTGCTGTAACATAGCAGGACTGATTTAAGTAGCTATATTCTAGATCTAGGAGATTTCCTGAAGCACAAAGCAGTTAAATGACTTGCCCACCCACTTAGCTCTTAAGAGTCAGATATAGAATTTGAACTCAAATCTTCCACTAGAGTTTTTATAATAATAATATGTAATTAAATTATAGTTTCTCACGCCCTAGCACTTTATTCATGAAGCCATTACCCTGTTATATGCAAGATGATGCAGGTATCAATTCAGATTTTGAATGCATCAAAACACCAATGTGGAGCAGCAACATATTTGAATATGAATGCAATTTCTAGTATCAATTCCAAAGCGCAAGTGAGCTAGGGACGTGGAAAAAAAATGGAAGCCAAGTTGGAGGGGGAAAATCTTTTCAACTCATCTAACACTGAATTATTTTTATTTAGTAATAATAACCTCAAGTCCCAATGACTCATGGATAAAATTACTACAGCAATAAACCAACCATTGAAGAAAGCAAGTTGCCACAAGTTGGTTTTGAGTATGAGGAGATGCATTGTGCATCATTAGTATAGCTAGAATCACTTAGTGGCTGATAAACCACAAGTAGAGATGGTAATGGAGCCATAGTCTGGTTACTGGCAAGTGACTTCAGCTGGATAATCTATTTCTTACTCTTGTTCCCCTTTTCTATAGAATCACTAATTCAGAGTTCAGTTAGAAGGCATCCCAGTGTCCATTACCTATGTGAGTAGAAACATTGTCTACAAAATCACTGACAAGTAGTCATCTAGCCTTTTCCTTGGAGATCCTGGGCAAAAACAAGCCCAACTACTTCCCCATATAGACCCTTATACCTTTCTGTTTTTCTTAATTGGGTATGTGATTTCATTGATAAGCTACTATACACTCCTGATAAGCTACTAGGATCCTAGATACGTATCTACAGGGGACCTTGATGTCATCTAATTCAGCCCTTTCCTTTGACTGAGGAGGAAAATGAAAGTCAGGAAGATTAAATAATTTCCCTAAGGTTTCACAGTAAGTGCTAGAGACAGAATTTGAGCCCAAGTCTGCTGCTTTTCTCTTCCAATGTACTGCCTCTTCAAATTGTCTGCAACTTGAAGTCATTATCATTACTGTTGTTGTTGTTGTTAGCAGTAGTAGTAGTAGTAGCAGTAGCAGTAGTAGTAGCAGTGGTAGTAGTAGTAGCAGTAGTAGTAGTAGCAATAGCAGTAGTAGTAGTAGTAGTATTGCCATCCTCAATAATTTACGATTTATAATCAAGAATGCCATAATAAATCATTTGTATTTACATAGTACTTTATTTTATAAAGCCTTTTATGTTAGATCATTTGATCCTTGAAACAATTCTGTGAGGAAGGTACTATTATTATCCCCATTTTACAAATGGAGAATGTAAGCCTGAGACCTTTGGCTGAGGTGGTATCTAAAGATACTTCCGTTTTTATATCTTATGATCCGATGAAATTGGATTTTTCATTCCAGCTAGAATATCGTCAAAGTTGTCAAAGAACGGTCCACTGACCTGATTGTCCTTCATGATACTATGTGTGTGTGTGTGTGTGTGTGTGTGTGTGTGTGTGTGTGTACTATATGACTGTCCTTCATGATACCATGATACTACTACAGCTAGCCAATAGCCTGGACCCCTATACTATTACAAGTATCAATAATATGACAGCATCTACATTTTCCTTTTCACCATTAATTGATATTTCACTTATATCTTCTTCAATTTCTTTCTTTTCAAAAGTAACAATCTTCTTCCCATTAATTCTGATGGAATAATGTTTCCTGTCTATGAGAATGTGTGTGTGTGTGTGTGTGTGTGTGTTGTGGTGACTGATGGAAGCAGGTGAGATTTGTGGTCCACTACATGGTTTGATTCTCAAATACGTAAGCTAATTCAACAACCATTGGGTAGGATCAGTGCCAGGAACTGCTAAAACCAAGTCTCTGTTCTTTTTTTGCTTTGTTTTGTTTTTAGAGGCGGAAAGGCAGGGCAATTGGAGTTAAGTGATTTGCCCAAGGTCACACAGCTAGTACATGTGTCAAGTGTCTGAGGCTGCATTTGAACTCAAGTCCTCCTGACTCCAGGGCCAGTGTTCTACTTACTGCATCACCTAGCTGGCCCAATAGTCTCTATTCCTAAGGAGCTCCCTTTCTAATGGACATGGTTTATGAACTCAGAAAGAAATCCACAAGTCAGAACTAAGTTCATTTTTCCTTCAGTGTTTAGCTGTTTTGATTGTATGCAAAATTAACAGATGATAGTATGGTTTTTCTTGACAAATGCCCTTTCCATTCATTCTATGCAGTTGTGCTGCCTGACGACCCTATATACATAGAATTAAAAGGAACACTGGCTGCTTTTTCCCTGACTCTTATTACAATTCAGTGGTATACATTTAATAAGACATCTTCTATACATAAGATGTAAACTTGTCTGACCGAGCCATATGCCTTGTACTGAATAGAGTTCTTGCCTGGTGTCCACATCTCATGTATTTCACGGCATCTTTCTCCTTGCTCACATGTGGCAATACTTAGAGGCTTCAGGGTCAATGATTTGGTCAGTGTTGGTGCTCCTTCTATCAACATAAGTCACACTATGATCTTCAAGGCTAGCTGTGCCCAGAAAATTAATCACTCTGTTGACAACCTAGTAGCTGGGTTTTTTCAACTTACTTCGTCTCATTCATGGACAATAATCAACCAATTGACAAGGATTTATTAATGCTTACTATGTACCAGGCAATGTGTTGAGCACTAGAGATACAAAGAAAGGCAAAACAATCCCTCCCCCCACAAGAGGTTCATATACTATTGGAGGAAAGCAATGTGTCAATAACTAGGAACATCCTAGAAACAATGGATGGGAACTGTGAGGAGGCCGATTCAGGCAATATCCTACCAATCCTAACAATGAGAATCGTCCAGAAATGGAATGGACTGCCTTAGTAGGTAGCAGCTAGGTGACACAGTAGATAGAGTGCCTAGTCTAGAGTCAAGAGGACCTGAATTGAAATTGGGCTTCAGACATTTACTAGTTATGTGACCCTGGGCAAGTCATTTAATCCTGTTGCCTCAGTTTCCTCATCTATAAAATTAGCTGGAGAAGGAAATGGCAAACCATACCAGTACCTTTGCCAAGAAAACCCGAAATGGCACCATGAAGAGTTAGACATGACCAAAAAACTGAAAACAACAAATTTCCCCTAGCTAGAGGTCTCCAAGAAAGGGTATGTGAATTCTTGCGTGATTTATTATAGTAGAAATTCTTAGTTAGGGATGGCTTGAACTAGATGGATACTAGGGTCTTTGATATTGCTGACATTTGGAGATTTTTGAATTTTGGTTAGGTGTTCACTATTTCCTTTCCGTACTATTTAGACATATTTCTAATTAGTGTTTCTCCCTCCAATCTCTCTCTCTTTAGATCATATAACACAAGGATATGAAATTGATATGCCAAAAGCACAAGTACGGTGATGTCATAGTCCTATTCAGGAGGCTTCAAAATTACTAAACAATATAATTTATTTAATACAGTAATCTTACTATTATATATACTTACTAATATATGTATATATATACATACATACACATAAATATATATGTACATATCCCAAAAAGTTAGAAGAAAGAGAAAATGAACACATGTATGCAAAAATATTTATAGCAGCTCTTTTTAGTGGAAAAAATCCTGAGGGGCGGAGCCAAGATGGCAGTTGGAAAGCAGGGACAGGCGTGAGCTCCCCGTCGAGTCCCTCCAAAAACCTATAAAAAATGGCTCTGAACCAATTCTAGAACTGCAGAACCTACAAAATAGCATAGGGAAGCAGGGCTCTAGCCAAGGACAGCCTGGATGATCTCTGGGTAAGGTCTGTGCCGTGCAGAGCTGGGAGCGGAGGGGAGGAGAGCTGAGCAGAGCAGAGCCCAGCGTGGGCAGCATCGACCAACCAGACTGGGAGTTGGGTGGAGCATGCCCTAGTGCCCTGAATCAGTGAGCTGTGGCAGTTACCAGACTTCTCAACCCCCAAACACTAAGGACAACAGAGTAGGTTAGTGGGAGAAGCTGCTGGGGACTGGGATAGAGTTTGCGGTTTGGCCACCACCCCAGGGGCAGCAGAGATGGGGCAGCTTTAGAACTACAACTGCAGTTGCTTCTGGCCCCAGGCCCACCTGGCAGGAGGAATTAAGTGGCTGATCAGAGCAGGAGTGAAGAGCCTGCTGAAGATCTAAGTCCAGTCCAGATTGGGGGTGCTTGGGGATGAGGACTGCTGGTGTGGCAGAGCTAGCACATCCCCCCAGGCTTGGAACATAGAACTCTTTAGTCTACAAGTAGTCGTACCCTGCTGAAAAACTTAAGGGTCAAGTGAATTGGCTGGGAACATGGCCAGGCAGCGAAAACACACCCAGATTCAGTCTCAGACTCTGGAACCTTTCTTTGGTGACTAAGAAGACCAAAACATACAGCTAGAAGAAGTCAACAAAGTCAAAGAGCCTACAACAAAAGCCTCCAAGAAAAACATGAACTGGTCTCAGGCCATGGAAGAGCTCAAAAATGATTTGGAAAAGCAAGTTAGAGAAGTAGAGGAAAAATTGGGAAGAGAAATGAGAAGGATGTGAGAAAAGCAGGGAAAACAAGTCAATGACTTGCTAAAGGAGACCCAAAAATATACTGAAAAATATACTGAAGAAAACTGCACCTTAAAAAATAGACTAACTCAAATGGCAAAAGAGC
>CM053622.1:94960548-95003115 GCA_028646595.1 Phalanger gymnotis
GAATATGATATTCCGGAGGTCAATGGAGCTAGGATTAAAACCAAGAATCACCTACCCAGCAAAACTGAGTATCATGCTCCAAGGCAAAATATGGATTTTCAATAAAATAGAGGACTTTCAAGCTTTCTCAGTGAAAAGACCAGAGCTGAATAGAAAATTTGACTTTCAAACACAAGAATCAAGAGAAGCATGAAAAGGAAGAAAAAGAACAAAAAAAAAAAAGAAATTGCAAGGAACTTACTAAAGTTGAACTGTTTTGTTTACATTCCTACATGGAAAGATGATGCGTATGATTCATGAGACCTCTGTATTAGGGTAGCTGAAGGGAATATGCATGTATATATATACATATAGACATATATATGTTTATGTATATATGTATATATGCATGTATGAATATATGTATTGTATGTATATATATATATATATATATATATATGGAGAAAGAGAGGGAGAGAGAGAGAGAGAGAGAAAAGGAGAGAGAGAGAGAGAGAGAGGGAGAGAGAGGGCACAGGGTAAGTTGAAGATGAATAAGGGGTGAGAGAGGAATATATTGAGAGAGAGAGATAGGGAGAGATAGAATGGAGTATATTGTCTCACATAAAAGTGGCAAGAAAAAGCAGTTCTGTAGGAAGAGAAGAGAAGGCAGGTGAGGGGGAATGAGTGAATCTTGCCCTCATCAGATTTGACCTGAAGAGGGAATACCATACATACTCAATTGGGTATCTTACCCCAAAGGAAAGAAGGAGGAAGAAGATAAAGAAAGGGGGGATGATAGAAGGGAGGGTAGATGGCGATGGAGATAATCAAAAACAAACACTTTTGAAAAGGGACAGGCTCAAAGGAGAAAATTCAATAAAGCGGGATAGGTTAGGAAGAAGCAAAACAGTCTTTCACAACATGAGTGTTGTGGAAGGGTTATACATAATGATATACATGTGGCCCATGTTGAATTGCTTGACTTCTTAGGGAGGGAGGGTGGGAAGGCAAGAGGGGAGAGAATTTGGAACTCAAAGTTTTAAAAAATAGATGTTCAAAAACATAAACAAAAATGTTTTTGCATGCAACTAGAAAATAAGATACACAGGCAATGGGGCATAGAAATTTATCTTGCCCTACAAGAAAGAAAGGGAAAAGGGGATAGGAGGGGAGTGGGGTGACAGAAGGGATGGCTGACTGGGGAACAGGACAACCAGAATATACGCCATCTTGGAGTGGGGGGGAGGGTAGAAATGGGGAGAAAATTTGTAATTCAAACTCCTGTGAAAATCAATGCTGAAAACGAAATATATTAAATAAGAAAAAAATAATTTACCTAAAAAAAAAAAACCCTGGAAACCTAGGGGATATTCAGCCATTTCCTAATTGATAGTATGTTAACGTAACATAGTACAATTATGCCATTAAAATGATACTGCATGATCTGCCTCTCACAGGTTTCAAAGAAACCTGAGAGGACTTGCACGAAGAGATGCTGAGTGAAATGAAAAACAAGAGAAACATTGTATAATTACAAGAAAGTGTAAAATTAAATGTCCTTGAGCAATTCAATGATCAACCAGGATCACAGAGGACCAATTAGGAAGTATGTGACCCATCTCCTGACAGAGATACAATAGACTAAATATGAAGAAGGAGATAAGTATTGTTTTGGACATGATAATTGTGGGAATCTATTGGAGTATTTGAATTCGTTACAAGGTTTTGTTTGTGTTCCGCCCCCCGCCTTTTTCTTTTGCTGTATGGGTGTGTGGCTAAGAAAAATAAAAGGCAGAAAAAATAGCTGATAATCTTAAAAAAATAAAATTTAAGTAGAAAAGACTTCAGCGATTCCCAGTCACCTTTAGGATAAAATACAAACTCCTCTGTTTGATATTTTAAGCTCTTTACAATTTGGTTGCAATCTATCTTTTTCAGATTGGTTTTACCTTATATGCCCTATGGACTTTTATGACAGCCAAATTGGCCTACTTTCTATTCCCAGCATAAGATATTCCATGTCTCTCTTTGTAAGAACTGCCTCCTATGCCTGGAATTCCTTCTCTCCCTACATTGACTTCTTGGATTTCCTAACTCTAGTTAAGACTCAGTCACTGTGCTACTTTACACAAGAGGTCTTCCCTGATGCTCCCAATTATTGATATCACCTTCCCCCATTCCTTTGTATATTTGTCAAATTTACTTAGGTTGTTTCCCCTTATTTGAATGTGCATTCCTTAATGACAGTATTTATTCTTTTTTGCCTTGTATCATAGTGCCTAACATAGTATCTGGCATATCATATATCATTAAAAGTTTCAAAATTGAATAATTTGGAACATAGGATTGTAGATGGCAAAACCTTGATTCGGTTATGTCTAGAAGACTATTTTTAATTGATTTATCCTGCTAATTGGCGCTTAGCAGACTTAGAATTATAGAATGTCTGAGCCAGAAGAGACTTTATGGATCTTCCCACCTAGCCTCTTCCATATACAAAAGAAGAAACTGACACCAAGAGAGGGGAGGTGACTCACACAGTAAGTTAATGGCAGATGTTATGTCTATCCATGTATATCATAAGCTCTAAAAATGTAAGCAAACAACATTTGGGTTAGGGGGGAGAGAAGAGATGAATCAGACAAATATGTGTGTGTGTGTGAGTTTCTCTTTTGGAAAACATTCTGTGTATTGCTCCACACTTAGCATACATATACTAACAGCAGGGGGATAGACTGAAAAACACATGATACGCTATTCAGCTTATGGAAATCCAGCAAAAGATCAGGAATAGTAAATCATATTCTGGAGCCTTAATGTTTACAAATAAAAAACATTCACAATAATCCTGTGAGATAGTATGACTTTGTAATTACTATTTTACTGATGGGGAAATTGAGGCCCAGAAGGATTAAGTAGCAGGCTAAATGGTCCTCTGTCACTCAGCTTATAAGTAAAGGAAGCATGAGAATTGGAAAGGGATAGAAAGCCTCAATTCTGCTGTTTCTTAGCTTTGTGAACTTAAGGAAGTCTCATTGTTTCTTTTTCCCTATTTATAAAATGAAGGAGTTGGGTTAGCTAAACACTAACTAAAGTTGACTGCAAGACTCAGTTTCATGAATCTGTTAACATCAGACTCAGGATCCAACGTCCATTCTTCCAGTTCGAAGTCCCCTGGACTTTTCCCACATATCATGCTGCTTCCCTACCTATGTGATTACCTTTGTTTTTCTTTGGAAGCTATAGCTTCTATTCAAGGCGGAGTTCTGACTCCCCACTCTACTAAAAGCGGTAAGCATTCAGGAGGGCCAAACATTTAAGGGAACACTTGAGCTGGCCACACAACAACCATAATTCGATTTTAATTTTAGCCTACATGGGTTGATCAAAAAGGCCATCCAGATCAACCTCTTCTCTAGTGGAAATGAAGCTCCAGAATGGGATTTGGCTGAGAATATAGCATTTCATGATGCTCAGGGACCTAAGAATCTAATCTATGGGGTCAGGCTTCTGATTGGGTCCATCTAATATCCTATCTCTAATAGGATCTCTATCAGAGGTATGACAAGAGGGCATTTTGCTCTAATTTAGCACCAACCCAATGATTATTGTTCTTGGCATCCAGAAGACTGGGTTTAAACCTACCTCTTAGCTATGCAACATTGATTGAGTCACTTAACCACTCTGGTCTTCATTTTCTCTCTTTTATAAACTGGAAAGGGTAGTAAGGAGATCAAAAACAGAAATAAAGACCTAATATATACCTAAATGTGGCAGGTAGGTGGCACAGTGGATAAAGTGGCAAGCCCAGAGACAGGAAGACCTGAGTTCGGATGTGGACGAGTCACTTAACCCTGTTCATCTCAGTTTCCTTATCTGTAAAATGAGCTGAAGAAGGCAATAGAAAACTACTTCGATATTTTTGCCAAGAAAATCCTCAAATGGGGTTATGAAGAGTCAGGGAAGACTGAAATGACTGAACAATAACAAATATATATAAATATTCATAATTCACAGTGGTGTGTGTGTGTGTGTGTGTTTGTATGTGTGTGTGTGTAAAATTGGTGTCCATTTATTGGCAAAAGTTGAACAAACTATAGTAGAAGAATGTAATGAAATAAAAAGAATTTAAAGAAACACAGGTACATTAGTGTAAATTGAAGTATTCCATTCCAGAAATGGAAGAACAATGTACAAAATGAATCAGATGATGCATAAGGAAAATAGCTACTAAAAATAAGGCTGACTTTACTCTTTTTCTTCTTTGTTCTTTTCCAGGCTTCCCTCCTGAATCTCTCCACTTTCATCATCATATTGTAGAGACCTCTTTGCCCTGATAGTTCACTCCACCTTTGGACTACTTCTCACATTAGATCCCTTACAGCTTCCCCCTCTGATTGGCTGGTTCCTCCCAGAACCTCCAATATAAGGATGAAGCATATACCAACATATCTTTATTGCTCTCCAAGCTGTACTCTCAGTTCTCCTCTACTTTTGGTCAGTCATTCTATAAACATTTATTAAGCACCTACTACATAGCAGGAAATGTGCTAAGCACTTGAGACACTAACACAAAAAAAAAGACATTCTTTGCCCTCTTAAGCCCAAAGAGCTTACAATCTAATGGTGGAGGGAAGACAGCACACAAAAGGAAGCTGAAAATATGTGGGTGGCAGCAGGGGTGGGGTCAGGGAAGGGAAAGACTAGGGAGTGGACAGAGTGGGGGGGGAGAGATTCCAGGTGTGGGGGCATGACAGAGATTTCAAAGTAGTGTGCACAGGCAAGGAATGAAAAGATGGCTGGCCAAGGCACCCTCCTTAAATGGAGATTAATCAAAACAAAATCAACCAACAAATCAATTGGCTCTGTTGGGATATGCAATAATCCACATTCCTAGTTCCCCACTACCTCAAAGAGTTGAGGGAAGAGAATTCTCTCATATGTTCTTAGAAACATAGCTTAGTCATCATAATTTGGTGTGCTTTTTGAATTGCTCATCTTGGTTAAAAATACACTCTTTGAAAATACATATAACTTAAATAAACTTTAAGTCTTGCTGCTTCAACATGTCATAGAACCACGGATTTGGAAGGATCTTTAAAGGTAATTGATTATAAAACCAACTCATACTTGAATCTGAAACCACTAAAAAAAAAAAAAAGAGATGAGCGGAGTGAGGGAGTGAGGAAGCTTAGTGTTTGGGGTGTTGGACCTGGAGTCATGAAGACTTGAACTCAAATCCAGCCTCAGGCACTTATTAGCTGTATTACCCTAAGCAAGTCACTTAATCTCTGTCTGCTTTAGCTCTGTAAAATGGGAGTAATAGTAGCTACCTCTCAAGGTTGTTGTGTGAATAAAAAGAAGTAATATTTTCAAAGTGATTTGCAAACTTTAAAGTACTATATAAATCCTAGTCTATTATTGGTATTATCATTATCATGGTGAGCAAGAATAGCTAGTTAAAATAAGAATTTACCAGATGTCTGATTGGAGGCCAACTCCCTCCTCAACCCACCCTGAACTTGCTCTCATTACACACGAGATTATATTACCCATGGCACCTCTCTGGACTTGGATTGAATTGCCTTGTTATGTTTATTCACAAGATCTCCCATAAAGAAGATTTACCTTTCAAGACAGGGTACTAGAGGAAGTCATTGACCAGAGTCCTAAAGTGACCCTCCCTGTCACTGAAGAAGAAACATGAAGTGTTCTATCAGGGAAGGGAGCTGAGCATGCAGTTACACAGGACACAGAGGCTCTGCCAACCTATGAGAAACCAGAGCCAGACAGCAGATGCAGACCTCTCACATAATCAGGGCCAAACACTATCAAAAGATCCCCTAGGATGGACTCTATGATACAATTGCCTAAAACAGTGGTTCAACTTTTAATATGCAAGCATTGGATTTCTTTTGTAAAGGGCAGCAGAAAAGAATGAACACTCGAGATGTTACTGACTGGCTGTGTTCATCCCACTTTTGTTCATTAACCTCTGATTTCTCCTTCACAACATATGTTTAACTAGCCCATGCTGGCCTTTCTTTATGAAAACCTGGAGATTCAGAGACAAAAGTACAACATGGAGCTTCTCAAAATTCTAATTGTTGTCTTTATTTATCTTTTGGGTGCCTTTGGATGAGTTTCAGAAGAATTTTGAATGACATGGTCCCTCCTTAATTCCGCCAAGTAGGCAGGTGTTTTTTTTTTTTTGTTGTTGTTGTTTTCTCATTTAGACTCAGATTAGTCAAGAGAGACCCATTTCAATTATAATTCCTTCAATGATGAGATAACTAATTGTTCTTCAGTCATTAAAGCATCACAGATAATCCAAACTGGCTATTTTAAAATCTGGGAGGGTTGGGCAGGTAGGTATTTTGTCTTTTGTATTTGCTTTTGTTTTTATAAACAAGACTTAAGTAGGTTTAGCTATGAGTAACTGATTCACTCAAGGTATATCCAAACTCCCATGAAATACCTCCCAAGATATCCCAGCTGAAGACAGAAGACAGTAGGAGTCACACTTTATGACCTCCCTAGTCAAACCACCAGTGGGCTATTGTATTCATTTCTGAAGCTCCCTCTTTAAGGTTGGGAACTGATAATAATAAAAAATATATTATTCTTTAAGTTTTGCAGAGCGCTTTATAAATATTACCTTATTTTGTCCTTATGGCATCTCTGGGCGGTGGATTGCATTATTTATCTACATTTTACAGTTGAGGAAGCTGAGATAGATAGACATTAAATGACTTGCCCCAGGTCAAACACTAACTGTCTGAGGCTGGATTTGAATTCAGATCTTCTAACTCCAGGTCCAATACTCTGCTGCCCCACATTCAGAGAAAGGATAGTTTAGGTACTCTAAACTGTATCATATGAGAATTAGTTGAAAGTACTGGGAACGGTTAACCTGGAGAAATGAATACTTTAATATGAACAATTTTTCGTTGTTGTTTTTGTTTTTGGAGAGGGGAAGGCAGAGCAATTGGGGTTAAGTGACTTGCCCAAGGTCATACTGCTAGTAGTCAAGTGTCTGAAGCTAGATTTGAACTCAGGTCCTCCTGAATCCAGGGCTGGTGTTCTACTCACTTCCCCATCTAAATGTTTATGAAGCACTTATACCATGTAGAGAGCTCTTCTAGGCAGAAGAAAAGACCAATCATCTCATTAAAGTGGACATTCTTTCTACCAAATCTAGATCAAAATATTTCATGATCCTTGTCCTTGTGGGGACCACAATTTACTAGGAGAATATGTCATATAGTAAAACAAATTTAGACACAAAATATCACTATCCTCAAGTATTTGAAGTCTTCTCCTGTAGAAAAGGGATTATTAAACTGATTCTATTTGTCTCCAAAAGGCAAAATGATGCACAATGAGTAGAAATTAAAGAAAGGTAGATTTAGGCTGAATGTAAGCATAATCCTTAAGATGCTCCCTTTCAACAAGAAGGACCATCATGTCTCCAGCCAGACAAAATGGGCACTTAACTTTCTGAGACCACTCAGAGTATTGGTCACCAATTCCTTGTAAATTCAGACAGGTTCCCCAAGCCTAATGCACAAATGGCTTTTCTTTCCTTCCTTCCTTCCTAACAAATTAAGGAAACAGACGAGACTCATATCAGAGTATAAATAGCAACTTGCCTCACTGAGCAAACCCTGCAAACTCTCTCCCTAGAAACTTGTACCACTTCAGTTGCTTAAAGCAGAGTTAGAAGTTAAGATCTGCTGTGGAGTTTACAGCTTATACCATCCATGGTGATGGCAATCATTTATGAAAGGACTCCTTCATTGTATTTGTAACTACTCTACTCTTTAGCTTCTCTAGCCACTATTTCCGAAATCACTGGATGGATGGATGAAAAAAATTAAGTACTTATTATGCATGAATTGTTATTCTTAAGCACTGAAGAAACAAATAGAAAAACAGAGACACCCTCTCCTCTAAAGAAGGTCATTTTCTAAAAGGGGAGACAACACAAATAGGAGGTTTCATCTATAAGTAATATGGAAGTGTCCCATGATCCCTAGGATGCAGCAACAAAGATGGTAATGCATCTCTTTAAATGCTATTTCCATTGAAATAACCATATCCATTTATGGTGTTGAACCTTTGACAGTGCCAAGGTCTTAGGTGATGAGAACTGGATTGACTGCTTTATAGGTGACAGTTGATGGGAATGTCTATCTCCTTCTCTGCAGGAATTACTACCCTATTTCATGGCTGTGGGAACTTGACTATAAATAGGGCAAGTGATAGGGGTTGCAAGGTGGGGGAGGTGTGCTATTATTCCTGGGACTCTTAAATTTACCTGTTCCTTGGTGACAGTTGGTCAGAAGTTGGTGTCAGTGTTGGAAAAAGATAATGCACACAGGGGTTGATCCTCTCAATGTTTGGTGTAGGAACATGTTTGGAAGCAGGGTTAATGAGCTTGGGAGCATTGCTGTTCCAAGGGCTTTTGGGCTCAAGGTCTCTGTATATCTTCATCAGGGTTTTCCATTGCCTTACAAGTATGCTGCAGTTATCCTAAACTTCCAGAAGATGGTGCTCATTCCCTTTCCCAGGGGACCAGCCATCTCCTATCACCTTGTAAACCAGCACCAGCATAATCACTGTGTCATCTGAGTCTGTCTCACTTGAGTGTTTAAAGACCAAAATACATCTCCAGATGTGCTTCCTTTTTTTAAAAAAAACAAAGAATTATATTATATCCCAATTATCTTTCAGTCTCTCTCTCTCCTCCCCACCTCCTCACCATTATTGTTCAAGATATCAAAATCTGCTTCCAGAAAGCTATAGGATAGGAAAGAATAGGGAATTACATTCATGTCTCATGTTATGGAGAAGAAAATTTAAAAATGCTCCCTAAATAAGGACAAACTTCCCAACCATTAGAATTGCCCCAAAGCAGCAAGTAGAGGGCAGGCTTTTCTTCATTAGACTCATTCAAGCAGATGCTTCACGACCACTTTCCAGAGATTTGTAAAGGGCATTCAGGTTCTACCATTTATGAGTTTGCTTTCAGTTCTAGGATTCTATAATACTCTGCTACATCTAGGAAGGTCATGATGATGGGATGATTCAGCTAAATACTACTACTAATAGCTGACATTCATATTGTGTTTAACATTTACAAAGCATTATCTATTTATTGCTATGAAGATCAAAAGTTTGTATGTGTATATATACATATATATGTGTGTGTGTATACATATATCTATATATAAGTATATATCACATTTGAAGATTAAATACAAGCAGATCTATGAGATTTAGTCTACATACCAGGTTTTGTTATTCCTACTTTAGAGTTAAGAAAGATGAAGCTTAAAAACGTTAAATCATGTGTTCATGGTCATATTTCTAGTTACTGCTTCAGAAACAGTATTTGAACCTATTTCTCAGCTACCAATCAAACGCCTCCTTCTGCTTCCAGAAGCACATTCTAGTTGCTCTCTATATCCCTCCAGGGATAGGGAATCTGTGATCTTGAGGCCACATGTGGCCTCAAGGCCATAGGTTCCCCACCCTGCTAGGTCTAACAGAAACAGATGGAGCAAGCACAGGAACTTGATTCCCTATGAGCCTTTGCTCTCCATCTAATTTCTAATCACCCTAGAAGTACCACATGAATTATTAAATCTACTCCAAATTTGGAGCAATGAAGAGAAAAAAGAAAATAAAAGCCTTTTTGAAAGTTTTCAAAGTTCAAAGTTGGTTACATATGAATTTTCAGAGAAATACAAATCTAGGAGTCTTAATGAGTACCCCAATCCTTAACAGTTTGCCTAGAACCCTGAAGGGAAGATTTGAATCAACTTTTTATCTGGGAAAGTGAAGCTACACTTCTTTTTTGACGTTCTAGAAAGGACTTTTCATCTCAGGATGGATTCTTGGCTTTTGTGCCTTACACTCCTATTCCCTGTTCATTAGTTTGATTTCTCTATTTAGCAAGAATGCCTTACACTTAAGGTTTCTACTTGGCCCATGACAATCAATTGTTTTTATAGAAGAATGTTAGTGACCTGAAAGAATTCTAAATATCATACTATCATGAGATCATAGATTTACAGATAGGAAAGACCTTAGAGATAATATACTCCCACACCTTTTTACAGAGGGGAAAGTAAAAATCAAAGACACTAAGGGATTAATCCACATTATCAGAAAGGGCCCCCAATAGGGCCTTTTTCTTCCTCCTTCTAGGCCCCAGATGTTAACAAACTCCCACTCTCAGGCCCTATCACCCTATTTGTGCTCGAGATTAAACATTAATAATATATATATCGATAATTTTTTTTTAAATAATAATGTACTTTTTGTTAAAGATCTGTTATTTCATGTAGAACACTTAGGTGTGAAAAATTCCCTTCAACCAATACTGATCAGAAAAGTCATCCGTAACTTAAAGGCACTGAGTGTTGCCAGGGGCAACTGAGAGTTTGAGTGACTTATCCATTGTCCCCGTGGTTAGTACATGTCAGAGGCAGGACCTTAACACAAAGTTTTCCTGACTCCATGGCCACTGAACCATACTGACTTTCAACTCCAGGCTTTGTAAGTGTAATTGTATTGACTTCTTAGCTTCTAGGAGAAAAAAAAATTGAACACACACACAGACACACACCTCCATGAAATTTACCTTCTGCCCTCAGTTCTAAATTTTACCCAGACTCGGTGCGTATGCTTTTTCTACACACTGGGATAATTGATGAATACCCTTTATCTGGCAACTCTTTTTTTTTTTAAAATCACCCTCACTTCCCCACACCGAGAGGCTGTATGATCATTTATCATTTCATATGGATCTAATGTGGATCTTTTTGCAAATTCTTATATCATCACAGTTAGCATTCTGCAAACCAGCCCCTCCCAGGGTAGTCAGAGGATTCATTATTAAGTGAAACTTAACCCTAACCTGATTCTATCACATCATAAAGAGAGGTCTTGCCGGGGCTGAGATATCTAGTTTTTCTTGAGTTCTTCTTCCTCATTATTATTTTCTGACCCTTTTAGGGTTGAGGTATTTGGTTTTTCGATATGTTGGTGATGAGCCAATGAGAAAGGCACTAGATGAGTTAACTAAACTTCCTTCATTTGGTTTTGAGCAGAAAGAGTCTCCTTTTGTTCCTTTCATCCCAGAATCTGGAGCTATCTTTGCAGATAATCAACTAGTGATTTTCACTGATCCAGCTATACCAGCCAACTGGCTGTTCCTCACATATGGCACACTGCATTTCATCTCTCCATGCCTTTGCACAGGATCTTCTCCAGGTCTAGAATACTCTCTCTCTTCCCCTCCACATCTTAGTTTCCACAAATACCTTCAAGATTCAGTCAAAATCTCATCTTCTGTAGAAGATCTTTCCCTGTCCCTCTAGATGTTAGTACTTTCCCCTCTAATATTGCCTTCCTTCCATTTTACACTTATATTGTATCTACCTAGTTATTTACATGTCTTCCCCATCAGAATGAGCTTCTCACAGGCAGGAATTGCTTCTAAATCTTTAGCTCTATATGAACCATTTTTTGTGGTTCAGTCATATTTCATTTGTGTCTGATTCTTCATGATCCCATTTGGGATTTTCTTGGCAAAGATACTATAATGGCTTGCTATTTCCTTCTCCAGTTCGTTTTACAGATGAGGAAACTGAGATATACAATTAGTAAATATCTGAGGCCAGATTTGAACTTAGGAAGATGAGTTTTCCTGACTCCAGGCCTGGAGCTCTATCCATTACACCTAGCTGCCTTATGTAAACCATATAGTATGCATTTAATAAATACTTGTTGAATGACAGAATCAGTCAGTCAGTCAGTCAATAAGTATTTATTAAGTGTCTAGGGCTCTAGGCTCTATGCTACCCTCTGGAGGATACAAAAAAGAGGCAAAAGACAGCCCTTGCTCTTAAGGAGCTTACCATCTAATGGGGGAGAAAACAAACAAACCAATCTAAAAAGCTATATAAAGGAAAAGCAGGAAATAATTAACAAAGAGAAGTCACTAGATTTAAGTGGGATTGGGAAAGGCTTCCTGTAGATTTCAATTGAGTTGGAACTTGAAGGACACCAGGGAAACCAATAGATAGAGAGGAAGACAGAAAGCATGCCAGGTATTGTCAGTGAAAATTTCCAGATCTAAGAGATAAAGTATGTTATTCAAGGAACAGCAAAGAGACTAATATCACTGTTTTGAACATTATGTGATAGAGAGTAAGATATAAGAAGACTGGAAAGGTGTGATGTATATGTATAGGGGTGGGGGATTGGGGGTTGTGGTGACTAGGTTATGAAAGGTTTTGAACACAAAACAATTTTTTTATTTAATACTGGAAGTGATAGGGGGCCACTAGAGTTTATTGAGTAGGAGGTGACATGCTCATACCTGAGTTTTTTGTTCAGTTCAATTTAATTTCAACTCAACAAGCACTGATGAAGCACCAAATGAAAACTGAATTTTTTCCTAGGAACAGGGGGATACACAGAAAACAATGTTTTAAAAAAATAAAACAAAACCTTCTGTCCTCAAAGGTCTTTCTTTTATTTTTTTTATTTAATTTTCATTCATTTTGAACTTAAAAACAAAGAGAAAAAATTTTCCATGCACAAAGCACAACTTAAAAAAGAGGATTCAATGTAAAACTATGAATTTCTATTTCATACTTTACTTTTTCTACAAAACTGTGTAATAAATACTACATATCATTTTCAAAGCTACCCTGATTTTCTGTGCTTCCTTCTAAGTTATCTTTTGTTCTCTGTTGTGTATTTTTAATTTTTTTTCTCTCTCCCTCCCCACCCTACCCTAGGCTACCATTAGACCCTAGAGTATGTATGTGTGTATATATATGTACATATACATATATATACACACATATGTGTATATGTATGCATATGGGTATATATGTAAAATGATACTATACATCTATTTATCAGTTCTTTGAATTAGGTAACATCTTCCTTCATATGTCCTTTATAGTATATTTTAATATTTCTAATTCCTAAAATGACTTAGTTGTTCAAAGCTGTTCTTAGAACAATGTTGCTATTACTGTGAACAACATTCTCTTGGTTCAAGAGCTTACTTTCTCCTGGGGGATGTTACACAGTTCCTTCCAGTTATCCATGTTCCCAACCTTGGTGTTATCTTCCAAAACTCATTCATGCTCATTCCAAGTGTCTTATCAGTTGTCAAATCTTATCATTTCTATCTCTGTAATATCTCTTTCAGTCATCCCCTTCTTACCACTCACAGTCAACACCCTGGTTCAAGGGCTCATTACCTCTCAGCTTTCAATGCTCTTAATTGTTCTTGTCTCAAGATCCTCATCATTCTAATCCATCCCTCCACAGAGATAAAAAGGGGATTTTCCCAGAGCACATGATCATGCCACCTCCCTAATAAAAGAAAAAACTTTGTGCAGCTTCCTATTATGCTTCTGATAAAATACAAGTTCCTCTGTTTGACATTTAAAGACCTTCACAACTTGGCTGCAACCTGTTTTTATAGCCTTATCACACATTACTCTCCTTCACACATTCTACATGTAGTACAAACAAATTGGCCTTCCCTCTGTTTCGCACACAAAATACTCCTCTCTCATCTCTGTGATATTGATTTCAATGCCCCCTATCTACAGTGCATTCCCTTCTTTTCTCTACTGCCCTCCCCATTGCTCTGTATTTATTTTGAATAAAATTTGTGTACATGTATGAACATGTATACATATGTGCGTTTTATGCACGTGTGCATGTATGTGTGTATGTATATGAGTGTGTTGTTTCTTTGTTTCTTCCAATTGAATAAAACTCCATGAGGATAAGGACTACTTCAGCTTTCTCCTTGTATTCCTGGGACCTCACATGATAATTGGGATACAGTAGGTATTCACTAGGGCAACTAAATCTTGCAACGGGTAGGGTGCTGGGCCTAGAGTCAGGAAGACTCATCTCTGTGAGTTCAAATCTGGTCACAGACTTTTACTAGCTGTGTGACCCTGGACTAGTCACTTAATCCTGTTTGCCTCAGTTTCCATTTCTGTAAAATGAGCTGGAGAAGGAAATGTCAAACCACTCCAGTATCTTTGCCAAGAAAAACCCAAATGGAGACCTGAAGAGTTATACACAACTGAAAATAACTGAACGACCACAAAAGGCACAAACTAAAAGCTTATTGATTAGTAAATATTAAGTAATATTGAAGGAGAAGAAATAACACTTGAGAAAATTAGGGAAGGCTTCATGTAGGAAGTATCACTTGAACAGCAGTAAAGGTTCCAAAGGGAGGTGAAGAGGGAGACCATTCTCAGTGTGGGGCAGAGTCTTTGCAAAGCTGAATAATGGAAAGTCATGTATGAAGAAATATATGTAGGCTAAACTGACTTGAACTCAACAGATGCCATGACATAGAACACTGCTTTGTGGATAACAATTTGGCAGCTGTATGAATGATGAATTACAGAGGGGACACACTATTTTTAGTCAGAAATAAAAGAGGAATAGGGAAAACAAAAACATTTATGAAGCATTCCTTATATGTAGAATATCAGAGAGACACAGAGTTTACATTGCATGTATATATACATGCATATGTATTTATGTGTATGTGTGTATGTACATGTAGATATGGATATATATACACATATTACATATATAAAAAGAACACTAGAGAGAGAGGATATATGATATCTACACATGTATATATTTACATACTATACGTACTATACATGTATATCCATATATACATGTATGTCATATCAATAGGATGATGAGATGTTACATAGGTACACATATGTATATATACATATGCTATATGAAATAGTATATATATACATACATATATATATATCATCACTCTATTGTCCTTTACTGGTACCATTCTCATCATACCTATAATATACTGTCTTATATTACGATTATTTATTTATCTGCTTTATAGTATCTCCCTTACCAAATATCAGCTCCTTAAGGGAGGAGTTAGATATGTATTCATCTTTTTATTTCCAACAGAGATTAACATAGGCCTCTGCTTATAGACGTAGAGGCTTAACAAATGTTGCTTGAATGAATAATGGATGAAACCCTGTTTCTCCTTCTGTCTGCTGCATTTCTAAAAGGAGTATCATCATCCATCCTGTCTCCAACATTCGTAAGCTTGGGGTTGTATTTTGCCCTTCCCTCTACCTCATTATTCGAGGAGACTGGAAAAGAGAAAGTGTTTATTAAATGCCTACTACGTGCCAGGCTCTGTGCTAAGTACTTTATCCATATTATGTCATTTGATCCTCACAATAACCCTGGGAGGGAGGAACTGTTACAATCCCCATTTTACAATTGAAGAAACTGAGGGAGAAAGTAGTTAAGTGACTTGTCCAGGGACACACTGCTAGAAGGTGTCTGAGGCTGGTTACAAACTCAGTTCTTCCGGACTCCAGGCCCAGTACTCTATCCAATGTGCCATCTGGTTGCTTCTAAGTTGTGTCCAAAAGTTGCATCCGTCCTACCTCCAGCTAGGTGGTGCAGTTCGTTGGGTACCTCCTAGGGTTGCTGCGAAGATCGAATGAAATGACATCAGTGCTTTGCAAACCTTCAAATGCTATACAAATGTTAGTTACTATTATTATTAATACTGATTACTTCTCTAACATCTATCCCTTCCTGTTCACTCCCATTGTCACTACCATAGCACAACCCTTTATTACCTCAAGAAGACCTGAGTTCAAATCTCTCCTCAGATACTAGCCTTATGACCATGGCCGTGCTAAGCTCTTTGTGCTTCAGTTTTCACATTTGTAAAATCAGTAGATTGGATTCAGTCTCCAAGATCCCTTGTGGTTCTAAATCTATGATTCTATGACTACTGAAGTTACCTTCTCACAGGTCTGGCCCCCTTTTCAATTCAATTCAATTTAATTTTTTGGCCCCCTTTCACTCCATTCTTTGTGTCACTACAAGAATTATACTTTTTAAAATGTATATCTTAGCTTATGTTACTCCTCTGCTCAAGATTCTACAGTGGCTTCCTGTTATTAAACAAATTTTATGTTCATTTACCTGATAATCAAGACCCCTAGCAGCCTTATACTACTTTCCTTTTCTTTTTTTTTTTTTTGAGGGGGGAAGGCAGGGCGATTGGGGTTAAGTGACTTGCCCAAGGTCACACAGCTAGTAAGTGTGTCAAGTGTCTGAGGCTGGATTTGAACTCAGGTCTTTCTGACTCCAGGGCCAGTGTTCTACTCAGTTCTACTAGTTGCCCCCTACCTTCCTTTTCTTACCTTATTTTATATCATGCCACTTCTTGCACTCTAGACCCCAATCCAACTAAATCCAACTGTGCTTCTCTCCTTTCATTGACTGACTCTGTGCATTTATCTGTGCTGTTTCTTATACTTAGGATGCCCTCCCTTCCTTGCTTAGTCTGGATAGCTCCTGTTTGTCTTTTAAAGCCCAACTCAAACACAAATCTCCTCCACTAAGCCTTCTGTGATTTCCCCTTTTCCTATTGAAAACGACCATTTTCTCTGAATCACGTACTTTGTGCCCATTCTTTTCTTGTGCACATAGCATGAACGATGGGGCATTACAACTGTGTGTCTCTGAGTTATCTCTATACTAAAATGCAAATTTCATGAAGGAAAAATGTCAGTTAAATCTTGTATGTCCCATAGTGCCTCCCACAGTGCTCTACACACAGCAGGTGCTTAATAAATGTTTAGTGAATGTTGAGTGAATAAAAGAATTCATTGGAATCTTTTAATGTGCTTCTCTGGCAGGAGGGATTCAGGACGAATATTTCATGATTTTCTGGTTTCTGTAGCAACTACAGCCTTTTCCCTGAGTGGTTTCAGGCAAGATATTTGTACATTTCATATCAAGGAACTGGGCTACGATGAAATTTAACTATTAAGTGACCTGAGCAGATTTGAGCTTTTCTTGAACATTTCATAGGAGGGGGAGAGTTAACATGTCTACACACAAAGTGTTTATATGCACTTATCTCTACTAAGACATATTAGTTATCTCTATATATCGTTATAAGAAACTAGTGAAGTTTCACAAAAAGAGCCTTAGTTGTTGTTGGTTTTTTGGGGGGGGGGAGGGGGAAAGGTGTCACAGGACCTGAGTTCAAATCTATGGGACTTAATGTATGTGTCACCATGAAAAACTTACTTAAACTCTCTGGATCTTCATTTTCTCATCTGTAAAATGAGGGGACTGGACTTTTTTAAGCTCTAATTCTGTGATCCCAGGATGCAAAGCCTTCTACTTGGATGAACATTAACGTTACTTCTTCCAGGTGGACAGATCATCAAATAAGCATGTTGTAAGAGTATGACTAACTTCTAGAATTCCCTCTCTCCTGTTTTTTTTTTCTCTGAGAGGATTACTTGATTGGTAGAGAGGGCTAAGGCTTAAGTCATGCTGTCCCTCTTTTGGGGACCTTAGACTTGACAGAATCCCCAAGGCTGCAAAAGACACTACAGCCTTCCCTGCTGGTCCTAGACTTAGCTCAGTATTAGGGGTGGGGCGGGGTGGAAGCGAAAGGAGAAGCAAGGTGATCTACCCAAGCCAAGCGTTATGTTCCTTGGGGAATATACTTTCTAAGCTAAGATTAGATAAAACTTCTGTTACATGTTCTGTTTATCTCATTTTGCAGCGATACATAAAACTAAACCTAAAAGTCAAGCCTGCTTATCTATGTGCATTTTCTAAGATGAGTAGTTGTCTACATCATAGACATGGTCCAGGTAGGTGGCATAGTGGATAAAACTCCAGCTCTGGAGTCAGGATGACCTGAATTTAAATCTAGACTCAGACACTTTACTAGTCATGTGACTCTGAGCAAGTCACTTAACCCTGACTGCCAGATAGATAGATAGATAGATAGATAGATAGGCAGACAGATAGATAGACAAAGGTCATAGACGTGCTTAGATACAAGAATAAAGCAGCCTGGAAGAGTGAGAGGAATACTTTACTAAAGATTAGAAGACTTGAATTCAAAGTCTGGCTTGACTTGATGTTAGCCACTTGATTTTGAGCAATTCACTTTCCAACTAGGGCATCCATTTTCTCGCCTATAAAATGAAAGGGTTAGATCAACAAATGATATTTATAAGATCAGGAAGGCAAAGCTTAAAGAATATGGCATTGGGAGTTTGGCCCTGGTCTGGCAGTATCTGATACACAGTGTTTGGTTTTAGGAAATGCTTTTTTGGAAAGACTTTGATAAGCTGGAGACTATGCACAACATGGTAAAAAGAATGCAGAAGCACCTCAAGTTCATGTTATATAAGGATCACTTGAAAGAACTAGGGGGAACTTGGAGAAGAGCAGAGTTTCACAGAACTTGTCTAAAAGAACTATGGAGAACCTGGAGAAGATAAAGACTCAGAGGTCACAGAATAATTGTCTTCAAGTATTTTAAGGGTTACCATGTGAAAAGGTGATGAGATTTGTTCTATTTGATTCCAGAAAGCAGAACTAGAAAAAATGAGTACAAGTTGCAAATATGTATATTTAGTTTTAACATGAAGAACTAACCAATGAGTGTACAATCCTTAGGGCATGCACAATACGTAATCCATAGGTAGGCTGGAGATGAGTGTGTTTCTAGGCATATGAAGAACATGCACAGGCATCTTTGGTCTGCATACAAAATAAATAGACAGAATATCTCTGTAAATAGACAAAATATCTCTCTGTGTCTCTCTCTGTCTCTGTCTCCCCCCCCCCCATTTCTCTCTCTCTCTCTCTCTCTCTGAGATTTTGAGGCAGGCAGTTAAAAAGCCTTTATTCAGTCCTGACTAATACCAAAAAAGGCCACAAAAAAAAGGTCCTGTCCTCAAGGAGGTTATTTGAAAAAAAAAAGCAAACAAAAATATATGAGCAAGCTATATATAGGCAAAAAAATAGGAAGTAATTAAAAGATGGAAGGCACCAGAATTAAGAGGGATTTGGAAGATGGCATTTTCATTTGGACTTGAAGGAATCAGGAAGCCGAGATGCTTGAAAGAGCCTTCCAAGCATGGAGGACAGGCAGCAAAAATGCTCAGAGGTGAGCAATGATCTGTTTTGTTCCGTGCAGAAAGGAATTCATTGTCACTGAATTGTAGAGAATAGGGAGGAGAGTAAGGTGAAAGATTTGAAAGGCAGGGAGTAGGGAAGGCTAGATTATGAAGGGATTTGAATACTAGGGAGGGAAGTCAGTAGTTGGAGCAGGGGAGGAAGAGCTTTCTGGCAGTAGATATTTGCTTTCAGCTGCAGTAGACAAGCCCAGTGAATTTCCAGCTCTGAGGATCAACCTCCTTGCCCCATCCTTGCAGTAATTCAATCAGACAGCTGAGATATTTTGTCCTGATATTGGCTATGATATACCTAGAAGTGTACTTGACCAGGGAGAGGCTTTATAGCAACCACATGAAGTCTGAGCTCACTCTCCTTTGCGCAGTGTACATATAGAGTACTGATGGTGCCAGGAATAGAGGAACCTTGAGAAATTTTCACACACTGTAATCCCCCTCCAATATCCCTCAAGATACAGTAAATAGATAGCCTTTTTTTGTTGGGGAGGGGGCGTAGATGGTGGGGGGGGGGGCTGGGGCAGGGAAGTAATGCACATATCTCAGGAAGAAACTCTGTTTCCATTTGAACTCTGTGTGTATGCCTTGCTTTTTCTCCTTACAATCAATCACTGTGAATCAATTCCAGTCACATGCACACACTCACAGCCTCTGGAGTGAGTTGTTTTGTTTGTTTTTCCCCCAAAACATCCTCAAGCTGAGCATCCCAAACAGGGGCTGCATAGATTTAGCATAAGCCTCCCTTTCCACAAACCAAACAATATCAACCCTTAAAAAGAGGAATGGACTTCCTTGAGAGAAAGTGGATTTCATCTCACTGGATGTCTTCAAGCAAGAGATAAGTAACAATTTTTTTCCCTATATTTTATTTTTTTCCAGATCTAGGTTGGACTAGATGGTTCCTTCCAACTCTGAGACATATGATTCTGTCATAACTCCAGAAGGAAATAAATAGGGTTTGGCTTCATTAAAACAAAGTTAGAAAGTAAAACAGGGAAGCAGATACTGCGAATATCAGGGGGTTAAGAAAGTATCAATTATGAGACCAGACAAAGAATTTTACCAAAAAAAGGAAAAGAATAAAGGAAAAAGTAGATTTAAAGCATGGTCAAATTGGAAAAGATATTAGACATTATTTAGACCAACCTTTTCACTTTTCAGATGAGGAAACTGCATGAAAAATGTGTCAGAATCTAAGGGAGTAGAGAGAAACAACTCCCTTTAGTTCTTAGACAGGTTTGTGGCTTTGCTCTGAGAAGAGAAAACCCCCAACCATTAATTTTTAAATGGGATTATTTTGCCTTTATCTTATCTCCATAGTTACTTCTTGGTGCCTGGTGGGGGTATACTCCAAATACAATTTGACAGATAGCTATTCGGGGGTAGAAATGGGGGGAAGCAGGCAGGTTTTCTTTCTGCATAGTAATATAGATAGATAGATACATACATACATACGTACATATGTATACACATACATACTGATATACATATATATATATATACACATATATATATACATGCATGTATAAAACTGGCCTGGTTAAGCTGACAGAACCAGGGTCATAATTTCTTAGGGAAAGAGCAGACTAATGGAAAAAAAAAAAGGTCACAAATATAAAATACAAGGTCTGACATTTACCAAGGACAATTGTTTCATCATAAAAGTTCCAGGCTTTTTTTGGAGCCCTTCAATTAAGCCTCCACAAGACATCCTGCCTCCTTAACCAAGAAAGAGGGGGAGAACAACAAATCAGGAGGTTGGGGTGGGGGGCTGGAGAGGGGGGTTTAGGAACAGTGTGGGGATGACAGAAAGGAGTGGTGGTGGTGAAGGACCAAAGGGAAAATTCCTGTGGTTTCAGGAGTAAATTGAGCTACTAATGCCTTTTGACCAGTAGTGGGATTAAGAGTTCAAAAGGGCAGGTCATGTAGGGGCACGGAGGGCAAGCTAGTTCTTGCAGTGATGTGACCCAGGAAATGCTACCAGGACTGGCTTGATACCTTCCCCAGCATGCTACCAATTAGGATTTAATGACCAAATGTGGAATGCATTAGGACTTCTGAGCATAAAGTCTGTTTTCAAAGGAGCCGGATCTTCTTTGCTAAGTAGAAAAACATTCCTCCCGTGGTTAGCTTCCCACGTAGCCCAGCTAAGTCTGGGGGCTTCACAGGCAGGAGGAATATACAAAGCCCACAGCGGACAAGTGGTATGCCTGCCTCTGACCCCTTCCCCAAAGATGACATGGGGACTAATCCACCCGGGGCCCCTGGGTGGGTATTTGGGAGCAGTGTGGGGGGTAGCATTGGCATTTCTAATGGCGTTTATGTGCGTGTGGTTAATATGCCGTAACTTATCTTTGTGGATGTGCATGCCCATGATTGTATCTGAGAGAGTGTTCATATCTTCCCAACATGCCATATTTAGAAATGGAAAATGTATTTAACTTCAGATTGGAAATGAATAGGCCTCCTTGTCACACCCAGCTGTATTTATAGTTTGCTGGGGCTAGGTAGTAGTTAGTACAGCTCTGATTTGGAGATTCACAGATTATCAAAGGTCGAAAGGACCTTAAGACTAAAGAATGTTGGAGATGGAAGAGCCTTGGAATGTAAAATGTTAGAACTATCAGGGACCTTAGGGATTATTTCTGCCAAAACCCTGATTTTACAGATGTGGAAACTAAAATGAAAAAAAAAAACTGGAGTTTTGATGAATGTTCCCTTTCTCTCTTTTCCCAAAACACAAAGAAAATGCACATGACATATATGTCTGTATATCTACATATATTTACACACATGCATATGCACATATCAGGTATAGATATATGTGTCTTGTGTATGTATATGTATATATGTACACATATATATAGTCTCCATGACCAATTAATATTATTTAGCTTTTTCTAATTATAGCAGTTTCTTTTATTCTGATTTATTATATAAGTATAATTTTTCTGTTATTCTAATTATTATCATGAATACAGAACAAAAATTAATTTTGTCATAACTTTGAGAATTTCTTAAACATTCTTTGAAATCATTAGAGATAACATGGCCTATGAAATCAGACTTGAGGAATCACTAGGGTTTAAAATGTAAAAAACAGATCTTGGAAATATGAGTCTCATACTTCGCTTCTTATGGAAGAGAAAGGAGGAAGTCCTTCCATATTTGTAGGTTTTGATGATCAGAGGAATCTACCTAGCCCGTAATTATCTGGAATATAAAATTCCCTCATATTTAGATAGCACTTTACACATTATAAAGCAATCTAACACATGTTATCTAATTATATCCTCATAATAGTTCTGTGAGGTCAGCAGGGTAGGGATTATTATCCCCATATGATGGATGAAGAAACTGAGACTCAAAGAGGTTAAATGACTTGTACATGAACACATCTGCATGTGATCACGAAAGGGATGTTAGGAAAGGTCAGTTGCTCTTCCTAATTGCAATGAGGTCCCAGAATAGAAGCATATACTACAAAGATTTCATCAGCATCTCAAGTTGCCGTGTTTCATCAGTGTGAATAGATCTATTCACTCCATAATTTAGTCTCTATCAGATGTTCTTAACATTTCTTGAGTCTTGGACCCCTTTGGCTTTCTGGCAAAACCTGTGGAGAACTTAATCAGAATCTTTTTTTTAATTGCATAAAATAAATTATGTAGTATTGAAAAAGAACCCAATTATATTGAAATACTGATATCAAAGTATTAGTAGTGGTGGTGGTGGTGGTACTCGTGGGAGTAGGATTGGGAGCAGAATGAGTAGTAGCATCAGTAGTAGTAATAGCAGTAGTGAGTCATAGTTGTACTGATGGTGGTGGTGGTGATTGTACTAGTAGTAGCCTTGTCGTAGTAGTAATGGTCATACTAGTAGTAGTAGTAGTAATAGCAGAAAGAGGAAGAGGAAGAGGAATGATAATGGTGGTAGTGGTAGTAGTAATACAAGTTCACCAACCACAGTTGAAGAATCTCTGACTAAATCTTAAAGAATTGTCTGAGGTTCAAAGGATTAAGTGTCTTGTCCCCAATTATAAGTGTGGAAACTCCTCCTGGTTCCAAGTCCAGCATGATATCTGCTCAGCAACTCTACCTCCCAAATACTTTATGAACAAAGAGTAATTCATAAATAACGTTAATTGGAAACCTTCAAAGAATAGCCACTGTGTTTTGACCACATATGAGGTGTTGGAGGATGCTACCTAAGAAAAAAACTTGCTTTAGAGGAAAAAAATGTAGCCAATGCATAGAAGATTTTTTCAAAGTTTTCTCAAGAATGCAATTAGATGATTAGTGAAAACAATGAATCCTCTGACATCGTTGCATGTATTAAATTTTGCACTATTTGAAGTTATAATTATGTAAACTCTAGTAATTGGTTCCAGAGCAATGGAAATAGGCAGTGTGAATTCTCATAATGTGACCATTTCAGAGGATTCATTATTTGCACTAATTGGGGCCTAGCTATAGAGTGGTATTCTGGGAAGAGAGTAGAGTAGGTCAGAAATTTCCAGGGTCAAGTTGTACATGGTAGATTTGCAGTTTCATGTGCAATCATCTTTTTTTTTTTATTGTATTGTGTTATGGAAGTGCTTATTTTGTTCTGTGAACTGAAAATAAAATAAATTTTGAAAAAAAAGAAAAGAAAAAGAAAACAGAAGGTACACTAAGGAATTACAGACTGTTCCAAGAAGAAGACAATTTAATCCAGAAAAGTAATAAGACAAAACAGACATTGTCCTGTCCTTTTAGTAGCTGACAATCTGAAGCTTAGGGGGATGAAGAAAGCAATGGCAAAGATTTCATGTCCACATAGATATGGACAAAATGGAGAAAGAATACAAAGGACATCTGAACATACAACTGACACATTCTTTCAGCCATTCTGCACCAGTATAAATACTAACAAATAATTGAAGGCCTGTCATGTGGAAGAGGGATTAGGCTTACTCTGGCTCCAGAGGGCGAAACTAGGAACAATGGGTGGCATCTAACAGTAGCTAGATTTTTGTTTCCATTTAAGGAAAAACTTCCTCTCAATTAGAGCTGTCCAAGAGTAGGTATTAGGTTTCTTTGATAAGTAGTGATTTCCCTGTTTCCATCAGTCTTCTAGCACATACTGGATGACCACTTGTCAGGAATGCCGCAGAAAGGGTTACTCCTCATGCATCAATTGGATTGGATGGTTCAGAGATTCTATAGTTGCATAATTCATGCAAGGAAACTTGAAAAAGGTTCAATGCCTTTATGGCCGCTACTTGATTTGAACTGGAGTGTGAAAGGAAAAGGAAGATATGTTTCCATAAGGCCCACACAGATATTCTTCATTTTCCTTGTTACAACATGTTTTTTTCATTTTTTCATTTGTTTAATTTTTAATTTATAGAATAAGCCCAGCATATTTTCTTATGGAAAGAGTATCTGTCTTGAATCTCCTCCATTCTACCACCATTTCCTATTCGTGGTAAGTAAGAATAAACCATTAGTCAGTTTGATTTTGATAATATAACAATGCATTGTACATTGTAAGTTAGGTTGGTTCCGCGTATGACTCTGCATTAGAAAGTGCGTGAGCTGGAAAATAACATGTTCCTCAGCCGTAGCTGTAAATAGTGTCGGGAAGCTAGGACTTTTACCCAGGATGCTGAAATTGAGAAGAACACTAACAAAACTTCACTACTGCAGCAACATAAAAACAACCTTAAATAAGCTGATTAACTTTTCTGAAGCAGTTTCCTTATCTGTGAAATGGCTGTGATAATAATATTATATTTACAATACTTTGACATAGTATGAGCATAGCATTATGGAAAACACTAATAAAAGGTGTATTTAGTTTTAAACATCTCATGTTACTATTCTAGGTATTCAGTGAAATATGAAGATAAATGAGGTAACCTTCCGTGACCTCAAGCAGATTACAGAGCAGTAAGGGAATTAAGGCATCAGAGGATTTAGAAGAACCAGGAAGACTCATCTTCCTGAGTTCAAATTTGACCTCAGCCATTTAGTAACTGTGTATCCCTGGGCAAGTTGCTTAACCCTGTTTGCCTCAGTTTCCTCATCTGTAAAATAAGCGTAGAAGGAAATGGCAAGCTACTCCACCATATTTGCCATTAAAACCTCAAATGGGGTCATGAGGAGTCAGACACAACTAAAAAATGACTGAGCATAGGATTTAGAACTAGAAGGGACCTTAGTGATCATTTTATCCAACTCCACATTTTGCAGATGAAGAATTGGAGGCCCAGAAAGGCAGTAGATTTAGAGTTGGCACCCAAATCCTCTAAATATAGATCTTACCAATACATCAAATCATATGTATGAAGAGTTTAGACAGTGCAGAGGACAGAAGGGTACTGATAAAGAAGTTTGAAAAGAGAGGTTAGAGCTAGATTGTAGAGAGCTTTGAATGCCAAAGCAAGGGCTTTTGAATACTATCTTACTGATCGGAGGATAATAGAAGTTTTCGTTTGTTTGCTTCTTTGTTCTTTACAATAGAATGAGATGACCAAGTCCATTCTCTAGGGAAATCTATCTATTAGCAATATAAGAAAGAGAACAGAGAGGGGAAAAACCCAGTTAGAGAGCTATAAATATAATCTGGCAAGAGACATTGAAGGCCTTTACAAAAGAAGTGTCAGTGGGAATGCAAAGGAATTAATAGATATTAAAAAATATATGGGGGCATTTGGGGACAAGTGGGAGAATGAGGAATATTAGGGATTAAGTATAAATTCTCACAAATTTGTACATGGTATTACAGGATTTAGAATTTAAAAAGAATCATAGACTCATAAAATCACAGACTTTAGAGTTCACAAGGACCTACTTCTCTCATTTTACTGATGAGGAAACTGAGACCCAGAGAGTCGATGTGATTTTGCTGAGGTCACACCGCTATTATGCCGAAGACCTGGTATTTGGATCCCCATTTTCTGACTCCAAATCCAGTGCTCTTGCCATTAGTCCATAACTGTTTTAGGTGACTCTTTGGCTCTGAGTAGGTCAGCCAGGGAAGTCTTACTAACAATCTGAGAAATGCAGAGAAAGATTTCCCAGGTACAATATAGGGGACACACTGTGGGAGAGCAGTGGGTTAGAAATCATGTAGGGCTTTTAGTGGACTCAGTAAGTCAATAGTGTGACATTACAGCTCCAAAATACAAAGTTAATTCCATTTATGGCAGTCTATCAAGATAAGTATAGCTTCTAGGAATAAGGAGATCATGTTATTGAATTATGTCCTAGTCAGACTGCATCTACAGAATCATATTTTGTTCTGGTCTTCAAATTTTAGAAAAGGCTTTGATAACCTGGAAAATTTCCCAAAGAAGACAACCAGGAAGGCAATGATCTTTTAATCCAGGCTATATTTATATCGGCAGAAGGAACCGAAGATATTTAGCCCAGAAATAATAGTTGGTGTGTGTGTGGGTGTGGGTGTGGGTGTGTGTGTATGTGTGTGTTAGTGGGTAGAGGAAAGAAAGGAGTTAGGAGGGCAGCATGATAGTATCTTCAAGCATTTAAAAGGCTATCATATGGAAGAATTAAATGAGTATTAAATTAGTTCTATTTCAGCCCAAAGTATAAGACTAAAATTTAAAGGTGGAATTTGCATAGAGACAAATTTAGGCTCAAATTGTTTAAGAAAAATTGTACTAAATTAGTAACATCCAAAAGTGGAGTAAGTTTCCACCAGAAGTGATGCGTTCCATCTCTTAGTACCCAGCATCCCAGGGCTTAACATAGTACCTGACATATATTAGGGGTTTAATAAATGCTTCTTGTTGACTCAATGAAATTTTTCAAGCAAAGGCTGTCTGATTCTTTCTTAGACCCAAGTTAGATTAGGTGACAAATAAGGCCTCTTCCAACTCTGGAATTGTGTGATTTGATGACTACTATACCCATTTTAGAAATGAGGAACTTGAGACTCAAAGAGGGTAAATGTCTAGAAAAGAGTTGATCCCCTAGGTCCTGAGAGAGGTGATAGGGAAGGATTGATGTAGCAATCCTACATTTGAACATTTCTTTCACCCTCAATCAGTCATCAAGCTCTTATTAAACACCTACTATGTATGCTCTTGGGCTGAGATTATATTTGAAAATTGAACAGAGTAAAATCAACGTATTGGACTTGGGAAAATTACCAGTACCACAATTACAATAAAATATCTAATGTTTCAGTGCAGAGGAAGGGGTCTTGACAACCTCCAAAGTTTAAACAAAAAGATAAATTTAGTTCGGGTTTCACACAAACAAGTTCACATGGAGAATTATTCCCTATAAACTGGTTTGCAGAGAGCTTCTACTTCCTGGATGTCATTTTTTTTTTGGGAGGGGGGGGCGGTGGCAAATCTCAACCATACAGTTTGAAATGTTGGGGGATGAGGGTGGGGGTGGGGTGGCATTATTCTGTTCCTGACCAAACTACTCCATGACTCTGGGCAAATTATTTCCCCATTTTGGAACTTCAGTTTCCTCATTTGTCAAAGAAGAGTGATGGACTAGATTTTTTTTAAGCTTGCACTTTTAAGCTCTGACTAACTTGTCAATGTCCATTCAGAATCACTTCCTTCTGTCCTGAACCCATAGCCCAGTGGGTCTTTCTGGACACCATTAAGAGAACTAGGAACAGACTGCACAGCCTATAAACTACCCAGGCCAAATTCTCTCCATTTGCAGCTCCTCCTAGTATGTGACCCCAGGTCCCTTCACACATGCTTTATTTTAATTATCATTTCACCAGCCCTCTTTCCCCATTTTTCTTAGACCATCTAAATGCCTGCTTTCTCTCCTTTCAGTAGCTCACAGTGCAGCAGGGCTCCCATTGAAGTCAGCAAACATATGTCCTTAATTAGCAATAAAGACAAATGGTTGGGGGGGGGGGGGCAGGCATGGACACATTTCAGAGCCATCAAACATCTTGAGTGCTTTTGAAGGCAGAAAGAATTTGACTCGGCTCCTCTGGACCTTGGCTCCATTAGGAGTTGATGGCAAATGCAGAAATTCTATAAGGTACAGCAGGCTATCCAAGGATGGGAAACAGAGAAACTGGAGCTCCAATCTTAGCTTTTCTATGTACCTGGTCCAGAGGGGACCTGCTGGGTCTATCTAGACCTCAGCATCTTTCTCTGCTCTAACAGTAAAGGAAATTCAACCTAAGTTCTGCTTGATATTTGGAAAAACCCTACTCCCCAAAAGGCTGATCTGTGGTCAGGGAACCTGACTCCAAGGCTCATATTCACTACTTCTTTCCTGTGTCACCCTGGGGAAGTCATTAATTATAATAATATCTTCTCTGGGCCTCAGTTTCCTCATGTTTAAAATGAAGGGGTTGGATTAGATGACCTCTTAGTCTCCATCTATCTCTAAATCTAATAAGACAGAAATATTAAAACAGATATCAAATAAAAACACTTTAGCTCTAGTCCTGTCTCCAACCCGTACCAATCACGTTGTGATTATGAGAAAGTCACATAAGCTTTCAGTGCCAAATCTCTGACTCCAAGTTATAACCTGCCACCAATAGATGGGTAAATCCAAGAACATGGGGAAGATCAGCACTTCCCACCCCACTAGCTCCATTTCTAGCCTGTCCCCAACAGCATCATTAATGGAAGCAAATGCTATGGGGGAAGGAGTCTACCATCCTCGTCGCCACAAATTGTGAACCACATGCTACCAATATGGCAGTCAGGACTGCCTAATTGAAGCATCAAGGTATACTGAGGGAAATAGAGGCAGTGTATGCCACAAGAGCCAAACCACTTTCACCACCTCAATTACCACTTACCCTTGGATCCTTAGTGGAGACAGTTCATGACACAGACCCCAAGAGCCTCGGGCCCAACAGGGTCTTCCAGACCAGGCTTCCAGCTTGACCCCTACAACCATTTTTTTTGAGATGTCAGCTTGGTTCTTTACTCATGGATTCAAACAGATTCAAGCTATAAATATAGATAGTAACTTTCACAATCTAGATAATTCCATGTTTCTTTCACTTCTGCATATATTTTGCATCCACTTAAAGTCCCTACCATAATTATTGAGGTGATTAACTCTAGCAGAGGAGACCATGATCTCTGCCACCACTAACACTCACTGCTGACCAACTGGCACTAAAGGGCAGGTAAGCCCAAGAGCCTCAGGAATGGCAGAGCACCTCAGACCAATAATGCTACATGTCTAGTCACTATGATTATGACCCAGGGAAGATGTCTTAAGGATATGAGACCTGTTTTGACATATCTCTGGAGGTGATACAGCCCCAGAGTGCTCAGTGGTTACTGCTACTACAGACCCAGAAAAGCAAATTTTACCACAAAAGTTCAGGGTCCTGTCAAATGGTTCAATATCAGAAATAGATATGGTTCTATTAATGGAAATGGAATTAAAGAAGATGCATTTATCATCTACTTTATTGATGCATTGATCATCTACTTAAGGACCACTGCACCTTCCCATTTGACTAGTAGGCAAAGTTGTGTTCCCCATTAAAATATGAGTTCATCAAGAACAAGGACTCTCTTACATCACTTTTTAGTGTCCCCAGCACTTGACACAATTCTTTCATCAGACCAAAATACTTAACACATCTACTATTCATTCATTCATTCATTCATTTGTTTGTTTTTCTCTGTTAGTGGAGAGAATTCACATGCTGGTACTTTCAGACATGGGAGAAACCAGATACATAGCTAAGTTAAACAAAATAAAAAAAAGAAGCACAAATATATAAACCATTTTACTAGATGTTGACAGAGGTATAGAAACTTACCACCTATTGGGTGTGGGTGTTGTAGGGGTGATAGACAGATGGGCAATTTATGCATAAATAACTAATATGAAAGAGTTAGATAATTACAATATGTACAGACAATATACTGAGATACGTGTGAATGAGGGAAATTACTATTGGGATCTACTCAGTTATTCATGTCTTTATTTCTTTATGTATTCAATAAGTATCTTTTTTCAGATGATGTCAACCTATGATGCATTCTTTTTTTTTTTTGTACATCAGTAGGGAAGAGAAGGGGAAGGAAACGAGCATTTATTAAATGCCTACTATGTACCAGACACTATGGTAAGTACTTTAAGATATTTCATTTGATACTTGTTCATTTGAACAATTCTGTGAGGTAGGTGCTACTATTATCCCCACTTTAGAGTTGAGAAAATTGAGGCAGACAAGTGAAGTGACTTGGCCAAGGTAACATAGCTAAAGTGTCTGAGGCTAGATTTGAACTGAGGTCCTCCAGGTGCAACAAGTATCCAGTCACTATCCTCTCTAGCTATGTACTCAGTACTCATCCTCCCTTGATATAGGACAATACAGTTCCATTTGATAGGATTACTGTGATATTCAACTATATGGAAGATGAGCTTCCTATGTATTCAAATCTCAACTAAATTTCAATTCTGTTTCTTCTATGAGGATTACCCCAATTACTCTGGAAGGAATACCAGACTGGTAATTACCCTGCCTGAATTCTAGTCTGACCTTTGTCACTACTTAGCACTAGGCTATGATCTATCTATTCTCAGAAGTCCTTTGACACAAATTCACATAAAGTCCTGTGTTATTTTGTATTTTTGTTGGCCTTGTTTTTGCAAACATACTAGTAGCGACTTGAAGTCAATGACCATTTCTTATATCATGGTATGTCCTCCATATCATGTTGCAAATGATTCCATGAAGACAGTGGTTAATACTTATTGGTTACTTGGGTGGTTGTTGGCATTAAGCAAAAAGAAATCTAAACTCTAGATAAATGATGTTCAAAGTGTGGTCCAGGGGCCTCCTGGGTCCCTTAGACCCTTACGGGAGTCTCCATAATAATTCTAAGATGTTTAAATTCTAAGGAGGTAGGTACTAAGTGTGGGAGGCCGGATCCCGCCCAGCTCTGGACCAAGGTCGCCCAGGCGGAATCCGAGACGCTCGGGGGTGTGACCTGCCCTTGAGGCACTGGAATGCCCTGGTAATGATGCATGCAGGGCTGGGCCCCTGGGGCGACACTTGGGAGGAGCTCGGGGAAGGGTATATCCGTGCCCACCCGAGGGGGTGGGGGGAACCTGATGAAGAACAAAGGGAGAGATCTAAAGGGAACAGGATGTAAGCAATAGAGTAGTAGTGCCTCTGCCACCCAGTGTTCTCTGCCTGCCTGTTTGATCCCTGTTCCCCTTCAGGGGAATGGGGTCCGGCGAGGAGCCCCGCCGAAGACCCCGGTACCTGTTGCTCTCCTTGGCCAGGTGAGTATGGTAGGGTAGGGCTGAGATCCAAGTGAAGGCTCGGGGAGGGCAGGGCTAGCTCCCTCGCCCCGAGCAACTGAGAAATATAAGGCACATTACAAAAGCTTCTTGGGGAAGGGACTGCTCATTGATATTTGAGAGTGTAAATGATTCCTATGAACACTAAGTTTGAGAACCATTACTCTAGAGATAATATCTTACCCACAGGGGGCTTTTCTCTAAGCATACCTCATTCATTAGGTTGCCATTACTAGAACTGCCACTTAGTATCTGTATAACCCTAGACCCTGGACCCTAGACTCCCTAAAGACCAATTCCTCATCTCTAAAATGAAAGGACTGGACTAAATGGCCTCTAAGGTCCCCAGTAGCTCTGAATCTGATTTGATGATCACATTTTAGAACTAAAAGAAACTCAAAGATTGTTTAGTCCAACCTCTTTATTTTACAGACGAAGAAACAGAAGACTTGAGGTTGTGAAGTGATCTTTCCATGGTGACACAAGTAATAATTGGCAGAGTTAAGATTCAAACCCAGTTCTTTGGATTCCAAATCCAATCCTTTTGTTCCAATTCAAAAAGCTTCTTTCTATTATTCTTAAAGGAGACAACTGAGGTAATCTAATCCAGGGGTTCTTAACCTTGGATCAGTGAATTTAAAAAAAAAAAAAGTGTTGTATTTAGTCATTTCCAATTCTTCATGCCCCATTTGGGGTTTTCTTAGCAAAGATATTGGAATGGTTTCCCATTTCCTTCTCCAGCTCATTTGACAGATGAGGAAACTGAGGCCAATAGGATTAAATGACTTGCCTGGGGTCAGACAGCTAGTAAGTGTTTGAGGCAAGATTTGAATTCAGATCTTCCTTATTCTAGGCCTGAATTTTTTTCTATAAGTATTCCAACATAATTGATTTATTTCATAGTCCTAAGTATTACATATTTTTGCATTTAAAAACATTATGCAAAGAGGTCCATAGGCTTTGTACATCTCACACACACACACACAAAAAAAATGTTAAGAGTTGCTCATCTAGTCCAAGGGCAGTTAATTGGTACAGTGGATAGAATTACAAGCCTGAAGTCAGGAAGACTCATCTTCTTGTGTTGAAATCTTGCCCTCAGATACTTAACAGCTGTGTGACCCTGAATAAGTCACTTAACCCTGTTTGCCTTAGTTTCTTCATCTATAAAATGCTAAAAAAGGAAATGGCAAACCACTCCAGCATCTTTGATAAGAAAATCCCAAATGGGTTCACAGAGTCAGATAGGACTGAAAAATGAACTGACAATGTCTATTCCAAATCATTCCTTTGACCCCTAAAGAAAATAGGATTTCAAGAAGGATGTGATTTACCCAAGTTTATGTCTCTCTCCTATTAGCAACAGCGCCAGCACTCAAACCCAGATGTCTCAGTATCATGCTCTTTCCACAATATCCCATTCCCTCAATTATTTCAAAGGACATTGAAGTGCAGAACATGCCTCTTGATTGCTTTCTGAATTTAATAATTGGAAGTTCATCTGGAGACATTAATGCTCCAAATGCATTTTATGGACATGTTCCCGGAGATCAGTGGCCAACATTGTTAACACAACCAGTCAACAAGTATAATCTTAAGCACTAATGAGAAGAAATGTTGAGGGCATCATACTATTTTAGTAGGAGAACAGCATGGTAAAGCATCTTTCCTCAGAGAATGGATAGCAGGGGAATAGGGCTACTGTTGTTATTGTTATTGTTTTTATCTTATTTAATATTTCAGTTTTCCCAATTACACGTACAAACAATTTTGAAATTCTTTTTTTCTTCAAATTTCGAGTTCCAAATTCTCTCCCTCCCTCCCTCCTATTCTCTACGCCCCCATTGACAAGACAAGAAATTTGATATAGTAGTCATGCAAACACATTTCCATGTAAGTCATTCTATGAAAGAAAACAACAAAAAAGAAAAATTTAAAAAAAGTAAAGAAAAAATGTCTTTGATCTGCCTTCAAGACAGCACCTTTCATCATAGGTGCTTGTATCAGTAAGGCAATAAATGCAACATCTATGATGTTTGTGATTGTGCCTGTATAGTTCTGTATTGCAGGATATAAGAGACTCTCCATATAGAAGGCAGAAGTAAAACGTTTATTCAAACACCAGAGGATCAAATCCCAAAACCAATGACTCCAATACAACATAGCAATTATATCCCCAAACCAGTAAGTCCACTTCATCATAACAGCAAAGAACTTAAAGTGCAACATCACAGCAGAGACCCAAGTCATCCTGTAACCTTTCCTCCTGCTGAGGCCTCCCCAGAAACACTGATGAATCTTGACTATCTGTTTACCTTCATTCTCTCCCCCTTTTAGTTCTCTCGTCTCTGCAGCTCCCTGGTTTCCACTCTCTGCTCTGCACTCTCTCTGCAGCTCTGTTGACTCAGAGTTCTTACTCCTTCTCTTTGGGCTGAATTCTGAATTCTGGCTTTTCTTCTGACTCCTGAATTCTCACTCCTCAATGGCTATCTTCTGGGTATATATACTCTTTTTTTGGGCCCCAAGGCTTCACAGCTCTTGTGACCTAGTTAGCAAAATGCTGTGGGACTGGAGCTTCTCACCTAGTAAGTAAAGGGTAGGCCTGCCTACAATAGAGCCTCTCTTAATCAAGCTTCCCTTAACTGGCTCCACCTGAGAAGCTTCCCTTAACTAGCTCCACCTGAGGCTTATTGAATGGGCAGGGAAGATCTTTGATCACATTAACACCACCGTCCTACAGAATTATCTTAGATCATTGCCTTACTGAGAATAGCTAAGTTAATCATGGTAGATCATCATACAATATTGGTATTATTGTGTACAGTCTTCTGGTTCTGCGCATTTCGTTTTGCATCAATTCATGTAGATCTTTCCATGTTTTTTGAAAGTATCCTGCTCATCATTTCTTAAGCCATAATAGTATTTCATCACAATCTTGTACAAAGTCTTGTTCAACCATTCCCCAATTAATAGATATCCCCTCAATTTTCAGTTCTTTGCCACCACTAAAAGAACTGCTATAAATATTTTTTGTACACATACATCCTTTTCTTTTTTTGTTTTCTTTTATCTCTTTGAGATACAGATCTATTAGGGTATACATGGTATACATAGCCCTTAGGCTATAGTTCCAAATTGCTCTCCAGAATGTTGAATCAGTATATAACTTCAGCAATGGTACATTAGTGTTTTCATTTTCCCACATCCCCTACAACATTTATCATTTTTCTTTTCTGTCATATTAGCCAGTCTGACAGTTGTGAGGTAGTAGATCAGAGTCATTTATAATTTGCATTTCTCTCATCAATAGTGATTTAGAGCATTTTTTGTATGACTGTAGATAGCTTTGATTACTTCATCTGAAAATTGCTTGTTCATATCCTTTGACCATTTATCAATTGAGGAATGGCTCTTATTTCTATAAATTTGATTCAGTTTTATATATGTATAAGAAATGAAGTCTTTATCAGAGAAACTCAGTGTAAAACTATTTCACAGCACTGATTATGAACTTTGTATTTCCTTTCATCCTATTTTCTGTGTTTATCCTACTCTCTATCAAGGAAAAGGTCAGTTTTCTTGAAAAATGATGTAGAGGTTCTTTTTTTGATCTTGACTTTCAGGTAGTCCAATAATTCTTAAATTGTCTCTCCCTTGATGTATTTTCCACATCAATTTATCTTTCCAATACGATATTTCACATTTTCTTATTTTTTTTCATTCTTTTGATTTTGTTTGTTTCCTAATGTCTCATAAAGTCATTGGCTTCCACTTGCCAAATTCTAACTTTTAAATAACTATTTTATTCAGTGAGTTGTTTTTGTACCTCTTTTTCCAATTGGCTAATTTTACTCTTTAACTAGTTTTTTTCTTCAGTGAATTTTGGGCCTCTTTTTCCATTTAACCAATTCTGCCTTTCAAAGCATTCTTCTCTTCATTGGATTTTTGTGCTTCATTTACCATTTGGTCTATTCTGGTTTTTGAGGTGTTATTTTCTTCAACATTTTTTGTGCCTCCTTTACCAAGCTGTTGACTTTTTTTCATGATTTTCTTGCATCTGTCTCATTTCTCTTCTCAATTTTTCCTCTACCTCTCTTACTTGATTTTTAAAATCCTTTTTGAGCTCTTCCATGGCCTGAGACCAATTCGTATTTTTCTTTGAGTCTTTGGATGACAGAATTTTGACTTTTTTGTCTTCTTCTGAGTCTGTCCTTTGATCTTCCTTGTCAACTTTGGCAACTTTCTATAATTAGGTTTTTTTTTCAGTTGTTTGTTCATTTTCCAGGCTATTTCTTGACTTTTAACTCTATGGTAAAGTAGGACTCTGCTTCCCAAGTGGAGGAGATGCTATCCCAAGCTTCAAGGTTTTTTTTGTGCAGCTGTTTTCAGAGGTAGTTTTGGGTACTTGTGAGTTTTTGGCTCTTCCAAGGTGGTATGATCTTGAGAGAGAGCTGTGTTTACTATACTCCTGTGCTGTGCACTAATTTGTGAGTGACCCCAAGTACTCTTTTCAACTCTGGAACTATGACCTGTTCCCTGCTCCCCTGGGACTGCAAGCTCTGCTACGCTAGTGCTCTTCTCACTGGGACTAAGACCCAGAACTGCAATGCAACAGAGTCTTGCCTCTCATTCCAGCAAAGGAACCCCTGTAAATTTCCTTCTAACTCACTGTCTGATCCCCTTATAGTCTGTGGTTTGAGATGTCTAGAAACTGCCACTGCTGGTCTAGGCCTGCTCCTGGTTTGCTAGGGCCCAGTCTATGCCTGCACTAGCTTGTGTTCCTCTCTTAACCTGGTGCAACAGATCTTTCCTGCTGACCTTCTAAATTGTCTTGGATTGGAAATTTGTTTCACTCCAACTTTGTATGGGTTCTGCCACTCTAGAATTCATTTAGAGTCATTATTTAAAGGTATTTGGAGGGATTTGATGGAGAGCTCAGGTGAGCCTCTGCTGTTACTCTGCCATCTTGGCTCCATCTCTCCAGGACTACTGAGTTTGGCAAAAGGGTGGTACATCAGAGTGTACAGGTCTCACTGGAATTTTAGGTAGTGATAGAATCTAGTTTCCTAAAATCACTTTTTATACTTACTAATCATTGAACAAAAGTTGCCGCCCTGACTGACACATGTGCAACTTTTTTTTAACTCAAATTGAGTGAGCATTTGAAGGGTAAAGAGTCACAAGAGGAAAAAAGATTTTGCATGTAAGAGCTTTTGCTGATAACTTTTCTAATTACCAGACAGAAAGAATCAGAAACCTTGAGAAAATCAGCCTTAAAAAGGGAAAAGTAGTTATTATCACTTAGATAAGTAATCATGACTTCGAGGACACTAAAAGACAATGCTTTAGCCTTAGAATTTAGGGCCAAAGAGGTTTCTAAATCCTGACCTAAAATATTTGGGGTATTGGGTTTGGAGTAAGAATACCTGGACTTGAATTCCATTTTTCCCACTTACTACCTATATGACCTTGGACAAATTAGCTAGGTGGCACAGTGGATAGAGCACTGTACTTGGAGTTAGGAAGATGAGTTCAAATCCAGCCTTCCTGTGTGACCTTGAGCATGTCATTTAATCTGTATCTCAGTTTAATCTCTAGCTCAGTTATCTCACCTGTGAAATTGGAATTATAATAATAAATAATAGCATCTTCCTAGCATTGTCGTGAGAATCAAATGTGACAATATTTTAAAGTGCTTTGCAAACCTTAAAGTATTATTTAAATGCTATGATGATGATGATGAGAAGGAGGACGATATTGTCTTCTTTCTCTGAGCCTCAATTTTCTTTTATGTTAAATGGATAAGATTGGATCAAATGACCCCTACGTTCTCTTTGGGCTCCAAGATTCAACAACCCTTTGGTTCAGTTTTAGTAGTTATTGAGAGAAGCAATCATTGTAGAGAAAGATTTGTTCTAAAAGCTCCAGGATTGACAGCAGACAATTCTATAGACCACTAGTTCTGCTGATTGGTAAGCCCTGCAGTCACCATGCTGTAGGCAACTCCTTTTGTGGGTGTTGCAGCCATAGCTACTAAAGACCCAGAAAAGAAAATTCCTTGGTACTATAATTTGACTGAGAAAAATGATTATTTCTCTGTTATATTAATAACCAATTATTAATTGAGATCAAGATTTTCCTTTTTGTATTAGGTCAAATCAGCCTCTGAAGAACAGGGCTCATGGTGAGATTGGATTTAACATTCTCATCAATTTTGTTCAAGAACCCACCCAACAGGAGAAGCTTAGTTCTAATTAAAGAGTAAAAAAAAATCTTATCTAGGTAAATTCTAGCCCATTGTGTTCACTTCAGACAGGCTTGGGTGGGATATAGATCCCTTTTGTATAGATTGCCTGAAACAGGAGTAGTCTGACTTGAGATGAGTCTTTCTTTGTCCATGACTGGTGATCTTAGTCATATACTCAGCCCCTTATTAGCATGGGGCCACCTCTTATTAAAATATTCATTCTGTCATTAATTGTTAACCAATCAGAGTCGATTCCTGCATGTCTGGAACACCCACTCTTCCAAGGGTATATAAGGGTCAAGAGGCCTCCATCAGAAGTCTTTGCTTTACGAAAGAAAGCCAAATGACTATCCTTTTATTAATTATTTTCTAGTTATAATTCATAAAATGATTAATCACCCAGAAATCATGTCTCTCAGACTTTTTATACATCACACAACATAAGAAGCTGACACAATTTTATTTGTGGAAATGACATTAACAAGAGACATTCATGTTTGCCTTGCCACTGTATCCTAAGGACCATGGGAGTTTTCCACTGGGCTTGTAAACAAAACCTTCTGTATGTGTCCTCTATCCCATTAGAATGTAAGTTCCTTGAAAGCAGAAGCAGTGTTACTCTTTTGTTTGCATCTCTAGTCCTTGGCACAATGCCACGCGCACAGTAAAAACTAATACATGATTTTTCACTCATTCATTAATAATACAAGTGATGTTGATAACTCATATTAATCTAGAATATTAAAATAAGAAAATCTCTTCCTAATAAACTTGTAAGTATAGTAATAATGTAAGCACTATTCTAATTTTATAGATGTGGAAACTGAATCTTAGAGAATTAATGTGATTTATCTATCATCATCTGACTAGTAACTGGCAAAGTTGGATGACACATACTAAACAATCCATTGAAATTTGAAAGTCAGTATGAGCAATGATCACTGTGGTGGGTTTAGTTTTTCCTCGCTGAATTTACTAAAATGTGTCATGACTGGCTGAAGAGAATGGATTTTAGCAGCACAAAAACTGGGCCAAAAGATGGTAGTGGAGGCCTGAATTGTGTTGTGTCCATAACAACTGCTATTTTAACAGAATTCATTTGTGGTCCTTGTTGTTGTTGGTGCTGCTGCTTTTAACCTTCTCTTTGTGTAAAGACAGAGAAGGAGATAGAATGCTTAGAGAAAGCAATTCCAAAGCCAGAATCGTTAAACAATTGCTGCCCAGAATTTGTGTCTAGGATAGAGAACACCAAGTCTGTTATACACTCCTAAAAAAAATTAGAAAAAAATTCTTGGTACTATTATTTCTCAATTTGGAAAATGAAATCAAAAGATCATTAGATTTAGAGCTAGATAATGCCCTAGAGATGATGCAATACAATACATTCATTAAATAGATGATAAAACAAAACCCAGATACATTTAACAATTTCCCTGAAGTCACATAGCTATTTGCAGCAAAGCCTGAATTCAAACCCAGGTCTTTTGATTTTTAACAAGGGCAGCTAGGTGGCACAATGAATAAAGTACTGGGCCTGGAGTCAAGAAGACCTCAAATCCCACCTCAGACACTTACTAGTTGTGTGACCCTGAGCAAGTCACAACCCTGTTTGCCTGAGTATTTCATCTGTACAATGATCTGGAGATGGAAATGGAAAACTGCTCCAGTATCTTTACCAAGAAAACCCCTAAAATAGGTCACAATGAATGAGATATGATGGAAAACAACTAAAGGACAACAAATTTCAGGGATTTTCCTTGATCCATTCGGATATTACTGGAGTCAAATTCTGTCTATAAGCAGATACTAGAGTGTTCCTGGTAATAAGTAGGATTACTTGAGTAAGGAAGCGGTTTTGATTAGGGCTGTGAAAAATGGAATGGACTTTGTTGGAAGGGAGTGAGTTTTCTATTAACTGGAGGTGTTTAAGCAGAGGTTTAATGACTAGAGAAGCACTTTATACTTTGGACAAGGCCAAAGCAAGCTGATCTCTAAGGTCCTTCCTGAATCTAAGATTCCCAACCCCTCCCTGATTGAAAGTGATCTGTAAGTCTCTGATTTTCCTACAATACTTCCTTAAAAGCTCTCTTTTGTCCTCATCAGCATACTTATTACTCTACATATATCTGTATGCATATCCTTTGCCCCATATTAGATTGTAAGCTCCTCAAGGGCAGAGACTGAGTCCTTTTTCGTCTCGTATCCCCAGCAAAAAAAAAAGAAAGAAAGAAAGAAAGAGAGAAAGAAAGAAAGAAAGAAAGAAAGAAAGAAAGAAAGAAAGAAAGAAAGAAAGAGCACAGGACCCTGCTCCCCATGGGCTTTATCAATAGTTTTAAAATTTGTATTGTGTTTGAAGGATATTATGGAATGCTTTATTACTTAAAAATGCCTATAGTGATACTTTTAAGAATGGAAAATTGAGTCTGTATATTCGACTTTCTTAATTTATAATAAATACATTCTGTGTGTGTGTGTGTGTGTGTGTGTATGTAGCAAAAGTTCCTAGGAGTATGGAGCTTATTACCTAAACTTTACCTCAAAGGGAACTAATTTCATTAAACATTGGAAGTGGGGTGTGTTTGTGGCAAGAAAAATTTTCCTCCAGGCAAGTGATTGAGGAGGGCCATTTTCATCATTCTCTTCACGAAGCTGCAAGTAAAATTATCTTTGTACCTATCAAAGAAATGGGTTTGTGACCATAGTTAGAAAGAGGTGAGCTGGAGCATTTTGGAGAAAGCAGCAGTCAAGGGGTAAGCAGGGCCTGATGGCAGTAGGTGGCCCAATGAATCAAGTGCTTCTCTTGGAATCAAGAAAACCTAAGTTTCAATCCTTCCTCATACATTTACTAGATGTACGGCCCTGCGCAGGCCACTTAATCTCTCTGTGCCTTGTTTTACCCATCTGCATTGTGAGGGAGATGGCCTCTAATTTATATTGATACAGTAGGCCATGTGTAAAGAGATGCACATGAAATTAAGTGGGGGAAGGAGAAGCTCCTGGACAGTGACTAGGATGCTAATTAAAGTCATCAGCTCCAGGACTCATCCAAAGTATATAATCTAACTACAGAAAAACTAAAACTTAATTTTAGGGAGGACCTGGTTAGACCTATGAATCTGGGAAAAGCTTGTGGTTTAAGGGCTCTGGTAAAAATGGAGTTGAGGGGGGGCAGGGTGGGAGAGGAGAAAGACACGACACATTTGGGCATATGACTGATAGTGTTTCTATTTCTTTATTATTCTTTTCTATCCTAAATAAAGTTTTTACTATATGAAAATAGTTCTTATTCCCGGGTCTGTTAGAATGTTTATCCACTGAACACCCAGGCCTGAGGTAACTTCAGATGTTCCCAATTTTTGAACTGGGTTGAGGCAAGCAAACCAGATACTTAAAATTACCATTTTAAAGGCCTTGTAATTTAAAGCAGAGTCTATCAGAGTCCAGACTGCGTGGGAACTAACAGGTTATATTTTAATTCAAATGTTGCTGGTAAATTTGTCTTAAAAGCAGATTTGGGGCTTTTGTTTTATAATATTTCAAACATTTGTTTGTTGTATTAGAAAGAACGCTAGAGTTGTATTCAGAGGACCTAACAGAGTTCTGGGTCTTTTACAAACTTCCTATGTGACCTTTGATAGAACTGTAAATTAGTGCCCACCTTCAATTTTGCTTTGGCTAAGACCTTGTACCAACAGAATGGTCTTGTAGAGAGAGCCTTGGGTTTAGGATACAGAAACCTGGGTTCTAGTTCATAGATTTAGATCTAGAAGGAACCTTAAAAAGAAAAAGGAGAGATAGTAAGATTTTATTAAGCACCAGTTGTGTCCCTGATACTTTGCTAAGTGTTTTACAAATATCTCATTTGATCTTGGAAATCATCTAGTATGCGACAGTGATGATACAGAGGCCCTCAGAGGAAAAGTGATGTTTGCCAAGGTGGCAGAGCTCTCTGACTCCTCTGATGACTTCTTACTACTTACTTAAAGTTAATGCCTCCCTTTGTTACCTCCAACTTATCTTCTATAGATTGTGTTTGTGCAGTGTTTCCCTCATTAAACTGTGAGCTCCTTGCGGTCAGGGACCATTTTCCCCCTTTCTTTATAGCCTCAGCACTTAGAAAGACTGCAGGTACATGGTAGACACTTGAGTGATGTTTATCGACTTGAGAACCACTTATCTGTCTCTGACTTTGCTAATTAGCTAGCTTGTTTTAGCAAGTTATCTCTCTTAATGTGAGAAACTGACATGATTTTGTCAGCAAAAATGAAATTCAAGAGGTGGCATTAATATCTACTTTGCTTCTTCATCTTACGGGCCAAGGGACTTTTCCATCCAACTTGCAGCTGAAACTTGCCTTACTTGTTGTCTCCTCCATTGGAATCCAAGTTCCTTGAGAATAGGGTCTGTCTTGTTCGGCATTGTTTAGCATTTAGCCAAGTTCTTTATATATATTAAGTGCTTAATAAATGATTTATTTGGGGCAGAGCCAAGACGGTGACTGGAAAGCAGTAACTGGCGTGAGCTCCCCACCAAGTCCCTCCAAAAACCTATAAAAAATGGCTCTGAACCAATTCTAGAACTGCAGAACCCACAAAGTGGCGGAGGGAAGCAGGGCTCCAGCCCAAGACAGCCTGGATGGTCTCGGGGTAAGGTCTGTCTCGAATGGAACTCCCAGCCCCCAGCTGAGGGGAGCAGAGCTGAGCCAAGTAGAGCCCAGAGCGCGAGGCGCGGCGCGGCAGACCGCAGACCGAGGAGACCAGGAGTGGAGCCGAGAGTGCCCTAGCATGCTGAATTACTGAGCTGTGGCATGTACCAGACCTCACAACCCACAAACAGCAAAGACAACACAGAAGGTTAGTGGGAAAAGCTGCGGGACGGGACGGAGTTTGCGGTTCGACTACCACCCCTGAGGCAACGGAGGCGGGGCAGCTTTAGAAATTCAGCTGCAGTTGCTTCTGGCCCCAGGCCC
>CM053622.1:95003615-95032063 GCA_028646595.1 Phalanger gymnotis
GAGGGCAGACTGGGGAACAGGGCAACCAGAGTGTACACCATCTTGGAGTGGGGGGGTGGAAATGGGGAGAAAATCTGTAATTCAAACGCATGTGAAAATCAATGCTGAAAACTAAACATATTAAAAATAAATTAAAAAAATAAATGATTTATTCAGTATTTCATTTTCTAAATTTCGGTTTTATCATCAGTTCAAAGGGCAGCAGGGTATAATAGACAGAGTTGGACTTGAAATCAGGAAGATTGAGGTTAAAACCTGCCTCTGGTATTTATTCATTGTGTGACCATAATGAGGTCACTTAACTCCTTAAATGGCTCCAGTTTCTCATCTATAAAATGGCAGTGCAAATGCTTCTAACAAATACCTCACAGGGTTGTTATGAGATTCAGATAGGAACATATATGTAAAGTTATTTGAATTAAAGAACCATATCACTGCCAAGTAATACTATTTCCTTATATTTCAAGTGAGAATCATAATCTGTCTTTTTAGCTTGCAGATTTACTATGGAATTGTCTACTTTTAGCAAAGAACATTGTAGAATACCTTTTTCTATAAATTTCACAATAAAAGACTTGTTAGATTGATCTTAAGATATACCTAAGAATAAACCATCCTGAAAACAAGGAGATATAATACCTCTTATGGTTTCCTGTATCTCTAGGACTCAATTATATTTTTGAGTCATCGAAGAGTGTGCAGTGCTATTTGAGCAAAGAAGAAGAGGAGCAGCTCAAAAGAAATGTGGGATGAGCAAAGTTAGAAACATTTCCATCCCGAAGGTTGAAATGCACTGTTTGTGTCCTACCTGTGGTGGAGACTTCTGGTCTGATCACCCACAGTTGGACACATTATGCTTTGATCCTGCCATCATGACATCATTTTGGACCTCTTCAAATAAGAAGGATGACAACATTTGTCAGTTTATTAAACAGCTCCAGGGAAACTTCTACTATGACTTCTACCAACTTCTACATGACTTTTGCTTGATTTGTTTCAGAGATTTTGGACCATTTTTTCTTAAATTAGTCAATTCCACTAATTTAAGCTTTTGATCCAAATGACGCATTGAGGAGGGAGGCAGTGTGAGATAATGGAAGAGTATAAGATTTGGAATCAGTAGTTCAAAACTTGAATCTATTTGCTAACTGTGTAATTTTGAATAAGTAACTTAATTTTTCTTGAGTTTGCTTATCTGCAAAACTAAAGGGTCTGGTTAAATAATCTCTAAAATCCCTTCCAGCTTTAAATCTATGATCCTATTGTTCTGTGGTCCAATGTTCTCTATAGCTTCTTTCAGGTCTATATTAGTATATAACTATTTGGTGTGTTGTTTTTTATGAAGCAAGCTTCTTGGCTCCACATTTTGAGACTCTAGACTGTCACAGGATCCGTGGTTATATTGTTGTAGCTATAGTTCTTTCATTGATACAACATGGAACTCTTTAATGACTTAGTAGATGGTCTTTGAGAGCTGCTATGAGAAGGGAAGGGAAGGGAAGGGAAGGGAAGGGAAGGGAAGGGAAGGGAAGGGAAGGGAAGGGAAGGGAAGGGAAGGGAAGGAAATAAGCATTCATATAGTACTTACTGTGTTCTAGGCACTGCGAAGAGCACTTTCTAAGAATTATTATCTCATTTGATCTTTACAACAACCCTGAGAAGTAGGTACTATTGCTATCCTCACTTTATAGTTGAGGAATCTGAAACAAACAGAAGTTAAGTGACTTGCCCAGGGTCATGCAGATAGTTAAGTATTCAAGGACAGGTTTGAACGCAGATCTTTGTGACTAGGCCCAGCACTCCATTCACTGCACCACCAGCTGTTTCTATGGATGAAAAATGTATCAACTTAAGTCAACATGGTGAAGAGACTCTCTGAATTTAACTAACCTGGTCCTTATTCTACAGCGATATGTTATATCACTAGTCCTGTATTCTAAAGTTTTCATATTAGTAGGACCTCCTAAAATAAACTCCTTTGGCTGGTTTCCCAGAGATGTAACAGCAAACACCCTGACACATCCAGGATACCTGGTAGCACAGGTTCTTTGATCTGCTTTTAAAGGAAAGATAGCTTGTTGAAGGGGTCAACAATCCTACTTTAATTACATCCAGTAGTTCAGGAGAAAGGCCAGCACCCTGAGAATGGAGAAAATACAAGCAAAGAAATTAACACAAAGACCAACAGACAGGGGTCCAGCTGTCTCCACAAGGTAATACAACCACTTACATATACCACCAGATGGGGGAACACAGATATATCTGAGTAGTCAGGGGATTCTGAACAAACTGCTACTTATAGTCCCTTCCAGGGAATCAAAAATTCCTTCTCATAAGCAAAACCCTCCGTAACAACAATGCTACGTGCTGCTACTGTGGCTGTGTAAGGCCAATAACACCAGCACACTGGAGGGCTGCTATCATAAGTTCTTTGATCTGCTTTTTTAAGGAAAGTAACATTAAGGGGTTTACAATCTCACTTTAATTAAATATACATATATTATTCACTTAGTTCAGAGGAAAAAGTCAGCACCCTGAACTTCAAAGAAAATACAGATATTACAAGCAGAAATTATATAAACAGAGCAAAATAACACAAATCAGCCCACAAGCTTCTAGCTGTCTGTCCAAGACATTGTACACATAGTTACCAAAGGGAGAAGCACCAACATGATATGTTGTGCTAGGGAAGACCCTGGCCTGGGACCCCCTACTTGTGTAAACAAGTATTTTGGGGAATGATATTGAATGATATGTTTTGTTGTGTTGTGGATGTTATGCTTTAGTTCCCTGAATGTGATCGCAAAGTATAGTGCCTCTATTTGTTCCAGGATCCATGGCCATTTAGACTGTGTGCGGATTGTAATGCAAGTAAAGTGGGATTTTTGTTGTCTTTTGTTTTGGAGTGCTTCTTAGTACTGAGGAAATCAAGTGCCTTTGAGTCTTGCCTTTGTTTCAATCAAGAGTCTTTGATTGAATAGGGAGTCTTTGATGACCTGTTTAAGTCACAGGAAAGCCTAGGTCACATGGGTTTGAGTCCCAAGTTGTGACCCCCTCTGACCTTGAAGAAGTGTATACTCTGGCGTTAGCATTTTGTTTTGGGGCACACTCATTGGAAGATGTCCTGTGATTTGACCAGATCATTGAGGAGCCCCCTTTGAAAAACCTAGATGTTGGTGCTTTTCTCTCTGGTAACTATGTATGTAATGTGTTGGTCAGAAGGCTAGGAGCCTGTCTGTTGATTTGTGTTATTTTGCTCTGTTTGTATAATTTCTGCTGGTAATTTCTATTTGTGTTTTCTCTGAAATTCAAGGTGCTGACTTTTCCCCCTGAACTAAGTGAATGATATATGTATATTTAATTAAAGTGAGATTGTAAACCCCTTAAAGTTACTTTCCTTAAAAAAGCAGATCAAAGAACCTGTGATAGCAGCCCTCCTGTATGCTGGTGTTATTGGCCTTACACAGCCACAGTAGTGGCAAATAACATTGTTGTTACATCCCCAAACCAATCTCAGAATATATATATATATATATATGTATGTGTATATATATATATATATATATATATATATATACACGCATATATATATATACACTTCTCAGAGCCAGAAGACATCACAACCCTTGTGACTCAGTGCCTAATTAGCTTAGTACCAAAATCTATGAAAGCCTTCCTGGAAGAAAGCTTCCTCTAAGCAAGCTTTTCCTTTAAGCAAGTTCCTCCTAGGCAAGTTCCTCCCCTGGTGGGCACTATGTGACTCAGGATGTATTATAACTGTGATTGAACATGTGGTCTCATAGGCCTCTTAATGGATAGGGAAGATCTTCCTATCCCATTAACATTACAAGGGCCCAGGTCTTCAACCCCCATTCTCTATAAGGTATCAGGAGAAAACTTCAGTGGAAGGATTATCTGACTTTGTTGTTCAGTTATTTTCAGCCCTGTCTGACTCTTTGTGATCTCATTTGGGGTTTTCTTGGCAGAGATACTGGAGTGGTTTGCCATTTCTGTCTCCAGCTCATTTTACAGATGAAGAAACTGAGTAAACAGTTAAGCAACTTGCATAGGGTCACATAGCTAGTAAGTGTCTGAGGCTGAATTTGAACTCAGGAAGATGAGTCTTCTTGACTCCAGGCCCAGCACCTTGCTGCCCCTTGGATAATCTGATAGTTTGTGACATTTTAGGTAGACTCATCTTTCTGAGTTCAAGATTAGACTCAGACACTTTTTGGTTGGTGACCTTGGGTAAGGTGCTTAACTCTGTTTGTCTTAGTTTCCTCATCAGTAAAATGAGCTGGAGAAGGAAATGACAAACCATTCTAGCATCTGCCAAAAAATCCCAAAAGTGGTCATGGAGAATTGGACATAGCAGAAAACAACCAAAGAACAAAATCTGATTTTATGTTTTTGTATCGACCTAAACATTGAACAAAACCTTTACCAGTGGTTGGAATAATGACCAAATGCTCTCATGTCCCAAGGAAAGCTTCTCATGCCTGGTCTATGTGATTATTCTGATGGCTCATTCAGGGGCCCATCACCAGGCATTCACTTGAATCAAAACCAATTAATTCCGTTTAGTCATCTTGACAACAGATTGATCCATTCTTCTGTGTTTAATCATAATGAAGAAATTGGAATTATCAGATCAGGAATGCCATGTGTACCAAACTCTATCTTTTTATTAATTAATACTTTTTTCCTTAGAGAATTTGTATATGCTATTAGCATAATTAATCCCTTCTATGTTCACTTTGAAACACACACATAGACACACACACATACATACACACACATATATATAAATATACACACACATATTTCTTGCTTTATAAGAATTAAGAGGGAAAAAAAGAATAGAGAAAATTGCATCTGAACAAGTCATTTCTCCTCTGTGGGCCTCTGTTTTTGTAAGATGAAAGGATTTAGCTATATGACATTTCTAGTTTCTTCTGTAATGAAATCCTATAAAACTAGTAATGATATTTCACTTCGATTATACCTGTCTGAAGGTCCCAGATAGAGTTTATCCAGAGATTCGATTATTAAGGTAAATTTCTTAGCAATTAGAATTGCCCCTAGAAACATTTATTAAGCTCATACTACACCCAAATCACAGTGGCTGGAGTGACAGGCCTGAAGTCATGAAGACTCAAGCTCATGAAGGCTTTGACACTTGTCTATAAGGTTAATGGGGAATAAGATCTTCCTTGCCTATCAATAGGCCTCACGAAGAGCCCATTAAGGGAAGCTTGCTTGCATGTAGGAAGGCTTACACACCTTTTGTTAATTTCTAATTAGGCACTGAGCCTATTAGCTGAAAGAGTATATATTCTAAGACATGAGCTTTTGCTATGGGGACTTGCCTATGAGAAAGATATTGTGATTTCCTGATTGAGACACTGAGGGGCCATATGTTCAGAGCTCCCCAACTCCTCAGATATAAAGGCTCTCTCCGTTCAGTGGTGGATGTAAAGCTTTGATTCAGGCACTAGAGCCCTGTCTGTTGGTCTTTATTTCTCTTTTCTGTAGTTTTTCTGTTTACTTAAAGATTTTTGACCTTTGAAACAGCTATCTTTCCTTAGTAAAACAGATAAAAGAACCTGCACTATCAGCCATCCTGGGTATGCCAATGTGGTTGCCATTACATTGCCTCAGTTTCCTCATCTGTAAAAGAAAGATAATAATAGCATTTACTTTCCTGGATTGTGATCAAATGGTCAAAAGATCAAATGAGATAATAATTGTAAAGTACTTAGCCCAGTGCCTGGTACACAGTAAGCACTATATAAATGTTAACTATCATCATCATCATCATCATCATCACGTGCTAAGTAAGAGGATCTCTGCTCTCAAGGAATTCACCATGGAGTGAAATTGCCAGGGAATTAGCCTGATACTTAGCACTAGATACCTTTAAGGCACGGCTGGAATAACCAATAGTCTGAAATGTTTTAGAGGATATTCTGGTTTAGATGTCCATTTGTGAAGATGGCCTCTGAGATTACTCCCTTCTTTGAGATTCTGTGCTATTCTCTTCTTTTACATTAATATGAATAGGACACTTTTCTAAAGAGAAACTCAATGATCTTTGCAATGAAATAGTAATGTTACTGGCACTGACAAAAAGAATATAACCCACAAAAGATATGAATTAATTTCTCAAAAGAACTGCAAGCTATTAACAACCATAGAAACAAGTGCTTCTGATCACAAATGATAGGAGAAATCAAAACAACACTGAGGTTTCATGTGACATCCAGCAAATTCTCAAAGATTACAAAAGATAATAATAGTTAAACTTCAATGGGTTGTGGGAAGATAGGCACACAAGTATATTGTTGATGGAGCTATGAATTAATATAATCATTTTATACATCAACTTGGAATCATGAAAATAAAAATGTCAAAAATGTACATACACTTTGACCTACTGGTAGGCTTATACCTGAAGCAGGTCATTGATAAGAAGAAAGTTTTTACGTGTACCTAAATATTTATAGCAGCACTTTTTGTGAAAGCAAAGAATTAGAAACAAAATAAATGTCCATTAATTGAGCTAAGCAAATTGTGATATGTGAACATACTGGAATATCACTGTGCTGTAAGAAAGGATGAATATAATGAATACAGAGAGCCATGGAAAGATTTATACATTCTGATACAGTGTGAAGTAAGTTGAATTGATAAAAATATATACCCAATTACTAAAACTACGCAATCTGGAAAATAGCCACAGAACAATAAAAAACGAATATTGCAGATTTACAAAGATGACAGTCCCAAAGAAGAAAAAAGACTTCCACCTCTTGTCTTTGCAGAGGTAAGTCTATGGGATTGTTACATTGCAAACTTTTTTTTTTCAAATGTATCAATACATTGATAGATTTTGATTATTTTTGTATTATTTTCTTTCATTTTAAAAATAATTATCTGTTATATGGAATGGCTCTCTTAAAGAGTCAAGGGTGTAGAATACTAAAAGAAATTTTGGTAGTAGTAAAAAATTCAATAAAAAAATTAAAATACATATCGATATATGTATATACTATTTCAAAAGAAATATAGCATCCAGCTCCTGCACCACTGCTCATTTCTAAGTAATTCTCTTTAATGGATGAAGTCTCAAAGAATGAAGCACGTGAAAAAAAGTAGCACTGTGCACTATAGTACATACTACAGAGCAGATTCTATAGATTTTTATTTTTCATCAGGGAGAACTGGATTTGAATGTGACTTCAGACACCATGTCAGCTTGGGTAAGCATCTTAATTTCCCTCAGCCTCTGTTTCCTCATATGCAAAATTAGAGCAAAAATAATAATAATTGTAGCTCTTATTTCTCAGGATTATAAGAATTGAATGGTTTGGTTACATGGTGCAGTAGATAGAGTGCCACTCCTGGAGTAAGGAAGACCTGAGTGCAAATCCAGGCTCAGACATTTCCTAGCTCTGTAACTGTGGATAAGTCACTCACCCTCTTTCTGCCTCAGTTTTATCATCTGGAAAATGAGCATAACAATAACATTTGCCTCCCAAGGTTGTGAAGATCAAATGAAATGATAATTTACAGGCATAATGCCTGACACATACATAGTAGGTCCCATATAAATGTTAGTCATTATTAAATATTAATAATTTTAAAAGAACCTTAAAAAGCTGTGTTATCAAGTAGTGTGCTGAGCTTATAATACTTGTTAAATAAACTCCAATTGACTGACTGATCCTTATATCAGTATCAGAAGGGAGAAAGAAATATTCTATTTGTCAGCCAATGCTTTAACAGATGCTGCCAAAAACTGTCTTGCTCAAGCAGGAAATAAAGTGAGCACATTTTCTCCTGGTGAATATTGGGTCTGTTGATGGCACCAGGGAGGGACAGAATATGTGAAGGATAATATCTGCTTTTAAAATAAGAGAATTAAATTCAGTGAACTTTAAGGATCCTTCCAGCTCTCAATGATGCCATCTTTTTATCATAGTCATCATCATAACTATCTTATTTTTCATTATGGTGTACTTTAATAACAACAGCAAATACAAACATCAATAAAGTATGAATCATGTGCTAAGCTCTGTGTTTACAGAGGAGAAACTGAAGCTAAGAGATGTCAAGGGGCCCACCCTGATCATAGAACTCATAAATAGCTGATGCTAGATTTGGACTTAAGACTTTCCAAGCCTTTCAAATCTCTATCAGTCAATCAATGAACATTTATTAAGCCCCAGATACATACTAGGCACTGTACTTAGCACTGGGGATATAAAATAAGGCAAAAGACAACCCTTGCTCTCAAGGAGCTCACAGTCTAATAGGAAAGGCACCGCCTTGCAGTTCAATGAACGATAAGAACATTTAAGGAAAGGTAGAACTTAGAGAGGATGGGGGATGTGTCACTTCATAATGTTAATAGCAGCAGACAAATTAGGGAAATTGGAATTCCCATAGTGCTCCAGGGTTTGAGAATACCCACAGAAGAGAGCTAAGAAATTCTCAGATTACCAAGTTGGTAAACTGATTCCTGAGGCCCCAACTACATTGGAAACATGCAAGTTACTCAAAAAGCCATTGGGTACCTCTCTCATGTCCTCTCAGCTTATCCATCCCTGAACTATGTTGAAGACAACAAATTCTCACCAGATTAATTGTCTTTTGGTGCTATTTACCACTTAATATCTGACACTATATTCTGAAAACCATGGGAGTTATAAATAAATTAAATATACGTGAGCAGAATTACAGATAAGAAACAGCCTAAAGATTGGACTGGGGAGATCTGGGGTCTTAATTCAGCTTTGCTATTAGTTTAGCATGTGAGCATTAGCCAACAAATTAGCCTCTAAGAGCCTCAGTTTCCTCATCTATAAAATGGAAATGATATTACTGGTTCCTATCTTCGTGACAGCAAAATGGAATCATAAAATTTGGAAATGTATTTTTTTAATTAACAGCACTATACAAATGGTTATTTTTTTTTGCTGAGATCATTTCTAGGTTTGTAAGTCCTGCATAAATAATTAATCACCTGGCTTGGTCCTAGTAGGAGAAAAACCTAAACTTAGCTTTGACTGGCTAATCTTTTGGGACATTGGTACTATGCCTGGATATATCTAAGATCTCCTTTCACACTCTTTCCTTCCACCCACACACTCCCTTCCCCCAGCTCCTGCCATTTTGTGAGGATATACAGAGCTCTCATTCATTGCTGGCCATTTGCATCCCTTCAGGAATGTACTGTTGCTTCAGTCCAATGGAACAGGCTGTGAGGTTGGCTCAGCCATCAGGCACCTGTTGGAGCTGAGTCACCACTATTCATGGGGTGTACTTCTTGGCCGGGTTTGGATTCACTGGGCTAAAGATGACAGGCTTAGCCTGCCCAATCTGGTGCAGCTGATGCTTTCATTCAGTGGCAGCTTTTAATGCAAACTAGAGAGCCTTGGTCTATTTTCACTTATTCCTCAAACACTCTTGTGATACACATTCAGAGCAAAGCAGTAAAAGTAAGTTGTTGAGAAAAGAAAGAAGGAAAGAAAGAAGAAAAAAGAGAGAGAAGGAAAGAAATGGAAAGGAGAAAGAACAAAAAAAGAATGAAAGAAGAAAAGAAAGAAGGAAGGAAAAAAGAAATCATTGAATTATATTCAGCAGATGTGATATCAGATGAATCATTTCATTCTCTGAACCTCATTTCCTGATCTGGAAAATGAAGTTGTACTCAGTGACCCCTAAGATCCATTCCATCTCTAAATGTCTTATTTACTTGCCTTCTATATTCTTACATTCCTTGTTTTTATGATACTCAACCAATCATCCAATCTTTGAAGATTTGTAGTAAACATAATTCTGTTATCTCCTGAGACAGGCAATTTTACTATTCATTCATTCATTTGTTTACTTATTTACTTACTATTTACTAATTATGATTGTTTAAATTACATCAAATCAAAATCTGGCTTCCATTGCTCCTAGTTCTAATCTTGGGAACCAAGTAGAACAAGTGTCTTCCAGGTCTAACATTGTATGATTCTCTGTGTCCACTGATATGTTCCTCTTTTCCTTCTTTGTGGGGATGACTCTGTGTTCTCAAAAACTATTGCCAAGGAACACAATTTCTGACAAATCCTACCAAGATATGAAGGCTTTGAGCACAGGTCTGCTATTACCCAGAGTTTATGACATTTCAGAAACAATTCAACTAAGGTTGGAAAGGCTTAAAAATGGAATAGAAGCATGATGTGGGCAGTTCAGGGGATTGCATCTGGCCAACGAAGAGCCAGGTGGGAGATCCAAATTGAGCCAATAAAAGGACCGGCATTTGTCTGAGTCTTTGTACTCCTGTACTCTGCTCAGGGGGTGTACCCATTTACTCAGACTGAATAAATGTAAGTCATCATGTGATGTGCCTGCTTCCCCGCTTGAATCATATAATCTCTGAATTGGAATAGAACTTGGAGGCCTTATTCTTGAATTTGAGTTTGGTCAAGAACCTGATCAAGAACATAACTAAAACCTGAACATCCTATATATTGTTCCTCATCTAGAATCTCTGTCTTCCCTCTCCTTACACTACTAATTCATCCTATTCAAGATCAGTTATCTTAAAGCATTGCCCTGTGATCTCACTATTCACCTGCTCAACTGCTTTCAATGGCTGTCCACTGCCTGAATAATGAAATTCAAACTCCTTAAACTGGCACTCGAACTTCTTTGCGAGAGCACCCTTCCTACTTTATGTCTCTTCTTTATTTGTGCTACATTAAAGTCAAACCAGACATCTTACCGCTCCCCAAACATGCCCCATGATTTCCCACCTCTATGCCTTTTTTATTTTGTTCCCTATCCATGGAAAGCTATCTTCTAGATCCTCACCAATTGAAATTCTGCCTATCCTACAATGGTTTCAAATGCTATCTCCTCTGTAATTTTTACTTCTACCCAATATCTATCGGTCAGATATAATACTCCTATTTGGGGGGATTTTGTAGCTCTTTTACAATATTTATCAAAAATTTCCAGTAACATAAAGTCCTTGCTGTTGTTGTTTTGTTGATTAATTGTGTCTGACTCTTTGTGACCCCATTTGGGGTTTTCTTGCAAAGGTACTGAAGTGTTTTGCCATTTCCTTCTCTGGCTTATTTTATAGATGAGGAAACTGAGGAAAACGGGGTTGTGACTTGCCCAGGGTCACACATCTAGTAAATGTCTGAGAGTGGGTTTGAATTCAGGTCCTTCTGACTTCAGGGCTGGCACTCTATCCACTCTACAACCTATCTGTCCTTACAGCTGATGATTCTTTGTGATTATGACCTTCTACATTCACCAATCAATTGGAGACATATCCCTTAAATCACCCGTGTCCTCACTTTAACTGCCTACTGCCCAGAAGCAGTGAGACTGAAACTCAGCAAACCATCATCAGGGATTGTTTGGTGTTTGATGATCTGATTGGCTTGGTGCTGTTTAATATTTTTATCAGGGATTTGAAAAATGGCATGCTTACCAATTTTAGAAATGACCTAAAGCTGTCAAGGGCGTCTAATATTTTGATTGACAGAGTCAGGATTTCTGGCTAGACTATTAGGCTAAATCAAATGAGATGAAATTTAATAGTGCTAAGCATAAAATCTTACCTTTGAGTTAAAAAATTTGACTTCGGAGGTGTAAGGCGGGAGAGTTCTGGTTAGAAATTTTTTTTTCCTGAAGGGAGAAAAAGGTTTTAGTGGATCAATATGAAAATGTAATTTGGGAGCCAAAAAAGTAGTCTTAGGCTCCACTAAGAGGGTGGCTGCCCAGGATAAAGAATGTGATAATGCAATGGTAGTGATGAGGTTGTCTGCGAAGTATCATATTGAGTTTCGGAAGTCATCTTTTGAAAAAGGCATCGACAAACTGGAGTGTCTCCAGGAGTGAGTGATGATCATGAGAAGACCAGAGAACATATTCTATGGACCTTGTTTGAAGACCCTAGGGGTATTTAATCTAAAAAAGGGAAGAATCAGGAAGGACATGTATCAGTCTTTGAGCATTTGAACAGTATCCATGCTGAAGAGAGATCTCCTGCTTGGTACCAGAAAGAAGAACTAAGAACAACGAGAAGAGGTTAGAAACAGGCAAATTTAGAGTTGTTTTAATGGAAAATGAAACAAACAAAGTCCTTCCAAATAGTGCTATTTAAAAATAAAATGGGTAGTGACTGAACTAGAGGAATCTCTCTCACTTAAGGCCTTTAAAGAGACTGAGTGACAACTTCTTGAGGATGTCTCCCACCTGCTCAGGTGCCTATTAGATCATATAGCCTTGGAGAGTTCTTCTATCATTGAGATTCCGTTACTTGATTAGTCTTTTAATGTCCACCTATACACATGTGAACTTTATTATTCAGACAATTGGGAAGGAATGAATGCTTTTTAGGAGGGCACAGATGCACTCAAACTAGTAAGACCATATGAATAAATTTGCCAGTCACTAACCAATTGTTTGAAGTCAGTGGCCAGCTCAAGCAAAGCTGTGACAATGATCTGTGTGTCTAGATAATGCTCAAGTCACGTGCCAGAAGAGATCCTAGGCTGGGCCAGTCTGAGCAAGAAGATGACCCCAAATAGACCCTCCCATTGAATATTCCATCCTAGCCAGGAAACAACCGGTGGTTTTTGTTGAGACAATCAGCTAGATTGCCTTCTAAAGTGTCATTAGAGTGCGGCATGGCAAATGAAGGCTCTGATGTGGGGACTATCGGGTCAAGTTCAATTCATCCTGGGCTTCCAGCCAACCACTCTGTTCATGTTAACACTTTTCCACCAGAACTCAAGAAGAGCACACCACAAACATGTAGATTTATATCAGCATATGCTGGGAACTGCTCCAAACCAAGCTTTCAACAGTTCTTCAGGCTGTAAGTAAGGCTCAAATAAGAAGACAGTCACCAAGAAGAAGCACAAACACGTTGTTCTCACCCTGTGTATTCATTCAATTTCATCTTGGGGTCTTTCTGAGAATATAAGGGTGAAGAAGACCAGAACCTCAGAAGATGGAAATAGGACTGAGAGATTCACCACAAAGTCCCAGCTCTCCTTTAAACGAATTTATGATAGTTAAAGTATAAAAATAGAAGGCAAGGCAACAAGCATTTATTAAGCCCTTACTATGTTCCAGGCACTGTGCTAAATTCTGGGAATACAAATATAAAGAAAGGAAATCCTTGCCCCCATAGGATCTTTTATTCAGGGAAGACAGCACACAAAAAGAACCAAAAATCTGGGGGTGGGGTGCCAAGGAAGTTACCTCCCATTGAATGTTGTCAAAGTCCAGAGATTCTGAAACAGAGATTGACCAACCTGTGCTCCTCTCCAAAAGTAGGGACTTCAGGAAGAACTTGCCAATATGAGAAGGGGTCATCATAGCTGAGAGATGTCCCAGGATGAGAAGCTCATAGGCCCTGAAAGAAATACATTCTTCAGTATTTCCAAAAGGAGAAATGTGGTGATGCTGTTTACTCATACATACATTGATCATGATCTAGTCCAGTTCATTCCAACAAGCATTTGTTAACACCTACTATGTGCCAGGCACAAGAGTTAGGGACTAGATTTGTGATCTCATTAGTACAAGGAACTACTAGACAAAGGAATTTTTTTTCTACCAATGCTGTACATGATAGTCTTAATAGAATTACCTAAAATCATACAAACATATGTGAAGACAGAATTTGAACCTAAGTCTTCTATACTCTAAATATTTTAAAGTTTTTGTTGCTTCGTAGGTTGGTTAGTTGGTTAATTGGTTGATTTTCCTCACATGAAGCTGAAATATGCCTTCGTGTAAGTTATTGGCTCCAGTTCTGTCTTCTGGGAGAATCTTTTAGAATAGGATATGAAATAGATACAACCATTTGTCAGCTAAAACAGGGGGTCTGAGTAGGGCTGAGTTTATCTCTCAGAGGACTTGAGGAAATGCTGCTTTTAATTCTACAATAGATTTCATTGCCAGTGACTTGATTGGGTTTAACCAGTCCCCAGACATTGCCATTTCCTTTAAGATGCAAACAGGGTTTTGGATAGCATATCTTAACTTGTAGTAAAGAAGAAGCCACATAGAGGAATGGGGAGGTATAGTGACAACCACATTGGCATACCCAGGATGGCTGCTAGCACAGGTTCTTAGATCTGCTTTACTAGGAAAGATAGCTGTTCAAGGGTCAACAATCTTCTTTAATTACATAAAATACAAACAAAGAAAATATAAAGAAGAGAAATAAAGACCAATAGATAGGACTCTAAAGCCTGAATCAAAACAATACTGCTAATTTTTTACATCCACCACTGAATTGAGAGAGGCTTTACCTCTGAGCAGTCAGGGAGCTCTGAACATACAGCCCTTCAGAGTCTCGAGCAGGGAATCATCTCCAAAGCAAAAGCTTACCTCTCAGAATATATACTCTTTCAGCTAGTAGGCTCAGAGCCAGAAGGCATCACGACCCTCTTAACTCAGTGCCTAATTAGATATTAGCAAAAGGTGTGGAAACAAGCTTCCCCTAAGCAAGTTTCCCTTAATGGGCTCCATGTGAGGCCTATTGATGGGTGGGGAAGCTCTTATTCCCCCTTATCCTTACAGGATGTAAAAAGGATCTTAGAGCTCAAGTACTGCAAACCATCATTTCATTGTTGGGAAAGAAAATGGTAAATTATCTAAGGAAACAAATATTGTAATACATGAATCTTTTTTATCTTTTTGACAAGATAAGACTTAATAACTGTCATTCTACATGCATTTTGCCTATTCTGACATGTAATTTCCAACCAGTTCATGTGTTGTTATTTTGCTATCTGCTGCCTTAATTTTGATCTTCCATTTGCAAGTGATTTGCAAATCACTTTCCTGGCTTGTAGACATCCTAACTTTCTCCCCTCTGCCTGTATACATGTTGACACTCCAGGTAACAGTGGCTGGCCAGTAACTTCTTCCTTTCTAGTGGTATAGTAGTAGTAGTAGTAGTAGTAGTAGTAGTAGTAGTAGTAGTAGTAGTAGTGGTGGTGGTGGTGGTATAGTGGTAGTAGTAGTAGTAGATGGTGGTGGTGGCGGTGTGGTAGTAATAGTAAGCAGCAGCAGCAACCATAGTAGTAGTAGTAATGGTAGTAGTAGTAGTAATAGTAGATGGTGGTGGTAGTAGTAGTAGTAGTAATAGTAGGTGGTTGTAGTAGTAGTAGTAAGCAGCAGCTGCAGCCATAGTAGTGGTGGTAGTAGTAGTAGTAGTAGTAGTAGTAGTAGTAGTAGTAGTAGGCAGTGGTGGTAGTAGGAGTAGTAAGCAGCAGCAACCGCAGCAGCAGCAGAAACCATAGTAGGAAGAGGAGGAGGAGAATCTGGCATTTATATGACGATTGTTGTCATGTATAAGGTGTTAGCGGTTAAAGTCATTGGAAATCCATTGTACTTAAGGCCTTCGAGTCTCATTCCTCAATAGAAAGAGCAACATGGTGTGGTAGAAAGAACAGTGAGATTGGACTGAGGAAAACTTGGATTCGAATCCATCATATGCTACCTGTATTACTGTGGGCAAATTGCAATGTCTCCATGCATTATAGTAGAAAGAAAATGATACCCTAACAAGTAACTACAATACAACATACCTTGCAAGCAGTCATCTGGCATTTGCTTAGAGAGAAAACCCATTACTTCTCAAGACAGGCCGATACATTTGTAGGGATCTCTTCAGCTACTATCCATTAGTCTTAGGTCCAAATTTTGGCCCTAAACAGAACATGTCAATCCATTGTCCATTATTAGCTGTCCAAGTTCTTAAAGATAACTATGATATGTCATCCCCCTCTTTTTCTACTAAGCTATCTCTTCTCTAGGCTAAGCATCCCTATTTACACTCACTTGTGATTAGTTTGAAAGCCCTTTAACATTCTCAATGCTGCCTTCTGATCTAAAATCCTTTCTAAATTGAACACCATACTCTAGTTGGAGTTTGATCCAGGAGCTCAAGACTGTAATGAATCTGTGATCTCATTGCTGTAGGTATTCCCTTCCATGATATTTATCTCAACTTTTCTACGTTGTGGGATTTTCCTTTAATGTAGCCCAAGAGCACATTTACTTTTTTGGATACCTTATCTCAATATCACACTCTTAGGCAGCTAGGTGGCGCAGTGGATATAGTGTCAGACCTTGATTCAGGAAGACTCATCTTCTTGAGTTCAAATCTCTCCTCATCTTCCTGAGTTCAAATGTGGCCTCAGACACTAGCTGCATGATCCTAGGTGGAGCACTGAATCCTGTTTGCCTCAGTTTCCTCATTTGTAAAATGAACTGAAGAAGGAATGGCAAGCCACACTAGTGTCTCTGCCAAGAAAACCCTAAATGGTGTCACAAAAAGTCAGACGTGATTGAAACAGCTAAACGACAAAAAATTAACACTTGACCAAAATGTTGTACTTTTGCATTCCACTGAAATATTGAGATTCTTTTGCAAAGATCTGTCTAATCATACCACCCCTCATATTTTGTACTTGTGAAATGTATGCATGAGATATTACATTTATCTTTAATAAATTTTAACTTACTACATTTGGTCCAGTTATCTAGTTTATGAAGTTCTCTTTAGTTCTTAACTCTTCTACGATCTCATAAACCTAGGGCATGCTTTCCCTAACCTGTGCACAGAATCCATGGAAAGAGTGAGTTCACAGGTAGAGTATACTAGTAGAGAGGAACAGGAGTGCCTGGCCCAGGCAACCTATTCTTCCATCACTGCAAGACCCTGATGTCCTTTCCCATCATGAGGGATGAGCATGAGGCTATCATGCTACTATCCTTGGAAGCAGTATCTCTATTGGGCATGTTATCAGTTGGAGTCACTGGGCCTGTTCCTCTCCACAATTTAATATCCAATGGCCAGAGCACCCTCTTGACTCATAAAACTACTCCGCTTCTAGACCTGGGCAAGGGCATGGCAGATACATTAAGTTCATCAATTTTAACTGAAGCACTTAGTCACACTTCATAAAAGAAACAGAGTAAAGACTCTTCCTTCAATCTCATTAAAATTGTTCATTCTTTGTGGTCACTGTTGCCTATCTTTCATCGACTAAGGTGCTACTATATATACAATTTTACACTTAGAGACACAATACACATACATGTGTATATGGATGTATAAAATTTTGTTTTTCCAGTATATGTATTATGTGAATGTGTGTATATATGTCTATATAAACATATATACATACACATACATGCATGTATAAAATTTTGTTTTCCTATGTATCTGCATATACACATATATACTCTATATATTGTAGATACATATAGGCATATGTATATATCTGTACACAATATGCACATGCATGCAAACACATAGACACATACATGTACACATATAGACACATGCAGGCAGTGCGTATGTAAGTATATCCACAAGAAATTGGAGTGATTTTGGAAGGGTAGAGAGTGCTGTAAACTGGGTATAACAGGAAAGGGTTCTTGTAAAAGGTGTCCCAATCAAATTGAGTGTGGAAAAGTGCTACAGATGTCAAGAAGTAGGGGAAAGCAGTGAATGCATTTCAGGAACTTTGCTAAAGCAAAGTGGACCCTCAGAAATGACCATTATACAAAAATGTATCTATTTCACAGAGAAATCAAACTACAGACAATGTAATACCTGATAATACTGGAGCATGAAAGTTAATATCAATAAAACCAAGGCAACAAAATAATCAATCCTTTTTGTATTTGTGATCCACCAAAACTATCTAGCAGAAGAACTGAAACCCCAGCTGAGGTTTCTTCCTTCTACTCCCTCAGGTCACTACACCATGTCACCTCCTTCCCATATACTCACACACCAAGGCTTGATGTAGCCTCATTCAGAGAAAACATGTTTGCTACTACTGAGTTATACCCCCTATTTGCAACCTTTTGTGACTTTGCAACAAAATTTGGCATTGTAAAACCCTACTGTCACAGCTGATGATACAGTAAGGACATGATGCATCATCAGATGTACATTGTGTCCTACTGTGGAAAGAGGGCTGCATTAGGAGGTAGTGTTCTTAGAATCAAATGCTAGGTCTGATCCTTAGTACTTTCATGACCTTAGGCATGTTGCTAACCATTTCTGGGCCTCAGAATTCAGGGAATAGACTAGTTGATTTCCTAGGTCCCTTGCATACATCTTTAAACCCACACTAGTAGCAATTATTACTAGATCCTTTGGGTCTGAACTGAGAATTTTCTCATCCTGTAGACAAGGGTTTGGATTAAATGGCCTTTTGCTGTTCCTTTCAGTTCTGTGGTTTAACTACAGAAGTGGGTATTTAATTTATTGCAGTAGTCACTAATGTTTGGTTGCCACTGCTGAATTCCCCTATAAAATGCAGAAGGTCTGCAATCTGTATAAGCCAGAGAAATGGGAATGCTAGGATTTCATCTGATGCAACCCAAACCTCACCATTGTCAGCAGATTGCTTTGAATAGGCTTGTGGAAAGAACAGCTGCATGTCCTCAGTACAGCTAATCCTTTTATAAAAATTACATAACATGAGTGTATTGGCTTCCTTCCTTCTCTTCCCCCCAACACACTTTTAAATTTAAACTATCCCATAGATTACCAAGGTTTTGTGAGATATGAAGTAAGATGAATGAATGAAAGTGTCTCAATGAAAGTGAAAGGCTCAGATGTTTTCCAAGACAATCTCTGGCAAAGGTAATGAGAAGAGGTTTGGACTAAGGGTCAAAATATTGTATTTGAAATATTCCACTTACTGTGTGTCTTTGAGTCTGTTTCTTTGTCTGTTAAACAGATTGGTGGGTGAAAGAGACTTAGATGAAATGAATGCTAGGGTCTCTTTGAGTTCACACATCCAGTGGTTCTGCACTTTATTGCTCAGTCCTAAATATGTACAGGCTATTTGGGTCTCAAATGGCATTAGTTCTTTGAGTCTAAGTTACACACACACAAACACACACACACACACACACACACACACACACACACATGCACATACATACACAGAGAATATGCACAAAGGTAAATCATTCAAAATACTCCATAATCTTAGCAACAAAATGGATGCATGTATGCATATGCATACATGTACATATGTGTGTATATATGCATGCAGGAATATTTTTAAACACATGCACAAACATTCACACACATATATTTGCAGAGAGGCATATAGCTAGTGACTGGACTTGTGATTTAACTGGCACAGGGAACTTTCATATGTGGAAACTCCCTCTATCAATGAAAATTAGAACCTTCTCTACAACTAATGGTCTTGGAGATCGCCTAGAGCATGAGATATTATGTGCCTTGCCTAAGATCCCATAGTGACATGTGTCAGAGGCAGATTTCATATGCAATAGATGCACACTAGATAGATATAAATATATACCTATGTATTTGTAGATGCAGATACATATGCGTAGATATAGGTTATTATATCTATATAATTTTGTTTGTATATAGAATATAATACATGTAATATTATATATTCATATATAATTGATATCTAGGCACATATATGTATGTATACACATGTATATCTATCATCTATCTATGATAACCTTTTTCATTCCTTTTACTAACAAACTTGTAGAAAGAGTAGTCTACTTTTGTTTCTTGTGTTTCCTCACTACCTCCTTACTTCTGTAATCTGATTATTGCATTTACTGGTATGATGGCCATTGATGACCTTAAGGAGAACAATTTCAGAAGTTTGATAGGGAAATGACATAGGTGGGTGTGGGAGTGAGTGTGCAAAGAGTAGGTCAGCAGCTTGTCAAGGTTCCGAGGTCAAGAGAAGTTTTCTTTTCTCCTTTTTCTTTCCTCTCTCATCCTCAGTTTCTTTCCCTGAGGAGACTGAGCCTAATTTCTTTTGGGAATTTATCACAGATATCCACTTAATTCTAACATCAAAGTTGTATGAGCTAAAGTTGACAACCAACTTTTGATATGGTAAAATTGATTCCTCTTTGGTCAAAGAAAATGGCTTTAGATATGTAGGGAACCAATTCCTTGGTTCAAACCTCCTAAAAATACTTAAGGAATAAATTCTAGAAGCATCCTGAATCTCTTTCAATTCATAATGTATGCAAGAAAAATCAGTTGGTGGAAGGGAGGAAGGAGGTTATCAGTATTAAAATGTTACACCCAATGTTCCAGGTACTTAAAAATGCTTATATATAGCATTATATACAGCTACAGCTCATAAAGCCATAATTGAAAGATCTATGCCTAGAATTATTGGAAACAGAAAAGTAAAATGTGAAGAGTAGTTTGAAAACATTTGTGTTACAGCTGCATGCCAAGGGGTGCTGTGGTACAATTTAGTTATTTTATTTCCTTTGAACTCTTCAGTAGGCAAAGACAGGAGGCTAGACAGTGGGATCCCACCACTGCATGTCACAGAAATTACTGGAGCAGCTTCTTTCCACATCAGTTCTGTCCACAACCCACAAGGAGAGATCTCTTGCCAACAGGATCAGTAGAATACAGGAAATGCATGTTCCCTAAAATCCACAGGTTGGTTCAGACATACCCACCCTGCCCAGCCTGAATGTGTGTGTGTGTGTGTGTGTGTGTGTGTGTGTGTGTGTGTGTGTTAGTGCAGTGGCGGGGGTGTGGAATGAGAGAGGGAAGAAAGAATCATGCTTTGCTCTGCTTCCACATTTGATAGCATTGAGGGTTATGTCTTGCATAGTATTCACATGAAGCTTTCTGGATCCTCTCAACTGCTAGTGCCTCTTGTCCCTAAACTACTTTGTACTTACATTGCATTCATTTTATGTTTGCTTATCTCTATGTGCTATCTCTATTGAATGGAATATAAGTCAGTCATTTTAGTGCCTAGTACATGAATCTCATGAGAGCATGGATTTTTCTTTTCTTTTTTTCATTTTTGGTTTTGTATCCCCAGCACCTTGAACAGTGCCTAGTCCATAAAAGACTCTTAATCATGTTTGTTGACTCTGGACTGATTTGTTAATGCTAATCCTAAAAGTCCTTTTTTAGTTGTTTCTTGTTCAAAGGGTTAAAGATAAATGATCTCAACATACTGTAATATTACTATCTCCTGTAGCCCAGTCCCCAGGCTCAAGTGAATTGGGTTTACTCTTTCGGGAAGTATAAGGAGGGGTTACAGACCACGAAGAGATAAGATTTAGCTTATTTTTTAGTACTGTCTAGATCATTAGGCACCGCCTGAAGTTAGTGCTTGAAAACTGCTTTTAACAAAGCTTAGATATGATTGTTTGACTGATTGATCTGGTTCATAATTAGTCTCCCCCAATGTAATTAACAGAGTCCTTGCAAAGAAGGTACTCAATGTACAAGTAGAATATATATCAAGTATAGAGCAGTCATTCATTCATTTGTTTCTTTATTTATTTTTTCTACAATAAAAGAAATAATTAAGCCAGACACCACTCATGAAGTATGCATGAAAAAAAAATCCTTCAAACAGGAAACATGTGGGACCGCAAACCAGAGAGAGGCAGTCTGGTGAATGAATTTGGAATCAGAATCCCTACTGTATCAGTTAACATTTATGAAACCTTGTGAAAATCTCTTAATGACTATAGGCCTCCATTATTGTTCCTTTTTATGTAAAAGGAGACAGAAATCAGATATGATTTCTATGTTCCCTTCCCTTTCCAATCTACAATTCTATGATCTTGGGATCCTTTTCACGGGCATATCACTTTTACTTTTCACCAGCCAGGGAATGGCTAGACTTGTCCATGAGCATGTTCATCTCTAAGAAGAATATAGTTTCTAAAAGCACCTCCTGTTAAGAACATCCAAGTATTCTCAAACTTCCCAACTCCCAAGGTAGCTATGAAAGCTGGAAATACTCTTAGGATCATTGGTTGGCGGTTTTTGCTCAAAGAAAGAAACACCAGGCGAAAGAGGCAGTTAGTGATGTGAGGTCCAGTATTAGGCTCATCTAGGCAAGCAAGTGGCCTGTACTTCCTGCAAAATGCATGCAGGAGCCATAATTATTATTGGGGAGTCTGGAGGAGGTGGGGAAAAGGAGCTGCATCACCCACTAAAGTCTAAAGAACATATCTCTCCCCATATAGCTGGAGCATGTGTATTCAACTCTATGACAAATATCCATTCCAACACATCAAAGAGACTTCCCTGATTATACCCATTATATGCTCCTCAATAATGAAGTCTTCATTGCCCCTAAGAAATAATTGGAATGATTTTAGAACAGTGGCCCATATTCTCCATTCTGGAAAATTCTCTGCAGAACTGAGAAGGCTCAAGCATTGTCCTATCTTTCCAGTCTTTCCCCTAGGCCTTGTTCTAAAGTGTAGTCATAGCTTCTTATGTGTCATGCAAAGAGTCCCAAGCAATCAGTTCACTATATTGTTTAGACAATTCCTTCCACCTTTAAGACAGGAGGATCAGTATCTCCTCATACTTTTGGCTTATTTTGTTACCATTATGGTGATTTCTAGAAAAAAAAAAAACCAAGGTCTATAGTTTTCCCTAAAAGAGTAACAGATTTCTTTACAGAAAGGTACCAATTGTACAAAACAGAGCAAATAAAATCTCTTTATTTCTCTTATTTGTGATAACAATTAATGACCAAAGCCCAAGAATCCTAAGTAGGCACTGACAAATACTTAACAGGCATAATAGTTAACTCCTCATTCCCATAATATTCTCTTGGGAGGTAAAAGTTTCTCATGAAGCTTGCGTAGCTGAATAGGCATTTCATTTTCACCTTTGAGTTGTCTGAGCAACTCACTCAAGGTCCTTATTTTCTGGCATACCAGAGTATAACTTAGGTTTTCTTAGTCTTTTTATCAGCTGTATTCTCCTGGGCTCATTTTCTCTTCAAAGAAATTGTTGCAGAGTTCACCTTCCAGTGGACATCAACATATACATTCAATTGTTCCCTAATTCTCAAGCTCATGAGATATCCTCTAAAGTTAGGAACATTCCTTCTAGCTTTGCAATTTGATCACACATGCTCAGGTAAAGAAACACAAAGTAGTAGAGGAAGCCAGACATCTGAGGTCCAGTTTAAGGAGGAGGAGATAGAAGAAGATAGAAGAAGAGGAAGAAGAAGAAGAAGAAGAAGAAGAAGAAGAAGAAGAAGAAGAAGAAGAAGAAGAAGAAGAAGAAGAAGAAGAAGAAGAAAAGGAGGAGAAGAAGAAGAAGAAGAGAAGGAGGAGGAGGAAGAAAGAAAAAGAAAGAGAAAGAAAGAAAGAAAAAAAGAAAGAAGGAAAGAAAGAAAGATTGCAACAAGATCAAGAAGACTAAGAAGTAGAAGATGGTAAGGAAGTTATTTTTCTTTTTAATCCCACTGAGTTGGAGACTTTCCTTTGGTCTTTAGTCACAGACACCCACATGACAAACATCTCAGAGACCAATAGGAGGATGTTGCTTCATCCCAAGGCCCTAGTCCTTCAGCGCTGAGCTAGAATACATGTCTTTTCTATGGAGTCAAAACAGTCAGATCCATGAGACATGCTTCATTTCAATTCCAGAATTTTGAGGGAGGGGAAGGAGGAATATTCTGAGTATCCCATGACTCCCATTATATTTTTAATTTTTGCTGACCTCATCAATATGATTGCACCCTTCAATAGTGTACATTACAATACATCCAGTCTTCATCCTGGGCTTTCCTTGTCCAAGTCTTTAAGTAAATCTTCCCTAAATATATTGCATAATCTACTGCACTAAATAGTTCGTGAACACAAGGAAAAATGTTCTTTTTCAAATAAAACTAAACCTGTGATTTCAACAGTATAAGAAGCTTCCCAGGAGAGGACTCCTTCTACCTATACAGTCAGGCAATTAATCCACAATGTAGATTTTTAAGAGAATTGCCTGGAGGAGGGGGTGCCCTAAGAGGTTAAACGACTTGTTTAGTGTCATACAGTCAATGTGCAACAGCATAGCTCATTTTCCCTTTCTGGGCCTTAGCTTCATAATTAGTAAAATTCTTAGAGTCAATCCTTGACAATATGTTTTGAATTGAATTAGGCACTTAAATGTGTATATGATGTGAACTAAATTGACTTGAACTAAAATTGAAAGTAAGCAGCTAGGTGCCACAGTGGATAAAGTACTGGGCCTGGCATCAAGAAGACAACTTTCTGAGTTCAAATCCAGACTCAGACACTTACTAGCTGTGTGACCCTGAGCAAGTCACTACTATTTGCCTCAATTTCCTCATCAGTAAAATGAGCTGGACAAGTAAATGGCAAATCACTCCAGGATCTTTGCCAAGAAAGTCCCAAATGGAGTCAGAAAGAGTCCGATAGGACTGAATGACAAAAACAAAAAAATTGTATCATTTGGAGGAGAGGAGGGGAAACAAAGCTTTGGTTTGTTTTTTGTTTTTTTTTTTTTTTGGTGGACTCTTAGCAGCTTCCAAAATTTAAAGCTCTTACTGAAAGCCAGTTTGTAGCTGGCCAGGGAACCTGAAATCCTCACCACTCAGTCAGAGGTTTAGGAAAGCATATATTAAAGTCCCAAAAGGCCTACCCCAGGAACAGGCTGAATTGTCAGTTCCTTATTTCATCTGCATCCAAAGGGAGCCCACAAGGAAGAATGCAAGACCTCATTTCATGGCTTGAGTAGGAAGAGATACATGAAACCCTGAGAAGAAACGTGACATGGTCTGAAATGTAGGCCTCTGGCCAAGGCTTCCAAAATAACCTCCCTCAAAGAGCTACTTGGAGATAAAAATGGTTTCCCACTTTAGAAGCTCTTCTTTTGGTCTGGCAGGGGGCAAATGTCCAGAAATTCTCAAAATCTGCTGAGGAAAAGCAAGACTTTCAATTTCTTGCAGCATAACTTTCAGGCCTCATTTCTGAAAGTGGGCAAGATGAAAGGAATGTTCTAGTTCATTTTTTAGAAGAAGCTCTCCTAACTTGGTTGCCAACTGGAAAGGTGGGTCGTATGCAGGGAACAGGCTTAAAGGCCTACTCTTCTGTTTCCCATCTCATTTCTCTTTTCTCTCAGTCTGGAGGCTTTTCCATGGGAAAGCCTTAGTTGTGACCCCCTGAGCCTACTACTTCCAGTAGGATTGGGCAGAAAGCTACTCTATTGTCAATGATGAGGAAAAAAATAGATAAACTGGGCTCTCTTCTCATTTTCAGAGAGGAGAGCTCATTCCCCTGCCTAGCTACTCCCTTCAGTAGATGCTTGACAATGTGTGTTGAATTGAATTAGGCACTTAATAAATGTATATATGATGTAGAATAAATGAAGTTGTTTCATTCTGGCACCTAGTGCAGTGCCTAGAACAAACAGAATAATATTTTAATAGACATCTGTTGACTAATTAACTGACAGATTGCTCTTGACTAGCTTACTTCCTTTCTCTACGCCTTGGTTTCCTCATCTACAAAATTAAAGTGTTTGACTTGATCTAAACACCTTTCTAACTCTCATACTCAGTGAGTGAAGGAGTCTAGTCCAGTCTTAGAAATAGTTTAATAAGCAGTGACCATATATCTCATATTTGCTATGTCTAGTTGTTGTCAGATAACTGTGGGACAGCTCTCTCTTCCCATCTCCACTTGTGGAAAGCTTATTCACCTTCAGCAATGTAAATAGATAGAAGAACAACAAAGCAACAGAAGCTGAATGCCATGAAATTAGAATAACCAAATGATCACGAGGAGAATTGAGCAGGTACTCTTATGCTTCTCATTAGAGGTGGGATGCTGCAAATATTTTCAGGCTTTTTCCAATATGCTGTTTAGTTTTGCAGAATGGTTCAGTTTCTTCTTTGTAAGCATCAGTTATTTGGGAAAGATTGGTAAATATATGAAACAAACAAAAGATATTAGTAAGATGTGTTTTTTCCAAAAATCGAAATGAATTACTCACTTTTCAAGGCTTAGAGGAAATGGGATGAAAATTTCCAAGAAAGAACTGGCTGGACCCCCAGTCAGAATAATTTTCCCCTTTTTCGTTGTTTTTTCTAACTCTTGCAGTCTTCTTTCTCTGGGTGTTTCTTGTTATACGCTCATCCATCAGCTTTTTCTCTTCACTCTATGGAACATGGGACCTTTCCAACTGACTGTAGCCTTCAACTTGTGTGATCTCCCCCCATTAGAATTCAAGCTCCTAGAGAAGAGAGACTATAATCACTTTTTCATTTCCATCCCTGGGGTTAAACATGGTTCTTTGAACATGGCAACACTTAGTAAATGTTTTTCATGCATTCATTCATTCATTCATTTATTCTATCTTATTATAATATTACATTTATTTATGTACATGCGTGCATATTTGTATGCATTCTATGATCCTGTGAGACTATAAATTCCTTGGGGGCAGGCCCTGTATCTTATTCATTCTTATGGTCTTATGTCTAGCAGGTAATAATAATAGCTTACCTTTAGCTAGGACTTTCAGCTTTGCAAAGTGCTTTATATTCATAACGTCATTTGAGCCTCACAACCATCTTTCACCCTGGGTGCCATGAATACAGCCATTTGACAGATTGAAAACTGAGGCTCATAGAAGCTATCTGATTTGCATAAAGACATACAGCTGAGACAGAGTTTGAACACAGGGCTTACCTGACTCTAAGACTGGCATTCTTTACGATGCCATGCTGCCTCACACATTCAAAACACTGTTATAATAATAATAATAATAATAATAAAATAATTGATGATGATGAATGAAAAATTGATGATGATAATAATAGGTAGCATGTATATATGTGTATGTATGCATATATATGATACTTTAAGGTTTGCAAAATGTTTTGCAAATATTATCTCATTTTATCCACACTGCAATCCTGGGTGTTCGTGCTATTATTTTCCCCATTTAAAAGCTGAGGAAATTGAAGCAGAGGTTAAGTGACTTGACCAGAGTTACATAGCTAATCAACATCTGAAGCTGGATTGGAACTCGGTTTCAAATTTTCATTTCCCTACAAAGATAAATTTTTAAGGCATGTGCTCATGCCTGAAATGACCTCCAGCCTCTCTCTGGTAGTTATCATATGGATCATGTCCCACTTCCTTCAAAAGCTATCTCTGCCTTAAAGTGTCTATACACATGTATGTATATATATATGTATCATATATGTGCATATATGTTATACACATATATACATACATATGTATACAGTTTGCCATTTTTTTTCTTTTCACAATTGTTTTGTAATTGCTCTCTATTGGTTCATCTGTCTTACTCTGAATACAAGACAAATGAATGAATAGAATAATCGCAATACCCCTTAACTCTCTTTGTCTAATTCCTAATCTGTAAAATGAAGATGATAGTCCTCGTCCTACACACTTCTTATGAGTATTAAATCCAGTAAGATAAGTTGATTATTAGCTGAGATATGAGGGGCACTGATAAGAGTGAATAGCTGACTAGCCTGGAAAACCTGGGCTCAAGTGCCACCGTGAATAGACATTAACTCTGTGGGCCTGAGTAAAGCATTTCACTGCTTAGCACCTTAGGCAACTTCTAAAAGCTAGAATTTACTTATTTGCAATGATATCTGGTAGGTGGTGCAGTGGATAGTGCAGGGCTAGGAGTCAGGAAGACTTATCTTCATGAGTTCAAATCTGGCCTCAGATGCTTACTAGCTGAGGGACCCTGGGGAAGTCACTTCACCCTATTTCATTCAGTTTCCTCAACTGTAAAATAAGCTGAAGGAGGGACAAAGCAAACTACTCCAACATCTTTACCAAGAAAACTCCAAATGGGGTCACAAAGAGTCAGACACACCTGAAATGACTGACCAATAATCTGCATCCATTCATTATCAGGAGTTCCTTATGCCCCAAATCTATGCCCCAAAGACAGTCAGGAAGCAGAGAAGATATAAAGTTGTGTGTTGTTAAGCAAAATTGTCTCATTAGCATGGCTTTTGTTTCTTTTGAGTGGAAGTACTTTCAGCTGTTAAGTGCTAAGCCCCAGGCCCAGGGCCCTGTCAGGTGTGAAACCTGTGTGGGTGTGGATTGGTGACTTAGGAGGGGCCAGCTTGGGAACCAATGGTCTCTGGTCATTGAGGCGGGCTTGAGAACGCCGGAAGCTAGGCTGCCAGGAGGGGTGAGCCGGGAGACAACTTCAGCGGGACGGCGGCCGAAGGTGTGGAAGCCGGAAGCTGCAGAAGCAGAAAGCTGTGGAAGCCAGAAGCTGCGGAGGCAGAAAGCTGCTGAAGTGGGGCTTACCCGAGTGCGAGCAGGAACGTGAGGCCAGTGAACATGATTTGGCTAAATACTATCTTGTTTCTCTGTGGCCTCCTGGTTGCCCTTGTGAGATGGGCTTTCTGGGCCTGGAGTCTTTTTGTCAAGATGTTGGAATGGGGAGGCTGGTTCAAGTTTTTGCTGCGGTGGGGCCTAAATAAATTTCTTGTTGTTTTCTCCTTAGAGAATCTCTCATACCTTGCGATTTCGGACCATTCAAACATATACATGATTATATTTGAGAT
>CM053622.1:95032163-95046732 GCA_028646595.1 Phalanger gymnotis
CTGGGCCTGAAATCAGGAACATCTGAGTTCAAATCAGGTCTCAGACCTTAACTAGCTGAGTGACCTTGGCAAAGAAATTAAGCTCTGCCTGCCTCAGTTTCCTCAACTCCAAAATCACAGAGATTCCATCTTCCCAGTCTGATTTAAGCTACAGTCTCCAACTATCCATGAGACTTTGGACAAGACACATCATCTTTCTCATCCTCAGTTTCTTTGTCTGTACAATGAGCCCCTGAACTTGATGCTTTCAAAGTTCCTTTGTAGCTCCAGACCCATAATGTGATGATCAACCCCATGATCCATTGGAGGTTGGACTAGATCATGTTTAAGGTCTCTGCTAATTTGAATGTTATGGTTCTAGGAATACTGTGTACCATTAAGCAAAGCGTTCTAGACTTGGAGTCAGGAAACCTGAGTTTAAGTCTGGCTTTAACACTTAAGTCCATGTCTATGTTCCTCTAGTATTCAGGTTCTGATACCAGGGTGTGGCCGCAGCTCACAATGCGGCTTCTTGGAGCTACATCTAAGAGTTGGGTGGCTGGTTGACACAAAAGCTGAATGAGCAGCTGTGTAAAAGGCTTGGCAGTTCTCACACCAAAGGTGCTAGTTCTCCCTTAACACCCCATACAACATCCACTGTCTCAGTGGATGGGCTAAATCAGGTTAATAGTAACCTATATGGCTCTAACACATTGGTGAGTTAGAGGGGTGTCTACCTCATGCATGTGAAGACTCCTCATGGCAGAATGGGTAGATGAGAACAATTTGTTCCAATGGCCATGAAGGCAGTAAAAGCAAGTGTTATGGAGCACTGAGAGCTTGGTCAGACATTGATGATGCCAAAATTGACTGCATCCTGAGCCCCCACCACTCATCTTGACTGCTGTCTTGCCATTGGACTCCAATGACTCTGGAAGAGACAGTAAAGCTGACAAGTTTGCTCAACTCTGCCTCACTTAAATCCAATTCATGCAAGTCAAGACATAATCTTCTGATGTTATTGGTCCTCTATGAAAATGGAGCATGAACAACAAATTTTAATTATTTAATAATTTTATTACCGACTCATAAAACTTGCTCAAAATCAAGGAGTACATAAGAAGCACAGGATGGGCGTAAAGCCAATAGTTTGCTGCCATTACTCAATTTGTCTCACCCAAGGCACCAACTCATGCTGGTTACGTTTGCATTACTTCAATGAAAATGGGGCAAGACTAGAAGAATTGGATATTCTTATGGTCTCTTTACCCAATTAGGCCAATAATAGAGAGTCAGAAATATGTGTAAGCCTAGTGAGGGTTCGTTTTTCACCAGCTGTGTTCTGATTAGAACAGCTGGAACTTTTGGTTACTCTGTTACAATTTTATGCAAGTGTTACCTCTTTCCATTGTCTAGATAGGACAATAGAATATATTGTGATTCTGAGGATTCCTTGGAGCTTGTCTGATTCAATCCACACGTTGAGAAGCATTTATTAAGGGACTACCATGACTCCTTTTGAAATTAAATTAAAACTTGTCTTTGCCAAACCTTGGGACTAACCTATTGCAAAGGACATCCTTGCAAGTCGCTGTTACTGTATCTAGCCTTCAAATGCAAAACCAAGCCCTGACTCCTTTTGAAATTCAGGGACAAGTGGCAGCCCAGACCAAAGGGCAATGAAAATTCTCTTTTCCTTAAAAAGTAGATAGATGGTGCAGTAGATAGAGGGCTGGCCCCGGAGTCAGAAAGACACATTCAAGTCAAACTTGAGATGCCTATAAGCTGTATTATCCTGAGCAAGTCATTTAATCTCTATTTGCCTCAGTTTCTTCAACTGTAAAATGTGTGTAATGATAGCATCTACCTCACAGGGGTGTTGTGAGGATGAAATGAGATGTTTGTAAAAGCACTTAGCACAGTGCCTGACATGTGGTAGCCACTATAAAAATACTTATTTCTTTCCTTTCCTCTACTCTTAACACCTCTTAATGTGTGTCTTAGGTAATCATCATCTTGTCATCTTTGCAATGGAAAAAATAACCACATTGATAGCATTGCATAGTGACTGGAGTGTTGGAATTGGAATCAAATCTTATCCTTGATGCTTAGTGGGTCTATGACTTTGGGGAAGTCAATTAAGTTTTTTGAGACTTAGGCAGCTAAAACCTTAATTTATTGACTGGTCGCTATCTGCTTCAGTAGAGGAAATTCCCCCACAATGGAAGCATAAGGCCTTTATGTGTTGCGATGGGGAAAATCCCATAAAATTCATGTGTTTTGTGGGAATAGTCATAGGCACCCTTAAGATCATAGAGTCAAACATGACTGAAAACCAGCTCAAAACAACAAGTGCCTCCTGTCTGCATGCATTGTGCTAAGTGCACAACTTGGAGTAACAATTATAACCATTTCATAACTGAGGAGGCTGATTGTTTTTTTTTATCTAGATCAGGCACAAAACCAGCTCTTCCTTTAGTTTTTCAGGCAATCCTTTTAACTTTGACTTTTTCTGGGGGTAGCTAGGTAGTGCATTTGGAGTGGTGGTGAATTTAGTAGTAATACCTGAGTATAAATCCTGCCTCTGACACATACTCTCTGTGTGGTCCTGAGTAAATCACTTAACCATCTTGGTTTCCCCCTTTGCAAAATGGCATAGCAATACCACTTACCTTACAGGCTTGTTGTGATGATTAAATAAGATAAAATTTGTAAAGCACTTCCTAAATCTTAAAACACTAGCCCACTATATAAATTCTAGCTATTTTTATATCAATGACGGCTATAATATCTGTGAAAACTTGTCTGGATTCCTAGGAATAATGAAAAATGTTCTTTCGAAGCAAGTCAGCTTTCTTTTTCTCCTTCCTTACTCTTATGCTCACAGGATCAAGACCTAAGAAATGAAGCGATTGCCCCAAATGGCACATCTAGTAAGTGACAGAGTTGGGATTTGAACCCAAGTCATCTGACTCCATCTGCTCTACCTTTCATTGTACCATGAATAATAACGATCCCTTACACTACACTATCACTTTGCAATTAACAAAGCACTTAGCACACTGTATCTCATCTGATTTTTATAACATTTCTAGAAGAGAGGTAGCAACTGCAGAATTCTCTTATGGAGGAAGAAAATTAGGCTTTGAGAGATGATAACTTGCCCAAGTGTACACAGCTATGAAGCAATGAAGGCAGGATTAGAACTCAGGTCTTCTCACTCCAAGCCCAGGGCTCTTTCTACTAGAACACCACTGGCATAAGGTTTTATCAAGCACTAGATCAGCCTTCATTCCTTCTGCCAGCAGGATTCTCTAGCCTACAGTATCCTAGGAAACATCTCTCCATTCTTTATTCTGATTCTGCCCCGGCCCGCTTGTGTCTTCCTCTACATTATTCTGGGAAGGAAGTAGAAAGCATCATCTTTAGTCATTCTCATATGACTGGAGAGTCTCCAAGTATAATAGCTTTGGGAATCTGCAGCTGCTCCCTTGGTTTTCTCTTCTCTCTTCCTGCCTCTTCCCTCCTCTTAGCAAATGATAAGTCTGGTTAGGTTGTATTTTTTTTTTAACAATTTCTGGGAAGAACAAAATGTCATTAATGAAGTAATAACAAACCCTGGGCTCAGCTTTTCCTGGCTACAAATGACAGTTCTGTGACTGAGTGTAAGTTTGTAAATAATTCCTTTACTCTGCCAAGTTCTATAGAATCTAGGACCCAGACTCCAGACTTAGCAGACATGGATTCAAACCCACCTATCATGCTGACTACGTGTGTGACCTCAGGCAAGTCAATTAACCTCTGGGCCTCAATTTCCTCATTTGTACAATGTGAGAGTTGGACTAATTTCCCTCTGAGATCCTTTCCAGCCCTAGAAATATGATCCTATAATTTTATAATTCTATTCCCCAATCAAAGATCCATCTAATTACTATTACCACCATAAGTGGGATAGATGGCATAGTGGATAGAGCCCTGGACCTGGACCCAAGAAGGCTTGAGTTCAAATCCAAACTCACACACTTACTGGCTATGTGACCCTGGTTAAGTTTTACCTTCTTTCTGCCTCATTTTTGCTATCCATAAAATGGGAATTATAATAAATAACAATAAAATAAAATGCGGATAATAATAACGCTTACCTTCAAGGATGGTTGGGAAGATCAAATGAGATGACACAGGTAAAGCACTTTGTAAAATCTAAGACATTGTATAAATGCCATATATTATTATTGTCATTAAAAATAAAAGTAAGTCAACCTACTATGTTATTTTGGAGGTTATAAAAAGCATACTTGGATGTGACCCTGAAGAACTTATTGAATGTCAGAGCCAGAAGAGACCCTTACTTGACCTTCATATGTCTTTGTTCAAGGTGTTTCCTCTATTTGGAATGTCCATTTTCCATGTCTCCATCATAATCATACTCCTAGATCCTAGATCATATATATATATATATATAAACATAATCACACTTTAAGGCCACCTAAATGTCATCTACCCTTATGAAGCCATCTCTGTTATCCCTAATTGAAAATAAAATCTTCTTTCATTGATATTACATGATATTCTGTTTATATGCAGAATTCTTCAACTTGAAAAGGCTACAAGCCAAGACCAAAGTAGAGGGAGTGCTGGTGCATGATTTTCTGTTTCTAGATGATTGTGCACTCAATGTAGCCTCTGAAGCTGAGATGCAATGAGGTATGGATCAATTCTCTGCTGCTTGTGCTAATTTTGACATACCAATTAACACCAAGAAAACACAGGTGCTCCATCAGCCACCACCATACCATCTCTATATGTGGAGCCATCAGTTACAGCAAATGCAGAAGTTTTAAATGCTGCAGATAAGTTCACTTACCTTGATATTGTACTTTGCAGGGATGTAGACATTGATAATGAGGTTGACTCACGCATCGCCAGAGCTAGCTCAGTGTTTGGGAGGTTCTGAAGGAAAGTATGGGAGAGAAGAGGTATTAGACTGATTACCAAACTGAAGGTTTACAGAGCTGTGGTGCTAACCTCCTTGTTGTGTGGCTGTGAAATGTGGACAGTCTACCAGAACCATGCCAGGAAACTGAATCACTTCCATTTGAATTGTCTTAGCAAGACTCTGAAGATCACTTGGCAGGATGGGGTGCCAGACACTGAGGTACTTATTCGAACTAAACTGCCAAGCATTCAAACTCTGCTTCGGAGAGCGCAGCTCCAATGGGCTGGCCACATTGTTCGAATGCAAAACATCTGCTTGCCAAAAAGACTATTTTATAGAGAATTCACACAGGGCAAGCAACCACATGGTGGTCAGAAGAAGCAATACAAAGACACTCTCAGGGTTTCTCTCATGAACTTTGGAATTGATTGTGTGACATGGGAGACACTGGCACAGGACTGCTCAGAATGACATGCCCACATCAGAGAAGGCGCTGTGCTCTATGAGCAAAGCAGACTTGAAATAGATCAAAGGAAACATAGGATGTGCAAATTTAGAGAATCCATCCCAAATGTTCATTTCCAGTTCTTTCACCTGATCTTCACATGGTATTATGTTAGACCCCTTCATTGTCCTGCCAATACCCCTTTTGAACTTCGCCAGTTTATCATTGGTTTCCCCAAAATGTCCATGTGTCCACCTCTAAAAATTTACATTTGTGTATATCTATGTACACACATAATATATATATGTAAATATGTATTTCTGTATAGGTTTGTACACAACATGTATATGTACATGCTATATCTGGTATGCACATGTGCATGTGTGCTTGTACATATACCTATATACATACAATATGCACGTACAAGCTGTTGGGGTTTTCTGCTTTTGATTTTGATAAGCAAGAGGGAGATGCTTAGCTTCTTGAACAAAGAAGTGAAATAGATCTGTACTTTAAACCTATGTCTTGGTCAGCTATTTGTGATAGATTGGAAAAGAAAGAGATTGGCAATGATGGAAGTATGTATGTACACACTCATTTGTGCATGCCTATATTTTCTTTTAAAGATTTCTCATTTTAGGAATATGTTTTGTATTTAACTTGGACTGTATTAAGATCAAAGATGCTTTTTACGGTACTGCATTGTAAACACCTTGGGGCAGAGTCAATGAATCTTGGATTTGGAAGGAAGCTACTTCAACTTTTACCCAAATCATACATTCCCTCTACAAAATCCCTGACAGTACATCCAGACTCTGTTCTGAAGATCTCAAGCAATAAACAATTGATTAGATTCTGAAATATCCAGTTCCATATTTTGAAGCAGATTGACCTAATTTTTTTTTGTATCACCTAGAACAGTGGTGTCAAACTCAACTAGAAATGGATTACTATAGACAACGATTGATTTAGAAAACCACTAATTACTATTAACTACAATTTTTGTGTTTTTATTTATCTTGTTAAATATTTCCAAATTGCACTTTCATCTGGCTCCAGTGCACTTTGGGGGCATGCTAAGAAAACCACAAGTTTGGCACCTCTGACCTAGAGTACCTAGCCAGGATAACACATGAATCAGGAATCTAGAACTCTAGAGGAGCTCAGATCATTTAATCCAAACTCTTCATTAATCTATAAGATTAAGAAACTGAGTCCCAAAGGGTTAAGTGATTTGTCCAATATTACCCAGATAGTAATAACCAGAGACAGGAGTAGAACCCAACACTGCTAACTTTAAACCTACTACTTTATTTCCATTACACCATGCTTTTTCCTAGGTATTCCACAAATATTTATTCATTAACTGATTGTATTCCTTCCTCATCCCTTCCCTAATTATGCTAACTTGGCTTCCCAAATGTAAGCTATGTGAGGGCAGAAAACTTATGTGCTGTTTAGGGACAACTCCCATAACCTTTGGCACACCAAGGAAATAAGTAAATACTTTTTTTGATTTCTGGGCACAGTCATTAAACTAGACCCAGCTCTTTCCCTGTAATAACTTTCCAGGAATCTTCTGGATGCAGCCAAGGAAGGTCTAATGAGGCCAGATGTCTATAGCCAAGTGGCAAGGCTTGAACTGTGGACTAGCACTTGAATGAGCAAGGGCCATATTGAGTAGGATTGTCCCAATGCTAAGTCACTGTCTGGAATAAATGTCCTTGAAAACTGGCTGCCCTGTCCCAGACCACTTGGTGATAAGCCAGGAAGTCATTGTTTCCATGCCATCTTTATCAGTTCAGTGCCCTGAGAGCAAATGCAATTGCTCAAGCAAGTAGAATGTACAGTTTAGGGGGCAATTTAAGCACAGAAGAACCTGGAACAATATAAGCCAGGTGAAAACTTTTTCTTTTCCAATAAAGGCTGAGATTTTACCTAGTTCGAATCCTGCCTCTGCCATTTCTCCTTGTGACCCTGGACAAGTAATTTTCTTTTCTTCTCTGGACTAATTTAACACTAATGTCCCTCTGAGTCCTAAATCTGTAGTCCTATGATCAACAAGACAGTCCTTTTAAGGCTTAGAGGCCCAAAGTTCAAGTTTCAGACATTGAATTGGAGTGATTAGTAAAATTTGAAAAGGGATATTTTTAAATACTTAAATTTATTAAATTCAGAAGAAAAATTGAGAAGTTGAATTTAACATTAGATAAACAAACATCAAATAATTAATATTTTTGTTTCATATCACTATTATAATATCACAAATAAGAAAATCCTTCTAATTTCTCTAGAAATACCTGTACTTACTCTGGGGATAACAATATTCTAAAAATAGAGATTCCTGCCCCTTGGCTAGAGAGTTGGAAAAGATTACATTCCTGGGACCAAAGGCAAAGCTTCCATGGAGGATCTGATAGGCCAAGATACAAGCATGCATGTACTATGAGTGTTGTTATCACAGTGTATAGGGACAGATGAACCACATACACCTATGACAAAATGTAATGGGGGTCACTGTTATTGAAGCATATGGTTGACACTCCCTACTATGTGGGGATCTTGTACCTTTCACCCAGGTGTGTGGGCACTTACTCTCTCTGGGCTACCTAGATCATTAGCAGTGCTCTCACACTAGTGGTCGAGCTTCCTAGAAACAGACCATCATGACACAGTTAGAATCACACTCTGTCAGGATCCTGAGAGTAATGCTTTACAGGGGGAATAATAGTGATAACTAACATTTATACAGCATTTACTATGTGCTAGACACTAGGCAATTATTTTCTCATTTGAGCCTCCTAGGAGGAAGGTGTTGTTATAATCCCCATTTTTCAAATGAGAAAACTGAGGCAGCGAGAGGTGAAGTGACTCATGTAGGCTCACACAGCTAAGTAGCTGAGGCTAGATTTGAACTCAGGTCTTCCTGCCTCTAGATCTGGCACTCTAGCCACTGTGCCACCTTGCTGTCTCTTTCCATTTTAGTTCAGGAGCCCCCATTCAGTGTGTTTTCTGTTTATAAAATCAGCCATTCATAATAATAACAGATATTGAAAATATCCATTTGTTTAACCAAAAAAATAAAAGAAATAACCCCACAGATATGAATGTATTAAAGCTAATGCATATGAAATAAAATCTATCATAATATACATATACACCTAGATTATTCTCTCCTACCAATGCATTAAATTGCTAGGTGAAAAGTGAGTCCATGCTTCTAAGAATGCAGCAAGGAAGCACATGAGGAAGGAAAAACAATGTGCTCAGGGTAATCTGGGCTACAGGTTTGCATGGCATTGGTTAGTTTATTCAGAAATATCCACATCAAATCCTCTGCTCACTGCCTGACTGTTTTTCCTTGTCACTTCAGCTAGACCTAGTATCTCTTCTTCAATACTTTACATGGAGACATTTACATTTGCCCTTAAAAGGCATTTATTAAAAGTGTCATCTCATTATATGAATAGCAGTTCTCTTTAAGTCAGGGAGAGGAAAAGCTAATTGAGCTACCTAGGTGTGGGCTATCCACAGCAGCCCAGCATGTTAATTATTCACTCACTGGGATGCTGTATTGTCCTAACAGAATGAAACTCACTGCAGCACTACTCAAAGTGATTCTTTGAAACTAGAAAGACCAGACATGTCTAATGTAGCAAGCATTTAAAAATAATTTTAATATAATTTATTATAATCTATGCAAATGTACTTTAAATGCAAATAATTATGTGTGTGTGTATATATATGTGTGTACATATATACAGGTGTGTGTTATATATAGTTATACATGTAGTTTAAATATCATAGTTTAAAATATTATAAACTATAGTTATAGTTATATTTTAACTATAGTTATAGTTTAAAATTTCAAAAAAAATCATCCTACTATATTTTCTTTGCGTCACGGATAAAAAATAATGCACTGAATTCATTGATGCAGCTTGGTCCTTCAAGGTATTCTTACAGTCCAGTACTTTCTATCAGACAAATAAACCTGGACAGCCCACAAAGATAACAAAACAGCTGCCAGGACCCCCTGTTTTATGCCTACCAAACAAGAGGGGCAGTGGAGAGCCCTAAGTCCTTATGATGATCTCCAACTCTAGGTGGCAGTGAAGAGCAATAATTGATGCTGAAGCTCTTAACGGATAAAGTTAATTCTCTCTCTGATTATTCAATAAATTCCGGTGGCTCCCTATTACCTTTGGGATCAAGCATAAAATCTTCTCTTTGGCATTTAAACTTTTCCTGACCTGACCCTTTCCTCTCTTCTCATTCTTCTTACATTTTAAGATAACTTTTTGTGATCCAGAAATGCCTTTCTTCTTCCTGTCTCTTGCACTCAACATACCATCACCTGACTGTCTTTTCACTGTCTGTCCCACATGCCAATCAGGTTTACCATCCTCAGGTTTACCTCCTGTCTTCCTTCAAGACTTACTGTAGCCAAGATGTCTTTCCCCATCTTTCCCCTTCTATGAACTCTAAAAGTCTTCTATATGCATAGTCATTTCTATGTTTTTCCTTAATTAGAATGTGGGCTCCTTAGAGGCAGGGACAATGCTTTTGCCTTTCTTTGTAAAAACAGCACTTAGCACAGTGATTGGCAAATAGTAAGCAATTAATAAATGTTTCTTCACTGACTATTGACTGCCAAACTGCTGCAACTCCCAAAGATCACCTTTTCAGCCTAACCTGCCCTTCCCTCAATTCCTTCAGGGTCCTAAGTCTTAATGACTTACCTTTTACTTAAAAAGTTAACCCCCCCCCAAATTTCCCCCAACCACAAAAGCAAGTAAAACCCAAAAAACCAACTTGATCATGTCAAAACACTATCCCTGAATGGCCCTTATATGTTAGGGGCTGTGGGCTTCATGCTAAGATAAACAAGAGAGATGGATGCTGCCATATTGGGTAACCAAAGGTCACACAGAGTGCCCAAAAAGTCTTAGCACAGTTTTAAATTTTAATAGCTTAAAACTACACTAAGACTTCTGAGACATCCTATATATAGAAGGACCAGGATTCAAGTCCAGTTATCCTACAACCATTGGAATGGAATTTTACATGTTGTTTGTTTATTTGTTTTTAAAATAAATTTATTATTTATTTATTTTTAAATAATTCTTTTCTTTTTAAGTTTTGAGTTCCAAATTCTCTCCCTCTCTCCCTCTTGAAAGTCCTCTATTTCATTAAATATCCATTTTTCTTTTTCCTCTGAAGGATTATACTCAGTTTTGCTGTATGGGTTGTTCTTGGTTGTAATCCCAACTCCTTTCCCCTCCAGAATATCATAATGCAAGCACTCTTATCCTTTAAGGTGGAGGATGCTAAATCCTGTGTAACCCTGAGTGTGGCTCCATGACATTTGAATTGTTTCTTTCTGGCTGCTTGTAATATTTTCTCCTTGAGCTGAGAGCTCTGGAATTTGGCTCTAATATTCCTGGAAGTTTTCATTTGAGGATCTCTTTTAGAAAATGATTAATGTATTTTTTCACTTCCTATTTTACCCTGTGAATCTAAGATATTGGGGCAGATTTTATTTGTAATTTCTTAAAATATGATGTCTGGGCTCCTCCCCCTTTCTCCCATCGTTTTCATGTGGTCCAATAATTCTTAAATTACCTCACTTTAATTTATTTTCCAGGTAACTTGGGTTTTTTTTTGATGAGATAGTTCACATTTTCACCTATTTTTTTCATTCTTTTGTCTTTGTTTTACTGTTTCTTGAAGTCTCATGGAGTCATTAGCTTCCAGTTGCCCAATTCTATTTTTAATTTTTTTTCTCAGTAAGCTTTTGTAAATATTTTTTTTTCCATTTGCCTAGTTTTGCTTTATAAAAAGTTCTTTTCTTCAGTGACTTTTTGTGTTTCTTTTACTATTAGGCCAATTCTATTTTTAAGGTATTTTCTTCAGTAATTTTTTGTGCCTCTTTTATTACGTTGTTAATTCTTTTTTCATAATTTTGTTTCATCATTCTCATTTCCTTTCCCACTTTTTTTCTCTAACACTCTATCTCTTTCTGTATCTGTTCCAGTACTTCTTGTGAAACTTAGTTCTAATTAGCATTTTTCTTCGAGGCTTTGGTTGTAGTTGTTTTCATGTTGTTGTCTTCTTTTGATTTTGTGTCTTGGTCTTCCTTGCCAGTGATAGCTTTATATAGTCAAGTTTTTTTTTTATTTGTTTTGTTTTGTTTTGCTGTTTGCTGATTTTTCCAGCCCATTTCTTGACTTTGAACTTTATGTTAAATTTGTTCTCTGTTCACCTGGGATTGGGGAGGCACTGGCTCAAACTTTAGGCTAATTCATGGTGCCGTTTTCAGAACTAGTTCTGGGAGGATGCAAGTTTCTGTTGTTTCCAAGGTGGTGTGATGCACAGAGAAATGTGGTCCTACTCTCCTGGTCTACACTCTGGTCTTTACCCAAGAAGGGTCCTTGCTCTCCTGCATCCACAAGCACCATGTCCCCTGTTCCCCTGCATCCACAAGGACTAACATTCTTCCTGGTCCTGGAACTGAGTCTATCACCCCACCTCCCCAATTCCCCTATGACCCACCATACACACTCCCCTCCCCCATGGAACTGCAATCCAGAATGTCTCTGGGCTGAGAGGTCCCAAGGCTGATGCTGCTGCTACTGCCTCTTCCAAGGTCTCCTGCTGGTGCTGCTGAAAGGGCTATGCACTTTGGAATGGCCTCCACTCTGGATAAATCTCCATCTTACTGTCACAGACCTCTCTTGCCAGTCTCCTAAGTTATGTTAGGCAGGAAAATTTTTTTCACACAGACCTTTTATTGACTCTGACACTCCAAAATTTGATTTCAGTCATTATTTTAAAGTTGTTTGGAGGGGAATATTGAGAAAATTCAGCTGAGTTGCAGCCTATACATTACCATCTTGGCTCTGTCACTGCACATGTTGTTTGTCAGAGTTAAGTGTTCCCCAATATCAAACTTTTCATTGGATAATAAGAATTATCCCCTCCCCCTATAGCAGTTTAAGATTTGCAAAGTGGTTCAGCTACTTTAACTATTTTGATAATTTTACTAATTAAAATTATAGCTCTTCTTTATATAGCAATTTAAGGTATACAAAGTACTTTAATTCATTAATTAATTTGATGCTCACCACAGCTCTGTCAGGTAAGTGCTATTCATCATTCCCATTCTACAAATAAAGGGAATTGAGACTGAGAGAGGTTAAGCGACTTGTACAGGGTTGGGGAAGGTCACATGTCTAATAAGTAAGTGTCTGAGGTGGGATTTGAACTCGAGCCCTCCTGATTCTGTTTCTAGCATTCTATTCAATATGCCACACTTTTAAAATCAAAGAAGCTGCTTCTTCCTTCTCCTCAGCAGCACAGACTTCCAAGTGACAATTAGATCTGCTTCCAGCCCAGCTCTCACACTTATCATCTGAGAAAGCAACATCTATGGAGACAGGGAGATCTTTACCCACTATCTGCTAACCAACTGTCACTCAAGCGTAGTTGAAGTAGATGGAAGGCCTGAGAGAGAGACAGAAACATTTGCATGTAACCAGCAAGTCCTCCTTGGCAACAACGTACCTTCACATCATGATGGGAACAGTTTATGTCCCTGAACCCAAGAGCCTTTTGAATGACAATGCTCTTGGCCTGGTGCCCCCAGACATCATCCTTGGAGCAATCCTGTGCAGATAGAGCCCGGCAGCTTCTTCTGCAAGTGCTATATCCAAAGCTACTGAAGACTCAGAAAAGAAAGTTCTTGCCACCAAAGTCCTTAGTACTGTCGCATTGTTCAATATCTGAAAAATGATATGAATTTACCTGTGTGATATTAAAGAAGTAACATGTCTGTCTGCTAAGCTACTGAATGCTAAGGACCATGAAACCTTTCCATCTAACTTACAGCTGAAACTTTCCATGGGCGTTGTCTCTCCATTAGATTGTGAGCTCCCTGAGATGAGGGGCTGTCATACTTTACTATTTGTGTCCCCACTGCTTACAGTGCAAAGTCACCAGCCTCACTTTCTCCTCCAGAGCCATCTGGGTCCAGTGACTAGATATGCAGTGGGGGAGCTTGGCCTTTTCAAGCTGAGGTCTTAGGTCTCAGTTTGACTGAGGCAATGGCCGTTCACCAATTAAAGCTTAATAAAAAATGAGCCAAAGAATGGCCTCTTTAAAAAAATATATAGATCTGAGATAGGAAGACCCTCAGGAATTCTCATCGAAACAGAAACAATTGTTATTTTCATTTATCCTGAGCCAATCAGGGACCAAACAGTAACCAAGTAAGGCTTGGTCAGGGACCAGAATGATCTCTAAGGCTGATCTCTAAGAGAAAACAAAATAAAACCTTAAATTCAATTCACTTGCATGTCATGGCATCACCTTCCTGATGTCATGGTCCTCTTCGAGAACAAAGGACAAACAGCAGCAACAACTGAGCACAGTGTTTGCTACATGCTAAGTACTTAATAAATCATTCATTCATTTATTCTTTCATTCAAATATTTCTTGAGGACCTGCTCTAAGTAAGATGTGGTTTTAGGGAGCGATGTTTAAGATAAGATAGAATAGAAGAAACTGTAGACAGAACACAGCAAGAAGGGAAAATATATGAAGGAAATTATTCTTTATCGTTGAATTACCTGGAAATGTTCATTCCTTTATATTTTACAATTTCTTGCCATTGATGTTCTAAAATAGTTACAAAGTCAGCAATGAGAAAGGGTTGGCCTAGGAGGAAGCAGAGAGAAGGAGACTGTGCTGAGATTGTCTGATAGTCATTGAACGAAATTCCAGGAACTCATTCACAATCTGCTTTTCTGGAATGTCCAAATACTTTCCCCTGAAGGTGAAACTTCTTTTGAAGTCAGTGGAAACTGCACCCATAAAAAAGAAACCTAGGCGATATGGAAGCTTCAAGAATATGCTTCCTACTTTTACGGCTACTTTTTGTCCCTCTGAATGCCTCACATCCAGGCATAAAGATAGGTGAGGTTAAAATGCTAGGAAGATAAGATCCTCCCAAGAGACACAAACTACAAATTTCCCTACTCCCTGTGGCCTCACACAGACATACACACACACACACACACTCACACAAGCATTAACACAATATTTTTTTCTTTCAAGTGAACAAACACGAAGTTTAGAAATAGATTACAAATGGAAGGAAGGAAGGAAGGAAGGAAGGAAGGAAGGAAGGAAGGAAGGAAGGAAGGAAG
>CM053622.1:95047232-95073910 GCA_028646595.1 Phalanger gymnotis
AAATGCTCAAAATCACTACTGATTAGAGAAATGCAAATCAAAACAACTCTTAGGTACCACATCTCTCCTGTCAGACTGGTTAAAATAACAAAACAGAAAAATGATAAATGCTGGAGAGGATGTGGGAAAATTAGAACACTGTTACATTGCTGGTGGAGTTGTGAACTGATCCAGCCATTTTGGAGAGCAATTTGGAACCATGCCCAAAGGGCTATGAAAATGTTCATACCCTTTGACCCAGCAATACCACTCCTAGGGTTGTATCCCAAAGAGATCACACAAGTGGGAAAAGGACCCATATGTACAAAAATATTTATAGTGGCTCTTCTTGTAGTAGCTAAGAATTGGAAATCGAAGGGATGCCCGTCAATTGGGGAATGGCTGAACAAGCTGTGGTATATGAAGGTAATGGAATACTACTGTGCTATAAGAAGTGGGGATGATACAGACTTCATAACAACCTGGAAGAACCTACACGACATAATGCTGAGTGAGCGGAGCAAAACCAGGAGAACATTATACACAACCACAGATATATGGAATCTGTGAGGACCAACCCTGATAGACTTCGCTCTTCTCAGCAACACCAGGTACAAAGATAACTCCAAAGGAGTCACGATAGAGAATCTACATCCAGAGAAAGAACTATGAAGTATGAATGCAGATTGAAACACACTTCATGCTAGCCTTGCCCCCCCCCTTTTTTTTCTTTTTCTCTCTTTTGTTTTTGTTTTTGGGCTGGTTTATTTTTTTTCTTTTGGTCCTGTTTCTTCTTTTGCCTGATTTAATTCATTGATCACAGTTCTCCATAACTTGACTAGTGTATAAATTAATTCAATGCGAAGTTATACGGGGAAGTTATATGGGATTCCATGCCGTCTTGGGGAGGGAGGAGGGGAGGGTGGCAAGAAAATCTGGAACTCAAAATTATGTAAAATCGAGTGTTGTAAACTAAAAATAAAAAAAATGCTATTAAAAAATAAAGTCTGAGTCTGATAATTCACTAATGCCTTGAACTGAAAAAGATGAATAAAACAGGCTCCATTTAAACCCCAAACCCATTTCTTGGGGATGAAAGGTCTAAAAGGAAAGGTAAGAGGTAGCCCTTCCCCAACTCATCTTAATTATTGGTGCCTATGCTTTTGTTGACCTCACATAATTTTTAGAAATCATGGCAGGGGTTGTTAATTTTTTTTTGAGGGGAGTCAAGGGAACGTGGAGGATCCCGTTAGAAATCCAGTGAAGCCTAGGAAAAGGAAACCCTTCTCATATGAATATTTTATGTGTTTGTTTTAAATCATAACTGCTAGAAGTTCTAATTTTCAGTTAGCTGCTAGAGAAAATAAAAACTAAAGAACTCTTAGAGGTCTATGGACCTCAGGTTAAGAACCTTCATTTTAGGTTAACTCCTTCACTTTACAAATGAGAAAACTAAGGCCCAAGTCAAGAAAGTGACTTGCTCTGGGTCACCTTCAGAATATATCATTTCCACAACTTGAATACAGATTTTGTAACTGGAAAGTCCAGTATTCTTTTCACTATACAATGCTATCCAAATTTAATATAAAAAAGTTTTTCTTGAATTTGAAAGAAGGAAAAAAGCCCTAATCATAAAGCTCTATCTTCTATGTTTTATTGGCATCTTCTACGTCTACATTAGCAAATCTTGGCTTTCTTGTGAAGCTGGTCCCTGAATGGTCTCTCATTCAGCAGTTCTGATCTTATAGGTATTCACCTTGTTCTTGTTGTTTATTCATGTCCAACTCTTCACAATCCCATTTGGTATTTTCTTGACAAAGATACTGAGATGGTTTGCCATTTCCTTTCCCAGCTCATTTTACAGATAAGGAAACTGAGGCAAGCAAATTAAGCGATTCACCCAGGATTGCACAGCTAGAAAGTGTCTGAGGCCAGATTAGAACTCAGGAACATATGTCTTCCTGACTCAAGCTTGGTACTCCATCCACTACATTACCTAACTGCCCAAGTATTAAAATCACAGGTGGTAAAATATCAGGTAAGGCCTACCAAACAATCAATCACCTCTGAACCTGGGATGGAAGGCCCGACTGCACTCATCTTATAAATTCACTCTCCCCTTCCTTCATGTTGGTGGAAATTCTGAAGCAACGCACTTCTCTTCTATTGTATTGCTTTTCTTTCAAACTCTTGGGTGTTACTCTTGAAGGAAATAGAAATTGGTAGCCTGCTTTGCAAGCTTATTCCTGGGCCTACAATGGTTTACATCTATGTGTTTTTGTATTTTACCAAGAATATCTGGGTCCTGGAATCTTTGCCAGACATTCCAAGTCTAGACAGAAAAACCTGATTTCAAATCCTATTTCACAAAGTTACTAGCTGTGTGACTTTAAACAAGTCATCTACCCTCTCCTGGCCTCAGTTCTCTAATTTTAAAATGGACATCATCATCATCGTCATCATCATCATCATCATCATCATCACACCTCAAAAGGTTTTTGTGAGGTTCAAATGAGATAACATATGTAGAACACTTTGCAAAACTTAGTGCATTATATAAAAGCCAGCTCTCACTACTAGTTTCTCCATTTTGTCCCAATGGCTCAGGCTCCAATTCAGCTCCAGCTGAACAAACAGCTTTCTGTCTCTGAACAGAGGATTCCTTCCCTCCTCTTCTTTTTATCTCTAGATCTGAGTAATAAGCAAAATACAACAAACTGTTCACATTTGCCAACATTATTTTAAAATCATACATCAAAAGTTTAGAAATAAAAGTAAAATAGAGAATCAATATCAAACTGCTTGCCTTTTTAAGGAGGAGAGAAGGGAGAGTGTGAGGGAAAGAATTTGAATTAAAAATTTTTGAAAATGAATGTTAAACTTATTTCTACATATAATTCATAAATATTTAAAGAAATAAAAATATGTTTAAAAAAAAAGAAATGAAAACGGACAGGATTCCTCAGTTCCCCTTTTCAAGTAGTCAGTGATGGGGTGAGGATAGGAAAAAAACAAACAAACAAACATTTGTTAAGTGATCACTATCCAGACACTGTGCTAAGCTCTTTACAAGATTCTCTCAGTTAATCCAAAAAAAATCCAACTGAAAACCTGTGAGGTTGGTATTATTATTATCCCCATTTTACACTTGAGGAAACTGAGTCAGGCAGTAATTATCTGGTTTGTTCAAGGTCATACAGCAAGTTAGTGCCATGGTCCAAGTTTAGACTCAGGACTTCCTTACTCCAGGCTCATTAGTCTATCTACTTTGCCACCTGGTTTCCTTTAATGATGAAAAGAAAAATCTTAAAGCGATTAAATAGAGTACACAGACATCTGGCTTCCCTTTGTAAATTGTGTCACTATTGACTCTTTTCCCAGCCCACAAGTAATAGCTGTGCCCATTTCACCTAAGTCAGAATAAACACTTAGATTTTTCCCATTGACTACTCTACTCTAGGACTTTTTGCAGATCCTCCTGTTTGTGATTGTCCCTTGCTCCTCTCACTTACAACACTTCTGGCTTCTTCCACTGGTTGGCTTGTGATAGATTCTTAATTCTTCCACCAGTGATGACTTATCTCACATCTTTTTCTCTTGTTACCATCAATCTCTTTGACCTCAAGGCCTTGAGGGAATGAGACTTGTCTGAGAGGGCTGGAGTAGGAGATAAAAGTGATCATCATAGAGTGATAAGCAAGCCTATATAAGGATCCTGGCATTGTTAGCATACTAGAGTCTGCATATAGTGTGTGGCAGTATTATAGAGTGGATAGAGAGCCATCCTTAGAGTCAGGAGCACTCTTGATCCATGTTCTGACTGATACATACTTGGCTGCATGACCCTAGGTAAGTCACTTAATATCTTAGTACTTAGGGCAATTTACTATTACTATCAGCTGCAGAGTATGTGCTGATCTCCATTGGTAGAGATGGTTTCCTCACTGGAAGCTCCCTAAACTGATGAACTCACAGGCATGGTCCCAAAACATGATGGTATGAAAATCAAGGACTAGTTTGAATAGGAAGAGAAGTCACCAAAGGGTGACATGTAGAGTGGGGAGAATGTGCAGAAGGAGGAAGTTAATGGTTAATCTAATCGTGCAAATCATCAACGAACATTTATTAATCACCTTCTATATTCCAGGCACTAAGAATTCTCTTGGAAGATTACCTTTGAAATCTAACTTTTGCTTAGCTAACTAGTGATGGTCTTAGTATTGGAGTCTACAAAGGGGCACACAACTCAACCATATCTCCTCTGTCCGTAAGCACAATGTTGGCGATAGCTATGTTTTAAGTAGCATGCTACTCCAGTAACATAATGGGCCAGTTATTTGTTATGCCTTAACAATGAGCTGACCTGGCAAGGGTAGGTCATGGCAAAAACAGCTCAGCTCTGTTGACATTTATATACATAAGAATGTGAGGGTGGATATGGGAAGTCTTTGGTCAAAGCCCAAAGACCTTCCATTTGAAGGGTCTAGACAGCAAAGCTACAGTCTTAGTGAACCAGTTTGAAAGGCAAGAGATGCTTGTAGCAGCATAGAGTCAGGAAATAATCTCAGTCCAGATTCTGTCTTCAGCTCTTCTTAGCTGTTGTATAACCTTGATCTTTGAGTTTCATTTTTTTTCTTATCTGTAAAGGACAGATAATAATACTTGGGATGTTCACGTCCTTCAGTGGGCTGTTGTGAGTAAAATATTTTCCAAACCCTTAATTGCTATGCAAAAGGGAGTAATTATAATGACAAAAAATATGTTATTTAGGATGATAGGATCACAGATTCAGTGCTGGAAGGATTATAGGCATCATAATGAACCACTGATTATAAGCATCAGGGAAGGGAAGTCCACATAGAATGGATTTGCCCAAGATCAATAAGGTAGCAGGTAAAAATCATTGTTTGTCCTTTGTTCTTGAAGAGGACAATGACATCAGAAAGGTGATGTCTTGACTTGCAAGTGAATTGGATTTGAGTGGATTCAAAATCATCTGTCCAGTGGCAAGAGATATATCAGGACAACTGGAGATGGCCTTAGTGCAGTGAGAGACCTTGGCATTTTTAAGCTAGGTCTTTCCCAGGTCTCATTTTGTCTGAGGGAACACTCATTCAGTGATTAAGGCTAGGTGTGAGATGAGGCAAAAAATGGCCTCTTTTAGTAGGTAAATACATCAGGTTTTGAATACAACTTCTTGACTCCAAATCCTGCATTCTTTTCGCTCAAGCCAGGGAATATAGATTTGAATTCTGGCTGTTCTATTTAATCCCTCTGTGGTCCTGGGCATGATCATTTAACTCTCTTGACTTTTATTTCCTCATACACAAAATTAGAGAATTGACTAGATAATCCCGAACATCTCCTACATCTTTGCTCCTATGAACCTACACCCCTACGAAGCGATGCAGTGCAAAGTAATGCTAACAATACCTTGCATTCATACATTGCTTCAAAGTTTTCACAGCATGTTATTTATATTATCTTGACTGGCCCTTACAACAATTCTCTAAGGTAGGTGCTATTATTATCTTCATTTTACAGATAAAGAAACTGAGCCTGAGAGAGGTTAGATGACCTGGCCAGAGTCATCAGCTGACAGGTGTTGGAGGCAAATTTGAATTCAGTTCTTCCTAACTCCAGGTCAGGCACTGTATCCACTATGATACATAGGTGCTGGCCTAGATGAACCATATATTCAGTGGTTCAACCATATAAGTTAAAAGAACCTTAAATGCAAGCTGTATTCTGAAGACATTCCATGGCCAATCCTGAACCTGAAGAACAGATAATGAAACATCCCTTGTGCCTCTTGTAGAAATGTAGATGATGGGAACCTAATACAGAGCACAGTGTCAGGAGTGGTCACTGTGTTAGCTTGTTTTATTTCACTGACCTACTATGTTAGAAGAGAGGATTCAAGGTGGGGCTGCATATTTTGAAATGACTGCGATCAAAAGGCAAAATAGATCAATAAAAAAATTTTAATTACATACAAATAGAAGGAATAAATAAATTTATTCATCCGTAAGACTTGGTTTGACCCCTGCCCCCATCTTTTTTCCCCTAGGGCTAGTCTTTTCCCTAAGTAGGAAATTTTTAATCTAAAAACTTGGAACCTTGCAAGCATTGGACCTCTTGGCTCAAACTGGGACCTTTTTTTACTTTATTTCATAGAGCCCAGTCTTTGAGAACCCTGGCCTATGAACTGAGAATTCCCCTTTCTGCCTAGGCTGAAAGCTCTCTGTCTCTCCATTCACACTGATTATATTTGTCTTTTGGCCTAGATTCCCACCTCCTCTCCTCACTTCATCCTCTTCTACACATAGCACTTACTCTGTCCATTTCTGTCTCTGCTCTCAGGCTCCTAGCTCATTTTGTACACTCATTTGGCCAGCTCCCAGGAACACATAGTTACATGTGAGGCCCAGCCTCACTCTACTTTGACTTACCAAACAGTGGTCACAGGTAGCTGCCCAGAGATCAGCCAGACCAGAACCACGAAGGGATGGGAGGTCAGGTCCCTCTGGGCCACAGGCATCCTGTGCTGAATTCCGGCCAGCAGCTTCTCCAGAAACAGTGCCAAGAAGAACAAGAAAATATCAAATGTGAAACCTTCCTTCCCACTCCTCCCACAAATAATTCTCCCCTGGCCACTTTGTTTTCATTCCTGGAAGCTTAGGGGTGTCGTTTATGTACTACACCTCCACCCACTCCAACTCCCAAGTTAAACCTGACTCTGTAACATTTCCTCTTGACTGGAATGAACCCAGGCATATTTCTCTCCATCACTCAGAAATTGGACTTAAGCATTATAGGGATAGAGATTGACAATATGAGGGACCTCCAGGTGAGAAAACTTCCTCTGTCAATGTCAGATGATTCCTTCTCTGAAATGTATAGTCTTAGAGAACTTCTACCTCTTCAACAATGATGACAAAGACAACAATAACAAGGCTGTGATGGTAGCAGCAATAATAACAGCAGTACTAGCAGGAGCAGCAACTAAAACCATAGTAACAACAGTGGCAGCAGCGGAACTCTCATGAATCTGTGTGTTCATCTCCTCCAGCCCCCCGCCCCCCATTTTTATAGAATAGAGGAGGAAAAAAATCAATTAATGGAACAGAAATTGAAGAAACTACAAGTGAAATGACTGGCTCATGGTCACATGGGTAGTAAATGACAGAGCCAGGATGGCATGAGGTCCTCTAGTCAAATGCTCTTGTTTTATAGGTATAGAGATTGTGAAGAGGGAGTGAAGTACTTGCCTAAATTTACCCAGACCAAAGTAGAAATGGGATTCAAATCCACATTGGATTTCCTATTGAGTGTTGTTTGCCACCCTCCCCCCCTTTTTTGAGGCAATCAGGATAAAATGACTTGTCCAGTGTCGCACAACTAGTAAATGTCTGATATCAGATTTGAACTCAGTTCCTCCTGACTCTGGAGTCAGTGCTCTATCCACTCTGTTACCTAACTGCCTTTGCCACTCACTCCTGTACAGCACTTGACATGTTAGAAGTCCTTTTTTCATAACAATCGCGAGACAGGTAATGTAAATGCTGCTTTGTTGTTTTAGTGACTCCAAACCAAGTCCTATTAGTACAGACTCAGAGATCATCTAATCTTTTTTTTGTTTTGGTTTGTTTTTTTTGGGCAGGGCAATTGGGGTTAAGTGACTTGCCCAAGGTCACACAGCTAGTACATGTGTCAAGTGTCTGAGGCCGGATTTGAACTCAGGTCCTCCTGACTTCAAGGCTGGTGCTCTACTCACTGTGCCACCTAGCTGCCCCTACAGATCATCTAATCTAATATACTCATTTTACAAGAGGAGGAAGCTGAGATCCCAAAGCAGCAAGTGACTCACCCACAGTCACCTATCTAGTTAATATGTGAGCCAGGAACATCAGGCAAAATGATCCAGCAGGGAATATTTTCCTTTCTTGATATTTCTCTAATCATTTTGGTATCCTATGGCTATGAATAACCCAGTGCCCTAATAAATTTCCTCAAATTCTTGACTTATCTGCTATCCTTCCATGAAATGGGACCATCCTGAGTTTTATTCTATTTTATTGTTATTAGACATCTTGATTTACTAATCTCTAATAAAGGTATTCATTGAACAGACTTTTTCAGGTATCATTATTAATTTTTTTACTTAGGGATTAGTGAGGAGTATTTAATAAGGTCCCCTTTCTAAGAGAATTCCTAGAGAGAGGATGCTTCAATTCAATGATAGTATGGTTCGATGGAAAGAATTCTGGATTGGAAGTCAATGGACTTGTGTTTGAATTTCAGCTTTTTAGCTTACTACTTGGGTGACCTGGGGCCAGATGGATAACCTCTCTGGCTTCATATTCTTCATCTATATAATGAAGGGCCTGGATTAGGGGATCTATAAGTTCTCTTCAAACTCTAAATCTGTGATCTTATCATACATAATTATTAATATTTGACATTTTCAGCATCTGTCAATGACTAGTCAAGGGTAATCAGTGTTATATTTTGGGACAAAGAACTTTTACCTGTCTTTAATATATATTTTGTGGATATCTACTTACTCATATTACCAGAATGAGGCTGGTTGCATTAGCACACATTCAGATGGAATGCAGAATAACTTGTTAGAATATATGACAATACTTTGGAAATCACTAGAAAGGTCATTGGGGAAAATATTTACATTCTCAGATATTTATATAAATAAATAACATGGTAAATGAGGAAAACAAACTTGAAATTTTGATATAAGGAGATAAATATTATCTGATAAGTGTCATAAAGGCTTTTGTGGGCTAGGACTCTTAATTGAATTATGGCAAAAGAAAGAAAATATGTTCAAAAGAAAACAAATGTGATAGGAGAGGGAGAATATATGTCAAAAGGTTACACACGTGTGGAAATTCATATGCCTGGTTGTGGAACCACATTTAAAACCACTTGAGAAAGCAGAAGAGCTGAAAGACAGAAAAACAAAACATTCTGGAAATATACTACAAATGGTCCTTCCCAATAAGGGGAGGAAATAGCCAAAAGGAAAGAAAGTTATGTAGTAGGGAAAAAATAGTTAAAATAGAACTCAGAAGACCTGAGTTTTTTTCCCACATCTTTCAAAATGTTAAGTTTGGATGACCTGTTCTTTGCCTCCACGTCCCAGTTTCCTCATCTGTAAGCAATGAGAAAACATTGACTTTTCTCCTGCACCAACTGACAGCTCAATGAAGTCTAAAGGACACTTAATGCTCTAAAACTTTATAATTCTATTATTCAAAACCATCTAATACAAGGAATAGTTTAAGGAAATGAGATATTTTGCTTAAAGAAGAGAAGACTGAGAAATGTTATCTCTGTCTTCAAATATTTGAAGGGCCAAAGGCTGGACTAGACAACTTGGAAAGTCCCTTACAAGAGAGATGAGAGAGTTCTGAGATTTATCTCTTCTTTCTCTTATCTTTGATAATGGCTTTAGCAAAAACCATGCCATTTAGCACTTGGTAGATGTGGCTTTAAAATAGAAATGACTTGCTAACAATTTCCTGTGTAGGTATTCATTAATTCATACTTATATCGCATTTACTTTTTTGACTGTTGTATAATACCATTTAAAAATGATGGATCATAAAGCTTATTCTCCCAGGAAGTTTATAAGCTTCTTAATGGAGAATAAGTCTCCATTCCTTTTGTATCCACCAAGGAGCATACTACAGTGCTGAAGATATTGGTAAGTAATAAAAACTTGTTGATTGATCAATAGAGAGTAAGGGACAGGATGGGCTTCCTAATGAGGAAACTACTGGAGTAAATGACCTCTGAGGTCTCTTCCTAAACAATTTAATCCAATCTCACAGGCATTTATTAAGTACCTATTATCTGTGATAGGTATTATGGATACAGAAAATAGATAGAAAACATTTCCTACCTTTAAAAAGCTTACATTACATACAAAATAGGGAAAATGCAGAGCTCTGTACAATTAAGTATTGAAACAATTTATAGACAAGAAGTGATACATAAGTTCATCCTTTCATTCAAAGAGTATTAAACACCCTCTATGTGCACAGTGCCATGCTAAGTACTGAGGGAGATGAGAAGGTAGATGGTGCTTGGCCCCTCTCCTCAAGGATCATATTATTTAGTATAACAGAAATTCTACTAAAGTATATGAGGTGCAAACATATGGGTATATCCAAGAAAAATAGGAGTGAGTGAGCAAGCATAACTAGAGGAATTAGAAAAGATATCCTCTAGGTTTGAGGATGTGATCTGATCCTTGAGGGTAGTCAAAGATTCTAAGAGGCAGAAGTGAGACGGAATTGCCCTATAGGCGAGGGGGAAAGTCTGTGCAGAAAGCATGGTGGGAAAGGGAACATGCTGATTTCTGGAAGAAGGAAGTAGGTCAGTTTAAGTGGAACGGTGAGTATATGAAGAAGAATGCAGAAATAAGTCTGGGAAGGCAGGTTGGAACCAGCTTGTGATGAACTTTAGATGCCAAGGTGCAGCGTCTCTGTGATTCTGTGATAGTTAGCTGTGCTCAGCCCCTGGTAAAATGATCTAGAGTCAAAACAGAAGGTGGGACTTTCATGATGAGCTGTTTTAATGAATACCCTCTGTTCCTGGTTTCCTTCTTCAGCCAGAGGGAAGGATGGAGAGGGAGACTAACTTTCCCAGCAGCTGTAGGCTCAGAGCCACTTCTCCACCCGGAATCCCAAATGAGAGGGAGAGAGAGAGAAAGAGAGAGAGAGAGAGAGAGAGAGAGAGAGAGAGAGAGAGAGAGAGAGAGAGAGGAGAAAGCATTTCTTGTCCTCATAAGCAAGGATTCTTGGAATCAATCCAAGGTAATAAAAAGGGAGTGAGAAGGATGTCTGTTATTTATAACATAGTGTATGTGGATGCCTCATTTGGTAGAACTGTGTGTTGAGTTAGTGGAGTTTCTAAGACAGCAGGTGAAGCTGTGTAGCAAATTAATGAAGCCAGACACATGAACATTCATGCACTGGACCAGGTCTGGGTCCAACACTACTCACCACAAGGCCTGCCTTTTCACAATTTCCACTCAGAGTGTTAGCTCCTACTTTCCAACAACAGAAGGCAAGGACTGGAGCCACTTGACAGCTGAGACTTGTATATAATACTTTCAAGAAATTCATCTAAGGAAGGGCAGGTTCTGGCTTTCAGCCTGTGACAATGCAGCCCTGCAAGGAAAATATATAGGAACATAGATGTAGCGCTAGAAAAGACTTAAGAGATAGTGTTGTCCTGTGGTGTTAAACTCTAATAGAAATGCAGCACTGTGGGCTACATGTTGACTTAGAAAACCACAAATTGGGCCACATTGACATCTCTGATCTAGTCCAACCGTCACAGTTTGTACATGTAGTCTTAGTATTAACTGGAGGCAGGGGATGGTGCCCTTATCTCAAATCCCTTTTGCAAGGACAAGTTGGGTTGCCCAGGAATGGATCTAGCTATAGGTCTCCTTCAGGATTCTAGGGGATCCCTTGAAAGACTGAGTATATCATCATACTACCATTGACTTGAACCCCAATTCTTTAATAACCCTTCAATATCAATCACCAATTATCTCTTCAACATCATCTAATCAGTGCCAGTTAATGTCTTTTTCAAAATTGTTAATTCACATAGGTCAGGGCCCCAGTAACATTAAACCAATTAACATGAGTTATCGTTTGCAAATTGATATTTACTAAAAGGACATAGCAAGAACAGAAATATAAGCATGTTCTTTTCAAACATGGAGGTACTCTATACCTATCACTTCATTCCTTGGAAGAGTAGATTCAAACTTAAAGTGCTTGCTACAAACCATTTCCAAGTTTACTTCTGCATGAGGCCATTCAAAAAAATGCCTGCTGGGCCTTGAATCATTCTGTACTGGCTCTCACGTATAGTTCCTCATTGAGCTTGGCTATAAGCTTACACTGGTATGGATTCCAGTGCTTGGATCTCTACTCTGGTAGCACTTCCAACCTTTCAAAGCTCACAATCATATCCATCTCCAATACTCCTTCCTCTAGGAACAGGAAAGGGCAGCAACAGAAAGAGAAGCAACAGCAAGGGCATGAGGTCAAGAGCCACAGCCTAGGTAGGGAGATAAAGATCAGAGGCTTCCCTCCACCCCCAAGGGCTTATAACATGCCTTACCTCAATTACCACTAGGAAAGAAAGATAAATTTGGCTAGTTAGTGACTATTGTAAGCACATCCAGTTTTAGCTCAGCTAAGTGGTCCCCTTTATTCACTTTGACAAAAATTGAGCCCCAAAGTGGTAAAATAATTTGCCCAAAATCGTAACTAGTAAGCAGGGAAGAGAAGATTCCAACCCCACACTTTCTGATTCTATATCTAAGGTTTGTTCAACCTTAGACCACATTGCCCCTTAACAGCAGATAGATTGAGAGGAAAGATAATCATAAAATATGATTGCTGAAAGAGCAACCCTAACCATATAGAAATTACCAAATGAACCATTTCTCTTCACCCCCTATCCCATTTTACAGAGGAAGAAACTAACACCCTAGGAGGAAAAAAAGAAAGTAATGACCTGTGCAATGTGACTTAGCAGATATAGGACAAGAATGGGACCAATCGATCAATCGATAAACATTTATTAAGCACCTGCCATGTGCTAGATCTTATACTATGCATTATGGTATTGTTTCTCTAACACTGCAGTGTACCAAGTATTTTAATAGTATTCCTATTTTCCGGATGAGAAGTAAAGTGACTCCAGGCACAATGGTATTTGTTATATGACATTTTGGCTTTCCTTTCCACTCAGTCATCTGGATACTGAAACATTTAGCTCCTGGAATGGGAGCTTTTATATTCATTCAGTTGGAGGAACCATGTCCTGTAAGCTAGAAAATGTAAATGTCTAAAAGCATCCATGTACAGCTTCTGGGAAACTAATCATTCAAGGCTATCCTAAGACCAAGCTTATACCTACCAAGAACCAATCGATTGTCTCCATCTGGATTATTCAACTGGTTTGTTACTTAAATACTATTGGCCTTAAGAAGTCAGTCAGTCAATAAACATTTATTAAATACCTACTATGAGCCGGGCATTATGCTAAATTGTGCAAACAACCACGCATAAATAAGACACATATATTATATGTCTATATATAGTGATAACTATATGATCTATGTATCTAACAAATTGAAAATAATCAACAGAGGCAAAGCATTAGAATTGAAGAGGGAACAGAAAGGCTTCCTGCAGAAAATGAGGTTTTTGCTGGGACTAGAAGTAAGCTAAGAGGCAGGAATGAGGAAGAAAGGTAAAATGTTATTATAATTTCTGATCCCAGCTTTGAGCAATGCTTAGAAATTTTCTGATATATTTAGTATATTGGTATGCCTGGATGTGTATATACACACATACATGAATACACACTTATACTTGATATGTGTTTGTATATATACTGAGAAGTTCCTGGGAATGCTGAAGCACAGACAGCCATGTCTTTCTGTAGCCCAGAGAGGGGGCTCTTTCCCCTTTCCTTTGGAACTCAACCCGCTTTTCTCTCTCATCAGCTCGTCTTTTTGAAGAGCACATTCCTGAGAAGGCCGCATTGTTCAGGGGGGTATTGTCCTCAGGGGTATCTGAGGCTTTTCAGCCCCCTCAGCAAGGGGTTCAACTTCAAACCACACACACACACACACACACACACACACACACACACACACACACACTCAAAGAAAAAGCTTTCTATTCAGGGGGTCTCCTGAATCTAGTTCTTCAAGCTTCTATGTTAGGCCCCCATGGTTTTCCAGACAACTTAGTTCTACCATATCATATTATATGTATATTACATTATGATGCAATACAATATTATGTAACATAATTAATATATCATTATATAATGTTATTTTATACATGCATACAATATAATATTATATATGTACTTATGTGACTTCCTATATTGTTTCTTATAAAAGATCCTAAAGGAAGGTGCATTAATTGCCTACTATGTGCGAATCCCTATGTAAACAAGCTTATATTCTGATGATGACAACAAAAACGCAAATACAGAAGGAGGAGGAGGAGGAAGAGAAGGAGGAAGAGGAAGAAGAAAAAGAAGAAGAAGAAGAAGAAGAAGAAGAAGAAGAAGGAGAAGAAGAAGAAGGAGAAGAAGAAGGAGGCGGAGGAGGCAGAGGAGGAGGAGGAGGAAGAGAATGAGGAGGAGGAGAAAAGAAGAGCAATCAGGAATAACCCCTGAATAGCATTTATGGATGTATGGTTAAGGAACATGACATAAATGAGGAGCCAGCAAAGAAGACAGAAGGAGCACTCAGGCAAGTAGAAAAGGAGATCATAAGAGTCTTATCTCAGTTTGGGAAGAGTATTCAGGAAAAGAAAATTCAGGAAAAAGCTTGACAGCTTCAAATGAAGCACAGAGGCCTAGAAGGTTCGGTTCTGAGAAGACATCAGTAGATTTACCAATTAGAAGATCATTGATATGTAAGAGGAGTCCCAGTTAAGTAATGAAGTTGGAAGCCATCATACAAAGGAATGATTTAGAAGCGAGTGAGGGGAGGAAGCAGATGAATAGCTACAAGTAGCTTTCTTTTGCTTAAAAAGGAAGGAGAGATATATGAGGATATCTTGAGAGAATGGTAGAACTGGGAAGGGATAGGATCAAGTGAGAATATAAAGGGGTTGGCCTTGGTGTTGAGAAGGGTTACTGTTAGACGCTAAGGAAAAGGAAATGATAGTGAGAGATGTTAAGTGCGTTTGAGATAAAGAGATTGGGAGAAGAAGCCCATGTCAAATGGCCTCAAATTTCTTAGTAAGGTAAGAGGCAAGGTCCTCATCTGAGAGAGAGAGAAAAGGTCTGTGAGGCTAGAGCAGCAAAGAGAAGTTTGGTAGTAGTTCTGTGTAGAATGAGATAGGGAATAGTGAGTAATGCTCCCCAGGAATTGTGCCTTATTGTAGTGAAGAACCAGTGAGGGTTCAATGGCATGGATTTGCCATCTACCCAGTCAGCATAGTTGTGAAGTTTCCTACAAGATACATTTAACCCCGACTCCAGATCTCCCTAATTTCAGGGTTATCTGTTTACATATTATTCCAAGCTGCTTCACATATGAATGTTGAATTTCTGAATATCTCAAAATTTTGATTGTCCTTAATTGCTTTAATTTATAAATAACCATTTAAAAAAAAAAGCTACATTTAACCGCCCCGCCTCCCCAAGTAGGATTACTTTGGCATGCTGAATTGAAACCTGGTCTTGGAGTTAGGAAGACCAGGATTTAAATCACAAATCACATATTGGCCCTATCATCCTAAGCAAGTCATTCAGCATCTTGCTGCTCTAGGCAATTCTGGCAGGAAATTACAAGAAGATTATGTTCCTCATTTTATAAAGGGGGAAACCAAGTCACTAAAAGGTCCAGTGATTTGTCCGTCATCACATAGCTAGTAATTGTTGGAGCCAGAATCAGATTAGGGGCTTAGGTTGTGAGGGAATAAAAAGTCTTTGAGCAGAGTGCCTTCCAGAAGAGTGAAGGATGCCCAGTAATGTCCCCTTCTGAAAGCAGAGCATTGATGAGAGGATTTTTTAACATTGTCAGTTATTCATTAGCCCTTATTTTATGGAAGGAACTGGAGGCTCTATTGAAAAGCCTGCTGGTTGATTTCCCTGCCTGCTACAAATCTCTCCCCATTATTGTCTGTCCTCCACCCAGCCACCAGAGTGACTTTCCTAAAATACTGATCTGATCACATCACACAGGTATGACCATTTCATAGACACCAGTGGTACCCTGTCACTTCAAAGATTAAACATGAAATCCTGTTTGGCATTCAGAGACCATTATAACCTACCCTGTCCCCCCATCCTTGTCACTTTTCCTATCTTCTTAGACTTTACAGCCCACATACTCTGAGATCTAGTGACACCTCCTTGCTGCTGCTCAAACAGGAGGCTTCATCTCTCAACTCTGAACATTATCTCTGACTGTCCATAGAATACTCCCCTTCCTCTCTCCATCCTAGCTTCCTTGGCTTCTCAATCCCTCTTAATTCTAATGCCTTCACTCTGTTGATTATTTCATATTTATTCTGCATACAGCTCCTTTTATGTGGATATTTGCTTATATAGTTGTCTCCCCTATTAAATCCTGAGTTCCCTGAAGCCTTTCTTCATATCCCCAGGGCTTAACACAGTGCCTGGCACATAAGAAGCACTTAATGTTTATTATCTAACAGACGACCCAAAATTATACAGGTAGTAGAGAATAAAACTAGAATTCTAACCTAGTTGTTGTAATCATATCTCTTTCTGTTACACAAAGATGGGGGAAAATCATTTCTAGTCTATCATTCCTTCCTCTAAGGTTTTCAGTGCCCTCTTTATCTGAACATAGATTTATTTTCTACCAACATAAATAATACATTGTCTCTTAGGCTACAGACCATGGATGAATGAACTCAGACTCTTGGTATTATTTCAATTCAATTCATTTTAGAATTTACTTATTTCAGGGTATGTGTGGGGCACTGCAGTAGGCCCTGAGGATACTAAGATGTGAGATATGGAATGATAATGATAAGTGACATTTATATAGTGTTTCAAAATATATAAAGTACTTTATCAACATTATCTCATGGGAGTCTCACAACAACTTTGTGAGGCAAATACTATGGGTCTTAGTATCTCTATTTTCCAGATAAGTATAAACTAGGCTCAGAGACATTAAGAGATTTGCCCAAGATCACACTGTTAATAAGTGTCATAGATAAACTTCATTCTAGGTCTTTCTGACTCCAAAAGGTAGAACACACAGTCCCTAAATCTGAGCAGCTTTTGATCTTGTAGAGAATGAACAAGATTTGCATAGAAATAGAAAGAGTCTTAAGCTGTGACACATCAAGGTATCTCAGTCTTAATGTTTCTGACACACTTGTTATGTGACCATGAATTTGGTCACCTCACTTTCTCTAATCTGTAAAATGTAATTAAACTGTACTATCAACCTTACAGGATTGTAAGAGGGAAAGTTTTTTGTCCATCTTTTAGCACTCTATGAATATGAACATTTATCCTCTTAATTTTAAACACCATGCCTACTCTGAGTCATTCCCAAGAAGAAAGCAATGAAAACCACTCACAAAGAATCCCCTTGGCCATGCTGGCTGCTTCTCCTGGCTTCTCTGCCAAGTGATTCGCCTCTCCCCCAGATATTCTCTCTTCTTATCACCATATTTAGACTAATTTGATCAATGAGATGCCAGTTATATTTCCTCTATCTGACTCCCCTACAAATACTGGGCACCTTGTGGTCATAAAAAGTGCTAACAGCTTCTGAACACTGTGAAGGATATGAGCATTCTGGGAGAGCCTCTCTCTCCTACCCAGCCCAGTCCATGCTACATTCTCCTCTGAACTTGATCTGCACTCTACTTTTTCTCTTACGATTTGCAATAAGCAGATCATTATATCTTCAGGGTGGGTGTCAAAAATGCATATTCTTAGTTTATGAAAAATAAAATTTCGTATGCTTGTATAAACTAGCAACTTTCCCTAAATCTATGACATTCCTAACAATCATTAGTTGGGTTGCTAGAAAAGTTCTACTGACCGATTTGGCTGGGAGCATTCTGGGAGAAAAGAGCTGAATCGAACCCTAATACTGAACCCACTGGGACAGTCTGGAGTCAGAAAAAGTCCTCTTCCTGATTCCAAATCTGGTTTCAGATGCTTACTAGTTGATCCTGGGCAAGTCGCTTATCCTTGTTTACCTCAGTTTTCTTATCTGTAAAATGAACTAGATAAGGAAATGGCAAACCACTCCAGCATCTTTGCCATGAAACCCTCAAATGGGATCACAAAGAGATGGACACAACTAAGCTGAACATAAACCACAACAACAAGATGAATGTTCTTTATTTTTACTATCCTCACTATCCACATAGGGATAATCCCATGTGTCGTTGTGCCTAGAAGAGTACTACATGTATACTATACTTGTTTCAAAGAAATGTTATCCACACCACCAGTGGAAGTTCTTCATTTTTTTTTCAGACATGTCTAATTCTACATGATCCCATTTGGGATTTTCTTGGCTAAGATTCTAAAGCTGCTTTCCATTTCCTTCTCACACCTAGTTAAGTGTTTGGCGCCAAATTTGAACTCAAGAAAATGAGACTTTATCTACTGTGCCACCTAGCTTCCCAGTTATTTCATTAGAACCTCACCAAAACCATATGTTACTTCGTGTATGAATTGATTTTTTGATTAGATGATCTCTAAGGTTTTTTTTTTGCCATGTCTAATGTTCTATATACCCAGGAAATGAATGAATAAATGAAAAAAGAGAATTTACTACATAGAAAGCACTGTGCAAAACACAGGAGATATAAATAGATAGCCCCTGCTATCCGAGAGCTAATCTTCTAATCGGAGAGGCAAAACATGTGGAAATTTTCAGATAGAAGTTAGATGGAAACGTCCCATGGTCCTTAGGGTGCAATGGCAAAACAGATGGTAGCACCTCTTCTTTAGTGTCCTTTTCACTGAAAAAAAAATACCACTAGTTTCTGATGATAAACCATTTGATGGTGCCAAAGACTTTGACCTTTTACTTTCTAGGTTTTCTGTAGCTATGGGTGTAGCAAGTTCAGGAGTAGCTGGCAGGCTGAATCTCCATGGCGGCTGCTTCTTAAGCTGATGGCTTAGGGGAACTAGGCTTCTCTTTGCTGGGCTAAAAATCCCCATTTACAGCAATGATAGTTGTTTCATGGCCTCCAGTCCTTTCACTATCTTGGTAGCCCTCCATTGGACAACTTTTCCATATTCTTCAGAAAATATGTTACTCAGAACTAAACATAATACTGGAGATGTGTCCCTACCTAGGCAGAGCACAAAGGAGTTATAATCACCTTCATTCAGGATGCTAGATTCCTATCAGAAAGACTCATGTTCAAATCAAACTTTTGATACTTACTAGATGACTTTGGGCAAGTCACTTAAGCTCTGTCTGTCTCAATGTCTTCATTTGTAAAATGGGGATATTAATAATAATATTAATATAATAACAAAATATACAATAATAATATAATAATATTAATATATTAATATACCTCACCAGGTTATTGGGAGGATAAATGAGATATTTGTTAAGTACTTTATGAACTTTAAAAGTACTATGTAAATGTTAGCTATTCTAACAATCACACTGTTGTTGATTTATACCGAATTTGTAATCCACTAAACCCTGCCCCCTCCCTGTATTTTTCCACCTATAATACTCTAGTCTATATTTGTACAACTGATTTTTTTCTTTTTGTACCAAGTGTAGGTGGGCTTTTAAATTTATACCTATTAGTGTGGCAGCATGGAGAGTGAATAGAGAAGAGGCCTAGAAATGAGGAAGCCCTGGGTTTAGTTCATGCCTTGGACACATAATGGGTGTTTGACTCTGAATAAGTCATTTAAACTCGGCATTCTTTAGGCAAATTTCTAAGAATATAAGTTGCAGGAAAACATGCTGCTTGCATTAGGAGAGGATGTTTTCTCATCTGGGGAGTATACGATACCATTTCTGTCTCTTGACTGCCCTGGTTTTCTTCAAATCTCAGCTCAAATCCTAACTTCTATGAAAGGCTTTTGGAGGCTTTCCTCACTCCTACTACCCTCTCTCAGAGATTACCTCCAGGTTATCTTGCATACATTTTCTATATATATAAGTGCTTCTGTGTTGTAGTCCGCCTTAGAATGTGAGCTCCTGGAGCCCAGGGACTGTTTTTGCCTTTCTTTGCATCCTGAGCAATTAGTAGAGTACCTAGAAAGGAGTGGGAACCTGGGACCTTGAGGCCATATATGGGCCCTCTAGGTCCCCAAGGGCAGCCCTTTCAAACTTCACAAAACAAATTTGTTTCTGTGAAGTTTGAAAGGGCCACACTTGGGGACCTAGAGGGCCACATGTGGCCTTGAGGCTGCAGGTTCTCTTCTCCTGCCTAGCACATAATAAGAATTTAAACACTTGTCGATTATACCAGTTAAATGATAGGCCAAGTCCTGGTCATTACTGAATTTCATCTTATCAGATTTTGTACAGCAGTCATAACAGTTAAGATTACTCTCCTGAAAGCTATTCCTCTCAGCTCTGTGTTACACAAATTCAACAAATATTACCCTATGCTTTATTTCCTCAGACTTCTGTTCTTATTTAGGTAAAAGTAGCCTGATAAGTTAATATGCACTAATATGGTCACGTGTTCATTTGTTAACATATTACCTTGCCAATTTAAATATATGCAATTCATAAAAGCCTTCAGTGCTCCTGCAGATGTCAAATTACATTGAAATATAAACTATTTTTTTCTGGAAGCTGACAAGTTTCATTCAATTGGTTAATACCTTGCTTTTATGTAATTCTTTATGCTTCCTAAAAGTCTTCCATAGCTGGTGATATATTTTCTTAACATCTGTGTTCCAAAAATGTCTTGTGCTCAATAGCCCATTGGGTTATGGATTTCACACCTATAAAGGAATTCAGCTATTTTAGATGGCTTTAAAAACAAACAAACATAATGTCATGAATTAAGAAGTGATAGTCCTGCTGTCCTCTGCCTCATTTAGAACATGTATGGAGTATTGTTTTCAATTCTGGATGCCAGTTGAAGCAGGGTGTAGATGGTTAATACACAGAAAAACGAAGTGGGATGTTAAAAGGGACTCGAATTCATGTCCAACAGTGATCAGTCAAAGAGAATGGGATTGTTTACAGAAGACTTAGAGAGGGATAGGTGACCTACGTTAAGTATTTGAAGGATTCCTAAGTAGAAAAAAGCCTAGGCTTGCTCTTCTTGGTCCCAAAAGAGAAAACTAGTAGTAATGGGCAGAAATTGAAGAGAATCAATCATGTTTAGATTTGATATAAAGAACTCAAATAATTTGAGGTATTTAAAAGTGGAATAGGGGCCTCCCTCAAGTGAGTTGTGTATTCCTCCTCACTATGGGTCTTCAGGAAAAGGATATTGCATGCTAGGCATGGTTTAGAAGTGATTCTATCTCTGATGTAATAATAAAAATAATAATTAATAAACAAATATATTATAGCCTATGTTGCTATAAAAGCTTATATAGAGGTTTATTAAGTACTTCACCTATGTTTTTCATTTTCTCCTCTCAAACACCCTGTGAGGGATATGTTTTATCTTCATATCCTCAATTGTAAAATGAAGATTCCACTTTTAATCCCCCAAAATGTCCTATGCTCAAAAGCCCATTGGGTTATGGATTTCACACCTATTAGCTATTTTAGGATTTTAGCTATTTTGGATGGCTTTAAAAACAAACATAATGTCATGAATTAAGAAGAATATTTACTGGCTGAATGACCTTGAACAATTCACTTAACCTCTTTGGGTTAAGTGAATTGTTTAGGGTCATTCAACCGGTAAATATTCAAACTCAGGACTTCCTAACTCCACGTGCTGCATGCTGCCCACTACATATCCCAGCTATATTTGTGTTGTCATCTAGTCCAAGGTCATAAGGGACATCAAGAGGTAGTTTCAAAATTTGAGCTTAGTATCTCTGAATATAAATCCAGCACTCAGCACCAAACACCTCTTTTTGCTGGTTGTCTTGATGTAGATTTCTTTTTTGTAGATTTCTACTGTATAGTTTTACATTGTCAATATCATGATTTAGAAGTGAGAATTATAAATGATACTTCTTTTATATTGTGGTAGCTGGGGTCATCCCTATAAGAATGAAAAATTTTACCAAAATGAGGAAGTTGGAAAAGATTATTTTCAGCCTTTACTTTCATTGTCTTTCTTACCTACTGGATATTCCATCATTAAGTCTCTTCCGTATCTGATGCTGCCTTTTGGCTATTACATTATCACCATTCCCATCTAGGTCTGGTCTCTCAACCTTCTGTGCTGAACCTGTCTTTTCTGCCTTATTGAAAGTTTTTTTTTAATTATCTGTCATATTGTGAAGGATTTGATAGTCTAATTCACACTATAATGTGGATGACATCTAGCTTAGTTGGTCAACTTTTCTAGAAGCATTGCTTTTTGAACTGAAATGTATAATTTAAATCAACAAAAGTTCATTAAGTGCTTACTATGTGCCAGGCACTGTGCTAAGTTCTAAGAAAACTAATACAAGCAAAAAGAAAGATAGTTCCTGCCTTCAAAGAACTCATATTCAAGTGGGAAAGACAGTACTTCACAGGAAGCTGGAGGAGGGGAGAAGCAGGGAGGAAAAGTTAACTGAATAAGGCATGGTGAAAGAAATCCAGAGAGTTAGTATTATAGCCAGAGGAAGGAGTGAGCATGCAGACATGACTGGCCTGGTCACTTCAGTAACATGGAATTTCTGGGAATAACTGAACAATCAGAAAAAAGGGCAACAGCTCCAAAGGGCTTGTCCCTGGTGAGAAAGTCACAGAGCTAGTAGAAGCAAGTCCAGGGTGGGAAGATCATTGAACAATGGTAGAGAAAGAGATGAACAGAGTGAGAAATGGAGTCAGGAGAGGGTTGAATGAATAAAAAAACAGTCATTTGTTATCCCAAAGGAATCAGATTTTGAAGGTAGAATTTCAGGTATCTGAAACAAATTTCTGGTGGAAAGGAGATTTTTTGATAAGGGCCTTCCATGGCTTCACTTTAAAGAGGAAACATTGTTCTGTGAAAAAGTACTGCTCAAGGAACTTGAGTTCAAATCCCAGTTTTGTCATCAGGTCATTGGTTAACCTGGGGCAAGTTACTCCCTGTAACTTAGTTTTATGCATCAGCATGAATAGAGCATGGGCTCTGTTTATACCCCCTGGGGTCAACATTAACATTGACCTTTCTCCCCTGGGCCTATATGACATGTGGACCCATGGTTTTTAAACGGGCATGTCTCTCTTGATATGGGCTAAGGTCCATTTGCATGTTATTATAACCAATAAATCTAAATCCTTCCCTTTTGACCCCCTTACTACAAGAAATTACCCTAAATTCTGAACAAAGGACAGGCCAGGAAGATAAGGAGGTATTAAAAGACACAGGCAAATCTTAATCTGTCTCTTTCTTAGAGGCTAATAAAGTTTAAAGGGCGACTCTTTTAAAACACAAAAGTACCAGTAGGACTTATTCCTTAAGCCCTGCTAGTTGACAATTAAATTATCTGTCATTCATAGAGATTAATTAATGAGAGAAATAATTGTAGCCTCTATTGCAATAATGTCTTAATTGGATACCCTTTTCAATTTATTCTCCATTCAGTAAGTCAATCAGCATTTATAAAGCACTTACTATGTGCCAAATGCTATGCTAAGTACTGGAGCTACAAATAAAGACAAAAATATGGTCTTCATCCTCAAGGAATATCCAAGACAGATCTGTGTAAAATGGAAGGTTATCTCCAAACACTTTCCAAAGGTTTGATTTTTTTTTTAGTACAGATCTGACCCTGTCACTCCTCTGCTCATTAAACACCAATTGCTCCCTTTTATCTCTAGAATAAAACACAGCTCCTCTGTTTGGGATTAATTGTACTTCACAACCTGGCTGTTGTCTGTCTTCATCCTCATCTTAAATTTTTAGCAATCCTAATTTTCCTTCAAAGGTCAGCTCAATCTTGGCCTTACACATGAGGGTTTTCTCAACTTCTAGTGCCACTCCCCTAATTACATATGTAACTCAGTACACACACACACACACACACACACACACACATATATGTATTCAGGTATACACATAGATACATATGTATATACATATACACATGTATATGCATATATATATACATATGTCTACAAATATACATATGTATATATCTCTAAATCTGTCTGTCTATCTATGTATCTATCTATGTATCTATCTATGTATATATCTATGTATCTATGTATCTATCTATCTATCTATCTATCTATCTATCTATCTATCTATCTATCTATCTATCTTTCTATCTAATATACCTGTCCCCAAACCATAGCACTTACTAAGCTTCTAGGAAGCTAATAACTAATGGAAATGGTTATTGTCCTCGTGGAACATAAATTCTATGGAGTGAGATAACATATCTGTTGTGCTATGATCATATTAATTTGTGTCTGGGTTTCCCTCACTTCCTCCTCCCCCAACATGAATTAGCTTTCCTTAAAGAGCAATAGAACTGTATTGGGACCCTATTGGCCCTCTTCCCTTCAACACAAATTCCTGACAAACTACACCTACTGACAGTGTTCCTACCCAACTAAGGGCATAAAACATCTCATGCCTATGGAGTCCAGAGTCCCTTTAAACTTGATGGTCATCTGAAGACCATAAGAAGCACCTGCCTTTACTGGCAAGATTCATTTCCACATGGAGACAAAGGTACATGAGGGAGGCACGTCTTTAAAAACTAAATATCGCACTATACTTGTTGCATATTCTTGCTATGTTAGGACTCAGTAAACCTTTTTTTTAGCTGTCCGATGACTGATAAGTTCCTTGTTTTATCCCCAAAACCAACCTGAAATAACATGGTACTGAACCAAAAGGGGCTTTGTATTATATAAACTCTTATCATCATAACAACCTTGAGAGCTAGGGAAGATAGACAGACTGATAGTGAGTATGTGGCTTGGCCAGGTTTACACATGAGCAAATGGCAGAGGTAGGGGAGGAAAGTCTTCCCTGCCCTTGTTCTCTCCAGTGATCTTTCCTCTCTGTGGAGCTGCTCATTTCAATGCAAATGAAACCAAGAAGAAATGGTGAGGGAAGATGAAAATAATATTTGGCTGATATTTGTATAGCATTTGCAAAGCACTCTGCTTATTCTTTTGTTCTTATTGATAATTATGATTTATCAATGATCAATCACTTATAATTTGTAATTAATTACTTGTAATATAAGTATTAATTATGCATATCATTGTGATTGATCATGCTTATTAATAATTAATCATGATTACAACAGTAATCCTCAGGACACCCCTGGGGGCAGCACAAAGCAATGGGAAGATTACCAGATTCAGTGTCAGTAAGACCTCCTCAAGCAGGAGTAGCTTTTGACATGTGCACACTGGCTATGTAACCTGAGGCAAATAACTTAATCTCTCAGTGCCCCAGCCAATAATCTAAGACCCTGAGTTATAAAATAGCTGTCTATCTGCCTTGGTAGCAGAGGTTTTCTCACCAGGGGTTTCCTATATGAATAAAACTTTGCATGTAAATAAAATTAAAAAATAAAATCCTCTAACCTTAAAGAAAAGACAAGCTAGGTATGATTATTTTAATTTTAGTGATGAGAAAATTAAAGCTAGAAATGAAATATCTTGTCCAAAGTTACAGAACAAATGAAAGGAAAAACCTTGACTTAAATGCACATTTCCTGAAGCCAAACACAGTAGTTTCATTTTCATAGCACTCTACAGAAGAAAAGGACAGGTAAAAGATCTCTGGCCTAAAATTGGCTAATATCTATATGGCAAACCTTAAAGTGCTTCAGATTGTCTCCTTATATTCTCTCATCAGCTCCTCAAGTTGGTAGGTGCTTTTATTGTCCCCATTTTTTAAAAAATTTTTATTATTTAATATATGTAGTTTTCAGTGTTGATTTTCACAGCAGTTTGAATTGCAAATTTTCTCCCCATTTCTACTCTCCCCCCACTCCAAGATGGCGTATATTCTAGTTGTCCTGTTCCCAGTCAGCCCTCCCTTCTGTCACTCTACTCCCCTCCCATCCCCTTTTCCCTTTCTTTCTTGTAGGGCAAGATAAATTTCTATGCCCCATTGCCTGTGTATCTTATTTTCTAGTTGCATGCAAAAACTTTTTTGTTTTTGTTTTTGAACATCTATTTTTTAAAACTTTGAGTTCCAAATTCTCTCCCCTCTTCCCTTCCCATCCACCCTCCCTAAGAAGTCAAGCAATTCAACGTGGGCCACGTGCGTATCATTATGTATAACCCTTCCACAACACTCATGTTGTGAAAGACTAACTATGTTTTGCTTCTTCCTAATCTATCCCCCTTTATTGAATTTTCTTCCTTGACCCTGTCCCTTTTCAAAAACGTTTGTTTCTGATTACCTCCACTCCCATCTGCCTCCCTTCTATCATCCCCCCTTTTTTTATCTTCTTCCTCCTTCTTTCCTGTGGGGTAAGATACCCAATTGAGTATGTATGGTATTCCCTCTTCAGGTCAAATCTGATGAGGGCAAGATTCACTCATTCCCCTTCACCTGCCTTCTCTTCTCTTCCTACAGAACTGCTTTTTCTTGACACTTTTATGTGAAATAATGTACCCCATTCTATCTCTCTCCATCTCCCTCTCTCAATATATTCCTCTCTCATCCCTTATTCATCTTCAACTCACCCTATTCTCTCTCTCTCTCCCTCTCTCTCTCTCTCTCTCTCTCTCTCTCTCCCTGTCTCTCTCTCTCTCTCTCTAAATATATATATATATACACATTCATATATACATACATACATACTCACATATACATATATATATACATAAACATATATATATATACATGCATATTCCCTTCAGCTACCCTAATACTGAGGTCTCATGAATCATACACATCATCTTTCCATGTAGGAATGTAAACAAAACAGTTCAACTTTAGTAAGTCCCTTGCAATTTCTTTTTCTTGTTCTTTTTCTTGATTACCTTTTCATGCTTCTCTTGATTCTTGTGTTTGAAAGTCAAATTTTCTATTCAGCTC
>CM053622.1:95074410-95111509 GCA_028646595.1 Phalanger gymnotis
CAGGGCAGTTCTCCTTGATAATTTCTTGAAAGATGATATCTAGGCTCTTTTTTTGATCATGGCTTTCAGGTAGTCCAATAATTTTTAAATTCTCTCTCCTGGATCTATTTTCCAGGTCAGTGGTTTTTCCAATAAGATATTTCATTTTTGCTCACTGACTCCCATGGCTGGAACTCTTTTCTTCCTAACTTTTGCTATTTTGCTTCCTTGGCTTTCTTCACATCTCAGTTAAAGTGCCTCCTTCTTCAAGGAGTCTTTTTAAGGGCCCCTTAATGCCAATTCTTTTCTTCTGAGATTATCTATCCTGTATAATCCTGTATATCCTGAGATAATTTATCCTGTATGTTGTCTCCCCCATTATATTGTGTACTCCTTGAGAAGAAGGGCTATATGTTGGATTGGGTTTTTATTTTTTTTTAATTTTTGCCTTTCTTTGACTCCCTAGAACTTAGCATGGTACTTAACACATATAGTCACTTAAATTCTTGTTGATTTGATTTTATTCATTGACCTTCAGATGGAGGCAACCTTCCCACCATGAAAAGAAGGGCAACATGCTATCATTTTTATTATTCTCAATCTCAATTTCCTGAAGATCAGTATATCTTGTATTACCCTTTCAAGACGTCTGTGGAGCCCCAATCCCTGGTTCCATGTATCTCCATCAGCCTTATGAAGACAAGGATGTGAATTCAACTCCCAGGTGAGCAGTGCAGTATATTGGAAAGAGCACTGGACAAGAAGCTAGAAGACTTAGGTTATGGATTTATCTTTGTCCATTACTTTCTTTTTTCCATCCCCAAGAACTTTATTTTTTTAAAAAAATCTTTGTTTTAATGCCTACTCTTACTGTTAGATAAGAGTTGTGATGGGAATCTCTGTTGAGCTATGTAGTATAAATAGATGAAAATCATTATGTCCAAATATAAAATTCCAAAAGAAGCATCAGTTGCTAGCTAATATCTTTTCTCTCTCTACTGTAGCCACTATTCCCGTTCAAGATATTAACTGTATTGAAAAGTAAATGATCTCTCTGTAAAAGTCAAGTTATTGGTGGATTTTAATTATTTGCTTTTATAGTTTGTAATTTGTTTAATAAAGTACAATTCTATATTAATTCACAGCATGGTACAGGAATAACAACCCACCAATCTTGCTATCATCCATCTGTTCTTTTCATCCCCACCATTACCACTCTAGTTCAAACTCCCATTACTTTCCATGTGACCTTGGGTGCTTCAATTCATGTCTAAGGGCCTCTGTTACTCTATTTATCATATAAGGAGCTTTGGAGTAAACTCCAAGTTCCCATCAAGCTCTTATATTCTATGATCTCTAAGTCTATTCATATAAGAATGTATATTTTTCCAGCTTCTGGAAAGTCATCCTACTAATGGCTACCATCACTAACAAAGCAGAATACATGACAGAATGTGGATGACTTGGTTTGAGACCATATACTACAAATAAAGTAAGCCAGAGCACGGGTACGAATTTTTAATCTAGCAATTTTATATGAAGTACGGTTTTTTTCTCTCTGTGTACTATTATACATATATCAGTTAAACTGCTTTCGGTAGGATAAAGTAGATAGGTGACAGAGAGAGAGGAGGGAGAAAAGAGAGGGAGATAAAGAAGAGGAGATCAAGGGAGAGAGAGAAGGAGGGAATGAAGGAAGGACAGAGGGAAAAGGGAGGGATGTAGGAAGGAAGGAAAATATAGGAAAAAGATAAAAGACAAAAAGAAAAAAATGAAATAGAATAATAGGAAAAGGTGTTTGTGTGTGTGTGTGTAGAGATTGAGAGAGAGAGACATAAAGGCTGACTCAGTCAACTGAACCCAAGTAGAAGTCCCAGGGTCAAATGGGGAGGAAAATGGTAAAAGGATTTCAGTCAATGTTAGGCAGAAAGGGAAGTGTAGTTGAAAAACTTTTAATTAAAATGTATTAATACTAACAGTTGACATTTTTATAATGCATTAAGATTACAAATTGCTTTCACATGTTATCTCAATGAGTGCTCATAAACAAACATGTAATATGGCAAAAGGATTATTATTATTCCTGTTTCAGAGATCAGGAATTTGTGGTTCAGACAAAGAACTTAGCCAAGGTCATGTGGCTATAGAGAAGGAAGATTAACATTACAGCCTAAGTCTTCTGGTCCAAAACCTGTGATTCTCCCACAATACAATGTTATTTATCATTAGATATCTATAGCAAATATAGAAAATAAATAAAACCACAGTTCTCCTTTATATGTCTTTTAATTAGATAAATAAAGATATCCATCACAGAACTTTCGGAGGTAGGAAAGGATTAGAAACAAAGCAGATGCTCACCAATTGGAGACCGACTGAACCAGTTATGGTACATACATGTAAAGAGACATATTTCTGTAAAATATGAAGACTTCAAAGAACCATCAGAAGATATGTGAGCTTCTGCAGAAGGAAGTAGGCAAAACCAGGAAAACAATACACGTACTAACTTCAAGAATAAAAATGCAAAGATAGCAACAACAAAAACTATTTTTGTATAATAATAATAACCTAGCTCAGATGGAAGAAAAGAAGAAAAAAATATACTCCTTTTTCTTCTTTTCAGAGGTGGGATATTATGGGTATGGAACATTATTTGTACTACCAGACTTGATGGATATATTTGTTAGTTTAGCTGAGCTGCCCCTTCACCCCTCTCTTAGTCTTTTTTTAATGAGGAATGCCTGAGTTTGAGAAAGACACATAGAAAGGAAGATAATGTAAAAACAAAATATGTCAATATTTTATGTATTATCGATGTAAGTTTGACTTAAAAATGGGAGTGTGGGTTAAGAGATGAAAAGGCCAGGGGCTACACTGGTGCCAGAGAAATATTAAAAGGATCAGAGGGTGGTTTCAGGACATGGGGCGTGGAGATGCTCCTTGGTGGACTTATGAGAGAACAAGGGTAAAAATTATACAGTATGAGAAGGCATGAGGGAAGGAGAAGGTTAATTATATTTGTACTAGTAGGAAGAGTAGCCACTTCACTGGCGAGTAACAGATCCATCCAAGTCCTTGATTGCAAGTATCATCTCAAAGCATTCTTATTCAAAATAAGCTCCAGGAGGTCCTCTATTTCATTCATTTTTGCCATTAGATGATAATTTCTTTGAGGACAGAGGTCTGGTTTCACTCATATTTTCATCTACCTTAATGCCTAGACCAGAGTAGAGTCCCCAGTAAGTGTTTGCTGAATGTTGTATAAAGGGATGTAAGTAATTGCTCCATGCTTTAAAAGGGAAAAAAGCCACCAAATTCTGCTTTAGAGAAGTCATGAATTACTCAGTGTGGGACTATTCAGTGTCATTGGATAATCACTAGAACTAGAGTCAAATGACCAAAGTTGTTAGCTCTTGTGGCTTTGGTCAAGGTCTTTGGTCATGCTTTCTTGCCTCAGTTTTACTCATCTGTAAAATAGGCATAATTCTTGCACTATGTAGCTCACATGGGTATGATGAGGATGAAAGGTGATTATAAGCACTGCATAAATATAACTTGCTTTTAATAATTTAAACGCTCAAAGGTTCCCTGAAAATTTAAAAAGGAAAGCAATTTAACTGATATTTCTCCAAAGGAAACCAAATAAGCTTTTGAGACCATTGGCAGTGGGCCCCCCTTCTTCTAACTACTAATTATAGAGCTTTATTCTTTTTTCAAAGTTCTCTCACACACATTATCTCATTGAATCCTTTCAACTACCCTGTAAGATAAGTTGAGTGGATGTAATTCATCACTTTGACATATGAGGAAACTGAGTTTCAGAGATGTTGTGTGACCCAAAATTACATAGCTACTTGAGGATAAAGCTAACTTGGGAGCCCAAGTTTTCACTTTCAAATGATTCAAATTATTAACAATTCCTCTACTTATTTTGTTTCCTTACATAGAGCCTACTTCTGCCTTTAATTCAGCTTCCATTCATCTCTGGGGACAAGAAAAGTAATTCTACTCCCTCCTTCATATGGAAGTCCTTCAGACTTTTGAAGAAAAATACTATGTTCCCCATTATATCTTCTCTAGGCTCAGTCCTATGAGTCAGGTAATGCAAGTGGCATTAACCCATTTTTTTAAATGAAACTGAAGGAGGTAAAGTGGTTTGTCCAATGATCCAGAACAAGCAAGCACTGGAGCGGAAACTCAAATCTCCATCTCCTGATTCTAAATAAAGTGTTCATTTTATAATACAATATAATCTTATCCCTCTCATACCTTGGTATGCCCAAATAGATCTGTATCACAAGTTCATCAATTGTTAGCAATGAGAGGGACCTTAAAGATCAGACCTCTCTGATCATCTAATCTGACCAAAACCTGAGCAAAAATCCCTTCTTCAATATCCCCAATAATTTAATCATTCATCTTCCTCTTGAAATTCTCAAAAAATTCCAATGAGGAGAAACTTCATGTCTACAGCCTCCTCACTTTATCTCATTTTAATTTTTATTTCATTTTTAATGAACAAGTACTTGTTTTTCTCCCTTCTACCTCTCCACTTAAAACAAACCCCATAATAAATATTCAGTCAGGCAAAATATATTCTTGTGTCAGTCATGTCTAAAATTGTATATTTCAGTCTGCATTTTCTATCAATCACTTCTCGGTCAGAAGGAGGATAGCATGCGTCACCATCAATCTGCTGGAACTATGGTTGATCATTATGTGGGCCAGAGTTCTTAGGTCGTTGAAAGCTGTTTTTACAATGTTGTGATTTTTTTTTCTCCTGGTTTTGCTCATTTCACTCTGTATTAGTTCATACAGGTCTTCCTGGGTTTCTCTGATACCAACTTTTTTACCATTTCTTATACCACATGATATTCTACTATATTCATGTTCCATGCATGATCCATTCATACACTCTCCAATTAATGTTTACTTCTCCTTAGTTTTCATTTTGTTGTTGTTGTTGTGCATATAAATGAGCTGCTATCGATATTTATCTTTTTCCTCTTTCTTTGAGGAATTTGGGCTAGAATCCTAACCATCGTGTCACTTGATCATACATAGTTTGGTGACTTTCTTTTTCAGCACAATTCCAAATTACTTTCCGCAATAGCTGCACAATTCAGAACTCCATTAACAGTGTATTAATGTGACCATTTTTCCTACCATTCCTTCAACTTTAGTCACTATTCTTTTTTTGTCATATTTGACAGTCCAATGGGTAGGAGGCAGAACCTTAGAGTTGATGTAATTTATATGTCTCTATTAGTGATGTGGAACATTTTTTTACCCTTGTAGCTCTAAGTCACTAAGAACAGTTTGTATTTCTTCCTTTGAAAATTGCCTATTTATACCCATTGTTCATTTATAAAATGGGGAAATTCTTTGATTTTACAGATGAGCAAATCAACTCCTGAAAATTCAACACTGTACTCTGCTAGTGGGCAAAGCAAAAATCTTATCAGTTATCTCTTAATATGTACTATAGGGTTTGCCTGAATCATTTCAGAGATACAGTGTGATATTAATGCAGGACCAGGAGACTACATTCTAGCCACCTTAAGGAGTCTGTTCCTAGTTTCTCCTGACTGTAATGCTGCAGAGACCACTGAGAAACTCTCAGGGTATGCGTGTATTGGAGGACGAATGATGTGGGAGTGAGAGTGAGTAATAGGCAAAGTTCCATAAATTCTCTGGGATGACTGGGAAATATGGGAGGGATGGAGTAAAAAATAAATGTTAGGATTTTATGGCCTCCTTCTGAGTCAGAAATCCTGGTTACTATCACGTCTGCTTCATAGTACAACACATTAAATATTTATTAAGCACTTTCTGTGTATAAAACACTACTGAATGTCTTAAGGGGGGGATACAAAATTTAGATGCAACCTGTACCCTGAGCTCTTGAAATTTATATTCTAATAAGGGAATAAGAAAGAGGAGAGTTGACTACAATCCAAATTAATATATGTCTATGTTGATTAGAAAGACACCATGATGCAACATAGAGTCTAAGGATCATTATTGACAAGCGAAATATTGATTCTCATTGTTGGAGAATTCTAAGTGTCAAGAGAAGAGGGAGAGTGAGGAAGGGGAAGAGAGAAGGGGGGTTGGAGAAAGGAAAATTGGAGAAAGAAAGAAGAGAAGAGGAGAGACAGCATTTATGAAGCATGTACTATGTGTAAGTCATTGTGCTGGGTATTGAACATATAAATACAAGCTGGAAAGATCCCTAACCTCAAGGATCTTATATTTTAACAGGGGGAGACAAAACATAAAAGGAATGTTGGAAAGAGAGGATGAAGGGAGAAGAAGATTACCTTCCCAGGAAAGAGTTAGTTCATGGAGAAGTGGATCAGTTTGGAGAGCTGGTTGAGCTGGAAGTGAAGGTGCCTGCCTAGGGTTTTTCAATAAATGGTTATCTTGGGCAGGGCCTGAGGTTGGTGTCATCTTATAGTGGGTTTGGAGAATAGTGGGCAGGTGGAGCAGACCGGAGAATGAGTTGAGCCAGGAGGTTCAACTTGAGAATTGTCCTATATTCTTTGGACATAGGTAAGTCTGACCTTCATTCACTTCTCTTAATCATAACTGAGTGGCATAGAAGTGGGCATTTAAGACCCTGACAGCATTTCCCTGTAGGGCAGATAAATCACTTTACAAAAGTGCCAGGGAATCCCTTCCTATCTCACTTTCCAGGGTGTTTTTGGTTACAACTCTTGCCAGGCCAGCTTTCTTCCTTTACTTCTGACCTGAATGACACCTAAGGTTGCATTCTTTGGTCTAGGAGCTTTCACAAATACAATTTCACAGACTGCCTCTTTAATCCTCCCAGAGAAAGTGAAGGTCTCAGTACTGACTACCCTTTATTAATTGAGTTTAGGATTATCCACAGCCTACAAGTTCAGGGGAAATGGAGATACAGCTGCAATCCATTTACTCTGAAGTCCAGGTCAAGAACAAAGGACTTTTCAAGGCATTACATATGTGTCAACTCTGCCTGGGACAGGGTCAGATGTTGAACTTTAAAGTTTAGTAAAACAACAACAACAAAATCCAGTTTCACGATCAGTAATGGCTTACATTTCAGACCTTAGCACAAGGGAATAATACCCAGGAGAGCTTTCCTTCCCCCTTGTCACACCTACTCCATTTTTAGCCCCTTAACTCTTTCCAGTTAATTTCATCTTCAGGCAACATGATGGTAGACCATGTGGAATAGAGGAGGCTGCTTAATTAGAGGATTCTCTGAAGGGTTGCATCCTGGCATTCTAAGGAAACTGTCTTTGAAAGAGATGATAACTGAAACATCACAAATGACTCATGAGATATTTATAAAACATTTCATATCCCATAGATACACAGGCTAATAAAGTTGGAAGAGACCTTAGACATCATCTAATCCAACTTCTTTTTATAGATGAAGAAACAGAGGCCAAGAGATGGGCCCAAGGCTACACAGCCTTGCAAGCAACAGAACTAGGATCTGAGCCAAGAACTTCAGGGGGCACCGGTAGGAGTCTCAGTAAATTATAACAGGTGTCATTGGGCAAACAAAATAGTAGCTTGAATCCAAAATTTGGAATAAGTGAGAATGATATTTAAAGGCCTAGGTAGCATGAAAAGTGCTCTTAAAACCATTCATACAGGATAGATCACTTTCCTCACCTCCTTCTTGCCCCTGGAAAGATAATCAGATTGTAAAGACTATGGGTTAACACTCCCTCAAAACCATATCTCATGAGTACCTATCAATGGGGTTCTTTTTAGCAGATATCCAGAAGACACATTTCAAAGCAAAAGAGACTTGAACAGAATAGCAAATATAGTCACAAAGAAAGATCTTTAATGCACCAGTGGTGTGCTTTCTTCCTGAAATTACCACACCAACAGTAGAGGAATGGAGAACACAAAGCACATGTGACCAGAAAACATAAATGGAAGGTATGTAAATGGAGGGGATACATGTGACCAGAAGGCACATGTGGTTTGGACAACCCCATATGCTGTAGAACTACCAATGTCATTTATTGGTGTCATCATATTGAGGTTCTGCTCTGTCATTTCATCTCTCCTGGGTATCTCTACTAATCTCCTAATAACCAGTTGCTCTTTTCTTGAACATCTGGGCTTCAGATACTTATCCTCTTTAAGAACATGGAAAACTCACTACTATTTATTGTAGAGGTTGACCAGCTATGGTCTAGAAGTCACATCTGATATACTACCTATATTTGTACAGTCTGCAAGCTAAGCATATATGTGTGTTTATATATACAAACATATATATACATAAGTATATATTTTTGTATGTACCTGTGTACATATTATATACACAGATATATGCATGTGTATATATTGCATGTATTATATGTATATATGTATAGTGTATATGTGTGTATTTTAGAACAAAGCACATAATCAAGTAATAAGCACACACTTAAGACTGACACTATCCTTTTGACTACTTTCTTTTGGTATATCCTTGAGATTTTTGATCCCAGAAAACTATCTGACTTGATATTAGAAAATCTTTTTCAATGCTTGCTAAATTCCTGAAAGTTTATCCACAGCCCCAAAACCCATTTCAAGGATCTGTTACATCTAAAACTCCCTTTACAAGGAGCATAAGATGATGGGGAACAGATTCGAACCAGTTGTTGTTGTTCAGTTATTTCAGTCATGTCTGACACTTTGTGACCCTATTTGGGTTTATCTTGGCAGAGATAATGGGGTGGTTTGTCATTTCCTTCTCCAGTGGATTAAGACAAACAGAGGTTAAGTTACTGACCTGGGCCACACAAAGTAGTAAGTGTCTAAGGCAGGATTTGAACTCAGGTTTTCGTTTTCCTGACCCCAGCCCTAACACTCTACCCACTTTGCCACCTGACTCCTAATACCATGCCAAGTATTCACACTTTTTCATCTTCCTTTTGTGTGTTTTTTTCTCCCATTAGAGTATAAATTTGAAGGTAGGGACTATCTTTTTGTTTTCTTCTATATTTGTATTCCCAACACTTAACACAGTGCCTGCCATTTAATACCTAAATGTTTGTTGACTGAAACACACACATACACACACACACATACACAGAATTAAATGTGCCTAAGTAGAATCAAATGGTCTTATAGTACAATGGAAAGAATACTGGTTAGAATCACACATACACAGAATTAAATGTGCCTAAGTAGAATCAAATGGTCTTATAGTACAATGGAAAGAATACTGGTTAGAATTAGAGGACTAGTATTTTAATTCAGATTATTATGCTAAATATATGTATGACCTTGGGCAAGTCATATAACCTCTTGTAGCCTTAATTTCTTTAACTGTAAAGTGAGATCATTGGACATTTTAAAGTCTTTTCTAACAATAAATGTATGATCTCTGATATTTAATTTTTTTAAAAAAATACATATCTCCAATTTATACTTTAGAAGATATTTTAATGTGCTTATTTGTACTGTTAGGAACTATCCTGAAAGTCCATGTCCTTGCTAGTCCTTGTAAATTACCTCTGTCTCTTTCTTTCAAGGAAAATAGCCTATAGATTCAATAACGGCCTACCAAGCATCTGGAAGGATATAGATTCCAAGATATTGGCTGGGAAGGACAAAGGGGATTGATTTTTGCTCTAAAGTACCTTCCCATTGGGTGGAGAATCTGAGTATAGAGTTCTAAAGCGAGCCATGTCATTAACATTGTGGCCTTGGCCAAGTCACTTCATTTGCTTGGGCCTCAGTTTTTTTCATCTATAAAACAAAAAGATTGAACTACATGATTACTAGTATCCTTGACAGTTCTAATCCATTGTCTTATGATCATGACAGACCCAGATTCCATGATCCCATGGTAGCTAAGGTACTTTCCAGCTCTAATCCATTATCCTTTGAGCTTCCTAAATGTAAATACTAACATCTTATGATCTCAAAGGGTCTTTCCAGATCTTGAGTCTTTGATTGTGGAAACAAAGGATTTATAAGCAACTGGATAATTCATCACAGGAAGTTATTTATCATTCAAAAGCAAATACACAGAAAAGGTAGGTGACCCCATTAACTTAGTCCAATAAAGAGTCCTAAGAGGCATGCTTAACTAGCTCTCCACATGCTGAATGCCACCAGGAATGACTGTCTGCCTGTCAGTTTCTGTCTCTTTCTCTCCACTTCTATCTCTGTCTTTGTCCCTTTCCCTCTCCCTCTCCCATTCCCTCTCCTGTTCCATCTTTCTCTCTGTCTGTCTGTCTCTCTCTCTTTCTCTCTCTCTCCATTGAAGACAGCACCACCCACATTTCAATGAGAGTACAAACCTAGCTCATTCTTGCATTGCTGGGAGGCAAACCTCATGCATGGCCTACTGGGCTCTGCCTTAGGTTGAGTTGTTCTCTGAACATGGAGGCCAAGGAAAGAAAGGGAACCTGTAAGAGGAAGGTGTTTTTGCCAGAGGGAATCAATTGAAGTTGCGGTTTTGTTGCTTTTTGACATGGAACCTAATTAAGCTTTCAACTCTTTGACCACAAAGTTGTCTTAAAATACCGAGGGGAAATTAGCCAACAATTCTTAGCATCACGTGAAAGAAATTAGAGGCATGTCTTCCTTTACTAATCCTGTACCAAGGCACAATGTTAAATATGCTAGATGTCATATTTAACAATCATGCTCCCTGGCAACTAAGAACAGGCTTATCTTCCCACTCAAGAATATCAACCTACTGCATCCCTGCTTTCATCTTCCCTCCTCCTCCAACAGCAGCAAAAGTGGAGAGGATGTGGAATGGTGATTGCCATGACCCATAACCTCGGTTAATGGGGCTGTTTGTTTGCTGGTGTCTATATTTCATCTTCGTTGGGAACACGGAAGCTAATTTGGTGTGAAAACAATTTCCCATGGCTACTCTCTTTGCCAGTGTGGGTGCCAGTAATCAGAAGGAAACAGCTTTGTTTCCTATGCCTACAGACTCCCTTTCCTTCTATTTAAAGCCCTCTATGATATGGCTCCAAGCTGACTTTCCTGCTTCATTTTCAATTACTACCTTTTACCGACTTGGCCTTCAAGACAAACTGGTCATCTCACTGTCCTCCATCATGCTGTGCTCTCTGTAGCCTGTACATGTGATTGATACGTGCTTTTGCAGGTGCAATGCTCCATTCCTGGAATGGACTCTGTATATTTCTGCCTGTGGAAACCCTTCTCTTCTTAAAGGCCTAGTTCAAGTGCTACTTCTTTCATAAAGCCTTACCTTAATAGTTTTTAAGAACTTTGTGCTCTACACAGGTACTGTGCTAAGAGTTTGAAATACAAAGACAAAGCTAAAATAGCCCCTGCCCTCAAAGAACTTACACTCAAGTGGGAGCATTGGTGTGAAAAAAATGGTACCTACATGATACCTACATGAAAGAAGCAACGTTTTCTCTAGTATGCTGATCTATAAGCAGACACTAACATAAATTCCCATGTTCCAAACCCACCTAGGACCTTGGCATAATTCAAATATTATTACTATTTATGCAACTGTTTCCTTCTACTGGATTGTCAGATAGAGCTCAATTGTGTAGTGAATAGGGTGCTAGACTTAAAATAATAAAAAAATATTAAGTTCAAAATAATTTCTCGACACTTAGAAGCTGTAATCCTGGGCAAATTGTTTAATGTCTGTCTGCCTCAGTTTGCTCAGCTCTAAAAAGGGAATAATAGTATCTACTTTCTAGTGCTTTATGATGATAAAGTGAATTAATTTTTGTAAAGAACTTTGCCAAACTTAAAGTAATGTTGAAATTTTATTATTTTTCATCTATGTTAGGGGCTAATGTGGGGACTTATACATAGTAAGTGCCTAATTACTGCTTCCTGAAATTATTGAACTGAGTGCTTCATTGGAAATGGAACCAAAGAGTTATAGATTTAATACTGACAATCTCAGAGACTGTCTAGTTTAACTCCTTCATTTTACAGATGAAGAAACGAGGCTCAGAAAGGTTAAATAAATGTGATGGCCAAGAGAACACACAAACATTATTTATTTGATGCATTATATATTTGATTGGCAAAGCTCACATTTGCATCTAAAAGGCATCTTCCTAGAGCCAATTTGGTATAGTCAGAAAAGTACTAGCTTTGGAGTCAGAAGACCTGAGTTAAAATCTAGCCTCTGACATTTGCCACCTACCTTATTTATTTTGAGGAGGTCATTCCCCTTTGCTGAGAATTAGATATTTCTCTTCAGCTCTAGTTTTATAAATATATGTAAGGGCAGCTGGATAAAGTAGTGATTATTAGAGTGCCTGTCCTGGAGTCAGGAAAACCTGAGTTCAAATCCAACCTCAGATACTAGCTGTGTGACCCTGGACAAGTTGCTTAACTGTTATTTGCCTCAGTTTTCTCATTTATAAAATGGGGATAATAATAGCACCTACCTCCCAGAGTTGAAGTGTCAAAGACTATAAACCTCTTATCAAAACTATAAGCTTTTAGCACAGTGCCTGGCACATAGTAGGCATTATGTAATCTTGAGCCAGCTAGGAGGCAAAGCAGATAGAATGTTGGACCTGGAGCTCAAATCCTGCCTCAGGCAATTTGTAGCGGTGTAATCCTGGGGAAGACACAACCTCTATTTGCCTCAGTTCCCTATCTGAAAATGGGTATAATAATATCACCTACTTCTCAGAGTTGTTGAGAGGATGAAATGAAATTATATTCATAAAACATTTTGTAAACCTTATATATCTATATACATAAACATATACGTATGCATGTTAATATTTTAATGATTTTGTTATCATTATAGATATGTACATGCATATACATATGTCTATGGTAAAGTAAAAAAAAGAAACACTGAATTTTGGTTTAAAGAGTCTCTCTTTCAATGTTGACTTTTTCCAATTATGCTTGTCTAACTCTAGAAAAGGAACTTTCCATCTCTGGGCTCCAGTTTTTTCACTTATCAAACAAAGGGATTATAGCACCATAGTTGGCAGAGATCTTAGAAATTATCTAGTCTAGGGTGTTTTTACAAGTTAGGAAACTGTGACCCAGAATGGTTTTATGATTCAAGATTATTTTTGTAGAAAATAGAATCATCAAAGATTCAAACCCATGTTCTTGACACTAAATTCAGTTCTACTTTCACCACTCATATTTTGTGGTGTTGAGTTTGCTATTCTCAAAAGTTACTTCTAGCTCTGAGTATTATTGGATTTTACACACACACATACACGTGCATACACACACACACACACACATTTTGTTTAGACCCTAAGAGTTCAATTCGCATAGGGAAAGAAGAATGAAGAAAGAAGACGAGAATTTATTAAGCACCTATTATGTGCCAGGTTTTGTGATAAATACTTTAAAAATATTTTATCATTTAACTTCCATGAGGGTGTGTGTGTGTGTGTGTGTGTGTCTGTGTGTGTGTGTGTGATGCTTCCTACCAATAATTCATCTTGGCAACTAATCAATATATTGTAGCACTGCTGTGTTGACTATGTCATTGAGGGCTTGAACCCACATCTTTTTGACTACAAGGTAAATTCTATAGCTACTACATATACATATATGTGTGTGTATGTATATGTGTATATGTATATATGTATGTGTATAAATACATACACACATACATATACATATAGGTTATATACATATACACACATATGTCTATATATCAAAAGATAGAGAGTAAGAAGAGAGAGAGAAATGGAGAGGGACTAAGCAATATACATCTATGTGTATAGATAGATAGATAGATAGATAGATAGATAGATAGATAGATAGATAGATAGATATGCATATATATGCAACTATGTATATATGTATGCCTGGGTATATGTACCCATGGATTATGCATGGATGTATATACATGTACATATATGCGTTATTTAATAGCCTAATATTAGTAGTGTGGTTGCATTAGTGAATTTCAACTTGATTTGGCCTAGTATCTACAAAATAGCTATATCAAGAGGTCTAGTAGTCACTCCCCTTGTGTTAGAGCACTTCTGTTAAGCAAAATGGGGTTGGGGTGGGAAGAGAAAACAACCAAACCAGTAACTAAAGAGAAATACCTGGAGGTCAGCTCAAAGGGCTTACACAAAAGATTGCTAAAAGTCAATGGCCCGAATAATTATCAAATTAATAAATGACGATAGATGTATGTGTCTGTTAATAAAAGTACTGGAAATGACCAAGAGCATCATGAAAGGGTCAAGGAGAAATGTTACTGTGTATGTACATATTTAATTGCATCAAATGAATGACTTGATTATTGTTTGGAAGATGTTCTCATCAGGATGGGTGAAGAAGTATTTGAAAGAAATGAATATTTTCAAAATGGAAGCCTTAGTTTAGTCCAGGATCTGCAAGCAGCATAGGGGAATAGAGAAATGTGTTCTTCAAAATTTCTTTATTCTTTCCCTCCTGATCTTTGTTAGAAAAGTCCCTTGCAGATTCCAGGGCTCCAGCTAGGATCCCCACACATTATTAATTCAGGTGAATGGCAGAACCTCACCAAAGAAGATGAAATCCTAAGTTATTTTAAATCTGATTATCCTAGTTTTGTATTAACCAGAGGCCCATCTCCAGCCTGTCCTATGGCCTTTGTACTCCTCATTACTACTTCCAGCAAAGAGAAGGTAATAAAATGGTTGTTGTTTAGCTGTGTTTGACTCTTCCTGACTCCTGGAATATAGCATACCAATACTGTCCATGGAGTTTTCTTGGCAAAGTTACTGGAGAGGTTTGTCATTTCCTTCTCCAGTGCATTAGGGCAAACAGAGGTTAAATAATTTGCCCAGGGTCACACAGCTAGTATGTATCTAAGGCCAGATTTGAACTGAGGTCTTCCTAACTCCAGGCCCAGCATTCTAGCCACTGAGCCACCTTGCTGCCTCCTAATAAAATGGTAGGTTTTCTTAATGTTCATAGAATCTTAGAATCATGACTGGTCAGAGTCAGTGGGTTATCTAGATATCATCTGGTCCAATACTCTCACCTTACAGGTCAGAAAAAAAGCCCCAGGGAAGTGAAGGGAGTAGCCCAAGGTTATACAGGCATAGAGCCAAGACTTGAAACCCAGCTCTTCTTAATGCTAATACTCTTTCTACTACAATGGAAGGAAACCATTTCCTATTCTTTAATGGTCCTATTGAAAAGCTCATTAGTAAAGGAGGTTGGCATTTTCTCACTAAAAATATGTTGGAGATCTATCACTTACTGAAATTTTTCCTCTTCCCATTATTTGGAAAATTGAGTGAATTTAGTTGCTTAAATAAGAGTTTTCTATTTATTATCTAGGGATGGGAGCAACCGTGGAGATAAAATGAGAACATTCTTTCTCCCTCTTCCTGAATGTGCCTCCTGCAACATTCAAATCCAAGCCAAATGCAGCCTCTTGAGGCTGGAAAGAGTTTGATTGCATTTTTTTAGGGGGATGGGAGGCATTTTTAATTGCTTTCCGTTTTCACACGCCTCTGCAATCCTACTGCCAGAGGAAGAGAAGAGGAAATGTTGAGGGACCAGGAGAAAGACTGTTCTCATAGTGGAGCCAACAGAGAATGAGACAGGAAGAGCCAGAAACACTCACTTCCCAAACCCTTCATGCCTGAAGTCTCCCCAGCTCTGTTGTCAGATGTGAAGAGGTTGAGTCACTGGGCATCTTTTCTTCCCCAAAGAATGACTTCTTTCTTTGGAATCACTGAAGACTAAGGAAGGGCTTAGATAATAGACCGCTCTGTTGCCTTCTCAATCATTAACATGTGGTACAGTGGTCATAATTGGCCTTTGACAGAACTAATTTCAAAGCCTACTCCTTATCATTATTTTCTTTAAATACACCTACAAGGCTCTCTCCTTCTCCCCAACACCAGCTCTACAGGACTAGATGGCAACGATCTTCCTCTGTCTCAAATTAAAAGAACATTGAGAAAGATGCTAGGATCCCTTTGCCTCCCTGATTTTCCTGATCTACTCACAACCAGAGGCTTATAATGGGGATGGAATAGTGGAAAGATAAGCAATTTAGAATAACGGTATTGTCTTCAAACCCCTTTGGGCATTAATGTTCCTTCATTTGCAAAATCAAGGAGTTAGATGGTCTCCAAGGATCCTCTCAGTTCTAAAATTATCAGTGATGATTCCCTGCCAGAGGACGAGTCTATCCCAAAGCTATGAGCCCTTCCGAACCCTTGGAAGTTTTCCATTTACCTTGTGTCCAAAAGAAACTTGAACAATAAAAGGGATGAGTAAATTTATTTGCTATGGGTTCATTTTTCTCTCCTACTCTACATTTCAAAATCCTTTTTAGTCATCACCTATCCTTTCTTAATTCTTTGCTCTCTCTAATGAAGACATGGTATCTTGTTTTGTATCCTTAATCTCATCCTCTGCTCTCTTCAGTAGTTTTTGTTCCCTCAATAATCTACTTTCTAAATCTGATCTTTAATCTTCTCATCTACTGGTTCCTTCCCTACTGCAGATAAATACTCATAGGTTTGTTTTCCCATCATTGAAACAAACAAAACAAAAACGAATCACAACAAAAATTTCCTTGCCCCTACTATTTCTTCAAGCTTTCATTGTATGCTTTTTTTTATCTTTACAGTGAAACCTCTGAAAAACTTTCTACATATGTTGTTTACATTACTTCTCCTCTCGTTTTGTAACTGGCTTCTTAGCTCATCCCGTAACTCAAATTGTTCTCTCCAAAGTTACTAATGATCTCTTAGTTTCCAAATCAAAATGGCCTTTTCTCAGTCCTCATTCTATTCCTTTGATACAATCTTTCACATGATGACTTCATCTGCTCTCATGATTTATCTATTATCCTACCTGAGCAAATGGCTCCCAGATCTACTTTTATCTCCTGAGCTCCTGCTCCACATTAACAAATGCTTATTAGGCTTTTTGAACTTGATGTCCTGTAGGCATCTCAAACTGAACATGTCCAAACCAGAATTCATCTTTTTTTTTTTTCCTGTTGAGGGTACCACCCTTTTTCTCTTCAATCCAGTCTACAACTTGTTATTCCTGTTTTTTTTTTACTCTTTCACCTTTCATTTTCACTTAATTGCCAAGTCTTGTTGAGTCTATTCCAACAACATTTTTTTCATTTCTGCACTCTTCTGTACACCCACACAGACACACCCTAGTTGAAGGCCTCATCGCCTCTCAAATGAACTATTGCGATAGCCTTCTAATTGGTGTCCCTGCCTCCAGCCTCTCCCCTTCCTATTTTCTTCTCTACTTAGTTCCCCAAATGATCATTCTAACAGAGAAGTCTGATCCTGTGGCTCCATAGTGTTTTACATAAATGGTGTTGCAGGCTTTAAGAGACACATGATAGGGAAGAGAGGTTTTTTTTTTACTGCCTTTCTCAGGAAAAGGAAGCCCTCTGAATCTTTTTTTTTTTAGCGGATGGGTAACTGCTCTCCCATTCTATTTTCTAACAGTCTAGTTGTCCAGCTATGGACTTAACCAGATAATTATTCTCTGCCTCCTTTCCCCAAACACTTTCTCCTCTGTCCCAGGGTAAGATAGTAATGTAGATCAATGCAACTCCTCAGTATCCCTGACTAAATAGATAATGTGTTAGATGGGAAAGAACCCTGGACTGAAATGCAGATGAGACTTGAAGTCTAACTTTGCATCACAGTGTTCTTATTAAAGTCAAATCACGTGATGTTTGCAAAGTATTTTGTAAACCTTAGAACCTTATATAAATCTCACTGATCGTTATCTTTCTACTTCCAGCCTCAGTTTCCAAATATACAAGGTATGCATGATAGTATTAATACTACCTCCTTCCATAGGTTGTTGTAAAATATTCACTTCAGTAGCTATGAATTACAGTAGGACCATGCAGCAGTAAGGTAGAGAATCAAGAGCACCAAAGATCTAGTTTCTAGTCCTAAGTCAGCTACTAGCTTGCTAGATGACCTTGGATAAGACCCTTCTTGGTCTCAATTTCCTCATATGTGAAATAATGAGGGGATAAATTCGATTACCTTCAAATATCTCTTCTTGCTCTAATAGTTTATGTTCAAATGTCCTCTCCAATTTGAACAGCGTATGAGACTATGTTTTGTTGTTCTTGTTCAGTCATTCAGTGGTGTCTGACTCTTTGTGATCCTATGGACAATATGTAGTATATCGATACTGTCTATGCAATTTTCTTGGGAGGAAAACTAGAGAGGTTTGCCATTTCCTTCTTCAGTGGATTAAAGCACAGAGGTTAGGTGACCTCCCCAGGATCACACAGCTAGTAAGTGTCTAAGGTTGGATCTTCCTGACTCCAGGCCCAGTGGTCTATTTACTGAGCCACCTGGCTACCTTGAGACTGTATCAGTTATTATTATTATTATTATTAGACAAAGTCCAAATACTGACTAATGTCAACAAGTGTATTTAGCTTGTTTGTACGTATTTGTTTGGTTGTCTCCCCCATTAGACTATAAGCCCCTTGAGGTCAGGGACTGCCTTTTGATTCTTTTCTATCCCATTAAGTACTTAATAAATGCTTACAGATTGATCACTTAATGTCTGATTGTCATTAAAACTTCAAGAATAGATGGGAATTTCTATTGTAGTCATCATTAAATTAGCAACATTAAAGACCAGAAAATTACTAACACTTCAGGCATGTGGTTGATTCCTTTTTATAATCACCGAATGAGTAGAAAGCCTCTCTCTATTCCATGAAAGGTTTTGCATTGCCAAGACCACTCTTGGCTGATATTAAAATTAGCTAGCAAATCAAGCAAATATTCTACCAATGGAAAAAAAACATTTCTTAATGATAGCTTATATAAAGTATTTTACATACACAGTTGGCTTTCATTCTCAGAACAAACGTGAGGTACCTACAATATTACTATATTACTATTGCTTTCCTTATTTTACAGATGAGGAAACTGACACTCAGGAAGGGTGACTTGCCCATGACCACATCTCTAGTAGAATATCAGAGGCAGGACTGCATTAGGAGGAGAGCCAAAAGACCTGGTTTCTTTTTTTTTATTTTTAGTTATTTACTTTTTAATTTATGGAATAAAACAAGCATTTTTATAACTTAGCATAATGATAAAAGATTGTACATGGAACTACAAATCTATTATCCACAATTTGCTATTCTTTTTGTATATATAACAAAGTTACGTAAATTTCTTTTTTCTTCTCTCCTCCCTGCCCTAGAGATGGCCACCATTAGAACTCTGCATGTATATGTGTGTGTGTAATCATTCTATACATACTTCTATTCATCAATTCTTTTCCTAGATGCAAATAGTATCTTCATACATCCTTTATAGTCAATTTGTGTATTTATAATAAAGACCTAGTTTCTATTTTAAGCAATATCTTTAAATATCCATGTCAACTTGGACAAGTTAGTCAACTTCAGTTTCTTCATCTTTAAATAAGTGCTGTAGAATAAAAGAAATGATGAAAAATATGTTTAATATTCTAGGATTCCACATTCAAATGGCCTATCTCCTAATATTCTAACTTCTAAAGTAAGAGGCAATCAACTATGGCTCATATTTAAAAATGTAATAGGCATTCTTGGGCCATGGACCACTAAAAAAAAAACAAGTAGATGGCTGCCAACTGTAGTTTGCCAACTCCTGTTCTAAAGAGTCCCTATTCTACTCTCACAATATTCTATATTATATAGGTCCTCCTACTTCTAGATTATTTCCTCTATGGTTCTACACTTTAAATTTCTTTCCAGCTCCAATTTTCAGGGATTCTGTAGCATTAGGTACTGTTGTAAATGTAAAAGAAATATAAGGCATATACCTGGCAATCTATTTGAGGAGATAAAACCAACACTTGGAGTAATAGTATGGTAGCATATAATTAAATGCCAGAAATAAGTAAGACAGAGACAATAAAAGGCTTTTAATTGTATTCAAGGAATGTGAGCGACCATCTGTCAGGAACGCTGTGGGTGGGATTACTGTATTGGGCAAATTGTGGACTAGATGCTTGTGACATCCTTTCTACCTCAAAGGTTCTATAATTTAAGAGATTTTCATATAAATATAGATAGCCAGAATATAGATCCATCCATCCATCTGCCTACCTATCTATCAATCTATCATCCATATTTTTAGAAGCTCAGAGGAGGAGATCAATGAGGGCTAAAATAATCAGGAAAGATTTCATGGAACAGAAAATCCTTGATTTGGCTCTTAAAGTTTGGAAAATTGAGAAACTGTTCAAAAAGTAATCTGTAATGTACATGGATGAGCCAAGTCTCAAGCCCCATGCAGAAAACTCTCATGTACACAGAATGTTCAGATTAATTAGATATGCTTGACATAAGACACGACTTTTAAATAAACTTTCTGGGGTGGAGTTGTGTGCTTCATAGGCACTCATTGAGCATGTAATGAATTAAAGTGAATTAGCAACTAGGTCTGTCTACACAATGGAGTGGGCTGCTGTGTGAAGTAGTGAGCTCCCTATTACTGGAAATGTTTGAGCAGAGAGTAAATGATTATTAGATGGGGCCATTACAAGGGAAATCTCTCCAATGATCATCATTTTGGACTAAATAACTTTTAAGTCACTTTCTAACCCTGAAATTCTGTCACACTCTGAATAGAGGGAAGGGCAGGGTATTCCAGTTGTCAGGAAGAACATGAGCAAGAGCCCAGAGGTCAGAACTGACCATGGCATGTTTATAGGGGCAATAAGAAGAGGCTGAATAGAAGAGAAGATAGATGTTAGAAACCAGTGCTCAAAGGTATAGGATGGAGTCATATTTCGGGGTCCTTAAATGCCAAGCCTAGGAAAGACACTAAATTTTGACATTATTCAGAGCTTTAGGTATGGCCTATGATACTAACATAAGTTTGATAACTATCCTGTTGACAACACTGTTAGTCATAAGTAAAACTGTGGTAGAACATTTACAGTTGTTTTTGCATTGAGTATATTCTGACTTCTTTGCATCTATATCAGGTCTCATAATACTACCCAGATGAAGGATTTAAATTCATCCTTTAAAATTCATCCACCCCACACCACTCCAAAAGAAGGAAGGAATAGACTCTTCTATGCCAAAACAATGTTGCTGATTATGTCCACTTTGATCCTAAAATTTGCATCTTTGAAAAATAATAGTTATATTAACAGCTATAAACCTGTGAATACCCTTTGACCCCACAATAGCAGTACTAGGTCTATATCTCAAAGAGAACAAAGAAAAAACAAAAGGAATTATATGTACAAAAATATTTATAGCAGTTCTTTTTCTGGTGGAAAAAAATAGAAATTGAGGGGATGCCCTTCAATTGGGGAATGACTAAACAAGTTGTGGCATATGATTATGAAGAACTACTATTGTCTCATAAGAATTGAGGAGCAGGACGTTGTCAGAAAAACCTAGTAAGACTAATATGGGCAGGGAGGACTGGAAGTGTTTGTGGGGCTCTCTCTGCTTCCCCTTCCCATGTCACAATAACAGACAGGAGGCCACCAGGCAGATGTAGCTGAATTCTTGGAGACTGAACATAGTCCTCCCAAGGGTCTAGCCCTGCTTAGCCTCTGGTGCAGCCTCTGCCTCTGGGTACCAGATATGCGTCCCACACAACAATATCAGGTTGACTGTTTTAAGTTAAAAAAATTGCCATCGGAGAAGTACTCATCCTGCAATAAAATGTATAAACCAGTATGTGGGACTAATGGAAAAAATATCATAATGAATGCTATTTTTGCAAGTCCATTAAGGATAAGAGAAGAGTCCAAGTGGCACCCTTTGGCCAAGATGCCAAGAAGCTTCCACAGATAACAATCTCATGAATTGATAGGAGAGAAGACTAATGGTTAATGCACTCACTCAGCATCCTTTTCCCTACCCGTCCCCACCTTATAGTATTACACACTACCTAATCCATTAATTTGCTATTTGGGATCTACTTAACAATTTCCTTGTTCCTGTTGCTGTCACTTTTCAGCATCCTGCCCCTATTCTCTTCCCAGAATTCTGCTGCAACGAGGGGGAGAATTCAACTGTGCCCACCAACTTGCAGAGGAGGGAAAGATATAAGAAGGTAGAGTGCTACAATGTAGTAACACTTAGCCAGAGAAGTAAAGAATAGAGGAGTAGGGTGCCAACGTGTGGAGGGGGCCACATCAACAGAGAATTAAAAGGAACTGGCATCCATCTGGGCCATAATAGTCTCTGTAAAGTAATTTGGGGCAAGGACCGAGTTTAGTGAATCCCACAATGCAGGAGGGGTCTGAAACACCTTTGAGGTTTAAACCCTGTTGCATCTGCCATAAAATGAAAGTTGGAGAATGAGCAATAAACAAATATAAAGAAAAGAAAAATCCGAAATTGCCAAAGATCTTAAAAGGAAGAAAACTAAGGTAAGAACTCAAAACACAAACAAATAGCTCAAAAAGAAAAATATTGAAAATAGAGGGGAAGATGGTCGCAAAGATATCTAAACAAGTGCAAACAACTCTAAATATTGCAAAATAAAGGCAATTGAATGAACACTCAATTAGGACCCTATAAATGCCCAAGAGAACATGGAAACATAGCAGAATGTATAAAAATATATCCAATATGATTCAAGAGAAAAATTAGAATTGCCAGAGAATTTAAAAGGAAACAAATGACATACAGAAGTAATTAGAAGTATGGAAGAACTTGAATCTGCTAAGGCAGATAGGGGTAGAGTTCTTGAGCAAACAAATGATAAAGAGGTTCATGGGAGGAAAAATGGACAATTCTGATTAGATAAAATGAAAGTTTGTGTGTAAGTAAAACCAATTCAGGCAAAATTAGAAGAGAAACAGGGAATGGGGAGGGGGAGAATCTTTGCAATTCTCTGATTAAGGATCCAGTTTCTAAGATGTATCAGGTACTTAATGAATAAGAATAAGAATTAGTCCCCAATTGATCAATAGTCCAAGGATATGAATAGACAGAACTATGAACTGATCCAATCATTCTGGGAAACAATTTGGAACTATGCCTAAAGTGTTTTTATATTGTGCATATCCTTTGCTCCACTGATACCACTACTGGGTATATACCCAAAGAGATCAAAGAAAGAAGAAAATTGACCCATTTATAGCATCTCTTTTCCTGGTGGCAAAGAACTGAAGAGGGTGTGCCCATCAACTGCGGAATGTCTGAACAAGTTATGGTCAATGAATGTAATAGGATACTATTGTGCTATAAGAATTGATGAAAGAGTTGTCAGAGAAACCTGAGAAGACTTGTATGAACTGATGAAAGTGAAGTAAGCAGAACCAGAATTATTATACAATAAAAATATAGTGAGCATAAACAATTTTGACAGATTTAGGAACTCTGATCAACACAATAACCAATCAGTTCCAGATGACTCATGCTGAAACATATTATCCACCTCCAGATAGAAAAGTTATGGAATCAAGAGTGCAATTCGATGTTTATACATATGTGTTTCTTTCTTTTTTTGACGTGGCCAATGCAGGAATTTGTTTTATTTGATCTTATGTGTTTGATTTGTTTTTTATTCTTCTTTTTCTTAAAGGGGCTAATTGTAGACAGAGATGAGAGGGAGAGAACTTGAACCTGAAAATAAAATAAGATTTAACTTTTAAAATTAAAATGAATGATTTAAAAATATACGATAAAAATGTATTCCCTGGTACCTTAGCCTTGTAAGAACATGCCTCCATCAGTCAATCACAGGCTTTAGAATAAGTTTGAAAAAAAGACTTATCTGAACTGATGCTAAGTGAAGTGAGTAGAGCCAGGAGAACATTGTGCACAGTAACAGAAATAATGTAATGGTCATCAGCTATGAAATACTTAGCTACTGTGGTCAATATAATGATCCCAAACAATTCTAAGGACTCATGATGAAAAATGCTATCCACCTCCAGAGAGAGAAGTGATGAAGTCTGGGTCCAAATTGAAACATAATTCTTTCTCTTTATTTTTCTTTTCTTTTTGCAACATGGCTAATATACAAATGTTTTGCATGATTTCACATGTATAATTCATATGACTGCTTACTTCCTAAATGGGGTGAGAGGGAGAGAATGAATTCAGAACTTATTTTCTTAATGAATGTCAAAAATAAATAAATAATAAATTAATTTTAAAAAAATAATAGAATGACTTTTACCTGCTTAAATTCTTCTCTTTGAGGTAATGCTTCTTTGAAATCTTTCCTGATTCATAGGCTGATTATGTTCATAGAATCCTATAATTTAGTGCTCAGTGGGAGCTGAGAGGTCATCTGATCCAAACACTCCATTTTACAGATGAAGAAACAGACTCACGAGGGGAAGTGATTTCTCTAAAATTAAGTATAAATAGAAGAGTTGGGGTATAATACAAAGTCCTCTGCCCCTCTACAATTCTCCTAGAACATTCTGTCTGGACCAGTCCTTTGCCCTCAACATGCTCTACCTTGTATCTCGTTTATTTGACTATACTCTTTTGCCTGCCTGCTATAGATTGTAAGCTCCTTGGGGTCATGATTAGGTCATTTTCATCTGTTGTAACTGATCTATCAAAAGCCAAACATATGCTGCAATTAGTCTTTTTTCTTTTAATGAAGATAGTTCCCACACTGAAAATTCCTTATCATGACCAAATTCTATATTTCTGTCATATTTGAGTATCCTTAGTATTAAGGTGGTGTAGTAGTACAATGCTGGACATAGAATCAGGAGGATTCATCTTCTTGAGTTCAAATCTGGCCTCAGACACTAACTGTGTGACTGTGAGCAAATAAATTAATTCTCTTTGCTTCAATTTCCTCATCTATAGAAGGAAATGACAAATCACTTCAGTATCTTTGCCAAGAAAACCCTTAATACAGTGACAAAGAGTTAGGCATTACTGAAAATCCATTGAACAATAACTTATCTAAAGAAAACTCCAAATAAATTTCTGAAAACTAGTTTCATTGGTGGATTTGAGGCTAAAATTGGTTTTATTTATGGTTTAGTCCAAGACTATAATTTAATAGATAAAGGAACCAAGACTCAGAGAATTTAAGTGACTTGCTTAAGTGCACACGAATAATAAGTGGAAAAACCAAGATTAGAACTCTTAGTATTCTTTCCAATGTTCTATGATGGAAGAGATCTCTATAGGAGATGCAATGGAATGGAAGGGCAGAGGAAGCTAGATGAGAGACCTAGGGCTGAGTTTAATATTTAAAGAGGGGATCATCAGGCATCCCATTCACCACCAGTCCCCAGAACATCTTATATAGCATGGGTCTCCAAGCCCAGTGATACTTAGGATACCAATCCAGTGGGAAGACAGCTACCAACAGGGAGTCATGACAGTCATGGAACCCTGGATGTTGAAAGTCAGGGACTAGGCAAGAGAACAATTTGGCTGGGTGGTGGGACACATTTACTTTGAGAAAAAAAATCACTCCCTCTTCACCCAAGGGAGGAGTTTTGCCTTCCAAGACTTTTGCAGTTGAGGCAATGTCTCAGCTGTCCATTGTTAATTTGTGCTCTGCTTCTCATTTGATATCGCAAAATTTTATCCTTCTCTTATGGTATTATTAAGTTTTGGATGCTGTGGATAAGTTCACTTACCTTGGTAGTGTACTTTCCAGGGATGTACAGATTGATAATGAGGTTGACACACACATTGCCAGATCTAGCTCAGTATTTGGGAGACTGAAGGAAAGTATGAGAGAGAAGATGTATTAGACTGATTCCCAAATTGAAGGTCCACAGAGCTGTGGTGCTGACCTCATTTTTGCATGCCTGTGATATCTGGACAGTCTACCAGCACCATGCCAGGAAACTGAATCGCTTCTATTTGAATTGTCTTAAGAAGATTCTGAAGATCACCTTGCAGGATAAGGTACCAGACACTGAGGTCCTTACTCAAGCCAAACTGCCAAGCATTCAAACTCTGCTTCAGAGAGTGCAACTCCAATGGGCTGGCCACTTTGTTCAATTGCAAAATGTATGCTTGCCAAAAAGACCGTTTTATGGAGAAATCATACAGGACAAGCATTCACATGGTGGTCAGAAGAAGCAATTTAAGGACTCTTTAAAGGTCTCCCCTCAGAACTTTCAAATTGAATGTGTGACATGAGAGACACTGGCACAGGAGCACTCAGCATGGTGTTCCCACATTAGAGAAGGTGCTGTGCTCTATGAGCAAAGAAGAATTGAATCAACTCAAAGGAAATGCAAGATGCTCAAATTTAGAATATCCACTCCAAATGTTCACAGGGACTATTTGTGCCCAACCTGTGGTAGAGCTTTCTGATCTCATATTGGTCTGATCAGACACAGTCAAACACATTGAAACTTGACTCTAGCATAGTAATGCCATTTCCATCCACTTTGAGAATGGACAGCAACCAATGAACCATTACTTTTTTAATATTTATGTCTTTACATATATATTATCTTCTTCTATATTAAGTCAGTGCCTATAATTTGTCCTTTTATGTCACCAAAAGGTAATACTAATTCACAAAATAATTTTCATCAGTTATCCTATAAGCATCAATATAATAAAATGCATAAAAGAGACATGTAGAATTTCCAAGTGCCTTGGAGGATGAACTGCAAAAAATTCAGATGAAAGAGTTTCCCTATTCATGGTGAAATTCTCCAGATGCCTTGTTTGCACATTACATGATATTGAGTTCATTAAGCCTCAGAATGCTACAGAGCTTCCTCTATGATGTTTGAAAGAAAATGTCCCAATAATACACTCCAAAGAAAAGCAAATAGTCCAAGATTGTATATCTCCCAGCTTATGACATGCAGCAGTAATGATTATGAAGTTCATCTATCAATATAGAAAAACTTGAAGAAGATCTTCATGTGGGCAATAAGCTGGGGTCCAAGTTGAATAGTAGGAAAACATTAGATTAGATGAAATTCAAAGAATTGGATCATGCTTTCAAGGACATCTGCCACAAAAACTTATCTGTTTTTTTTAAACCAACATTCTCCTAGTGATCACATATGGCTGAAAATCTTAGAAATCTCAGAATTTCAGGCAGTGCAAAGACACCTGATGGATATAAGTAGTCTACAACATATTTCTTGTGTTCAGGAAATTAAAGAGAAGACATCATCGAAAATAGAAATGACTAATAATGAACAAGCTAATCATGTATTGAAAATGGATGGATCACCCAAGTGGTCTATGATATGCTTTGGGTAGATTTCCATGGGAAGCATAATAGATTGATATAGGGTGAGAAATTTGGGAAAAGTTTCAATATACATCCAGGGACGTGTAATCAAATTGATGTGATCGTGTCTCCATTAAAGATTTAAAGTGACTCACATTTCTGTCACATGCTAAGCTTATAAAGCGATTTCATCACAATTTGACAGGTTAGATGATGCAAGCAAAATATCCCATTTTCCTAATGAGAAAACTAGGAACCAGAAAGGTGTGATTTATCAGTTCTCATACAGCTAGTAAGTATGATTCAAAGATAAGTCTCATTATTCAAATCTAGTGCTCTTTCTTGTGACCTTGATCAGCTCATCTCAGGTCCCTGGGATTCCTCAGCCAGTGCTTGACTAGAGCAGGTTGGATTAGAATGCCTGAGAAGTCTTCTAGTATGTGTCTGTTTAATGATTGTGTTTATTGATCAGTTCTCCCTTTGCCTCATGCATCATACGTTATCGTCAGTTGATAATGGCTGAGTAAATTAAGAAAAAAGTGGATTTAGTAGATGCCTTTCCTTAAGTTTCCTGAAAAGGTATTGTTTCATGAAGACAATTGGTGGATAGGTCCAGGGACTGCTACTTATTGAAATAGGCTGGTAAGGAATCGGGCCTGAAATGAATTTACAATACTCGATTTTCCTTTCTTCTTTTCCCAAAGCTAAATGAAACCAACGTTTAGGAAGTCTAGATGAAAGCAGACCTCCTTTATTGGTATTGAACACATTCTCTGAAACTGTCACACATTGATAACAGGGCCACCAACCTTGGTCAAAAGAAGCTTTGGATGTTTTTAACCCACTTCAGAAGAAAAATCTGCATAAAGGCTATCTCAGTGGAAAAAAAATGTAGAGTCCAGAAAGAGAGGGGTCAGGTCTCTGTATCTAACTGTTTGGGCAAAATGTCACAAGGTCAATTCAATATACAGTCTGATGGGCCCTATTGAGGGCTTTCAGATCCCTAGAAATATGAATTTGGCACAAGTAGCATTCCCAGCTCATGACCCCTTGCATTCAATACATGCAAGAAGCCTCCTTATTTGCTTGATAATCAGGGTGCCTTCTGTGTTGTAATGCTTTCCCTCCCACCTCCTACTCATCAATTCCCCATGCAGAACAATTCCCTACCCTCATGGTTTCCTCACGGTTTCCTCACGCTTTAATGGGCTTTGGGGAGAGGTCTTTCATGCCATTGTTTAGCCCCATCTTCAACTTCTTCCCATCCAAGATTTAAACAAGAAAATGGGCTCTGTTAGTGTAGCGGTGCCCGTGACCTCTGGGTCCCCTGAAGGAGGGCTCCCTCCGTCCTCATTGTTAGAAGGCATTCTCTCCCTGTGGGCCAAATCAGACCCTCACCAGGCAAAGAAGAGAGGAACCCTGCTGGAAGCCTGATTCTGCCCCAAATCATTAGCAAGACAAAAAAACACTGAGGAATTTCAGCCTTTAGAAGCCCCTCCTGGAAAGAGTAATTCTAAGGCCCCAGCAATTCAAAGTGGAAGAGGAATTATTTCAGTTAAATAGATGATAAGGGAAGATTAGTTTACTGACAACAGGCCTGGAATTAAGCCCTTTTGAGAGGGAATGTGCTGTCCTCCAGAGGGGGAGCCTCACAGAAGCTTACATCAGATTATCAAAATCTGGTCTGCTTTTGGAGAGAATCAGTGTTAAATTGTGCTCATTGATGGAGTGATATTTCCCTCCCCCCCCTCCAAACTCATCCATGCTGGTCCAGCAGCTGGAAGAAATGGCTGAATAACTCTGGGGCATCCAAGTCATGGAATACTCCAAGGTAATTTCAAATTGTGGACTAAGATGACCATCGAGAGATTTGGACAGCCTTGTAAAGAAAACAGATTCAGGAGAACAGCAGGTGCCCTGACCATGCTGGCATAAAGGGAAAAACTGGTCTACAAAAATTCAGAGGTGAACAAAGAGAAAGAAATAGGGACAAGAGAAGATACTGATAAGCTGTCAAGGACATGTGTTGCTGCAGTTCGCTTTTAAAATGTAAATAGCTTAAATGTATTTTTAATTGTTTTTGGTATTCAAAATGGGGCACATAATCAATTTTTTTAATTAAAACTAGTCTGTTTCTAGAAATAAAGTGAGATAAAATGAGAGAAACAAAGAACCTCTTTTTCATAGGACCTTCCCCATCAAATGTCACCAGCCTGGCATACTGTAAAGAGAATAGTATTTGGAAGCAGAGAATTTGGACTTGAATTCTGGCTTTGTCACTAACTGTTTATGTGCTCTGAGGAAAGTCATTTTTATCATCTATAGACTTTAATTTACTCATTAAAAAAAAGAAGGCATTGGACTAGAAAATTTCTAAAATCTGTTCCAGTTCCAGTTCTATGGAATATAGCTTTTTCAATATTCCTTAGAATATCTATATATCTATAACAATATGTGTCTATACATATATTCTACATATAGAATATAACTTTTTCTGCCCTTTTCATATACTTGTGTAATACGAGGCAATTAGGTGGTATGATGGATAAGATGCCAGGCCAGGACTGTGGTTAGGAAGATTTGAATTCAAACAGCCTCAGTCACATAGTAGCTATATGATCCTTAGGCAAATCACTTAATGCCAGTCCACCTCAGTTTCCAATTTGTAAAAAAAAAAAAAAAAAAAGGAGAGAAACCTCTCAAGATGGTGTGAATAAAATGAGAATTTTTTTGTAAAGTATTTTACAAACCTTAAAGCACTATATAAACCTACCTGTTCACATTATCCATTTCAACTATCTATGGTTGTACCTTTTCTGTGTTTTTTTTTAAATTTTCTGTGTTTATATGATAATTTTTTCATCTAGTAGCCAATTACTTCCATTATGGCAGCGAATATGCCTTACCTAACTTTTGGAGTTTTCCCAGGTCCTAATGCTGTGCTCTGTAATATTACTTAATACATACTTTCTTTGTGTATCTTTTTCATTATCATCAAAGAAGGACCTGCTTTGCATGAATTCTGACAACTTTGCTACCATTTCTGCTTTAAATTTTTGCTTTTCTAATTTACTAGAAAATTGGACAGGGGAAAAGAAAAAAAAGATGTGTTTTTTCTTTGTTAATTTGTTCCCTCAAAAATTATTTTTGATTGGATAGAGCACCAGCCCTGGATTCAGAAGGACCTAAGTTCAAATCTGACATCAGACGCTTACCAGCTACATGACCCTGGGTAAGTCACTTAAGCCAATTGCCTCTGAAAAACAAATTTAAAAAAACCATAATTACTTCTTGGGCAGAGTCTATATGCAAGTTATAGTCAAAGAAGAGCAACTATTTGGCCTTGTCTTTGAACATTCTCTTTTACAGAGCTCATGACAGGATCTGGATGAGAAACAATGATATTTTTTTCAATCAAGCAAACAGCAAACATTGCCTTAAAGCACAACAATAAAATAGAAGGCAGAATCATGGATATAGAACAAAAAAAAGACATCTTATTCATTCACCTCATTTGAAAAAAGAGGAAACTGAGGTACAAAAAGGTTAAGTGGTATTGATTGTGGCAAGGGTGAAACAATCAGAATTTGAACTCAGGTCCTTGGATTCTAAATTTGGTGCAATTTTCATTGACCAAGAAATGCAGTTCAGATGTATCATTTAAAGTTGCTTAATGTCCACTTTTACAGTTCACTACGTTCAGAGAATGAAAATCACTTGTGATATAGAGGAAAATAAATTGGAGTTGGAGTCAGAAGGTTTCTCTTCCAATCTTCGTTCCGTAAGGTATCATAAGGTAAGTGATTCACCCAAGCCATGGTTTTCTTCTGAGGACAAAGAAGGTAATGACATTTGAAATGTTTATCTTACAATGTTGTTAGAAATATCAGACAGGATCATATGATTGAAAGGAACTTTCTACATAAAGCTACCAGAATTATCTTTCTTTGTTACAGATTTGTGCACATCTCTCTTTTGTTCCACAATCCTCTGGTGCTTCCATACTGATTACTTAATAGAGTCCAAAAAGCTTCTTCTGACATTCAAGACCTTTTCCTATTTAACAAAAAGCTTATTTTCAAGCTTTAGCTTATATTAGTCTCTACCCACCCACCCCCATTAGAGAAAGCTTGGTGGAGTCAGGAAGCCCTAAGTTCAAATCAATCTTCAGACACTTCCTAGCTGTGTGACCCTAAGCAAGTCACTTAATCTCTGTCTCCTTCAGTTTCCTTATCTGTGAAGTAGAGATAATAATATCATCTCTAATGCTTAGCACATTTCCTGGCATGTAGTAAATGCTTAACAAATGCATGTTTTCCTTCCCTCCTTCCTTCCTTCCTTCCTTCCTTCCTTCCTTCCTTCCTTCCTTCCTTCCTTCCTTCCTTCCTTCCTTCCTTCCTTCCTTCTTTCCTTCCTTCCTTCCTTCCTTCCTTCTTGCCTGCCTGCCTTCCTGCCTTCCTGCCTTCCCTCCTTTCTTCCTGCCTTCCTTCCTGCCTTCTTTCCTTCCTGCCTTCCTTCCTGCCTTCCTTCTTGCCTTCCCTCTTTCCTTCCTTCTCTGTACTACACAATGAGTGGACTTAATTTGTTCCAACAAACAAGTTTCATGCTTTCTTTCCTCTCTGCCTCTTCTTTTTCTCTACCTATTGAATTCCTATGCATGCCTTAACATTGGACTTTACTATCTTAGTCTTCCCTGATTCACACTGGCCATAAAGACCTTCTGCCAAGTATCTTATGTGGCACTAAGTTTTTTTCCTCTCTGATATATTGAACATATAATGCATTATGTTACAGTTATCTTGGTACTGTACTCTCCTACTAGAACATAAGCTTCACAAGAACTGGGACATATCTGACAAAAAACCTGGAAGAGTTTTTTTGCAAATATTAGGTAGTAAATAAAGGTTTCTTGAATTAAAGCTCTGTATTGATGTTAACTCTTTCATTTCTTATGCTGTTTTAAATCAAATTCTCCTGTTCTGTATTTGAAAGGACAGTTTATCAGTGAGAAAAAAAAAGAAGTCTTGGGAGGAGAGTAGACTGGACATCCAAAATAGTTGCTTGCCAATATCCAAAGGGCTATTTTGTAGAGGTGGAAGAAGACTAGTTTTAGTTCTCTTTTGGAGTCAAAGAGGATAAAAGGGGGTATGAGTTGTAATTAGGTAGGTTTTGACTCATTAAATAGAAGAAAGTGCTAAAAATGGGTTCGATTACAGTGAGATTAATGAATAGGCTACTGAGAAAGGAAGTAAGTTCCATATCATTGAAGGCATTTAAGAAAAAGAGAGATGACATATATTGAGGGATGTTGTAGAGGAGATTTTTGGTCAGCTATGTATTGAACAAAAAAACCTCTAAAGTCTTTTATGAACATTAGATTTTATAATTCTATGCCATAATTTCAAATAATGTATTATTGTAACATTTATCCTGGTAAAGAAAATATATTTGTTAGATTCATACTTTTGCACCTATATTTACATAATTGATAAATGACTGAAGAGTTTAATGATAACAATAACAAAAACCCTAAATGTTTGAGTGAAATACCATAAAATAACCAATGTGGTTGAATGCTTTCATTTAATTGACAGAAATGCTGTTATCCACCAAATGCTGTTTGCTCTTGCTATAATATTCTTTATAAGTGTAAGGTTCCATGATTCTGATAGAAAAATAATATGCAACTCAATTCAATTTGAACTAACCAGTGAAATCCTTATATTTGTTAAACATTTTGTTATTCAAAGAATTATAAGATTATGATATTTGAGAGAATCTTTGAGATCACATAGTCTAACCTTTTTATTATTTTAATTGTTCTTAATTTTTCTTGCTAAATCTTTCTCTTCTGTTTCATTCATTTCTGAAAATAACCTTCCCCCTCTTCTCTATCTACTAAACCATTCTCTGATATATATGTATATATATATATATATGCATATATATACATATATATATATATATATATATATATATAGAGAGAGAGAGAGAGAGAGAGAGAGAGAGAGAGAGAGACGGAGCCAGAGACAGAGAGAGAGAGAGAGAGAGAACGAGACATAGACTGAGAGAGACAGAGAGACAAAGAGGGAGAAATAGAGACAAATGCAGAGTCAGAGACAGAGGAAAAAAAATATGGGAGAGAGAGAGAAAGAGAGAGACATGATGATGATAATGATGATGACGATGATGATGACAATGATGATGATGATGATGGAGAGAAATCTTTTCATAAAAACTTGGAATAGATTGAGTGAGTCAGGTAATACATGTAATTTTCTGCACCCTTTGCTCTCAGGTCTACAAAGAAGTGCTTTTCTTATCTTTGCTTTAAAGACAATCTTGGTCAATATACTTAGAGTTCAGTTTTCTATTTTGTTGTTATCATTTCCATTTATATTGTAGTAGTCATTGTGAGTATCATCTTCCTAATTCTAGAGAATGTACTCTGGGTCAGTTCATTTAAATCTTCTTAGGTTTCTCTTAATTTTTCATATTCGTTATTTCTTATTGCACAATAATATTCCATTACATTCATGTACCATGCTTTATTTGGCCATTCTCCACTATGTGGAACTCTTTAATTATTAGAGAGGAGTTAAATGAAGCAGAGAAGTTAAGTGCCTTGCTCAAGGCAACACAGGGAATTCTGTGCCGTTGTGGTATATGAGTAAAAAGTTGAAGATTTGGTCCACAAACTTAGGGAACTTATAATCTATGCATGAACTTAGATAAGTGAGAGTGATAAAACTGACTTATCATCAATAATATCACAATCACAGGAACTCAGAAGCTATCTAATCCAACCTCTGTATTAACAAGTTTCTTGTCTGTCACACAAATCTTCATTAAACCTTTCCTACAAGACATCACTGAGGAAAGGCTCACTACTTTCTTACACTTTATTTTTCAATTTAGTGATATTTCAATCCTTGTTATTCCTCCCACAAAACTCTCTCCTAATTCCAACTCAGTATTTTACAGCAGTTGTTCCCCATGCCTGTAACTCTTTCCCTCCTTGTACCTGGCTTCCTGGCTTCTCTGGCTCCCATCAAATCTCACCTAAAGTTTTACTGTATGAAAGAAGTCTTTCACAGTCTTCAGCCTTGGTGCCTTCACCCAAGACTATTTTAAATAAGATCTATTATTATTTTTCAATTGTTCCCATTTTATTTCAGAATGAGTCTGATTGTTAGGAGTTGTTTCCTCATAGAAAGCTAAATTTCCCTCTTTTTATAACTTATACCCACTAATCACTTTTTGAGAGCCAAGCAGCACAAGTCTAATTATTCTTTCAGATGCCAGTCATTCAAATAGTTACAAACAGTTTTTATGTTCCTCCTAAGTCTTCTCTTCTCCAGACAAAACATTCCCAATTCATTCCATCGGTCTTCATTTGGAACTAATTTCAATGCCCTTCCTCATTCTGATTACCTTCCTCTGGATGTTCTCCATCTTGTCACTCTCCTTCCAGAAATGTGGTGCTTCAAACTGAACACTATACTCCAGACCTGTTCTGAACACTGTAGAATACAGAAGATCGGTGCCCTCCCTCATCCCTGACCTCAAGTCCAAGATTGTATTAGCTGTCTTGAATTTTATATCACACTGCTGGCTCAAGTTTAACTTTTACTTAATTCAAAACTCTTATCTTTGTTCAGATGAATTGGTGTCTCCATCATGCACTTGTGAAGTTTATTTTTTCCTAACTTGTGTTTTATTACACCTTCTGAGATTCCTCCCTGTGCCTGTTATCAATGGGCATAAAAAACCTGGTAAGGACTTTGGGTCTAATTTTTTCTGATAATGTAATAAAGCTAACTAGGCTTTTGCAGATGCGTAAATCCCAGCCAGAAGGTTCCTCTATACTGTGAAGCATTTAAACTTTTATGTGCACTCAAATGATTTCTGGGATGCTGGTGCATGTTTCCTATGGCTATAACTATGAATATCCATGAACCTTGACATTACTTGCAGTTTTCTAAACAACTAAGCACACAGAAACAGAAACAAAAGCGTAACTTTTATTTCTCTAGTGTTTGATGCATCATTTTTTTCCTGATCTATATATCTTGCCACTGGACCCAGATGGCTCTGGAGAAGAAAGTGAGGAGGATGACTTTACACAGCCCTTCCTCACTTAAATCCAAATCACTTGCAAGTCATGGCATGACCTCCCTGATGTCATGGTCCTCTTTGAGAACAAAGGGCAAACAACAATAATCATTTGTGCATCATAGCCACCTTTTGAGGTTAGCATAGCAAACAATAGCATGTCTATTTTACAAAGAAGGAATCAGAAACCCAGAGAGGTGATGTCTTATCCAAGGCCACACAGCTAGTAAATAGCAAAGCTGTATTAGCAGACCTAGGTCTTTTGATTCTGTGCTGGTGTTCTTTGCCTGAAGCTTTGCTGCTTCTCATGAAGTAAAGTAATTGATACCTCTTTAAGTTATTGCAATAGTCTTGGTGTTAAGTGATGAGAGTCTGCACCAAGGTAGTCAGTACACTCTCATGATATCAAAATTCACTCAAGATACACTGAAAGGGAACAGATAGGGACTTTTTGGTAAATGCTTTAGTATCCTGAGTAGCAAATAAACCACTGATATGAAGAACATGATCTAAAACTAGAATCCCCCAAATTTTCATCTGTGCAAAGTCTTTTCTACCAGATATTTTTAGAACTTGCTTCAGGAAATTTCATTTATTTCCATCCCTTGCACACTTCTCTGAGTGAAAAATATCCCACATAAATATTTTATGTGCCATCTTCCAACAGGAAAGATGTTTATAGTATTCATAACTACTTTCTGCATCTGTTCATATAGAGGTGTTTCCCTTTTCCAAAATGCAAGTGACAACAAGGAGCTGTCCACCGCTGAAGCTCATGCATAGCAACAAGGAGAAAAGAGGAAAAGAGTTAATACTATATCCAGAGCTTTAAACAATATCCACAGATTATGTTAGGTGCTGCTAGTGGTAACATTAACTTTTGAGTGCTGAATTGGAATGGTGTTACACAATAGTTTTTAAAAATATATGTTCAATTCATCCATCATTTATATAAGTGCACTTTGCTAGACTGGGAATGCAAAGATTAAAGAAAACTCAATATCTACCCTCAATTAGCTCTATAAGGTGCAATGAAACCCATACACAATATAACTTTAATACAAGTAGAATGTGATAGAGATAAATGAGAGACCCAGATATCTCCACAACAATAATTTACACTAGATATTACTCTGCTATATTTTCAGATATCATAAATAAAAAAAAAAGTCAGGAAAATTTATATTGACTAATGCAAAGCGAAGAATGCAGAACCAGGAAAACAATATACAATATAACTATGACAACATAAATGGAAAGAACAAAAATAAAAATAAAAACCAAATGTTGTGAAACTATAATGACCAATCTTGGTTCCAAGGAAAGAGATAAATAAGAAAGGGCACATTATCTTGCATCTTTTCCAATTTTTTTGAGGACATGTATGGATACAGAAAAGTATCTCTAACATCAACCCTTTTCTAATATTTTGGTAAGCTCAACTTTTTAAAAATAATTCTGCATCACAAGGGACAGTTCACTGGGAGGAAAATACGTAATATCTAATATTATAGATAAGAAAAATAAGACTTAGATAAAGGAAGTACATGTCCAAAGTCAGCCAGCATGATGGAGCTCAAATGTCATTCTTCTTATGAGTTTAGATTTAGTGCTTGATTTGAATTCAGGTTTTCCTGACTCTAGACCAACGCACTATCCACTGAGTCCGCCAATAAGACTAGACAAAGGGTAAATGTCACATTTTCTTTAAAAAGAGAATAGAAAGAAAATACTACCTTAAAAATTAGATTGGAGCAAGTGGAAGCTAGTGATTTGATGAGAAATCAAGACATTATCAAACAGAACCAAAGGAATGAAAAAATGGAAGACAATGTGAAATATCTCATTGGAAAAACCACTGA
>CM053622.1:95112009-95199660 GCA_028646595.1 Phalanger gymnotis
CAGACTGGGGAACAGGGCAACCAGAGTGTACGCCATCTTGGAGTGGGGGGGGAGAAAATTTGTAATTCAAACGCCTGTGAAAATCGATGCTGAAAACCAAACATGTCAAAAATAAATTAAAATAAAAGATAAAAAAAAGAGAATAGAATACAGTCTGTAAAGTCTAGTCCACTGACCTTGACTTCAATCCCTAGCCAAACATTAAAAGGATCACTGGGCCTGTGATTTCTTTAATAGAGGAACATTGTCTCTACCACTGAAGATTACCGCCTTCTTTGTATTTCAGAGAGTTGCCTGGAATACTCAGAAGTTGTGTGTCTTGTGTAGAGTAACACAGAAAGTATGAATTAAAGGTGGGCACTGAACACATATCTTCCACACTCTGAAACTGACTTGTTATCCATTTAAATACTCTGCTTTTTTCATGATATCTTTGCAAACAAGATGAAGAGATTAAGGTTATTTTATATTTAGGTGAATATAGAACTGTTTAAATGTCTAGACTAAAAGATCAGCTAGTCAGTAAATATTTATTAAACACCTATTAACTATATGTTAGGTTTTGTATTTAGGGATAGGGATACAAAGAAAAGAAAAAATAGTCCCTCTTCTCAAGGAGTTTATTTTCTAGTAGGGGAGTGAAAACATTGAAAAGAAATTGCATTCTGGATCTGATTCCCTGTCATTACTGGCTTTGCATCTCTTCTAGAGAAGACCAGCAATCTGAGTGTGGCCCTGTGCATTTTTATCAATGTCTCAGATGAAATCATAGATGGAAAATTCATCAGATTTGAATATAATAATAACTGGCTTTTGTTTGAAACTTTAAGGTTGGCAATAATAGTGCCTTCCATTTATAGTGTTCTAAGAACTGCAAAGCATTTCATATGCATTTTGTCATTTGCACTTTACCCATAGGGCAGGTAATCTAGGTAACATCAGACCCATTTACAGGTATGGAAACAGAGGTTCAAGGAAGTTAAAGGCTTACTGCTTCAGCTACATTTACTTGCCTGACTATGAGTGTTGTTTCCCCTAAAGTATATTGTAAACTCTTTGAGGGCAAAGATTGTCTTATTTTCATCTGTATATTGTTCCTTGTAAGTAGAGTAGGAGATGTCTAATAAATGTTTGCAGAACTTAATTACTTTAATGAAACTGTTTATATATTTGAACTCTCTCTGGCTATGGTATATGCAACTTATCAAAACAAGACTAGATTTCAGCAAAGAAATGTTTATTTGGGCCTCCAATGAAAGGTCATGAATACTTCAGGCCTATGGATGAATATATTTCCTTGAGGTATCTGGGAACAATGTCTTTGCCTAAGGCATGGAACACCACCTGTATATATAAATTTCAATGGTCCCCAGAGACTGTGAATCATGTCTCCACTGAATTTCTTTTAGGGGAAATTACTTCAGAACGAACATATATCTTGAAAGTTGTTACAGCAAACTGTTGACATAAATATGTACAGAAGAAGATAAACCTGCAGAAATTTTCAGAGCAGGTTTCCTTCCAGAGAAAATGAAAAATGATGTTGAACCATAATGATTCCTTTCCTAGCATCTCATATAGTGATAGAAGTATTACAACTACCTAATATTATTATTTCAAAGGTGGGATGAACATTATTTTTCAAAAAATCATTGGATAAAAATTTTACGAATGTATAGAAATCCTTATTTTCCATTTAGATTACCATGATTTTTGCCAAGTTCTCTTTTCTTCAATGTGAAGTGATTTTCTCATATCAGTGGGGTCCTCCAGAGTACCCTAATATGTTAACTGTCCAGAATGATACTTTAGGTTTAGAGTGCCTAGTGTGAAGGTACTCTCAAAGCTACAGGGCGCGAGCCCCTCACTATGTATCTACTTTTAGTAAGTAAAGCATAATAGACATTACTTTAAAGCAAAAGATATTTTGTATAACATAGTAAAATAAGGGTTGTATTTCTCTCATATATAAACCAGGTGCTTTCCTTCACAGATTATCATTGAGCAAAGGGATCCATTCAAGGAATGTGCCCAGAGGGCCTGCATCCATATAAGGGGCCAATATGATGGGGTAACAGGTACAAAAATAACATATATAGTTCCATATAGCTAGAACACAGTGGTGCCTGGGAAAATTCATGCCTCCGTTGTGACCGAGCTATCCTTTGTCCCTTGGTGATGGTACAGGGTGAATGACTCTCTACTTAGCTAAGGTGATCTGATTTTCCTTCTACTCTATTGTACTTCTCTCTGTTGGATATCCCTGCTGAGTTGCATTCTGCTTCTCTTTGCTGGGTGTCTCCATTGCTGCTGCCCGCAATTGCCTTTGGATGTTGTTGAATGGCATCTTCTCCACTACAGCTGTCATGTGGCTTCTATACCATGAGGGAAGGGGTCTGCTAAGTCTTTAGTCATAATCCTGAGAACATCTTTAGCTCTTTTATGATATTAATATCAATCAGCCACATGCAGATAGATAGAAATGTGTTTATACATTCTTATATTTGTCTTTTGAATCTTTACATTCTTGTATTTCTCCCATTAATTGAAATTTTAAAATCTAGACTCTTGTTTGAAACATGGGTTAAATAATTTTAAATACTGATCTTGTCACCTGGTCCCCTTCAAATTCAAAAGGGATAATCCATCTTAAAAAAAAACTCCAAAGCACTTAAGTGGGGATAAGGTGAGTAGATTCTTTATGATTTCCATAATGCCCCTGACTATTATGCAGATGAACTCAGGAGCAAGACCAAAGAAGGCCTGTGTGAAGCTGGTAGAGTTTTTTTTCTTTTTGTCATAAATTTCTTATCGGCAACTTCAATCACTGTACTCACTGCATTGTTGGATTCCTCCCTCACCCCTTTAGTAGCTAATAGAGATAAACTTAACTTTTTATTTACATCCTGATCATTCTTCAAGGACAATCTCAAGAAGTACTTCCTACTATTAACCTTTCCTGACTACTACTGTTGCTTTCATCATGCTATAGCTTGTTTCACTTAACATGATTGTATAGTTAATTCTTAATACTAAATGATGAAATATTTACCTTTGCTTACATCCTCCTCCAATGCCTCATTATGGATGAATGGAGGTGACCCTATGACCATGAAGTCTTTGACAGAACAAAAACTATTCCAGGCCTTACATAGCTGAAAAGACTTCAAGTAGGAGTCCACTGATATTCTGTGTGCCTTGTCAGAGAAGCATCCTAGCTAAGTTTAGAAAGGCCCATTTCAAGGATGAATTTTTCAGTCTTAGCAACTAATCAATCATAGGATGATACAATATGACAGATTTAGAGCTAGAAAGCACCTTAAATGTAATTGATCCCAATACTCTTCTTTTATAGATGAGGAAACTGATGCTCAAAGAAAGTAAGCAACTTGCCCAACAATCACATAGCTAGTAAATATCTGAGAGAGGATACAAACTCGGGCTAGTGGGACTCCAAGTTCAGAAATATCTCCTATTCTTAGTCCTTTGCTCAGGGAATAGCATATAATTGGTTCTTAATAAATGCTCATTAATTGATTAAGAAAACTAGACAATGGACTAAGGATAAAAACACATGAAGAAGAAATAATTTCTATGCTCAAGGAATTGACCTTATAACTATCACATCATTAATATTATAAAGCAAGTTGAGGAAATTGTTTTTCTTCTTTGACTCTTTAGTACTTCCTAGAATAGGGTCCTCATCATATATGACAAAGGAAGGAAGGAAGGAAGGAAGGAAGGAAGGAAGGAAGGAAGGAAGGAAGAAAGAAAGAAAGAAAGAAAGAAAGAAAGAAAGAAAGAAAGAAAGAAAGAAAGAAAGAAAGAAAGAAAGAAAGAAAGAATGGAAGGATGGATGGATGGATGGATGGAAAGAGGAACGAAGGATGGATGGAAAGAAGGAAGGAAGGGGAAGGAAAAGAAGGAGGGGAGAAGGGAGGAAGAAGGGAAAGATAGATGGACCAAAGGAAGGAAGAAGAGAGAAAAGGAGGGTGGGAGGCAGAAAAGAAGAAAGGGAGGAAGGAGAGAAGGAAGGAAGGAAGGAAAGAAGGAAGGAAGGAAAGAAAGAAAGAAAGGAAGGAAGGAGGGAAGGAGGGAAGAAGGGAAGGAAGACAATTCTGGGATATTGTTCCTTAATCAATAAACAAGGACATTTTAAAGCATATACTATATGTCAGGTACTGTGCCAGTTGCTGGAGATACAAATACAGAATTGATACATCCCTATCTCAAATGTATGTTCTTTTGAAGGAGACAACACACATATATGTATACAACACATACATATATGTGTATACACATATACATGTGTGTACACACATATACATGCATACATATGTGTGTCATCTTGGGGGAGGTCATGAAATGTTTCATGTAGAACATGATGTTTTAACTGAGTCTTAAAGTCAGTATTCTGAAAGGTCAGTGGAAATTCATTACAACACAGGGGATAGGAAGTCAAAGGTACAGAGAAGGCAACAGAAATGGAATATTGTGTGTGAAGAATTGGCCATATCATAGAATTTAAAAAGGAATAATGTGTAAGGAGACTGGAAAGGTTGTTTATGGCTACATAATAAAGAATTTCTAATGCCAAACAAAGGAGTTCATTATAGTTGATACAAGGGTTTACATAGAGCCAAGGGAGCTTACCTAGGGAGAGAGTGACAAGATCCAACGTACTCGATAAGTGCTGAATAAAGGCTCATTGATTATTTCCTGGAAAGTTTGATCTCTAAAAATGTAGCCGTAAGCAAAACTATCTCCAGGTAAAGTAGACGTGAAACCTCCCCAAAGCCCTGTTTCTATCTTGCCTCTCAATTTCGTAGCACTTTCCTTCCTCAAGCCAAGTAAAAAAGCATTTATTAAGTGCATACTATGTTCCAAGACCAGTGTTAAGCTCTGGGGACACAAATAAGTCAAAAACAGTTCCTCCCCTCAAGACACCTATACTACCATACATGCCACTGGCTGTTGAGAAAACTCACCTTCCACTCCTTTTCCCAAAAGGAAGTCAAGATGTTGTTTTCTTATTAACATTTTCTGTATCTCTTAGAGATAAAAATGGTATCACTTTCTTAAAAAAAAAATTCTAGATAATCTCCAAGTTGCCTTGCATATATTCTTCCAAACTCACATTTCTTTAATACCCTAATCTGACCTTGCTTCCAAGGAGAAAAGCAATGTCTTTCAATTAATTAAAACCAAGGAATGATTTACTGATAGGCAGAAAACTATTAAATATTCCAATGTATAACTTAATTTGAATAGGAAGTTTGTTAATGAAAAGGAAAGAATTGCTAGAGTGCTATTCCACATAGAGTGAAGCCAATGGAGGAGATAGTTGGTTGGAGGACCTCCTGGAGCCCCGGAAAGTGTACCTCTTCAACCGAGTAGACTGCTTTAACTACTTCCTCCTGACAACAGAGATGGAAATAGAAACACGGTCATACTTCTCCTAAAAGAGAAGTGTAAATTGTGTGGTTTGGGGAAGCTCATAAGTCACTCAACTATTAATGATTTTCATGTGTGTGTGTGTGTGTGTGTGTGTGTGTGTGTGTGTGTGTGTTTGTATACAAATAACCACAGACACTGGCAGATATTTCTGGTCCCCTGCCTAGGTTTCTCTCCCTCCAAAATTAGGACATCCTCACTTTTAAGTAAACCTTTCTGCTGCTAAAAGACCGATCAATGAATCAAATACGATTTGTCCCAAATAAGCCGATAGCTGGGATTGCCTTCCATCTCTCTTCCCTCTTCACTCCTTTAAGCCAATTTAATCATTTTAAATTCCCGAACTCCTATAAGAGAAAATGCATTTCCAGGTCTCCTTGTGGCAGATGAACCTTAGATCTACCTTCCTTGAATATGAAAAACAAAATTTTAGTCTCCTAAGACATTGGACCCCTTTATAAACCTTTTCCTAAACTCTCTGGATCAACCACGGGACCCCTATGCATACACCTCCTATTCACCTCTCTCTGTCTCTGTCTCTGTCTCTGTCTCTGTCTCTGTCTCTGTCTCTGTCTCTCTCTCTCTCTCTCTCTCTCTCTCTCTCTCTCTCACACACACACACACACACACACACACACACAAACACAACCCAGCTGTAGCTGTTATTTTGCCACACGTTTAGGTGCAAGAGGTTGTATAGGTGTTAGGACAAAGGAAGAAAATGTGCTGCCCTTTCAGGGCCCTCACATAGGACTAGGAGTCTCCTCACTGCCCCCCGCCCCACATACATCAAAAATAGCCCTGGAAAATGTTTCCTTGCTGCTAAGTTTTCCTGGCTGATTACCTTTGCCTAGGTAACCCAATATTGATCCTTCATTATGTTAATACTGGCAGATCCCAAAAGCCAGGCCTCTGAGTGATTAGATGATGGATCTCAGAGTAGTGAATTAAAAGCTTCAAAAGCCAGCCTCTAGCTTCTCTCTAGTCCTTACCCAATCTCTCCCTTTACCCCTATCATTATGTGTAAATGGCAATCACAGCATGAATAGTTGGAGAAATGTTCAAGCTATTAATGCCTGTTGACAAATGGGGCCTCTGGGGTTGTTGTGGGAATCTAGCTGAGACCTTGTTGGAAGCCTGGCATATCAGGAGTAGGGGTGAAAGGGAGGGACAAGAGCTGGGAAGACAAGGCTTGAAAAGAGAGAGGGAACCTGCATCTTTCCACTGGCAAGGGGTTGAGGAAATAGCCCAAAGGGTCATTCCTTCAAAAGCTAGGGAGATAAAAAAAAAAGATTGAGAGGAAGAGAGAAAGACATCATTAACCCCCTTTCTCTTCAACAATTAGGGAATTACCTCTTTCTCCCTGTCAGGGTCATTCATTCATTAAATCAATAAGTATTTATTAAACACCCACTACACGCCAGGGACTGTGTTAAATGCTGTGGATCCAAAGAAAGGCAACAAACTGCTCTAGAGGAGTTCACATACTAATAGCGGAAACAATATGCAAATTACTATGTACAAACAAGATATAGACAGGACGAGTTGGGGATAATCAATCAAGGGAAGGTACTAGCATTAAGTGGGATCTGCAAAGGCTTCTTATAGAAAGTGGGATTTTACCTGGGACTTGAAGGAAAAGAGGGAAGTTAGGAGGTAGAAATGAGAAGGTCAAGCATTCCTAGCATGGGAGACAATCAAAGAAATTGCCTAGTGTACTTCAGCATATCTGATCTTGGATATCAGATGTTATAATGCAGTTCTTCCTCCACTTCCACAAGTGCAGGTCACAGACCTCTCATCCAGGCCTTTTTATTCATTCCAATGGGCCCTCCTAAAAAATGGAATGAGCCTCAATAATCTGGAACTTTGAAGGAGACCAAAAAATATGTGCATGTGGGGAGTGGGAGGTGGAGGGAGATGGCTGGGGCAGATCATGAAGGAGAGAAGTGATAGTGGCATAATTTGACATGGAAGAAAGAGGATCATTAATACATGCCTAAGAGGGACTTTCCCAGAGGAGGTCAGAACCCAACTTCCTCATTCTATATATAAGAAATCTGAGGGCCAGGGGGAGAAATGGCCCCTCAAGGTCAAGGTGATACAGATAACAAAGGGTTGTGCATCACTATCTGTCTGTCTGTTTCTCTCTCTCTCTTTTTCAGGTAATAAGCTTTTTTGTTCCTCTTTCACCTGCCCCTGCTCATTTAGGAAAAAAGAGAAAAAAACAAAGAAAAAGAAAAACAAAATCTTTGTCAAAATATAAGCCAAAGAAAACAAATTCCCTTAATTATCATGTCCAAAAATGTATATCTTATTTTACACATTGAGTCCATCATCTCTCTATCATGAGCTGAGACACATTCTTCATCATCAGAATTCTGTAATCATGGTTGCTCATTGAGTAAACCAAAGATCTTGAGTTTCAAAGTTGTCTCTTTTAACGCTTTTGTTATTATTGTATTAAATGTCCTCCTGGTTTTTCCCACTTCCTTCCAAATCAATTAAATAAATCTTCTCTTGTTTCTTTGAAACTGTCCTTCCGTTCAATTATTACAGCACAATAATATTCCATTACATTGATATCTTATAATTTGTTCATCCACAGAGCTAGGAGTTAGTTCAATCGTTCTGGAAAGTAATTTCGAAGTGTGTCTCCAACATCACTAACTGGTGCGTACCCCCTAACAAGGCAAGCACTCACAATGGAGGTCAGAAGAAGCAGTGCAAGAACTCCCTGAGGTCTCTGTAAAGAGCTTTAACATTGATTATAAGACATGGTGTATGCTGGTACAGGACTGCCCAACTTGGCCTGCTCACATCAAAGGAAGTGCTGTGCCCTAAGTGCAAAGCAGAATCACAGTAGCATAAAGGAAATGTGAGATGCATTACTCTAGAGACATCTCATCCCAAATGTTCAAATGTACCCCTTGTGCCTGACCTGTGGTAGAGCTTTCCAAGCTCATATTGGACTGATCAGCCACAGTTTAATGCACCGTACCTTAACATCATGATGTCATTGGTCCTCTCTGAGTACCAAGGACAAACAACAACAATAACCAAAACCTAGCAGAACCACTTCTTTACCATTACCTAAAAGAGAGCAAAGAAAAAGGAAAATGTGTCATATGGTCAAAATATTCATTTTAATGTATGTACAAAATTATTTTTGTGGTAAAGAACTGGAAACTAAGTGGATGCCCATAAATTGGAGAATCACCAATGTTTTCTTTTGTTCCAATGAACTCCATTGCCTCTCAGTTGTCTGAGAGTACAAATCTACTGTGTTATTACTTTGCTCTCCCACTTCCTGTCAGAGTCCCTACATCATAATTCTTGACACAGAAGGGGCCTCAGAGACCATCTAGTCTAGCACGTTTCATTTTTTTCAGGTGAGAAACTAAGGCTAAGGGACATTAAGTGATTTGTCTGAGCTCACACTGGGAGTAACAGAAATCAAAATTGAATTCAGTTCTCCTAATTCCAGAAATAGAGGCAGAAATCTGCTATTTGCTTTCTTGCTGATATTGCTCCCTATTCAGTCTCAATTTTATTTCTTTTTTGTCCAGGTCTCAGATAGCATAGTTTTCAAAGGAGACGTACAGGCCACTGAATCTACATAATCAAAATATCACACCTCAGAACTGTGACAAAGAGCTGGTCATATATCCTAAAATCTCATCTCTCTTGCTATTTTTAGGGAGCATGTGACATATAGTCCTACTGGGTGCTTTCCCCAAATTTATCACTGGGCAATTATTTTAAGAGTATTTTGTGAAAGTTTTATGAGCCATTAAGGAAAATTGACTCTGTGCAGGCTCTTTTCCTGGTTTCAGAAGAGAAAATGTTATTTTAACAGTGAATGCTATTACCATTTACTTCAGGGATGATTTTGGATTGGGTTCACATTTCATGCATATTTCATCCACAATTACCGCATATGTGTAGTTTGCTCCACCAGCGGCACATATGGAAAATCTCTTTATGGAAAATATGAATGATGTCATCTGCATAGTAATATCAGGAGATGAATGCACACTTCCATGGAGAAGTTGAAGCCATGGTATGTTCTGTGGATTAGAGAATGTTCTCCGTGGTACCTGGGAGGCCTATTTGGCTTCACCCATGATTGGCCCCAGGAGCATTCCCACAGATTCCCCTGAAAGAGACTTGTAGCCTCGAGGGCTTCCTCAGTTTATTTGGAGTCATTCTTAGGCTGCCCCCAGTGAATTCACTCTCATCCTCAAGCTTCAGGGCAGGGAGCTAAAACATCTAATCAGTTCGTTCTGTCCCCTTTCATGCTGAACATCCCAGCCCCTCCACAGTTTCAGCAGCTTTTCCCCTGGAGACTGCTCCTGTTCCTTATTCAGCTCACATTTCTCTGTGGCACCTCTGAATGGATTATCCCCAAACAACTACTTCATGCTTCACTGGTGATCTAAGCAGTCTTCAAAGAGGATGTTGGTTCAGGATATGGTGAAAGCCTGTATGAGAGGTTTGGGACAATTTTTTTGTACTTCCCAGTAGAGAAATTAATAAAAATAAAAAATGTAAATTTTGAAACATATTAATTGCGAATAATTCTTCAATTAATCACTTTTTAAAGGAAGAATGTGGTACAGTGACAAGGTCATTCACTTATTAACCCTCAAGACAGAAGACCAGAGTTCAACTCTTATCTCTGATGCTTTCTATGTCACCCTGGATAAGCCACATCACTGTCCTTGTGTATAAAATGACGAAATTGAATGAGATGGCCACTGACCTCTCTTCCAGCTACAAATCTATGATGCCATGAAATACCTCTTAGGTGAAAGGCATGATAGAATATGATACAGGAGATGGATATTTGGCCTTGGAATTATAGAATCATGTGTTCAAGTCTTGCTCTAACATATGTTAGCTTTGAGACCATAGGCAAGTTATATAACCTCTCCATTCCACAGGTAACTAAATAAGATTAGAAGTTATAGAGTCTTTGCAAATCTCGATCTGATCTGGTAGAGTAAGTTTTTCACTCACAGTTCTCCAGTCCAATGAAAGAAAAGGTCTAATTAAAAAAAAAAGATTCTGTGCTAGGCTAAAGAAACAAAGATGAAATGATTGGTTGAAGACCTAGGTAATATGCCTCATTTATACAGGGGGACCAGGTGACCTTCATGGTTTCTTCCAACTCTAAGATTCTAATATTTTATGAAATGAGACACAATGCTTCGCTTCTTTCATATTTTAATGGATCTTTGACAGTAAATTGAGTAGGTAAACCCTCCTCCTATAAATCAGGCACACCCAATAGACTTGGGAATTCTTTCTAGGCTTCTAGACATTACATGGATATGAATGGAGTAGAAGACTATCCACCAATTATCACTCACTTTTGCTACATGACCAGCCCATCTCTAGTTCTTGTCATATATCTCATATAACTTATCTTCAACTTCTCCATAATTCTTCAGTGGGAATATGGTGCAACCTATTCGTACATAATGTCATGCACCTTTTCATTGCATTTTGCTTGGCTGGAAACTTTAATCAATTGGAGAATGTGGAATTTCATGCTTTGCAACCATAGACCATCAACCAAAAAACAGATGTATTTAGAAAGTGGACTTTTATTTCAGGGCAGTCATTGACTTTATTAAAGCATCAAGTAGCTTCTCAAAAGGACAGAAAAGTGGTGCATTGGATAGTGCACCAGGCCTGGAATCAGGAAGACTTGAGTTCAAATCCAGCCTTGGATATTTACTAGCTGTGCAACTCTAGGCAAATCGTTTAACCCTGTTTGCCTCAGTTTCCTCATCTGTAAAATGAGCTGGAAAAAGAAACGGCAAAACATTCTAGTATCTTTTCTGGGAAAACCTCAAATGGGGCATAAAGAGTCAGACATGACTGAAATGGCTAGACAACAAAAAAACAAAAAAAAGGCTTCTCAAAGACAATCTAGTTTGTGGTTTTCCCCCTATCCATTTGTGCACCCCATCTTCAGTGTTTGTCCGTGAACACAGTATCATCAAAGTATCATCTTTATAATTTTGCATACAATTATCTATCATAATATGAAGAATAGGTTTTGTTCTTCTAATTTTTTCCTTTGTGAATAATTAGACCAAAACATTTATAACATTTCCAGGTTTAATAGAAACACACCATGCCATCAAAACATTTAGTAATATTTAGAGGACATTAACCTTTTTCATGGAATATATCTTAAATTCAGATTCTTCTCTGTATATCAACCAATAAATATTTTTTAAGCATATATTATGTGCCAAAAACTGTGTAAACTGTTGGGAATACAAAAAGAGGTGAGTTATAGCCCTTGTCCTCCTGGAATTTATAACCTAATGATGGAGACAATATGTAAACAGATATAAAATAAGCTATGTACAGATAATAGGAAATAGTCAACATAGTTGAGGCACTAGAATTTAAGAGGGTTTGAGGAAGACTTCCTACAGAAGGTGCTATTTTAGTTGGGACTTAAAGGAAGCCAGGGAGGTCAGTAGTCAGTAAAAGAAAGAGTGTTCTAGACATGGGGGACAGCCACAGAAAATACCAAGAGCTAAGAGATGGAGTGTCTTGTTCATGGACATCTTTCATGGAAATTACAAACATCTTTGGTGAGCATTCACCTCTCCATTTTTACCTCTACTAATATTCTTCATCAGAGAGGTTATGTAACAAAGTCACTTCTGTTAACAGATTTTGCATAATCAATTAAATTGGATTTTTGCATGAGAGGTACCTGGATGGGGGGGAAAAGCCTTTGATGTGACATTTTGCATATCTGAAACAAATGCTGTTTGTTTTGTTACCTTTTAAATCATCACTGAGCCAAAAGTACAGTGGCATCTTGTATTCTCAATACCTTTCTATCAGTTATGGGGAGTGGTCTGATAAAGAACAATTTCTACCTCTTTGTAGAGAAGCCATGGACTAGAGACACAGAGACATACATTTGAAAACACAGCCACTATTTCAATTTGTTTTGTTTGACTGTACTTATTTCATAATAATAGAAAGAAGAAGAGGAGGAGGAGGAGGAGAAAGAAGAAGAAGAAGAGGAAGAAGAAGAAGAAGAGGAAGAAGAAGAAAAGAAGAGGAAGAAGAAGAAAAGAAGAGGAAGAAGAAGAGGAGGAAGAAGGAGAGGAAGAAGAAGAAGAAGAAGAAGGAGAGGAAGAAGAAGAAGAAGAGGAGGAGGAAGAGTAAGAGGAAGAAGAGGAGGAAGAGGAATAAGAAGAAGGAGAAGAAGAAGAGGAGGAGGAGGAGGAAGAAGAAGTGGCCTTTATATAGCACCTTAAGATTTGAAAAGCACTTTAGAAATATTATCTCATTTTATAGCCATAAGAATACAAGGAAGTAGATACTATTATTATTCATGTTATACAGGCAAGAAAATTGAGGTACAGAGAAGTTAAATAACTTGCCCAGGGTTATACAGCTAGTATGTATCTGGAGCAAGATTTGAACTTAGATTTGAACTCCTGACGCCAAGTCCAGTGCTCTATCTATCTAGTTAAGTGCACCACTTAACTGTCACGGTTACAATGGAGGCTTCCTTTTTTTGGGGTGGAGGAGAGAGGGAACTTCCATCCCTCATTTTATGACACTATAGATCCTAATAATATAAGACAGAGGAAGAAAAGTTAATTGTTTTGAAGCTATAAAATGTGTGTAACTGTTGCCAGTAGCCTCTGAATCTTGGCATCACTCACCAAAGACTTGTTTGCCTTGCCCTAGTTATACCTCTTCAGAGAACTGTGCTAGGCACTGAGGAAGATAACTAATCTAGATATGCCACGGTCCCTGTTGTGATGGAGTCTAGATACAAGGAGAGAAATAGATCAAAAACTGTATGTAACTTGTAGCTAAAAGCCCATTTGCATGTGTCTTTATATTGATCACTCAATGCTCCATTCCTACATGAGGGAAGTTATTGGTAAGAATTTGGGAGAAGAGAGATTCTGGACTTCTGGCTTGTAGCTTTTTGAGAGAAGCTTTGTAGTTTCAGACTTTTTCAGGTCCCTGAAGGGGAAAAAAAGATTCTGGGAAGAAGCCAATATGTAGAGGAACTGGTGCATCAATCATGTTCCTATCCCCAGTTTGCTTCACTAGAAACTTAAGGGGATTTCTTCTTGGGTAACATCTGGGATTCTCTCTCAACTGAGCTGAGATATCTCACTCCCAATGACAGAATTCCTTCATTCTGTATATTGTCTGGTATATTTTTATCTTTTCTTTCTCCAATTTTGTTTGCTATTGGCTTGGATAAATGGTTTTATTTCTTATTCCTCACATGTTCTTTGAGGAATTATCATTTGGTGGGAAGGAAATCAAACTTTGGACAGATAACTCAGGATACTACTCTCCTATTGAGGCATAATGATCAGGAACTATGCTTGAACCTTAAAATGATTTTTCTCATACTAACAATATTTAAGGGAAAGCCGATAGATAGAATTCTCCCCTTGCATTTCCTCTCTTTGAGGAGAACAGAGTGGCTAGCCTCTGAGCCCAACCTTCTACTGCCTCTCCTGTTAGGAATCAAAGTCTTTTTTGAAGAAGGGTGCAAGGGAGAGACTCTAGAGATAGCCATGCCTCCCTGTGAGCCATACTTAGACAGATCTATGTGGACATATACAACCTACATGGGTACAATATAGGCCACCCCCTTACATACAGATGACTAAAATATGTAATATTACACAATAATTGGATTAGGCATGTAGAAAACAAAGTATCAAGTAAGGAGTGAGGGAGAAGGTCCCAAATGAAGGCATGTAAAAAGAAAATGGGAGTGTGGTCCAGACCTGGAAGTGATTGGATTAAATTATGTCTAAGGTTCCTTACAGGTTTAAATCCTATAATCCTACAAGATTATAGAAATGCAAAAGTAACTCACATCCTTTTACATAATACAGAAGAAAACTGAGTCCTGGAGAAGGGAAATGAGTCACAGGAGTCACACAGGGAGGTAGTGACAGAGCTGAGACTAGGATCCAGCTGGTCTGACTCCTTCTCCAAGACTGATCCCCTGAACCACACAGCTTTCCAGATGTCATGAGCTGACTTCTTAAAACTCGCCACCGTCTCCTGCTTTCTTTCCATTGGGTTTTAGCCATTTCAGACCCACAAGGGAGCCCTTGTTCCTGGAAGGGTCATTGGGAGGGAGAACAGAGTCTGTGTGATTGTCTGGAATCAATCCCAGTTGGAGGCTGGACAAGCAAGAACAAATGGCCTGAAGTAGATGCTTTCTTCCCCCTTGTTTGCTTTGGAAAGTATGTCAGAATGCCCGGTGTCTGCAGCACATTGAAAGGCCTGGGTCCAATTTCCTAGAAAGACATAGAATCCTCAGTGAGGAAATAGAAATATACATCTATTCATTTTTTAACATTTTACAATTTTTGTTTACATTCTTTGTTATCACATCACCTATGTTTTCCCATACTTCCTTCTCCTCTTTCCCTCCCTGAGGACCATCCCTTATTAAAAAGTATAAAAATAAAGCAAATAATGTTCAGAAACACTAACCACTATTCAAGGCTGGTATTATTTGCAATTTTCCACAGTCATGGTCCCCCCACCTCTATAAGAAAGAAGAGGTGGTCATATCACTATTTTTTAGGTTTCATAATTATCCTTACATGGCATACAGTTGCAATGATTTTTTTTCATTTTTCTTCTCATTTAAGTCTTTGTAGTTATCATGTATATTGTGTTCCTATTTCTGCTTACTTCATTTTGAAGTAATTCATGTATTATCCCATGTCTCTCTACATTCATCATCTTCATTTCTTACTGTACATTTTACAGTGAATTTATGAACCACAATGTGTTTAACTATTCCCCAATCGATGACCATCTACTTTGTTCCCACCTCTTCAATACTATAAAAAGTTTGGGTATGGAAATGTTCTTTTGAACATAAACCTCCTCAGCTAGTTACTAAACATTTATTAAGCATTTGCTATGCTTTAGGCACTGTGTGCTAAGCTATTCTTAGTTAGGAAGGAGCTATGATGTTCCAGTGAGTGTCCTCCATACTTTTCAAATACTATTTAATTTGATTATCAAAATAATCCTGAGCATTACATGCTATTATCATTATTTTAAAGTCGATGAAACCGAGGCAGACAGTTTAAGTGACTTGCTGAGGGTCGCACAGTTAATAAATATCTGAGGTCATATTTAAATTCAAGTCCTCCTGACTTCAGGCTTAGCACTTTATCTACTGAGGCTCATAGTTGTGTCTCTATCAGGGGGATTTGGGTCAAAAAGTATGACTATTTTAGATCTCTTATTCTTTTTTTTCCTTTCTTTAGTATAATTCTTAGCATAATTCCAAATTGCTTTCCAGAAAGTTTTGACTAACTCATACCTCCATCAGCTTTGTTCATCTTTTTACAAACCCTTCACCACTGACATTTTCAATTTTTATCATCTTTGCCAATATGCTAGCTTTAAGGTAAGACCTCAGATTATTTTTATTTACGGTTCACTTAATATGAGTATAACAACATTTGAACTGGGTGTGCACAAAATTTCTGAACTGCTTCTAGTAAGACATATCATGAGACTCAGCCCCTGGATGTGTTAGAATTATAAACTTCCTGAATATTTCCAAATACGTATAATTCAGTACTGAGGCAAGCCTGGAATTTTAGAATAATGAGGCAGCCTACTTATGGGACACTGAGGAGGAAAAGCTGATGACTTGGTGTAGTTTTGGAAGTAAATGACCTGAACCTCAGTAGTCTCTTTCCATCTCGCTTCAGATTGCATCAGAGACAGTTCCAAGATGCTTTTGTGGAAGAGGGAAAGAGAGAAGGGATAGATAATTTGTTTTATCCTCCACTTTGGCTATTATTTGGCCATGAGCTCATGCCGGATAAAGCACTTGTCTTGTCTAGGTGAGCTTGAGTTTGTGTTTATAGATGCCTCCCTTTTCCCCTTTATCTTAGGTGAATCAATATCTATTCTAAGATCCTATTGATGGAATCAATAGCTACCCTATGAGTGTCTCTGTGCTTGTATACAACCTTGTGAATATCAAATATGTGAAGTCCTCAGGTCCTTTTAGTGAGAGTTGGTCTAGAAATTATTCACCAGAAAATCTTCCAGAACTCATGGAGAAAATGAATACTTGTAGGAACTTAGGCACAAGACCTGGCTTGGATGACCAAAAGATATAGACTTTGGGGGAGATGATACAGAGCCAAGGAGAAGTGTAAAGAGCATAATTGACATCCCTGCAGATTTCCTTATACTCTGATGAGGGCTTAGTATCATCCTCCTAGGAGAGTATTTGTTGTTTAGTCATTGTCAGTCATGTTCCTTCATGATCAGTCATGTTCCTCTTCATGAACCTCCTTGGGGTTTTCTTGGCAAAGATACTAGAGCGGTTTGCCATTTCCTTCTCCAGTTCATGATAGGAATGAGAAAACTGAGGCAAACAGAGTTAAATGACTTGCCTAGCATTACACAGCTAGTAAGTGACTGAGGCCAGATTTGAACTCAAGTCTTCTTGACTCCATGTATGTAACCATGGACAATTCATTTAACCTCTGTATTCCTAAGTTTCCTCATCTATAAAATGAGCACCTCCCTTCCAGGATTCTTGTGAGCATAAAGTGAGATAATATTTATTTTGTTGTACAAATTTGTAATTCGTAATATTTGCTTTCTAAACTTCAAAGCACTGTGCTTTGTGTATCATCATCACATCATCATCATCTTCTCCAACAGTGCTAGGGTACTTTGGGGGTTCCCTCACTGGGCCACCAGTAAACTCCCCCTAAAGGTCCAAAGACATCTGAACATCTCAGATTCACATGGTATATCCAAACATGCAGACATTCATCGAAGAATAAATACTGGCTCATTTAAGATGAGGAAAAACAAATGAACAAACCCAGCCTCAAGCTCATCAAGGCTGGTCATGTGATTTGAAACAATACTGACCAAATCCAAAGTCTGAAGGGAAAAGGTCACTGATCTGTGTCATAACCTTTTAAAATGTCAATTGAGTTAGATATCAGCTCTCCCTGTGCAGCAGTAAAGGGTTGAGCTCATCTTTTTAAAGTGCTGAGTCACGTGTGACCAGGAGCAGCAAAAGACTGTCATCTCTGATATGTTCAAGTTCTAAGTTATACATGCAGTCAAGAATAACTTTGAGCCTTCCCTATTCAAGTCCTTTAAATGAGTAATTTGGATCAGTTTTTAATACAACTGCCAATGGTTTGCAATTCTTCTTTTGAGAAATACTTGTTCATATCCTTTGACCACTTTGGGGAGTAGTTTTTATTCTTATATATTTACATTATTTCCCTATATATCTTGGACATAGGATCTTTGTCTGATATTCATTGATTTATTAAACATCTTTGTGAATACTTGCTTTGTCCTAAGTGCTATAGAGAGACAGCAAGAATTAGGTCCCACACCTTCACTCAAGGATATTACAGTTTAGTGGAGGGGAAGAGATAAAAACAAACCATGAAACCTGAGGTTTATGACTAGGTCTGCCAAAGCATAGTTGTATGCTTTCTTTGACTAAGCATGGAAGCTTGGTATCAGGAACAAAGAAGGGAAATAGAGTTTCTTTGGGATTAGGGACTAGGCTAGGTGTGGTAAATAGCACATACCCTATGATCCCTGCTAGAATGGAGTTTGTGAATGGTGGGTTGTGTGAGCTAAAAAGTTTTGAGACGCAATAGGACTAAAGTCAATATGACATCTACACTTATCTAGCATCAATATGATGAGTTCCTGGGACTGGGAGTTGGGGGAACACCAGGCTGCCTAAAGAGGAGCCAACCAGCCCATGTTTGAAATCTAACAGTTTAAATCTTCTGTGCTGATCAATAACGGGATTAAGTCCATGAGTGGCTGATGCACTTTCTACCTGGGAAAAATAGAAAGACCCAGTCTAAAACCAAACAAACCAAAGAAAAAAAGCCAAATGAAACAAACAAAAAAGAGGATGTTTGACTGAAAAACAAGGAGTCAATGGATTGTAGTATGATAGGGAAGGAATTTATGAAATAATCAACCATGGACTCCAGAATGAGTAGGAAGACAAGTGATGCCAGATGTAAAATGATGATGGATTGGAACAATATGGTACAGTTAGGGAACTAGACAGCAATTCTAATAAAATAATCATCACTCCTAATTCATTGTTGATGCTATATGGCTATGAATTATGGTTCTACCCTCTCTGAAGAATCAAAATTGCAGGTAACCCCAAGAGCAATTATGTCACCACAGGGTGAAATTGTACAGAGTGGATACAATCAGGTTTACCAAACTCAGAATGATTGATAGTTTTTGTCAGATTCTCAGCACAATCCATGGCAGAAAAAAGATTAAGAACCATTGAACTGGAGTAAAACTCGATGAGTAAAATCCTTGGTGCTGCAAGAAACCAGAACTAGAACCAAAACAAAACCAAAACCAAAACCCAAACCAAAAGTTTAGGTATCAATGCGAGTTTATTGAATTTGCCACAAGGAAACACCACCCACAAGGGTGGAAACTCTCCAAAAGAACAAAAAGACAAAGCTTATGTAGGTTTCAATTTATGCAGCTGATGAATTGAGTATGGTATGCTTCAGGATTCATTAGGACTTGTTGCTGGAGTACTGAAGAGAAGAAATAGGAGATGTGGTATCCCTTGATTGGACAGAACCTGCTCCTGAGGTGAATAATAGGAAAGGCTCTTCTTCAGCTTAGCCATCTTTTATAATCCCATGCTAACATATAGGACTGTACTGGCAGTTTCTTCAGTAAGGGAGGTCATGGACAGGGTGAGAGTTTTAATATAAATAAGGCCAGGGGCAAGACAAAGCGACTGCAACTCTCCATGTCCAACTCTGCCAGTATATTGGTGGCACAATGAATAGAGCTCTGGACTTGAAATCAGGAAGATCTAGTTCAAATACAGCCTCAGAACCACACTTTCTGTGTGACCCCAGGCAAATAACTTAACCTCAACATGACTCAGTTTCTCTATCTATAAAATGGGGATAATAATAACACCTACCTGCCAGCATCATTTTGAAGATCAAATGAGACAATATTTGCAAGGTTCTTCAAAAACTTGAAGCACTATATAAATGCTAGTAGCTATTACTCTCTGAAGACTGAGCTCCACAGGGGTGAAGAGGTAAGATAATCAGAAGCAAAGATTCAACTTCTCTAACTCCAGAATCACTGTTCCTTCTACTGTACAGTAGTATTTCCTGTGCATCTGGTGGAGAAAATACTTCTATCAGTAGGACAATGGATCCATTAAGATATTGTAACACAGATGGGAAAACTGAAACTCACAACTTTCCTAAAGCCACACAGCTAGGGAGCTTTGGAGTCAGAATTCAGCTTCGGGGTTTCTAGCTTCAAAACCACAGCTCTTTCTAGCATACCTCAAAGCATAGGTTCAGAAGGGAGGAAGTGGGAAAAGGGGAAAATATTGGTAACCGTGCTCAGAGGATTGGGAAGCTTTTTGTGGCCCTTACAGAAGCATGTTTGGAGGGTCCTAACTGCATCAAAATATAGGTGAACCAATATGAAAGTGCTATATATGGCTAATGAGAAGAAAAATGTGCCCAGGCAATTAAGAGGAATAGACCAGGAGAAATTTTTGCCCCCAAGACTCTTAACTGATGTTTGATTTATCTTTCCCAGATATATCAATTAATCCTTAAAACTACATTTGTCCTCCATGTCTTGGTAATAAATTAATATTTTTGAGAGATTATGGAGTTCACAGTGAAAGATTAAACCATCCATCTAGATTTCTTATGATAGCTTGTACTTACATAACATTTTAAAACTTATAAAGTCTTTTTATATACAACACTGTGGGGTAGGAGGAAGGAGGAGGGTTAGTCCAAGCATTTGCTTACCCATTTTGCAGATAAAGAAATGGAGTCTTGGAAAGAGGCTCACTGACTCACCTAAAGCCAGGAAGTTAGTAAGGGATAATATTCAAACTGAGCTCCTCTGGTTTTAAGACCTGTCTACATAATGGCCAATGTCCAAATCAGAAACTGAAATTGGCCTTCTGCTCCAAGGTTAAATCTAATGGCAAGCCTAATTGGCGTCATGGCAAATACATGACTTATAAGCCAATTTAGTGCCAATCAATGGAGCAATCAGCATTTACTGAGCAACAACCTTGTACCAGAATCTTTGCTAGGCACAGAGGGAATGTTGGCTTGTGGGAATGGGTAAAATCGACATGGTATTGTAGCCCTACCCTCATAGAATTTACAATTCATTTTCAGTTTGTGGGATGGGACTCATAGAAAGATAATTAACAATAAAAGATCTGGAATGAGAAAGCAAGATGACAACCCGTGGCAGAGTGACCTACGTTCTTCATTTTGCCTGTTTTTTGTCCTGATACTGACCTTGGCTTTCAATTCTACTCCTTTAAGGATCAGCTCAAATGAAATGCTTATTGAATTAAATCGAATCAAAATGTCAGCTCCTGTAAGAAGCCACATTTGATTGCCCCTAACTCATTGTGAGCTCTATGTCCTTTGAGCGTATTTGTTGTTGTTCAGTGCTTAAGTCTTGTCTAACTCTTTGTGGCCCCATGGATCATAGCACACCAGGCCTTCCTATTCTCCACTATCTCCTGAAATCTGTCCAGGGTCATGTTCATTGCTTCCATGACACTATCCATCTCATCCTTTACCATCCCCTTTTCCTTTTGCCTTCCATCTTTCTCAACAACAGGGTCTATTATCTGTCTATATCTCAGCAGGTACTAGGTTGGCAGTGCAGTGGATGGAGTGTTAGACCTGGAGTCAGACCTGAGTTCAAATCTGGTCTCAGACACTTTCTAACTGTGTAAGCCTCTGTCTGCTTCAGTTTCCTCAGCTGTAAAATGGGTATAATAAGGACACTTACCTCCCAGGATTGTTGTGAAGACAAAATAATATTTTACAACACTTTGCAAATCACAAAATGCTACGTAAATGCTAGCTATTATCATAATACCTTCGTAACAAATACAATGATTATCATGTACCTTTAGTGCACTCAAGGGAGAGAAAAGTTTAGATAAGGCACAGTCCCTTCCCACATAATAGGAGGAATACAAAGTATGCTATAGATAACTAAGAGGCAGAATATTGCATACTAAGTCCAATAAAAGGAGCAGAGCAAGGAGCACATGAATTGTATTTAAGTAAGGCACAGTTGCGTGAAGTCTTCAGCCATACTCTTTCTTCCTGTGTCACTGAAGTCCAGTGGCGGGACAAAAGTTGAGACAAATAGTGGTCTGGAAAGCAGTCGATGACCTTGGCATCTTTGATATCTGATTAAACTCTAAGCACTCCACATTCATGGCTGTTGGAACAAATTGTTCTCATCTGCCCATTCTGGTGGGGAAGTTCTTCACATCCTCCTAAAGCACCAATGCGTTTGAGACGTGTTGATTACCTTGAGCCTGGTTAAGCCTCTCTGCTGGCATGGTTTACCAGGGTGCAGCTGCTGCTCACGCTACAGTTTCTTGAAGCCACAGGTGAGAGTTTGGTGAAAGGCGGCTGAGCAACCCTGAAAAGGGCTCAGCAAGCCCTCACACCAGAGGAGCTAGTCCTCCCAAACACCCCATACGTTCCAACCTCTAGGGACACAAATGTAAAAGCAAGCCAGTCTCTGAACTTACATTCTACTAGGATGATTCAAATCTTATAGGGCAGAGGCAGCAAAAGAAGAGAGCTCTGGCATATGTGTTTTGTTTTTGGATCTTAAGTGCTTTGCAAGGTACAATGAGCATCTTGCTGATTTGAACTGAATAGTCAGGAATGTTTCAGTGACAGGATACCAGTCTTGGAGTCCAAGGACCTGCATTCAAATACTAATGCTAAAATCTGCTGTCATTGGGATTTGAATAAGCTACCCAAATATCTTCATCTGTAAAAGGAGGTTATTCAACTAAATATCCTCTAAGGTCTCTTCCATTACTGATTATATAATCCTACTAGTAGGGCTTTTATGATATTTTCAAATACATCTCACTACTATTGCTTAGTTCACATTTGACCTGGGTTCACAGCTTGACTCTGACACTTATGAACAAGTCATTCTCCTCCTAGAAACTCAGTTTCTCCACTGGTAATATGATGACATTACTTATAGTATTTGCTTCATAGGGTTGTTGTGAGGCTCACATGGAATTGTGCTTGTAAAAACCACTTTGAAAACCTTAAATTGCTACATAAAGTTAATGATTATGAGGATGGTGATGTGGACTCACCAGGAGAGACATAGAGACAGACATATAGAAAGACTTGAGGGTATTGAGAAATGAGTGAGTGGAAAGGAAGTAGATACAATCAATGTATACAACTTTTCCTAGGATTTTGACTATGAAGAAGAAGATGGAAGATACCTAAAAAAAGGTGTTAAAGTCAAGTAATCGAGTATGTTTGTTTGTTTTTCAGAATGATGGCATGTTATCTGCTTTTTTTTTTAATGTTTTCCCAACCTAAGATTGTGGTTGGTTCACAATAGATGCTTAAAAAGGTTTATTGAATTTTAATTGAATTTTAGGAAGGTTTTTCTCTCCACCTCCAATCAGCAGCAGCAATAGTAGCAGCAGTCTGGATGAAAGCCAAATTTCACCCACATTTCCTAGTTGCCTTTTCTTCAAAATCAGCCTTAAACACACTGAAAGAAATCATCAGGCTTAACTGAATCTAGGCAATTAGAAGAGTGGCTGCAGGCTGTCTAGTCTTTTAACATTTGTGGAAATAAAAGCATAAAGGCAGCAATGATATGCTTGAAATCCAAAAGGCCACTGAATAAGGAGAGCCTCCCTAGTGAATGACAGTACAGAGACCTCTTCAAAGTGTCCAGAACAGGCTAGCATTTCCACATTAAACACACTGAGGGCTAAATTGCTCATTTCAATAAAGAGTGGGATGTGTCTCCAGAACAGCCAGTAATCCTGCCCCACCTCCTACCCCAGAAGTTTTAACAGGACACACTAGGGAAACATTTTTATCCTACCCCAAAACCTCATCCATGCTTGCCCTACTTCAGCAGAACGTTTGCATAAACAGGAAGTCCTAATGTGACTGGAAAAGAGTGAGACAAATAAAGCATTTTTCTCTCACATCGATTGCTTCTGCTTCAGTTTTCAAGGGAATGGTCTGTAATACAGTGACTTATGCATCTGGATTAGGAGTCAAGAAGACTTGAGTTGAGATCCTACCTCTGACATCTACCACTAGTGTGACCCTGAACAAAGCTTTTAACCTTAATATGCCTCATGCAACTCTCTATGATTTATCAAGGACGATTTCCATTTGACCTCCTTAGAAGGAAATCCCCATCTAAAGGTAGTCACAGGTTGTTAGGGAGATTTCCAGATCAAGATGTGGAGATGAAATTGGTTTATAAAGCAGGGAAGTCTTACCTTTAGGTCATATCCTTGTACTTACCAAAAACAGGAAATCCTTTTTATTTGTTGATTAGAACTGTGCTTTCACTTTGTGAACAAGCCACAGCAAAAACACTGCCCAGTGTTACACCTAGGTGCATCCAAATACTGCCAATTAATCAATCCATCATCAATTACTTACTAAGCACCTATTATGTACCCAGTACTGTGCTGGGAATTAAGAATACAAAGATGAGAATAAAAGTGTCTGCCCTTAAGAAGCTTACATTCTATCAGAGAAAAAAATATATATATGCATATTCAAAATATGTAAAGAATAAAGAAAAGGTCATTTTGGAGAGCAGGCATTGTTAGCTGGTTATGTCAGGAAAGGCTTCATATAGGAAATGGCATTTGTGCTGAGCTTTTCGGAAAACTAGGGAGGCTAAGAGACAGGCATGAGGAAGGAGTGCACAAGACAGGCACAAGACAGCGAAGTCTGAGCAAAAGAAAAGAGATGGGAGATTGAATGATATTTGTGAGGACAACAAGGAGGCCAAGGTGGGTGGATGGTATGGTACATGAAGGCGCTTAATGTGTAACAAGAAGAGGAAGGCAGGTCAAAGTGAGCTTGTGAAAGACTTCAACATCTACTAGAGCAGGGGTGGGGAACCAGACCTTGAGGACACATGTGGCCCATGTGGCCTTGAGGCTGAAGGTTCCCCACCCCGTACTAGAATTTGTATTTGATCTTAGGCATGATAGGGAGCCACTGAAGTTTACTGAACAGAGAATGAAGGTAATATTGAGACCTGTGCTTTAGGAAAATCCCTTTGGCAGCTATGTGGAGCCCTCAATTGTTAACAGAAGGTTAATAGTTGTCTTAGAAGATGGAATTTGCTTCTAGCTCAGTGAAAAAAGTCTGGGCATGCTTTTTGATAATTCAGGTGTTCCCTGAGAATTTTACTATCCTCATATCAACTCTGGGCACATTTGTCTACACTCCCAAAAAATAAATGAATTCAAAATAGTCAATCAAGAAAGTACTTCCCTTCCTATCTTACAGATATAAGCTGGACTAACCTAGACCCAACTAATTAAAGGGAACAAATTTTAAGACAAAGCATTGTGTTTATTTTATACAGACATAAAAACTAAGGTTATTGCGTAATAATATATATTATAGTTTGTGTCTAAGTAGTCTATTCATTCCAAGAGAGCAAGACCAGTTTATAATAAAATTGTTTGGCCTCCAGTGCCTGGCAAATTCATTTTCATGCACAAGTCAAGACATCATCCTATGTCACTGGGCTTATTCAAAGGGTGAACAACAGCAAAGTGCTCTGCATTCAGTAGGTGCTTATAAATATTTGATTAACAAATGAATGGATGGCCTCCACTTGGGTTGAATTTAGTCTTTTAAAAAAATGAAAATGATCCAACTAATTAATTAATACATTTTGAGGTCTTACTAAAGCCAACTAAAGGTTGTTTAGATCTAGAGATTAAAAAAAAATATTCCCTGCCATCTGGACTCAGACAATTAGCTGGCTTTATGATCCTAGTCAAGTTACTTCACCTCCATTTGCCTCAGTAACCTCACGTGTAAAATGGGCATAATAATGGCATCTACTTTCCAGGGTTGTTGTGAAGATCAAATGAGAGTTATTGGAAAGCGCTTAGCACAGTTGATGACACATTGTAAGAGCTATGTAAATGTTAGATTTTATTATTGTGACTATTTCCCTTCTAATTTTCTTTAATATGTATTTCTATCAACTAAATTATGCTTTCAGTCTTCTCAACCTCTCTGTTGTATTTAACGAAATTGACCAGCCCCTCCTCTTTGATGTTTTCTCCTCTTTGTTTGTGCCACTGCCATCTATTTCTCCTACTTCTATTATCTCTCCCACCTTCTTTTGGTTATTTAACAAGTTGTTCCACCTTTTCCAGTCCTCTCATTGAGAATATTCTCTCCGTTTCAATCCTTATCCCTCCATTTTTCTCTCTTCAGTTTGTCTCACTTTAGGAGCACATTCATTCCCATCACATCTACCATTACTTCTATGTTGATCTGATTCTATAACTTCCAATGCTATATCTCAAGCCTTGTCCTTCAACCTGAGTTCCAGCTCTGTGTCTCCAACTTCTGCAAGACATTCCCACCTCAAATTCATCATGTCCAATAACAATTACATTTTACCATCCTTAACCCAAATTAATCTCTTTCTCAATTTCTCTGTCAATGGCACTAGCATTATTGGCATCACCCATGTTCAAAATACAAGTCACTTTTGACACTTGTTTTCATCCTTTCCATAAGTAATAGGAAAATAATAAAACATGATTATTCAGGTTTATGAACTAGGCTGATCAGTAGAGAATGCTAAATACCACAGATGAAGGTAGGCAAGGGAATTATAACCAAAGAAATTAGTTATGTCAAGGAACTGGGGAAAACTCACAATTTGGGCAAAGTCAATAGTTTAGTTGGCTATCTGAGGAAGGGAGCAGCATCATCTGGACAAGAAGCATTGATATATAAGGTATATGGTCTATTGGCATATAGGATGTATGTCAATAAAAGCCTGTAACTGACTTCTGAAGCCTACTGGGGATTAGCCTTCTGCTCCATGAGAGCCACAGTGTGGGAAAAAAAAATTAAACTTCAAATCAGGAAAGACATGACTTCAATTCAAATTCTGAGTATAAATCCCATACCTACTAGTAGTACGATCCTGGACAAATGACTTTACCTTTCCATGACTGTTTTCTGCACTATTAAAAGGGAGAAATAAAACTTGCATTGTTTAACTGATAAGGCTTTTATAAGGAAGGCACTTTGTAAACCTTACAGTGTTATATTCATGATGCATATTCTGTTATAATCAGGGTACTTTTTAGTTGGTTGGTGGGTTAGTTGGTTGGTTGGCTTTTTTTCCTATTTCTGTCATGTTCCCATTTGCACATATCATTGGCCAAATTCATTCTTATACATCACCTGTGTAGTAGCCTCACTCTTAGGATTAGTGTCAGCCAAAAGACTTTGAATAAACTCAGGAGGCAAAGAAAAAAATCATTATCAAATCTTAGTGTCTCTCCCTGGGAAATTTCTTAGAAACCCAAAAAACCTAGTAAAGGGATATAAGATAGAAAAGATCTAAGGATCCTGAAAGAATAACTGAAACCATCTAGTCCAATTATCTTCATTTTACAGAAGAGAAAACTGGGGCTCAAAAGTGACTTCCACCAAGTAGTAGTAGTAGTGGTGGTGGTGGTGGTGGTGGTGGCAGTGGTGGTGTTGGTGGTGGCGATGGTGGTAGTATTACTAATGATTATGATGATGATGATAACTAACATTTATATAGCACCTACTATGTGTCAGGCACTGGGCTAAAGCTTTACAAATATCTCATTTGATTTTCCCAACATTCCTGGGAGGCATATATATATATATATATATATATATATATATATATATATATATATATATATTATTGTGCCCATTTTTGGATAAGAAAACTGAGGCAAATGGGGGATGTGACTTCCTCAGTGTCACACAGCTAGTAAACACCTAAGGCTAGATTTTGACATTAGGTCTTTCTTACTTCAGGCCTAGAATTTTACTACTGCTCCATCTAGCTCTGAGGGGCAGAGCTGGGATTTGAACCCATATCATTAACTTTAGTTGCAGTATACTTTTCACTGTAACCTAACAGATACAGGATGTTGAACCAGGAGCAAGCCACTCTCAGAGTTTCAATTTCTTCACCTATAAAATGAGGATAATGATGTTTGCCCTATCCCCATTTCTGGGTTGTTAGGAAAATACTTTGTGAAACTTATGAGTGTGAGCTACATAGCTTTTACTACACTTGATACTGAATAAATATGTGCACTGAAATGAATAATGGCTTTTCAATGGGATGTTTACAGAAATGGAGTGGGACCACTGAGAAAATTCCTGCTTAGACTTTAATATAGGTGTTGGAAAAGGTTCTTACAGAAATAAAGTTATTAGCAATTCCCAAACAAAAGCCATCCCTGAGTTTCTAAAACAGTGATCCATGATTTTTTTTTTAGTTTGGGAGATGCCAGCATGGACGCACTTGGATCTAGCCTTCCCTTCTCCCCTGCTAATTCTTCCATCACCTCTGCTGGGCAACTAAATTATTTACTTTCCTTTTTAATGAGGGAAAAAAATTAAATGGCTGCCAAACTGCAAAGGCGTGCAGAAATAATCCAGCCTAACCCTCAAGCAATGCATGAATCCTGTCTACAATATCCTCAACAAGTCGTTTTCCTACCTCCCCTTGAGTATCTCCATCAACAAGGACCTCATTTCTTTCCAAAGCAGCCAATACTATTTTAAGGCAACTTTGTTAGAAGGTTTGCCTGTGCATTTTGAACCAAACATCTTCCTGTAATTTCTATGCAGTAGTCCGATCATGGATTCCAGAATTAAAGGAAAGGAATCTAATCCTTCTTCCACAAAACAAACTATCAAATACCTGAAGATGCTGACCATGTCTTTTTATTCCCCAGAGCAACAACAGCCCTGCCCACCTATACATTAATATAAATGCATCCTTCCTTTTGTGGACTTCATTACAATAGAAATGAAAAGACCTGAGCTCAATTTCTATCTCTAACATTTACAAGGGCCTGTGGTCTTAGGTAAATTATATAAACTATCTGAGCCTCAGTTCTCTCATTTGTAAAATGGAAATAATAAAAATTGAATTTTCTTTGTCATAATATTTTGGGCTGTGCTTTATCTAGAATAAAGCACTTAAGTAAATGTAAGAGATGGTAGTGGTGGTAATAATAGTAGTAGTTGTTGTAGTAGTAGTAGTAGTAGCAGCAGCAGCAGCACAGCAGTAATAAACACCCCTAGTTCCTTTAAGATGGCACATTCATATAATTTTCCTCTGTACATGCTTATTAATTTATATATATAGTTTAAATTATACATAAAAAGCTATATATATATATATATATATATATAGTTAAAACTACAGTTTATTAAACACTTTCCCCTCTAAAATATGGTGCCTAGAAATAGTACAATATGACAAATGTCATTTGACCATGGAAGAGAAAACGGGATCATTGCCTCACTTTCTAGACATTATTCTTCTAATTCAGCCAAAAATTTCATTAGTTTTCTTGTTTAGTTTTTGGCTGCCAAATCTCACTACCAATTCTTGCTGAGTATAGTATTTGCCAACTGCATATGTATCCTCCACATGAAAGAACCATTGGCATCTCAAACACAGCTTGTTCAAAATAGAACAGAGTATATGTCTCCCCCAATTCATGCCTTTTGCAAGCATTCCTATTTCTGTTGAGGGTAATAGAATCCTTCTAGTCACTTTGTTTTATAAGCTTAGAGTTTTTACTATTGCTGATTCTACCTTCACAATATCTATCACATTCATTCCCTTATCAGTTTCCTTTTCATATAACTCCCTTCCACTTATGGGACCACTACCCTAGTTCAGATGTTCATTTTTGTTAGGACTATAACATTGCTGTTTGTCCTCCATTTTCAAAGGGGATCAAGGCCATCACAGGGTGATGTCTGGACTTGTGAGTGAATTGGATTTAAGTGAGGCAGAGTTGAACAAAGTCATCAACCCGTCTCTTCCTAAGTCATTGAAATACAGTGGCAAGACAAAAGTCAAGATGACTGGCAATGACCTAGGAGGCAATAGATGACTTTAGTGTCTTTGATGTCTTTAGCTACTTTCATGCTATTGGAAGAAATTGTCATTATGTGCCCATTCTGCCTGGAGAAGTCTTCCACTATAATAATGACCTCTTAACTGTACTCCTATTTCTGTTCCCTTCCATTTCCAGTGCACACTCCATACAGCTGTCAAAATAATATCACTAACACACAGTCATGACTATGTCATTCCTCTATTCAACAATATTCAATGGCTCCCGATTGCCTCTGGGATAAAATTAAAATTGCTCAGCCTTGAATTTAAAATTCTACAATTTTACTTCCATTTACCTTTTTAGGTTCACATAATATTACTACCTTTTCATGCATTGTTTAAACTATATATTTTAATTATATAACTTTATTTCATGAATTATTAAAATATCATATATTTTAATCAAAAAAGTCTACTTGTTCCCTAACTTGACCTACTAAATCATGTTTCCATCCCTTTGTATCTGATCCTCCATACATGGAATATTTTTTTTCCTTATCTATGTCTCTGAGAATCCTTAGTTTTCCTCAAGGCTCATCTAAAGTGTTACCTCCTACAAATGACCTTTCTCTCTTTCCTAAAATTATTTTGCATTTATTAATCTTTTTACATGTGGTATCCCCCAGTACAATAGTTTCCTTGAAGACTAGAACAGATTTTTATTTTTGTTTTATTCATTTTTATCTTTGTAGCTCTAGTATTGAATGTAGTACCATACAAACAATGGTGACTTAATACATTTAATTTATTTTTTTAATTTAATAAATGTCCATTCCAGCTATCCTTTCTTTTATACAAAGACTGTTTTCCAGCTGTATCTTTCCATCTTAAATTTTTTAACATAGATACAGGAATTAAAGTTTTCTTAACTTCTGTCCACTCTACTAGCCAGTCAATAACTATTTTTTGATCCAGATTCTGTCAACCAATATTAATTGTTTCCCCTAGAGTTGCATAATCTGAAAATTTATAAGCATGCCATCTATTCTTCCTGGATTAAAAAAAAAAGATTCTTATACACACTACAGGAAACCCCTGTTCTATTTCAAAGAATGTAGAGCTCAGTGATATTTAATTAACATTTATTGAAATCTTGTTTTTTCTTTTGTTTTAAAAGAGGACCAATGATATCATGGGTGATGTCTTGACTTACACATGAATTGGATTTAAGTGAATCAGAATTGTACAAAGTCATCAGCCTCACCCTGTCTTTCAGTGTCATCAAACTCCAGTGGCAGGACAAAAGTCAAGATGACTGGCAATAGCCCAGGATGCAGTGGATCGCCTTGACATCTTTGATATCTGACCAAACTCTAAGTGCTCCACAGCACCTACTTCAGCTGCCTTCATGGCCATTGGAACACTATTTTCATCCACCTGTTCCACTGAGGAAAATCTTCACATGCCTGTCTGCTGCGATGGTTTACTAGAGTGTAGTTGATGCATTACTACAACTTCTTGGAGCCACAAGTGAGAGTTGGGTGAATCAGGTGGACACTAAAGGTGGATGAGCAGCCCTGAAAAGGGCTCAGTAAACCCTCACACCAGAGGTAACAAGCCTTAGCCTGAAGACCTCTATTTGGTATTTGAAGGCATGCCAATTATGGAGGAAAGACATGGAGAGACTGAATGATATAATGTAAAGACACTGCATTTAGGGTCAAAGGACTGGACTTCAGATCTCAGTTCAGACATTCATTTCCACTATGGCCTTAAACAGATCATTTAACTATCTAAGCCTCAGTTTCCTCATCTGTAAAATGAGGGGATTAGATGAGGTGACTTTTAAAATCTCTTCCAGATTAAAATGGACAATCCTATATGCATAAACAAATTAATTTACAAATTAGAATACAATGAAGGAAAGATAGAAGTTCTAAGTGCTTTGAGTGACATAGATGAAAAGATTCAATCACAGAATTATTATTTTCATCATGAAGATGAAATAGAAATATAATCATAGAATGCCCAATGTGGTTTGGTATAGATTGCATACAAGGCAGCATAAGAGCTAAAATTATAATGCAATCAACTCAGCACAAAGCACTGGGGCAACTTGTGAGAGAGCTCTCTTTGCAATGAGGCCTGGGATGTGGTTTTTCTTATCTTAACTTTGTGAAGGCACTAGGACACCAATAGAGATGGCATATTGGTATAATGTTTTACTGTCAAAGAATTCCCAAAACAACAGTTTCATGTTTACAAAAGCAAAGCAAAACAAAACAAAACAAAAAAGTCCCAGCATCTCAACACTAATTTATTAAATACTTCATTTATGCATAGTGTTCTTAAGCCCATTTTACAGATAGGGAACCAGTGTTTCAAAGAGGCATTGTGACATGCCAAAGGTCACACAAGCTGTGAGTGGCCAAACTCAGATTCCATCCCATGTCTTCTCACTCCAAGTTTCATGATCTTTCCATTGTGACAAGCTTTCTCCCTCGCTATAGAGTTTCTTTTCATATGTACACACACATACACACACACACACACACACACACACACACACACACACACACACACACACACACACCAGGGAAATGTGGCTAGACAAAATGTAATTAAGAAGATAAAATAAACTAACTTGAAAACTAGAGGGCCAACTTGGAGCATATTAATTTAGTTGTACTGTATGCCTTCCATGAATTATTTATCCCTTACAGTCTTATTTTTGGAAGAAAAAAAAAACTAAGCATCTTTTTTCCTTTCTGTAGGTAATTCACTTAGAGACCACCATTTCCTGGTATTTTGGACTGGCGCCTTTGCCTTTTTGATTCTCAGTCTTCTGAGAGCCTTTGTGCAGAATGACTGAAAGAAGCCTGCATTGAGGTTCGGGTGGGGATAATCAGAACCAGCTGATCCTGCAATGGGCCAGTAATCACCACCAGGTATTGTTAACAAAGCAGCAAATATATGTGTTCTGGGTGCTATACCGAGCAAGCAAACCGTAGTTGTTCCTCGAGCTCTTACAGTCTAACATGGCCATCAGGATTACAGTTTCATCAGCAGTTTTTACATTTATCCTCATCCTACTACACGTAATCCATGTCATTTGTTCATTCATTCATTAAACTAATGATTATGACAGTGCTCAATACTATAGGAAATACACAATTTAGATTTTTTTAAAATATTCCTTGTTTCATGAAATATATGATCTTTTAAGGGCATAGGACATAAACATAGGTAACTATGACACGTATTATTGTGGCAAGCAGATCATGGGAAGCTTAAAACAAAGTGTTCTCAGAGGTCTGAGAGTGGAGATTACTCCCAATAGGGAAAAAGGTTGATAGATATTGTGGCATTTCATTTGGGCTTTAAATAATGGATAGAACCTCTCCAAGTGATGAGAGGGAGGGAGACTGTTTCAGAATAAGAAATAGCAAGAACCAGGGCACTATCAGCTCTATTTTCTTTATAAACAAGTATGCACCATCAATAACAACAGTTCACATTTGTATAGCACTTTTTCATTTATAAAATGTTTTTCTCATAGCAATCCTTCAAGTTTGGTGGCACATATGTTATTTTCCTTCTTTTGAGCATCAGAAAGATGATGTGACTTACAGGCAGCTGTTGAGCACTGGAGGCGGCATTTGAATTATTATCAGATAATAACTTACCACTGATATGAATTATTTGTTTCATCCATATATTAATATCTTTCCAACAAGACTTCCCAACCTCTCCTAATCTAACATTCTTACCACTCCTTTATACTGCTTGTCAACAAGCTTTTATTAAACCCTTACTATATGTCAAGGACTGTGCTAAGAACTAGGGATATACGTGCGTATGTAATATGTGTATACACATGTGTACAAAGATACAGGAATGATTGGCATGTACTATATACATATGTATATGTATGTGTGTGTGTCTATATCAGCAAGATGGCATAGTGGGTAGAGTATTAGGCCTATAGTCAGCAAGGTTTGAGCTCAAATCCAGCTTGAGATACTTACTAGCTGTGTGAACCTAGGCAAGCCATGTAAGCTCTGTTTAATTTAATTTCTTCTTCTGTAAAATGGGCATAGTAATAGGACTTACTTTCCAAGGTTGCTATGAGGACTAAATGAAATAATAATTGTAATGCAATTTTCATGGTTCCTGGCACTCTCTCTCTGTCTGTCTCTCTCTCTGTCTCTATCTCTCTTTATATGATATATATGTGTGTGTATTATATGTATGTATATGTATGTGTTAAGTATGTATATATAAACATATATGAATATGTGCATATGTATATACACAGATACATATGTATTTTGTTGTTGTTCATTCATTTCAGTTGAGTCCTACTCTTTATGACCCCATCTGGGGTTTTATTGGCAAAGATACTGGAGTGGTTTGCCATTTCCTTCTCCAGCTCATTTTAAAGATAAGGAAATTGATGCAAACAGGAGTAAGTGACTTGCCCAGGGTCACACAGTTATAAGTATCTGAGGCCAGAATTGAACTCTGATTCCAGGCCAGGCACTCCATTCACTGCTCCCCACACTTGTAAGTCCATGTGTGCCAATATATGTGCATACATATGTACATGTATATGTGTGCATTGTGCATATTATACACACATGCAGGTGTGTGTACATATACTTGCATATGTATGTATATACATATGTGTGCACATATAATATATGTGTATGCCTATATACACATATATACATACATGTGTGAATATATGAATAAATGTATATGAATGAAAGGAAGGTGGTAGAAATAGCCCTTGCCCTCAGAGGACTTAGAGAGATGACAGTTAAATTACTGTACACACAAGCTACATACAGAGTAGAACTCAAAAAGAAGAATCCTGGGATCACTGTCTTATCATCCAGGAGTAATTATTCATGTAGTTGGAATTACATCTACAAGTACTGATCCAACTAGTCACTTCTATCACTTATGGGGACCCATTTGTGGGGAAATATAACAAGTCACTTCAACTCTTGAGAATCAGGTTCTTCATCTGTAAAATGAATCATGAGACAAACTTCTGTGGATGGGCTCCTTTTTACTTTCACCCTTCTTTCATTCCTGATCACTACCTTCCAGGAAAGATGAAGGGAAAATTAAATATATAATTTACCTTAAGACATAGTGGATCTACCAATAATTTTAACAAACCAGTGTAATGGAATACAAAGTCTCTAAATATTGTACTTTCTCTCATCAATCTTGCAGAATGAAAAAGTGAAATGAAATTCAGCAATGGGGGACAGAGTTATAATTTAACAAGTCCCCACGAATTTCTAAAAACAAGGCACCACATAATGTGTAGTATGGGACAAAGCTAGCTTAGTCTAGAAGACTGAGTGCTAAACCTGGAGTCTGGAAGAACTAAATTCAAATATATCTTCTGAAACTGATTTGTGTCCATGGGAATAACATCTCTGAACTTCAATTCTGAGACTTACCTATTATATTATTTTACTTATTTCCTATATTGTTTATATTTATTTATATATATTTATTTATAATATATTTTATAATTTATGTTTATGTATATAATTATATACCATACTATAATTATATTGCCTAAAATCATATAATAATTATATACTATACACTAATATACAATATAATCATATAATATAGTTTATAATATAAATAATAATATAATTCATAATAGATTATAATATTATATTATTTTATGATTTGTGATGGTGATTCATTGAATCACAGATCACAGACATGATGTGGGATATAGATAACAAATTATTTTTGTCATTAATTCTCAAAAGCAATGAAATCCTCAAAACATCAACTTGACCTCCAAACTCTCAGTTAACTGTAAAGTATTTCCCAGGTCTACTCCTTTCCTCTGCTTCCATTCTTCCTTCTTCCCATATCATTAAGTAGAAAGAATTCTGGAATTTTAGAGCTGGAAGGGAGCTCAGAGATCAGACAAGTACTTGCCTATAGAAGAGAGAAGAAACTCCCTACAGACACTGATCCTGATTAAATTCAAATACAAAAGAAGAAAAGCAATGTTATTTTAAACCTGCTGCCTGATTTTCATTAGTCTCACTGCCTGGCTTTTATTAGAGTCACTACCTGATTCTCATTGAACATAATCTGATTTCTTTTGAGCCCTGGGCATTTTTACAAAATCTCTATTTGCTGTATTCTGACCAAGAAGAGAAAGCCCCTTTACATGTAACATAGGACTAGAGAAGTCTCTAAAGAGATCATTAGGATAGAGTGAGTTGTAGGAAAAGTCTTCCCATCTCAAACTCCTAGTTCATTTCCCATTAGTTAGTGGGAAAATCCCAGGATGTAAAGTGAGGTACACAGGGAATCTAAATCTTAGATAGGAGAAATAATCATTGACTAGGTGTTGGGGAGAATGAGGCTTAAAGAGACGTTTCCAGGGAATCTGGAAAGTAAGGCTCTATTTCAGACCCTTATATTACCAGGTGGTCAGTTGAATGGGCTTTGAATGTGAAATCAGATCAGAACATTGCCATATAACTCTGGGCAAGATCCTTGAACTCTCTGGGATTCAATTTCCTCGTCTATCAAATTATGATTATAGACTAAATATTTTTGAGTCCCTTTCATCTCTGAAATATTATGATCTTTGTCATGTCCTCTCCTGTCACAGGAAAGGAGGTTGGTCTGTACTCCAGACTTCTACATCAAGTCCCATAAAACTGTTCATCCTGAAAGATCACTTCAACCCTGGGATCACATATCCCAAAGCCTGGGTGCTGCTGTGCTTCCAACTGATTGGATGATTCCACCCAGAACATCTATTTAATGAGGGTTCCCAGGCCCATCACTTTTTCATTCCCCACTAGTATCCAGATCCATCCACCATGGTGGGGCACCTGGTATCTTCCTCCTGTGCTGGCTCTTGTTCCAAAGTGATTGTCCTGGAGAGAGCATTCTCCTTCTAAAGAGCAAATGTCAAATCCAGATAAGTCCCAGAAAATAAATGGACCATTCTATGATAACCTTAAAACCACTGAGGTACTTTCTGTCCCTAACTCCCAAATCCAAGCCCTAATTTTTTGATTGGGTATGTTAAGACTCTTGCCTTTAAAAAAAAAGCTGCAGTAAAAACAAAGTCTCTAGACTTTAAACTCTTTTGAGCAACAATAGAACCTTCTCTTCCTGAGAAAGAGCAAATATTTCAATTAAGGACTGTCACTAAGACCAGAAGTTGGATGCATAGACATGCTCCATGACCTCATGATGACTGGAAAAATCCAGTGATCAGCAGAGTTTAACCAGCAGGGGTCACATTAGGTTAACAGGGAAAAATGCCAGGCAAAGACTACATACCATAGGGACCAGGTCCACTTAGAGTGACATAATGAGATCGCCAGAGGATATCTCCCTTCCCACCCCAAGTGTCTCCCAACTCCAATCCATTCTTCATTCAGCTGTCAAAATGATCTTCTGAAAGTGCAGATCTGACTATGCCTCATCCCCATCACTTATTCAATAAACGCTAGTGGCTCTCAATTACCTCCAGGATGAAATATATAATTTTCTGTTTGGCTTTTAAAGTTCTTCATAACATTACCCTTTCCCACCTTTCAAATCTTCTAATTTATTCCCATCTGTGTACTCTGTGATACATTGTCACTGTTTTCCTTATCATTCTTCTCAAAATGAACTCCATCTCCCAATTCCATGAATTTTCCCCAACTTTCTCTCATGCATGGAATGTTCTCACTCCTCACCTGTGCCTCCTGGATTCTATGGCTTCCTTTAAGTATTAGCTAAAGTCCAACCTTTCCCAGTCTCCCTTAAACTCAGTACTTTCCGTCAGTTGATTATTTCCAATTTTTCCTGTTAATAGTGTATCTGTATATACCTGTTTGCATGTTGTCTTCCTACTTCTAACACATCCTAGCTGTATGACCATGGAAATATCCTATGGAGGCTAGAGGAATTAGATTGGGTAAGCTGGGAAAGATCAAGAATAGAAGTATGTGAATAATAATGTTTATACTACCTTCCCAGTAGGTTTCATGCGAGAATCAAAAAAAGTTAAATGTGTTAAACATTTTGCCAGCCTCGAAGTACTATTGGCAGTTATTTTCTTAATTAATGGACCTGGAGTCAGGAAGACGAGTTCAAATATAGCTTCAGTAATTTACTAGCTGTATGACCCTGGACAAACCACTTACCTTTCATCGACCTTAGTTTTCCAATCTGTAAAATGGGAATAATAAGAGCACCTATCTTACAGGGTTCTAGTGAGTAAAAAAAAAAAAAGACAAAATTTGTAAAGTGCTTTACAAACCTTAAAGTGCTGTGTAAATGTCAACTGTGATGATGTTGGTGATATATTCCCAACAAACTATTTAAAGCAAAGAGCATCACATACTTGCATCTATCAACTCCAGCATCTATCCAACTCCTCCTAACACAATGTTGGGCACAATAGAGATATTCCTTACATAATGAGTAGAGTTCAACTGAATCGATCTGATTTTAGTAGTATTGAGATGAGTTGAAATGAAAGAATGTAATTAGTTTTGTTGCCCAGTTTCTGCATCACTAGTGTTAAGAACAAAATCCTGTCATCATCTCCGGACAACAGCTTAGACCAGAGTTTCCTGACAAATTTATCATAACACAGTTTTTTTCCCCTTGTGTATATTCATTAGTTTGCTGTTAAGCCAAGAGATGTTGTGAAAGTATTTTCTTCCTTTCACACTAGTCTTCCTCTTCTTCACTGTTTCTCTCATCTTTCTATTCTCTAATCCCTCTCTTATCTTTCCTTTTCTTCCATATACTTCTTTTTTGCATCTTTGGCCTTTTCCATTTCTGTACCAAATCTAATTTTTCCTCTCCCCACCACCTCATCATTCTTTGTCAAAAATTCCAGTTTTATTCCTCTTATTTTTTGTTATCTATCACCACATGTGATATCATTCTACCCTTCCAATCAATACTATCCATAAGACTTTTCATCTTCAATTTTCATCGTGGTATCTCACAAAATATTTGTATTTGTATCCCCACTGACTAGCACAGTACTTAGTGTGCAGTATATGTAAAACGACCATTTGTCGATTAATTACATAGATGACATTCTGGCTATAAGCTTCTTCAAACACAGGATAGTTCTTGGATGACAAATATACAGTCCATCATCTGGTCCACATTTAAGGCCTTTTCATCTTGATGACAAAATAAAAACTCCTAGAGTTTTTATTGTATAGGCATAACCTTTGAGAATCCAGGGCCATCTTCACACCATAAAGAGGGGTTCAGGTATAATGCAAATAAACGTGAGTTAACATGATGTGAATCGTTGTTGAGGGTCAGAGTTGCAAAGCATATACAATTTTTGAGTCAGAAAGGCCTAGGTTCAAAATTTTCCTCTAATACATGCTCACTATTTTATCAAGGACAAACCTATAGCAAAATGGAAGATACAAAGTACCCTCTCCACCATGAACATCCTATAAACAAGTTACTGTACATGAGAAATTACTCTTAAGTTTTTAAGTATGTATAACTGTAGAAGTGAATGGAAATAAAAAGAAACATACCCTATGATGACAGCATTCTAACTGCGCCAGTCTTATTTCTCTGGGTTGATAGTACTTGTATGCTGAGGAAACAAGTTCAGAAATCTCCTGGATGGGAAAAAAAGCAAGTGCCTATGTATTCTTTCTGAAATGCATGTTGCTTAGCCAGATTGTGAGACCCATTTCTCTGGTTATTTGTTTAACACATTTGTTGCACAATAATTGCAGGGAGAAGAGCTTGCAATTCCTGTGCTAATTTCACCAGTCATTGCTGCGTTTATTTTTCCCTGGGGAACAAATCGCAGTTTTTTCTTCCTCTTGAAGAAGCCTAAATGATGATGGGCTATAACCCCTAATAGAGACAATACATCTTCCCTGAAGAACTCACAAAAGAAATCAATGGTTTGTTTTATGCTCGTTGTCTCCCCCAAACTCCCTCATACATCTGCCTGGGTTGGGACTGAGTGCCTGAAGAATGCTAGCCATTTGTAATAAAAAGATGGCTCATAAACATGGACTTGGGCTGGAAGTGTTGGTGACACTTGGTTTATTTATGGCACTAATAGTGAACCTAGGATTTGAGTTGGAATGAAGATCTAAACAAGAAAAGAAAAAAAGGAGACAATGAAATTGAATCCATGATAATTAAACACAATGAAAAATTATATTATTTTAAAAGGATACTGGGTTTATTCATTGACTATTTGGAAATAGTATACCTGAACTTGAAATTATGACAATTTAATTTATTAATATATCATTTTCAGAGATTTGAGAATTGTATGTTAACATGAATGAATAAGCTGTCAAGAGGACTGCAATTGTTTTTACAAGTTCACTTTCCTTTAAACAAATCCAATCAATTAGATAACATTTTAGATGTACCATGTAAATGTCAGGAGGTAGGTTAACGTTCACTTTGTAAATTAACTGGGAAAATTTTACACCTGTAAACAATGTCTTAATAGACATGGATAAAGGATCTTTGGATGTTTGGTATACAGAAGAGAAGACAAAAAGAGAGACAATGATAACCATTCCAAAGAAAGTTAACATGGATGTAGAAAGAGATCAGTTCTGTTTTACTTCAGAAAACAAGACTGGTTGAAATAGTTGAATGTTAAACCTAAAGGTAGTTAAGTGATGCAGTGGGTAAAGAAAGTTTAATTTGGAGTCAGGAAGACCGAAATTAAAATCTTGTCTCAAATGATAACTATTTGTGTGATCCTGAGCAAGTTACATTCCCTTTCAGCCTCAGTTTCTTCATATGTAAAATAGCAATAATAATAGAATCTATCTTTCAAAGTTATTGTAAGGATCAAATGAGATAGCGTATGTCCACTGCTTTGGGAACCTCAACATTCCATGTAAATGCTTGTAATGCATTGTGATGATGAGGATGAATCAACCAAGAAGGAAACTATTAGCAAACATTTGAAGGGTCACAGAAGAGAGAAAAAGGACCCGTGGTTGAGAATTACAGGAATCTAGGTCTCAGTTCAGTAATAGAACCTACTAGCAATTAGAGTTATATGACAATGGGACAGCTATCTTGCGCGCGCGTGTGTGTGTGTGAGAGAGAGAGAGACAGACAGACAGAGACAGAGACAGACAGAGAGAGGGAGAGAGCGGGAGAGAGAGAGACAGAGAGAGAGACAGAATTATTGTGGTGGTGATGATCATTTCTGCACTTTACTTGTCTGGGGCTCAACCAACAGAAATATAGATCATCAGAGTTATAAGGGAGAGGCAATATTTCGTATAGTGCAACTCATGTCTGAACACAAATCCTCCCTATAGTATAGTTGAAAAGTTATCCAGGGGGAATTGGCTAGCTCTGTGATCAAGTGGGTCCTTACATCAAAACAAAATCTGTCCTATTGCTTCTTTTACTTATCGATCCTTTTTCTAGCCTAGCAAGTAAATCACTGTCCTCTCTACGACAAGTCTTCACATTGCCCAAAGACAGCAAGCTGCCTTCTCAAAGTCTTCTCTTTTCCCTACTAACCAACTCCTGTTCCTTCAACCGATCTATGACATAATACGTGGCACATTCTCCAGTTCTTTTATCATCTTGTTCAGTCCCTTCTTGGACACAAATAGTCCAATAACAGTGAGAGGAACCTATGATTTCAGTAGTACAGGGAACGTCCAGATGAGAAAGTTCTCTTCGATGAAGTGGGTCAAAACCTCTGCAAGTTATAGTGTTATTTGCCTATATAACTTAGAGGTTAAATGACTTGGTCATGGTCACATATCCTTTCCAAAACATAGTGACCCTAAATGAGCACAATTATCCAGATGTAGCCTGACCAGGGTCCTGGAGTAGTTATTAAAATCTTTCCAGGTTTGTTGACCAAGTTTGGTGATATAGCCTTCAAGAATCAAAAATTGCCTTCGGTTCATGATGAAGCACATCAGTTTCCTTTTGTTGGACCTCAGTTTCCTAAGCATTTGAACTAGACCTACGTCTAAGGTCTTTTGTAGCTTAAACTTTAAATAATTACAATAATAATAGCTAACATTTATAATATGTGACAAGCACTGTACTAAGAGCTTTACAAAAAGTTTCTAATTTGATCCTCACGACAATTCTGGAAGGTAGGTCCTGTTATTATCCCCAATTTACAGATGAAGAAACTGATGGAAATGGATATTAAGTAACTTGTACAAGATCACATAACTAGTAATTAGGTGAGCCCATATTTGAACTCAGGACTTTCTGACTTAAGGTTACTGAAGCTTTACGATCCATTGAGTATACACTGTGTGCAGAGCCCTGTATTAGTCACGGTGTAACTGTTGGGGAGGTTGTTGTTATTGTTTGTCCTTTGTTTTCAAAGAGGACTAATGACATCATGGGTGATACAGTGAATTGCTTATATATCGGATTTAAGGGAGGCAGAGTTGCACAAAGTGTTGCAACAATCTGGCTAGCAGCTGTTGTGGGGGGTGAAAGACCAACACAACCCCAACAAAAAGAATGCTGCCAGCACGCTGCAAAAGCCCAGGTTCTTTTCATTTGCTTTACTAAGGAAAGCAACATTAAAGGGTTAACAAGCTTATTTTAATCCAGCATACAAATATCACTTGCTTAGTTCAGGGGGAAAAGCCATCACCCTGAACTTCAGAGCAAATACAAACAAAGTACAAACATTGATAGACAGTCCTTGTCTGATTCAAATCCCAATACATAGATACCAGAGTTTAACAAAGTCCCAGCATCTGGGTTTACGAGCTGGAGCGCTCTTAGCTACAGCTGCCCAGAGTCTCCACATCAGTGTGTGCCACCAAGAGTGAGAGCCCTGAGCAAACGGCTCTGTCTCCTCTTCTTATACCATTTCTGATATCATCAAATGTCATTTGAATGACCAGAACTTAGGCTCCTATGATTGGCTTTTGAGTTAGCACCTCCCCTTAGTGCCCTGGGAGCTTCACATCCACATAGGCTTAGCACCTAATAGGGGTTTGGGCCTGGGGCTTAGCACCTAGTAAAACTCAATGAAATACGCTGAATTAATCAAAGGAAACAAAAGCCAAACTCTTCGAGGGCACTTGGTTGAACTGAGTGCTAAGAGCCCATTTTGCTTACCAACACAACAAAGTCATCAGCTTCACTTTCTATTCCAGAGTCATTGAAGTCCAGTGGTGAGACAAAAGTCAAGATGACTGGTGGTGGCCCAGGATGCGATGGATAATCTTGGTGTCTTCAGTTTCTTCAATGTTTCACCAAGCTCTACAAACTCCACAGAGCCTGCTTCAACCACATGGCCAGTGGAAGAAATTAGAGAACAATTTCTTGAGAAATTATTGCCCATTGAGAAATTTGCCCATTCTGCAAGAGAAAATCTTCACAAGCTTGGGGTAAACACCCACCTAACTCACTGATGGGTTTGAGGCCTGTTGTTTACCCTCAACTTGGTTTAGGCTGTCTATCAAGACAGTTTACCAGAATGTGGCCACTTTGCATGCTACAAGTTCTTGGAGCCTCAGGTGAGACTAGGGTGCCAAGTAGACACCAAAGGCGGATGAGTAGCCTGGAAAATGGCTCAGCAAGCTCTCGTACCAGATGTGCTTGTCCTCCTGATTGCCCCATACTGGAGTCCTGGAACAAGGATACCCGAAATGAAGGTGAGGAATTCTCAGACGAGCACCTCAGTACCAAACTCTTGTCCTCAAGGGCATCAAGAATACCCTATTGTTCCAATAAGACCAGTAACAAAAAAAAGATGTTCTGGAGCTGATAAAATGGACTGCTCTGGATTGTAATTATTTTGTTCTTTGGGGATAGGAGCTTGTTGTGGTAAGAATGAATGGTAACCCACTGAATTCTCAGTGGCATAAATCACTCATCAAGACCCTTCTCAGAGTTCTGGGAGGCGCTGGCAAACTCCAGCCCATTTATTCCCTGTAATTACTATTCATCATATTTGCTTTGGGTTTTGTCTGTTAATAGAGTCTCTTGATCTGCTTAAGTGCCTCCTCTGTAATTAAACAGCCTAGCAAAGCAGATGGAGAATACCATGCTAATGATGCGGTTTTAAAATTTAGAATGATTTAAAAGGAAATTTTAATCTTCTCTTAAGGTTGGACTCAAACTGTTCTGGTCATAATGGTGATGTCTTAAAAACTAATCATTCCCATTAAGCTTTGACAGATAACAATGCTGACTTCTTACCCAAGGGCATCTAATTAATATTACTTAACATCTATAAGGTACATTGGATGGTAATTTTTCTATAATTGTTAATAATCACAGAATGAACTAACATTATTGTTCCCTCTTTTTTTTTTTCAAATGATAAAGTGAGAGTACAATGTGTGGATGTGACTTGCCTAAGGTCACACAGGCATGATCTTTCCCTCTCTTGGTCTTTTGCATACTGTGCTGCTTAGCTCAATTGGCAGGAGAGGGAGGATAATAATGTTCAAGGTCATAAGTTCAATTCATATAAAGAGCAGATCCTTTCAAAATTTAAACTGTCTGATTTTGAAGCTAGTTATCAATTGTCCCTGTTTTATGACTTGAATGGTATTTCCCATTGTTCCCCAACAGCGTGCTCCACTTTGACAGATCTCTTTAATCATGATGTAACAAGAGGCAGATAGGTAGCTAGAGCACTAGTGCTGGAGACAGGAAGACCTGAGTTCAAATCCAGCCTCAGACACTTACTACTGTGTGACCCTAGGCATTGCCACCTGCCTCATTTTTCTCAATTGTAAAATAAGGATAACAGCACCTAACTCACTGAGCTATTGTGAAAATCAAATAAAATCATATCTGTCAAGGGCTTAGCATAGTGTTGATCCTATATAAATGTTTACTTACTTCCCCCACCATAATAGATCACATTTACAAAGTGCTTTCATTATAATAGACCTGTGAGCAAGTATAGTCCAAGTGTGGAGACTGAGGTTCATAAAAGTAAAGTGACTCTCCAACGATTGAACCAACCATGGAAATGCCTCATCATAAAGTAGAGGTGAGCCCAAGTTTTCAATGATTCCCTGCCCTTTCACTCTTTTTCTATGCAAAACTACTGGCTTTGGTTCCCACTGACCCCCTATTCATACTTCCCTTCATACCCACCTCTCTTCCTATCCCAGGTTCCTCACACTCAACTTGGGTCGGGGGGGGGGGGGGGGGGGCGGGGCAGGAATGAAAGCCAGATTTTATTTCACTCCCAAAAGACTCCCTGAAAAGAGTTCACAAATATTCTTTCCTGTTTTGGCTTGGTTGTTTTTGTTTTTAACACTAACATGGAAAGGAAACGGAGTTGAAATAACAATAAAGGGAAAAGGTGAGATGTTTACAGAAATCTTATTTATTTGTTTGTTGGTTTATTTGTCAGTTCATTTATTTTACATTTGTTTATTTCCTGGATTAGATCTATTTATCATCAGGAAGTCTTGGAGGGCAACTTTCTCTACTAATGCACATTGGCACCTTTTCTGCCATTTATCATCTTAGGGAGTTAGTTACTAGGGAAATGAACAGTGAAGTTACTTGCAAAGGGAGACATGACTTGTTTGTATTAGGCAGGACTTGAACCCAGATTTTCTTCACACTAATGCTCTCTACCTCCTAAAACTCATTGCCACTCATAGAAATCTTGACACTTAATAGCAGATCATATTTATATATATTTTTTTGAGATTTGGAAAACCCTTTTTTATGTAGTCTATTGCATGGTAATTTGATAAATCGTGTTAGATAAGGGCAGGTATATGTGTGTATGTATGTATTTATGTGTGTATATACATATATATGTATATAATATATTACAAATACACACATACATACACACATGTATATGTGCATACATATACACTTATACATACGTGTATATATATATAGCTGAATATATGTAGCTGAAATATTTTCCTCAATTGTAAAATAATTTCCTCAATTGTAAATGGTAATTTGCAATTGTAAAATAATGTTCAATTGAGGAAAATATTTTACAGTGATACACACACAGTTGAAAGTTACACACCTAATTGATTTTTCAGCTGCATATATGTGTGTGTGTGTGTGTAGCTGAAAAATCATTTAACTTTGTTCCCTCCCTCTCTCCCTTCCTCCCCTCTTTCTACACACACCCACACACACGCACAAACACATACCATACATATAAACGCACACACATATATACATATACACACATATATGTATATATGTATGTATATGGGCGTATATATGTGGGTCTTATATCCATTGAGAGAGATCTATAGAGATCTCTATAGGCAGATAGATCTCTATCTATAGAGAGATGTATGCAGGACACACACATATATAAAGAGAGAGAAATATATATGTGTATATACAGAGAGATCTATATAGGACACATATACATATATGCACTCATGTATAGATGTATAATACTGATATATATGTGTCTCTAGAAACACAATTTGTATAATCTGTATTATATTTACTCATGTGTGTATATATTCTCACACACACATATATACATGTAAATCTGTATATGTACACACACATGCACATATACTTTCTCATGTGTGTATATGTACAAGTGTGTATATATGCATGGCATCATTTGTATATACCCAGATGATATGTTCACAAAATATGTATAAGTTCATTCAATATGTATATATGCACTGTATACAATATACATGTGTACATGTGTATATTATTTGCATATGTATATATACTCACATATAATATATACATATATAACTGTTTTTAAAGTAATTTCTTCACAACAGCCTTTGAAGTAATGAAAATATGCAAATGTTAGTATTCCTTTTTTGCATATGATTAAACTGAGTCTGAGAAAACTGATTTACCTTTAGTCACACAGAAAGCAAGGGTAAAATTGAGATTTCAATCCAAGTTTCCTAGCTACAGTCACTACTATATTATACTTCTGATCCACATTAAGCCTCTTCCCATTCTTCAGTCCCCACAGTTTATTTTTGGTCTTTTCTCCACCTATGCTCTTTGAAATGAAGGCATTCTCTTCAGAAGATCACTTCCTTAAATTCATATATATTGTCTGCCTGAGGGGCAACATTTGAGGACCAATTGGCTGAAGAATTCTTTGGCAGAGAGAAAAGCACTGGGAAAAGCACCGGGCCATACAACTGGTAACCTGTGATGGTAGAGTGAGACTCAACGAGGTCCAGATCTTAGGGCACTGACTCAGCAGTTTAGGTCCATGGTAGGGCGACATTTTTGATTGTGAGGCTACCACAGTGTATCAGAGGAATACTTGGTCTTTTGACCAGTGACAGGCTACCAAAAGGAAGATGTGAATGTGCAGAAAGTAGGCAGTGTGTGTGTCCAGTTCACATCTCTAACACTTCTTTCTGATACCAAGAATGAATTGCACAATCAATCTCTCTATCCCTTTGTATTATTATCTGGGAAAAGGATATAAAGATACAAAGTACAGCACTGAAGTCTGATAATATGTCAAGTGTTTTGTCAACCTTAAAACACAATGTAAATGTCAACTATTATTACTGATTAAACCATGAATTCCTCCATAAACACCCTCTTCCCTTGTTACTTTCATTACCACAAGAATTGTTATTCTTGGACCACCAATGGCACTTTGTTCTTCCTTCTCATCCTTTTCCCTTATCATGTTTTATGTTACATTCTTGCCATTCCTATAAGTGTCCTCTGTTAGACCTTAAACTCTATCAGAGGATGTACAGTTTCTTACTCGGTGGAATCTAATACAGTTTATTTTATTCTTAGATTACATTATAATAATATGTAATAATTTTATAATATATAACATTGCATTATATTACAAATATTATTCATTAAAGATAATACTATTTTGCATTCATTTTATTTTACTGAATTTTGCCTAGACTAGTCCCAAGCAATGATGATAAATGATAATGGCTCATCTTTTCTCAAATCTCAACCCATTGTTCATATTATGAGGTGGAGTAGGGGAAGGACAACAGCAAAGTAAAGTTCTGTCTGTCATGATGAGGTCCCTTGAGACCACTATGGTAACTATAAAGGTCAAGCAAAGGAACAATAACCAACTGGACTTTTTGATGCCAGTTACTGGGTTAGCACCTTACCCAAGCTGGCACATGTGCTCTGATGAATCTAAGAAATAGAAAAATGAAACAGATTTGCCTGCAACAGAATTAGTAGTGCCCCTTCATGTTCTGGTATCTCAGGAAGGTAAATTGCATTAGAACAAATCAAAAATACCAATATTCACCTATTGGTAATTCTTTGGTACAGATGGTGCTGACCACTAAAGAAAACAAACCATAAGTGCTCATGAAATGGATTAAAGATAGGATGTTTTTATCATGTGCCAGTAATGCATCAAAACAAAAATGGAAACAAATACATTATATGTAAAGTCTTCTTATTTTTTGACAATGAATACCCTCAGTTTCAAGTTTAAAAAGCAGAATTTTAGAATTCAATACAGACCAGTTGTAACAAATAAATATGATCCTAATTATAGCCTACATGACTTTAGGCAAATCAGTTGACTGTTTTGAGCCTCACAAATGAGAGGTAATAAGAATAAAAAAATGAGAACTTATTTAAATCTGAGAATACGAAAGGTGAAGCACCTAAATACACTAAACATCTATACTTAATACTAACTCTAGGAGTGATACCAAAAAAGAAAATGTTACCAAAAGTGTCACTTACACAAATTATTTTGAATAGGAGATGGGCACACTTAGAATGGAATTTTGAAAAAATCATTTTTGAGTTTTGGTGTCATGAATCTATCTAACTCCCCAACTATTCTAAAAGATATTGATTCAAAAAATTGGTATCGTCTGTAACCATAATGAGTAAACATGTTATCCAGCAATAGTTGACAGAGTATAAAAACATTTCAGGACCTATACATAATAGCATGTAGTATCAGAAATTGTTGATACTATTTTGAAAGCTATATGGTTAAGCCGATGTGAGTAAAAGTTATATGAAAAAAGAATTGAATGCCTGCCCAAATCTATATTATAGTAGTTTATGAAGCAAAGAAACTTAAGAAGAGAGAGGACCCTTGAAGAAGGAGGGGTGGTCATTTATATGGTAGAAAGTCTAGCGCAATGAAAATCTGACCAAACAAAAACCAGCAAACTTGCATACATTAATGTAACAACAACAGCAACAACAAAACTGCATGCTAAGGGAGGTGACTGAAACTCTATCATCTCTGAAAACTGAGAAGAGATGGGTACAAATGAGATCCGTAATTATCAACTCAAATGCTTCAGTCATACGTGAATTACTGGCAAAGCAACTTTACCTATATCCAAAGTGAATTCCTTTTTCCCTTATTATTGTTGGTGTTCAGTTACGTCTGACTCTTTGTGACCACATTTGGGGTATTCTTGGCAAAGATAATGGAGTGGTTTGCCATTTCCTTTTCTAGTTCATTTTATAGATGAGGAAACTGAGGGTTAAGTGACTTGTCCAGGGTCATATTTCTAGCAAGTGTCTGAGGCCAGATTTGAAGTCATGTCCTCCTGACTCCAGGAGTAGAGCTCTATCCATTGCACCACCTACCTGCCTCTTGTTACATTATATTTATTGCATTAAAGAGATCTGTCAAAAGTAGAGCACACTATTGCAGAACAATGGAAAATAACATTCAAATGGTAAAGTGGGTACAATTTATAACTCAGGAAGAGGAAGCTTCCTGATTCCAGGCCCAGGACTCTATCCACTGAATCATGTAGTGAATAATTCTCCTCTCCTTTTCTCTCCTCTTCGCTCTCTGTCTCTATCCCTATTTCTCTCCCCAACCTTGAAAAAACTTTACTACACAAGTCCCTGCTAGCTAGTCTTATATCTTTCCTTCCTTTCTTAGCCAAATTCTTTGAAAAAGCCATTTACATTCAGTACCTCTATTTCCTCTCTTCTAAACCCTCTGCACTTTGGTTTATGATCTCATCAAGCAAGTGAAACTGTTCTCCCTAAAGCTAACAATGATCCCTTAACTATCAAACCTATTGTTCTTTTTTCCATCCTCATTCATATTCAACTCTTAATATCTTTTTGACAGAATCATTAAACTAGTATTAAATACTGTGGATATAGTTAAGCTAGGTTTTAGCTGTTGGGTAGATGGTATAGTGAATAGAGGGCTGGGCTTAGAGTCAGGAATAGCTGAGTTTAAATCTGGCCTCATACCCTTACTATCTTCAACTGCGAAATGGGGATAATAATAACACATATCTTCGTATTGATTTAAAGATTAAATAAGATAATATTTATAAAGTGCTAAACATAGCATCTGCCACATAGAAGGCAATTAATAAATTCACTTCCTCTTTAGAAAAAAATTTTGAAAGTTTCTTAAACTATTCTGATGGAGAAAACTCTCTGGGCTTTCATGACAATGATCTCTCCCAGATCACCTCCTACCTATTAGATCCCTCTGTTCCTTTTCAGTGCTGGATCATCATCCATGGAATACCCAGTCACTATGGCTACATCCCTACAGTTCTATTCAGGGAATTCTCTTTTCTCTCTCTGTTCTGTCTCTCCTGATGCCATCATTTCCAATGGGGTCAATTGTAATTCTAAGTAGCTTACTCCCATATCTGTATGTCCAGCAGTAGTCACAAACATACTGAAAATACAAGCTGAAAAAGAGATCAGAAAGCTTGCACAATGTAAATGTAGTGAATGATAAAAAAGTATATAAAAGTACTCCAAGAGAGATAACTGAAATTCAACCTTCTCTGCCAGACTGGTAGGCAGCGGGTCTGGTTCAGTCATAATTTATTGGTTGAAATGCTTCAAAATGTGCATGAATTACCAGCAAAACATTTTATCAGATTCCTTTCAAATTCGTGCCTTTTCACACTTTTCTTAAGAGAAGGTCTTATCTATTTATTATTGAAACATGAGGATACTGGTGACTCCTCTAAAAAATGGGTCAATTACTAGGTCAAATATTTTAAATAAAGTTTTCACAGCTGATATAACATAAAAAACAATACATGAAATCAATATTCTGACTAAGAGATGCTAAAAAATGTGGCAAATTATTCTAGAGGTGTTAAGGCTAACATATCAATTTAGCAACAATTGAACAAGTCAATCAATTTCACTATAACATTTACACTTTTTGTTGATGATCACTAAGCTTTTGACTCAGTATCAAATTCATAACTTATTTATGTTCTGCAATTATATAAAGCAGACCCAAAAATAGTGAGAATGTGAGACAATTTGATGTTTACTTGCAAATAAAAAGAAATATAGTCCCTGCTCATGAGGCACACACATTTAAAAGGGAGAAAATAATACATAACAGGAAAAATGGAGGTCGGTGTACCTACCTGGTTGTCATGGTGGAAAAAAGAAGTCCAAAGAATATAAAGTGCATCTCAGAGAGGAATGAAGCAGTAGACATGGATGGCCAGTGTACTTCCCTTTAAATGTTTGGTTCATGGCTCAGGTACTAATAGCATTGTGTTAAAAGTCCTTGCAAGTGATTCGATATGCTTATTATTATAGTCTAGAGATACTAAGGATATCAAAGACTATCTAATATATGGGGGGTATAAGGTATTCAGGGAGGACTAGCACCTCTAGTGTGAGGTCTTGCTGAGCACTTTTTAGGGCTGCTCAGACACCTTTGGTGTCCACCTGCCACCCAGCTCTCACCTGTGGTTCTAAGAAGCTATAACATGTCCAGCATATAGTAAAACTGTCTTGGCAGACAGGCTAAACCAGGTAACTAATGGACTTCAAACCTGTGGGTGAGTTAGTGGGGTGTCTACTCTAAGTATGTGAAGACTGTCCCCTGTAGAAGTGGCAAAAGCAGCACCTGTAGAGCTCTCCAAATGTTTATAATTATATTTTAAATTGATTTTATTATTATTAATTATAATTAATTATTTATTTTTATAAAATTATAACATTTTCTGGGGTAGTAAGCATCAACCCCCACAGTAATTTTATAAAATTAATAATTTTATAATTATTTTATAATTATAGCAGCTGTTTTTGTGGCAGCAAGGAACTAGAAATAAAGTAAATGCCCATCAATTGGGGAAGCGCTAAACAAATTGTAGCACATGAATGTAATGGAATATTACTGTGTATTACAAATCAATGAATACGATGAATACATAGAAACTTGGAAATATGTACATGAAGTGAGGAAAACTGAGGTAAGCAGACCTAAGAAAACAACATGCACAGTGACTATAATAATGTAAATGTACAAACAACGACAAAACAGTAAAAGAATGAATTCTGCACACTTAAAAAGAATATGTTTGGTCCATTTGGAGAGATATGGAAAAAAATATCCTTTCATTTCCTTTGCAAAAGTATGTGTTCCACAGGTGTGTATCATATGTTCTCAGATTGTTTTGATGTATTGAACAATTTTGCTGATTTTTTTCACTTCTCTTCTTCCTTAAAAAAAAAAACTTTGTTAAATGGGATAGGTTTCTAAAATGGAATGGAGGAGGGATATGTGGAGGAATTTTGATAATGTAAAAACAAAAGATATCAATAAAATGTATTTTAAAATAATAATAGTGATGTCCCATGAATACCATTAAAAATGATAATGATGTTTATATAATAATAAGAATGAGTAGAAGGAAGGGAGGACAGTAGAAAAAAGAAGAGGAAGAGAAGGAAAAAAAGGAAGTTACTGCCTTGTAGTACTTTAAAAAATGTGTCCATTATAAGATTCCTGTGAGGTAGACATGGAAAGGCATTATTATTAACTTTATGTTACAGATAAGGAAACAGACTTGATAGAGGTTAAAAGACAATGTCACACAAAACAAAGTCAAAACTAGAACCCAGGTCTTTTGTTTCCAGACCTGCTTCTTTTCTGCTATACAGTGCTGCCTTCCAAGCACAAGGAAAAATTGGGAAAGAGGTATTTTCTATTACCTTTTAAATTCCAACATTCTTAAAACCAAATTTGTTTTCTTTTTTCTCCTGATCCTGTGGGTCTGTATTTAAGTCCTCCAGAGATAGGAGTCTCATTAAGAGAGGTCTGAGAACAAAACTAGAGGACAAAATTAAACAAGACAGGAAATGTAATAGATTTAGTGGACTTGGGACTGTTGGCAGCTGGAGTAGTAGACATCACCTCCCGCAGTAAATAGAGGACTGGAAGCCCACCCTAGTAGCCAGTCTACTATGAGGTAAGGAAAACAAGATCACCAATGGATACTGCCATCTTCCCATACAAGCTTTCAGAGAAACCACTAGATGTCAGGTCATGGAGGGCCCTGAGTATGAATTCCTTTACCTCAGCACATTAATGGGACAACTAGGTTGGTAAATACAACATGGGGCCCCAAATGGGAAAATCTGAACCTCTAAAGGCATAAATCTCATGCTCTCTTTTAATCTCATCCAAGTTTTAAAAATCATCACTGGGATAAGGGAGAGCAAAAGTACAGAGTGGACCCTAAGGCTAAGATGACAAAGACTAGATTATCCATTACAATGTGTTCATTCAACTGAGATGTACTCCTCAGTCTCTGCTCCCTCATATTTGTTATTTTTACTAATTGTATAAACAGTGATTAGCTGACCAGGCTACCATTTGAAGTGAGGTAGGTTATAGATGGCACAGTTTCCTTGTCTCTGTGTAGCCCAGGGTCTGGTCATTTTGATGTTCCGGAGCTGGGTGGCACAAAGTGTTAGATGATTTACTATTCTGGAAAGGTAGGCTTAGTGTTTTTTGTGTGTGTGTGTGTGTGTGTGTGTTGCTGTATAAAACCCCAAACTGCATTTCCTTAAATAGCCTTTGGAAAGGCAACGTGGGTCAGTGGCTTGTGCTCTCAACTTAGGTCACATCTTTGGATGGATGAATAAATTTAGGAAAGTTTGTTAATATTACTTAAGGTTTGATTATCTTTTAATAAAAGAAAAAGAAAAGGAGAGATAGGCTCTATTTCTCTCTTATATTTGTTGTGAGGAAAGTGCCTAGCAAAATCTAAAGTATGATGTAAACGTGAGCAATCCATACATTTAAAATCCATACTTTCCCACCTTCCACACTTATGCCTAAGTAGATTTCTTGCTAGTCAGTCTTCAGTCTAGTCCACTAAAATGCCTTTGAAAAATTCTCCCTTCCTAGACACAATAAAAAAGTTATAGTAGAGCAGAAAGTGTGGTCTGCATGACCAAACCATCCTATTCACTGAGGTCACCAGAGAAAAGGAAGACAAAGTCTCACCTGACATTTCATTTTCCTGTTCAACACTCATTAACGTAATGATCTCCTCCCTCAATGTGGCCTGTGCGCTGTGGTGCAATCGAATTCTATTTTCTCTCGTTCTGTCCCTCATGGAGGCAGAAACAATCCGATATTTATCTAACAAGCTTTGACTCTGGTTCAAAGAGTTTTCACAGAGGTTGGATTTTGGGGGACAGGTGGTCATCTGCTTAAATCTTAGAGATGGGGGAGAGGTGAGAAATGCATCTTGTCAATGTAAATTAAAACTGGAATAGAGAGTGAAAGGCTAGAATTTAGAATCTCAGATTCTCTCATTGTTCTTTCTGTGTTCTAACTTGCCTAAAGAATTGTGTGAACCTCCAGAAACCTTAGTTTTATAATTTCTAGAATATTAAACATCAACTATGTCCCATGTACCATGTTAAGCTCTGTGCAGACTTATTTGTCTTGCACAAAGACAAAAACAAAACAAACTCTGCCTTCACTGGGATTATATTCCATTGAGATATAACATGTTCATAGAAGAGTAAATTCAAATTATACTTATATAATTTATAAATACTATATGTAAATATTATATATTTATATGCATATCCATATATATACATTTGCATACATACATATGTATACACACAAATATATACATATATTCATCTACACACATGTGTGTGAATAGAGTTACTACAGTGAGGGGAGATAACTGAGAATCAGGGAAGACCTATTACAGAATATGACAACTTGAACTCAGTCTTGAAGCGAACCAGAGGTTGGCTCCAGAAGGCAGAGGGAAAGACGGAGAGTATTCAGGGCATGGCACATAGCTTATGTTAAGGCACAGAGGTGGCAAATTGAATGTTCCAAGCATGGACACAGCTGAGTAGGACGGTTTGGTGGGAAGGTAGTAGATGAGAGAAGCTAATATGAAATCAGTTGCTAAAGATAATTTTGAGTCAAATTTTAAAACACCTTAAAATGCCAAAGAGATGAATTTGTAATTTATCCTAGAAGCAAAAGGCAGCCACTAAGTAGAGCAACCATCCCCCTGTCAGAGATTAGAGAGCAAATCCATAGAATAGCTGATTGGTAGCTACTTGCAGTGATGAAGGCCTCCCGAGGTGGGAGCCATTACTCTAGTCTGGATCTCCTGTAATCTGGGATAAAGAGGCTTGTTACACCAGCTGGTGCTAAAAGAAACAATTAAATCTTTTGATAATTATGATAATGGCTCACATTTAGAGTTTACACAGCACCTTCCTCAAAATAATAACCTTGTGAGATAGTAGGTTACTGATTAGGAAAAAAAGATACTTGAAGACATTCATAATAAACATTCATATTGCACATTGCAATTTATTTTTTTAATTTGCATATATTTTTTCTTATATCTTTAGAAAAGTCTTGCCAGATATGAAATGTTATTATCCTCCTGCCCATTTTAGATATCAGCAAACTGAACATTAAGTGATGTGCTAAGACATAATTAGCAGAAAAATTAGGACTTCAATCCGGTTCAATACAGTTCCTGTAATAGTGAATCCAATGTTTATTGCAGTTCACCAAACTGCCTCAAATATAGAAAATCTCAATATTCTTAGGGAAGGAGGAAGAGGCAGGGAGATGGTACAGTGGATGGAATATTAGACTTGAAGCTGGAAGAGCTGAGTTCAAATCCTCCACATATTTGCTGTGTCATAGTGAGCAAGTCACAATATCTCTCATCTTCAGTTTCCTTATCTATGAGATGGAGATAACACCATTATCTCACAGGGTTCCTATGAGGAGCAAGTGAATTCTCATTTTTGCAAGCCCTGCCTCAAAGACTGATGGTATGGAACTCTCTCTTTATGGGTGGAAATGAAGACCTTGCCCTACATGAGGGACCTGGGAGACTGGGAAGAAATGGAAGGATTGGACAATCTCCATCAGGTTCCTATTCCCAGATTACTACTTTAGAGACTTTAGGAAGTATCCACTTGGGTGATATCCTGGACGCTCTTGGTTAAGCTGAGTTATTTCGCTCCCAACAGGGAAAGCATCATCATTCTGTAAGGTCTGGTATAAATTCTCCCATACATACTTTCTCTGATTTCTGTTTTGTTATGATTTGGATAAAGGGGATTCTTTGCTATTTGCTATGTGTGTTCATTGTGGAACTGGAGTTAAGTGGGGAAGGGGTCAAGCCTTAGATAGAGAGCTTGGGGTTCCTCTTCCCCAAAATGACATAGTGATCAGATGTTAGGTACAGCCCAATCATATCCTGTAGACAAACAATATTTGAGGGAGCAGGTAGATATACTTCTAGCCAGACACCCTCTCTCCTTCTGAGGAGAGCAGAGTGAAGGCTTCTGGCCCCAACCTCCTGCTTCCCCTTTTAGCAGAAATGAAAGTCTAGCTTCTAGAAGGGTTGGGGGAGAAGAGGCTAAAGATATCTATTCTATCTTTCTTTGAGCCACAGAAGAACAGCGTGCCGGTCACAGGCGGGAGCCCTCTCCTATCCTTAAATACGCAAAGTGTTTTGCAAATCTTAAAATACTATGTAAAGGCTAGCTATGATTTTCATCTGAAAAAAAAGAAGTTTAGTTGATTACCTCTAAGATATTTAGATGAAATAAGCTCCAAAACTACTTTGAACCCTAGATTTCTAGAATCACGTATGTGCAAGGTGCATAATCTCCACTAAGGGTGTGCTAGAGCCAGGTCTAAGCAGCGCCAAAGAGCTAATTGTCGGATTTCCAATGTAAGCATTTAAACCTTGAAAAACAGAAAGTGCTACAAATCAGGACTTGATTTGTTGTTTTATTGATTGTCTAGACATCAGAAAGTAATGGGGAGATATTAATAACGTAGACCGAACTTAAAAATATATGCCTACGTTTTTCTTTTCTAAAAATTCAGTTATTGAATGTTTATCAACCCACAGTATCAACCTATAAACTTCCCACTAACATTGAAAGATAAGGCAGAGGAATGAAACTCACAGATATATAGCTGTTGGTTAATTTTTTAGTACCATAAAAACTTGCACCAGTATAGGCCTTGATTTGAGGTTTGCAAAGCCCTTTATACAGATTACTGCTTATTAGACATTCCCTATTAGAAGTCCCGTGAACACCTCCAACTTAAATTGTCCAAAGCAGACATTTTCTTTTCCCCTAAACCCATCCTTCCTCCCAACTTCCCTGTTTATGTCAAAAGTACTATATCCTTCCAGTCACGGAAATTCAGAACCTTAGAGTCATCCTCTACTCTTTCCTTTCTTTACTCCTCATATCTAAGCAGTTGGCAAGTCATTTTGATTCTTCTTCCTTAACATCTCTCCCATCTATCCCTTTCTCTCCCCTTACACAGCCCCCACTCCAGTTCAGCCTCTCCTTACCTTTTTTATTGTCCTGCTACAATAGTCTCCTAACCGATCTCACTGCACCAGCTCTCTCTCCTCTCCATTCCACACTCCCTACAGTAACGTTCCTAAAGCACAAGTCTGACCATAGAATTCCCCTGATCTATGAACTCTAGTGACTATATCTCCTTTAGGACCAAATGAAAATCCCTTTCTTTGGTATTTAAAGATTCTCATAGACTGACTTCAACCTACCATTCTAAACTTATTGTAGGTTACTCCCTGTAAGCGTAAGTGGTTTTCCAGGAACTATGGCCATAACAATCTCTTGTTCCCAGGTGTTAGATATGAGTTTAAAATATCTCCACCACAGCCTGTGTAGATTGTAAGGGCCAGGCGTCACCTGTTCAGATTGCGAAGGTCAGGACCCTGCAGGGGTGGAGTATAAATATAAAGAAGGTGGGCACTGGTCAGTGAGTGGGGAACCTTTAGTGTTGGAGTGCATAAACTAGGATTCTGTGTGTGCCTTGATCGGCCCCCATCAAGGTTTGGGGCGGGGGGGGGGTAGTCTATGTTTGCCTTAACTGCCCCGCATTGAGGCTTGTAAGGATTTAGGGGAATGCACAAGTTGTGTCTGTCTCAGTTGGCCCCATCAAGATGTAGGGGGAGTTACCACAGCCCCTTCTCACCAGCCCCCGAGGGAAGGGTGATTAGGGAATGCTGTAGGAATTGGTACTCAGCAACCCCTGTGAGAAGGTTAGATAGAATAAAGTCTGCATTGTTTAATTGTTTACCCCTTTGAAGCTGTCTTTCCTTTATAAAAACAGAACAAAGAAACTATGCTAGCAGCCCATTCTAGGTGTGCTAGGGTGCTTGCTAGTACATTTCCCTCCATGAACTCTTTGGTGCAGCTAAAGAGGCATTTTTGCTGTCCCACACCCCTACACACATATCCACTATTAGTTATTCAGTCCCTCCTCTGCACCTCCACCTCTTAGAATTTCCATTTTCCTTTAAAGTTCAACTCAAATGTCCTTTCAAATCCATGAAATCTTTCCTGATTATTTTATCAGTTAGTGCCTCCCTTCATAAATGAACTTGTATTGATTTTTACATATCATACATATGTTTATTTGCATATATGTTATCTCCCCTGTTAGACTGTGAGCTCCTTGAGGCAAAGGCTGCTTAATTTTTGTCTGTGTAAACCATATGGCTTAGCACAAAAGTGGTACTAAATAAATGTTTGTTGACTGGTATTTTGTTACATCATAAGAATACTGTAAGGTAAATAATGCAAGTGTTTTTATCTTCTTCTAATGCTTTTTTCCATCTTAATTATTTACTATTTATCCTACAGGGCAGGTAGGTGGAACAGTGAATGGAATGCCAGACCTGGAGTCAGGAAGTTTCATCTTCTTGAGTTCAAATGCAGCCTCAGACACTTACTAGCTGTTTGACCCTGGGCAAGTCACTTAACTTTGTCTTAGTTTCCTCATCTGTAAAATGAGCTGGAGAAGAAAATGGTAAACCATTCCAATATCTTTGTCAAGAAAACCCCAAATGGGTTTGTGAACAAACACAACTGGAAAGTGACTGAACAATAACTTACCCTGTAAATAGTTTGCTTGTAGTCTCTGTTCTTGAATTGTGAGCTCCTTGAGGGGAGGGACTGTCTTTTACCTCTTCTCATATCTCCAGCTCATCTCCAGCTGTTTAGTTTGTTTGGTACATAGAAGATGCTTAATAAATAAATATTTAGTTACACAGTTAGAATTCATCTTAGGCAAAATTCAATTCTGGGTCCCATTCCACTCTATCAAGAAGCCTTAAAATAAAATGGCTCATACAAATGGGCATTAGCTAATCGTTTTTGGCAGGTGTCTACATCTTTCATCACTATTTGCTACACATGATTTGAGATAGTAGACATGTTACACTGTTTTGAAAGGATTATTTAGTGATCTGCATACTGATTTGCATGAGAGGCAGCATGCAAGGGTTATAGTCCCCACATTGCTGTTGCAAGGGCACTGACCTGGGAACCAGGAGACTTGGATTCTGGTTCTGGATCTGTCATTAATTAATTACATGCTTTTGGACAGGCCACTAAACTCCTCTGAGTTGGCTTCCTCAACTCTAAGAGGCCAGGGTTGTATTGGTTAATCTCCAATACAGTTTTCCAGTAACTCAAACTTCTGTAGCTATTCTTTCCTCAAGCAATATCACAAGTTCTTTCCCCAACTATTTCCCTCTGAGATAACCTCCTGTTTACATTGTGTTCATCGTGTCTGCACTTAGCTGTTGCATGTTATTTCCTCCCATGGATTATGAGCTCCCTGAAGGCAGGAACTATTTTGTCTTCCTTTGAATCATCAGCTCAGTACAGTGCCTGGCACACAGTAGGAGTTTAACAAATGCTTGCAGACTGACTGACTGTTGGTCTAAGTCGATCTCATATGTAAGACATCACTTCTCAGAATCTATAATCTTTATTTCAAGAACTTTTTAATCTAATTGAGAAGATAGAATATGCCTATAAAGGGTAATAATATAAAATATAAAATAAAATGAAAAATAAATATAATAAAATATAAAAATATGAAACAATATAAAATGTTATGTGCTAAATTTATAAATGAGAGGAATCACTAGAGTTCATTCTTTTTGCTCCTTTCTGCCTTCAAGATTGTCTTTGATGTTCACTTGAACCTGCCTTTGACTGTACTCTACAAAAGACTTATGGGGATTTAGGGGAAAGAGAAAGAGATACTCCCACAATATTGTTTGTCATATAGTCTTCAGGATAAGCCTGTGAAGGGGTCTGCTAGCTAAAAACTGATTCTCAAACTCTCTACCAGATGATCTGCTTATTCACTTTAACTGCATTTAGGGTTTACAAAGTGCTTTCTTCAGAACAACCCAGTTTGTAGAGGCTATCCTTTAGTATTGGACCTCCTTTAGTATTTCTGAAGCAGCATAATGTAGTGGAAAGAGTGTTTGATTTATATTGGGTTATAGATCTGGTTCTGAAATTTTCTATCTGTGCAAGGCAAGTCTCTGATTCTTAACTCCCTTTTGGAAGCATTGAGTTCTTCATCTGTAAAATAGAGATAATAATAAAATTGGCATGACCAGTATACTTGCCAAGGTGTTTACGAAGAAAATAATGAGCAAAGTTTAAAATATTATGAAATGTAAGCTACCTTTTTATACCTCTAATATAATTATCTGTTTATCATATTTGTTTGTATTTCTGTCACATCTCATTAATTAAACTTTAAACTCCATGCCTTCAGGAATTCTCTCTTATGTGTACTTTATTATTCTTCATTTTGCAAAGGGAAAGACATTTGCTATCACTAAACTAGCGCACTCCTGGATAAGGAAACTCCTTACAAAAATGCAGACCAGCATCTTTCCTGTATCTTAAAGTCTAGCAGTTCTAACATTTTTTCAATCATTGGTCCCTTTTATACTCTTAAAAAATATTGAAGACACTTTCTTCCCAAAGAGTTTTATTTATATAGGTTATATTTATCAATATTTATTATATTATAAATTAAAACATATGGGTATTATTACAAAAATAATTTCGATATCATAGACCCACCTGAAAGAGTCTCAGAGATGCTCAGGTTTCCCAGACCACATTTTGAGAACCAGTTTAAGTCTTAGAAGGTTACTTTGAATATTAGGAGATACCGTACTGTCACTATATGTGACTTACCTAAGGTCACATAGCCAGGAGGTATTAAAGGTGGGAAATGAATCCAGATCTTCTTGGTTTTGAAGCCAACTCTTTTTTTCCATTATACTAGACTATCTCTATTCTTTACAAACTAAATGCATACTAAATGTTTGCTGTTGACATATTATCATTATACCTAGAAACATGAGAAGCATAATTAATATGTATACAATTATTTAGAGAATGAATTTATTTTTTGTGGGGGGGGGGCAAGGTAAGGCAATTGGGATTATGTGACTCTCCCAAGGTCTCACAGTTAGTAAGTGGGTCAAGTGTCTGAGGCCGGATTTGAACTCAGGTCCTCCTGACTCCAAGGCCAGTGCTCTACTCGCTGTGCCACCTAGCTGCCAAGAATGAATTGATTTTATATATATACTATTAATACTTCAGCTGAATGGACTATTTCCTCAGGAGTACTACCTTAAGCCTTAATTTTACATTTTCTTTGAGTTCCAAAGAAGATGGCTATTGAGAGTAGAGCCCACCTCTTACAGCTTGTACCTAACCTCCTAGATCTCATGTTCCACTTTGAGATATGTCTACTTGTTAAGAATTCACATCTAATGCAAGCTAATTCTACCTTTATGCAATTCCTATCCTCTGGAGTATTGCTTTAGAAGTTAATTTTATATTTTCATTGAGTTCTAAAGAAAATGGCTGTCAAGACAGAAGATGACAGAGTATAGGATTTATCTATTGGGGACAGTTAATAGAGATTCCAATCAACATTTATTATGTGCCTCCTACCAACCAGGTACTATGGGAAGACCAGGGAAATGGCCAAAAAAAATCACTGTTCTCAAAGAGCTCTCTGTCTAATGAGGGGAACATGGAATGCATTAGATAGAATTCCAGGCCTGGCTTCAAGATTACCTGAGTTCAAATCCAGTCTTAGACACTTACTGGCTTGTGATCCTGAGCAAGTGACTTAATCTCTCTTTGCCTTAATTCACTGGAGAAGGAATTGGCAAACCACACCAGCCTTCTTGCCAAGAAAACTCCACAGACACTATGGTCCATGGGGTCATAAGGAGTGATACATGACTGAATAAATGAACAACACCACTCACCTACTGAGAGAAAACTGATGGACTAAATATACAGAATGAGACCTATATATTAGGATATTTTCCACAATATGGAAATCAGTTTTTCTCCACTGTGTATATTTGTTACAAGGGTGTTTTTTCCCTTCTTTCTTCTAGTGGGGAAGTGAGAGAAGTCAATAAGTAGAGATAATGGGCATTTATTAAGTGTCTACCATGTTTCAGTCAAAGAATCTAAAAAGAATTTACCAAACTCTTAGAGTCTGGGCTAAGCCCTGTGCTTAACACTGGGAATACAAATGCAAGCAGAAAGAAAGATAATCTCTTCTCTCAAGGAATTTTCAATCTAACTGAGGAGATGACATATACAAAAATTAGTACCTAAAAGATTCAAGCACCTAAAACATGCTTGCTCTATAACCAGATACTGATCAATTCCCCTTTCTTAGCTCACTTAAATTTTATCTATCATCCACGTTAGTTCTATACTTTACCAGTTCCCTTCTACTGAAACCAAAGTTCTTGATGATAAGATCTGTAGTGCAATTTTTTAAATTTTTGAACAGACATTTTTAAAACATATTTTTAGGGCCCAACACATGACCTTGTACATGATGAATGTATCAGTACGGATCATGGCAGAGTCAGGGAAGGGAAAGAAACATGTATGAGAAATATTATGAAGGAATAAAATGATAGGGCTTGGCAACTTACTGAATACGGGAGGTGAGAGAGAATGAGGAATTGAAGATGACACGTAGATTGTGAGCCTGAGCAACTGGGAGGATGCCTGTGCCCTCCACAGTAATAGGGAAGTTTGGAAGAGGCTGAAAGGAAAGATTAATTCAGTTTTGAGCATGTTGAATTTAATATGTCTATGAGACATGCAGTTGAGATGTCCACTAGGCAGCTTGAGATGTGAGTCCAGAGGTTAGGAGAAAGGTTAGGGCAACATAAGTGGACAGTTAAATCATTATTATATAGATGACAATTGAATGGGCAGCTAGGTGGTGCAGTGGCTATTGTGCCAGGCCTGGAGTCAAGAAGATTCATCTTCCCAAGTTCAAATCTGTCCTCAGATACTTACTAGCTGTGTGGCCCTGGGCCACACTTAATCCTTTTTGCCCATTTCTTCACATATAAAATAAGCTGTAGAAAGAAATGGCAAACCACTCTAGTATGTTTGCCAAGAGAGTCCCAAATGGGGTCACAAAGTGATGGACAGACTGATAAAGGACGGAATGCAAAATTGAATCCATGGGAACTAATGAGACCATGAAGTAGAATAGTAAAGAAAGAGAAAATAAATAGAGTCCAGGACAGAATCCTAGGGAATACCTACTGTTAGTTGTTGTCACCTGAATGAAGATCTAGCAAAGGAGCCTGAGAAATGGTTAGATGGGTGGGAGGAGAACCAGAAGTGAGTGGTGTCCTGAAAACCTAGATAGAAGAAAGTATCAAAGAGAAGGTAATCAACAATGTTGAAGGCTATAGAGAGGTCAAGAAAGATGAGATTTGAAAAAAGACCATTGAATTTGTCAATTAAGAGATCATTAGTAACTTTGGAAAGAGTAGATCCAGTTGGAGGAGGTCAGAAGGCATACTGTAGAAAGTTATGACTGTAGATGTAGATTGTATATTGATTGTAGATGGCCTACTCATGGCATTTAATTACAAAAGGAAGAAGAGATACAGGATCATGGCTAGTGGGGACGAGAGAAAAATAAGTGTTTATTATTTTTTTTAAGTAAAGCTCTAATGGTTAGGAAAGTTTTCCTTACATCAAACCCAAACTTACCTTTGCCACTTCCATGTGTTGCTGTTACTTCTGCTGGAGCTAAATAGAAGAAATCTAATTCTCTTCTACATGACCCCTCCTTCAAATACTTGAAAAAATTGCTATATGCTACCTGTCTTCTCTCCTCCAGACCAAATAGTCTTAGTTCTTTAACTAATCTTCCTATGCACTTTCATTGTCCTGATTACCCTCCTCTGGACCCTCTCCACTTTGATCAATGTCCTTCCCAAATGGCTCCCAGAACCAAGTAAAATACTCCAGATGTGGTCTGATCAGAACTACATACAGAGTAATTGCCTCCTTTTTATTTATAGAAGCAGGTGTATGCTGGAGCCAGCTTGGACTGGCTGGTAAAAACTGATTGGTAAGTTCTCTGATTTTCAGTGCAATCAACAAATGCTACAAATCAGAACTTGATTTATTGTTTTGTTGATTGCCTAGACTTACAAAAGTGATGGAGAAAATGTTAGTAATGCTAATTAAATTTGAAAGCATGTATGTTAATTTTTTCCCTAGAGAGCCAGTTTTTTAATATTTAACAGTACATTCGTACCTAGAAGCTATGCCTCTCTCATTGCAAGACCATATTAAAGTTTTTTGTTTGTTTGTTTTTGGCTTCCATATCACAGTGTTGACTCATTTTGAACTTGCAATCTATAAAAACAAAAGGCACAACAAAACTTATCTTTTTAAAACTGTGGTCTAACCACATCTCTGTCATCTTGAACTTGGGAAATTGATTTTTCCTTAAGCCCAGTGTAAGACTTTACATTTGTCTGTACTCTGTTTTGTCATACAAAATTTTGCCTAGTGCATTTTTCTTATCTGATTCAATCATCCAATATTTTATTTACTATCTTTTCCAGCTTTGTGTCATCTCCAAATTTGGAGTCAAAAGACCTAAGTTCAAATCTTGCCTGTTACTACATGGAATTATAGAACTCCATAATTGGAATGAGTAACAGAGTTTATTTAGATCATTCTGTAGCTGAACAAAAATTCCTTCTACAACTTGCCCACATGATAGCAACTTACTACCTGTCTGACCTTGGACAAGCCATTTCCCCTTCAGGAGTCTCAGGTCCTTTATCTTTAAATATCAAGATTTGTACAAGACAATCCCTAAAGTTCCTTCTGGTTCCAAATCCTATGATTTTGTCTGCTTCTAGGTGTTCTTTTCTCCAAATTAAATATTCTTAGGTCTTCCACACATTTCTCACACATCATGCCTTCCTGCTATCCTATGACCCATTCCAAGATGCACTACATTTGGGGGAATTTTTTAAATTGTGGCTTTTAGGACTGAACATAATATTCCAAATAATATCTCCTATAAGAATAAAGACAAATGATCCAACAGTTTAATGATTTATTAAAACTCCATTTACTGCCATGACTGTGAATGCTTGGTTATCGGCGAATACCTTGTAATAGACTAAATGGAGAAATATGGGAAAATTAAATTCTGAAACTTCTATCTTGGAGTGCTCTTAGATTCTTTAACCACTGGACCCAGAAGTCATTGGCTTAATAAATTTACTGACTGAATAAAGAGGAATTATTTGTCCTTCCATCCATTGTAGTATACAAGACCATTCATTCATATCAGTAGAGGTGAAAAAACATGGGCCAAGCAATCAGAAGACAGATTTAAGTTCTAGTTCTGACATTTCCTAGCTGACTGTTCCTAGGAAAGTCATTTAGTCCTACTTTGTTTGATTATAAATTGAGTATAATACCATACATATTACCTCCCAGGGTTGTTATGATAAAAGTGTTTTGTAAACTTAAAGGCACTAGAGAAGTATACTATTAATTTCATATAAATTTACCAAAAATCTACTATCTACTATTACCTAGATTGCTAGGTGGTACAGTAGAGACAGCGACAAGGCCGGAGTGGGGAAGAGCTGAGTTCAAATCCATCCTCAAACATTTCCCAGCTGTGTGATCCTGGGCAAGTCATTTAACCTTTGTTTGCCTCAGTTTCCTCTGTAAAATAGGAATGATAATAATAGCACCTATTTCCCCGAACTGGTGTTAGGATCAAAGGAGATAACAATTGCAAAGTGTTTAGCATAGTTTCTGTCACATAGTAGGTGCTATATGTTAGCTATTATCATTATGACCAAACCTTAACACTAGAAGTTCTCAACATTTTTTGCGTCATGTTTTAGCATTTTCATGGAACTTATGGCCCTCTCAAAATGCTTTTAAATGCATAAACTAAAATACATAGGAAGAACACACATAAAGGAATATATTGGGATACAGAGAAAGAAAGAAATGAAGGAAGGAAGGAAGAGAGAGAGGGAAAGAAAGAAAGAAAGAAAGAAAGAAAGAAAGAAAGAAAGAAAGAAAGAAAGAAAGAAAGAAAGAAAGAAAGAAAGAAAGAGTTAAGGGGAAGGAAGGAAGGAAAGAAGGAAGGAAGGAAGGAAGGAAGGAAGGAAGGAAGGAAGGAAGGAAGGAAGGAAGGAATGGAAGGAAGGAAGGGAGGAAGGAAAGAGGATGGAAGAAAAGAAATTATTTCATAGACTCCAGGTTATTGTACTCATGAAAGGTACAGAAAATGTCAACTGCCCATTTATTCTCGATAAAAAAGAACCACTCACCAGAAAATGGGAAGCAGAGAGTTAAGGATAATGGAAAAGAAAGAAACAGCAAAAATGTCTTCATTTTTGGAAGGAGCCTGACATGGAAGATTTGGTAGTTTTTTTGGTATATGTGCTAGGGACATTACAAAGCAATGGGAGGTTATTTAAATTCTGATCTAACTGTGTGGCCTGTCATCATGTCTACATTAAAACTCCTTGGGATTCTACCATGATCTACCCCAGTCATGTTGTTTGGATTTGCCAATGGCTCCACTTGTGTGGTACATTTTTATTTCATCTGACACCAGGCTCTCATCCCATTCTCCCTTAAGTAGGTCTGGGAAATTTTTAAAAAAAGAAAAAAATACTCAACTGGGAAGTTGCAATCTCTGCATTTATTGCTTCCAGGGAGACTTAACAGGAAACTGCTTGTTCCGGCCATATTTGGAATGAACCTGAGCTTTGGCTAGGAAGAGAGAAAATTCTACTTAAATTGCATTTTACTCAGTAAACCCTATGGTTCAGTAGATTGACCCCCACAATGAGAGGGTCAATTAATTCATCAGGATAGCATTTATTTAGAGCAATAAAGGACTTTAAAAATCATATAATCCATTGCCTCCATTTTACAGATGAAGAAATTCAGGCCCCAAGAGGTTAAGTAAGTTGTTCCAGATCACACAACTAGTTAGTGGTCATGCCAAGACTAAACAGTTTAGGGTAATAGAAAGTGAGCAGATCTGGGATTCAAATCTCCTGAGTATGAGTCTTAGATCTTCCATTAACTCATTCTATCTTCTTGGACAAGTCATTTTAACTTTGAGCTCAATTTCCTTATTTATGAAATTTGGGTCAACATCAACCAATCAATAAACATTTATTTAGCTCCTACTATGTACCAGGCACAGTCCTAAGCACTGAGGACATAAATAGAGGCAAAAAAGAGGCACTGCCCTAAAGAAGCTTACAATTTCATGGGGGAGTCAATATGCAAACAAATATAATCAAATCAGGTTATGTACAACATAAATAGGAAATAACAAACCAGAGGAAGATGCTAGAATCCAAATGAATTGGGAAAGGCTTCTTGTAAAAGGTGGAATTTTACGTAGGACCTAAAGGATGTCAGGGAGGTCAGTAATCACTGCCTAGGAGGGAGAGCATTCCAGGCGAGGAGACAGTCAGACAGAATGTCCAGAGTTGAGAGAGGGAATATCTTGTTCATGCAACATCCAGGAGGCCACTGTCACTGGATTAAAGAATATGTGTAGGGGAGTAAATGTAAAAAGAAAAGAAAGGCAAGAGGGAACTAGGTAATGAAGAGCTTTGATTCTCAAATAGAGCATTTTGTATTTGCTTCTGGAGGCAATAGTGAGTCAGTAGAGTTTATTGTGTGAGGGAGTGATCTGATCTGATCTGCGTTTTAAGAAAATCACTTTAGTGGTTGAATAGAGGATGGCTTAGAATTGGGAGTGACTTGAAGAAGGCAGACCCACAAGTAAGATATTGCAATAATCCAAGCACACAGTGACTAGACTGGTGACAGTGTCAGAGGAGAGAAGGGGGTATATTGGAGAGCTGTTGCAAAGGTGAATTGACAGGGCTTTGCAACAGCTTGAATATGAAGGAAGAGTGAGGATTCTAGGATGACTCATAGGTTGCCAACATGAAGGCCTAGGAGAATGTTGTTGCCCTTTGGTTGTTGTCTTTTATTCTTGAAGAGGACCAAAGTGACATCACTATGCTAGAGACAAGTTTCAGTGTGTCCAACTGTGGCTGATCAGACCAATGTGAGCTCAAAATGCTCTACCACAAGTGGGGCACAAACAGTTCCTGTGAACATTTGGTGTATATTCTCTACATTTGTGCATTTCATGTTTCTTTTGAACTACTTCAATTCTGCTTAGCTCATAAAAGACAGCCCTCTGATGAGGGCATGCCATGCCATGCTGAGCGGTCTTGTGCCAGTATCTCCTATGTCACGCAATCAGTTCCAAAGTTCTTAAAAGAGACCTTGAGAGTGTCCTTGTATCACTTCTTCTGACCACCCTGTGAACCCTAGCCCTGTGTGAATTGTCCATAAAATAGTCTTTTGGCAAGCATACATTTTGCATTTGAACAATGTGGCCAGCCCATTGGAGTTGCACTCTCCGAAGCAGAGTTTGAATGATTGGTAGTTTTGTTTGAGTAAAGATCTCAGTGTCTGGTACTTTATCCTACCAGGTGATCTTCAGAATCTTCCTAAGACATTTAAAATGGAAGTGATTCAGGTTCCTAGCATGGTGCTGGTAGACTGTCCAGGTTTCACAGGCATACAACAATGAGGTCAGCATGATGTTTCTGTAGACCTTCAGTCTGGTAGTCAGTCTAATACCTCTTCTCTCTCATTCTTTACTTCAGAGGCTCCCAAACACTGAGCTACCTCTGGCAATGCATGTATTGACCTCATTATCAATGTGTACATCCCTGGATGGTACTGAACTTATCTACAGCATTCAAAACTTCTCCATTTGCTGTAACTAATGGTTCCATGCATGGATGATGTGGTGATGGCTGATGGAGCACCTGTATTTTCTTGGTGTTAATTATTAGGCCAAAATTAACACAAGCAGCAGAGAACTGATCCATACTTTGGTGCATCCCAGTTTCAGAGGCTGCATAGAGTGCACAATCATCTGTAAACAGAAAACCATGCACCAACACTCCTACCACTTTGGTCTTGGCTTGTAGCCACCATCAGTGTGGTAGTTTTGCCTTCTACAGTAATAGGGAAGGTTGGCAGGGCAGAGGGGTTGGGGAAAAGAAAATGAGGTCTGTTTGGGAGATAGTGAGTTCAGGTTCTACAGGACACCCAGTTTGAGATGTCTGAAAGGCAGTTGGAGATGGGAGACTGGAGATCAGGGTAGGAAAAGGTAGATTTGAGAATCATCAGCACAGACAGGATAATTAAATGCAAATATAAGAAGAGAAGAGAACCTAGGAGAGAAGCCTGAGTGATCACCTAAAAAAGTATGATCATATTATGTGTATGGCAAAGTATCATGTGTTCCAAGCTCTTGGTAAACTTTCAATGGATATAGAAATGTGAATTATCATTCATTCAATAACAATGAAATGCAAAGATATAAGCGAAGCAAGACTTGCTGTTGTTGGGTTTATATTATACTGAAAGGAGAAGGAATGTGTACAAATGGATACACATCAGGCATTTTAAGAGGAGAAAAAGCATTAAAACTAGAAGAAACTTGGAAGGCTTTGTAGAACGGTGGCAACAGAGGTGAGCCTTGAAGGAAAAAAAGAAAACAGGAAGGTTGAGTTAGATAGTCACTAAATTGAGACTGCTATCATTCTAGAACTCAGGTCTTCCCACTTGAATGGTAGTGCACTTTCCAAAACCACAACAGTCGGATAATTAGATCAGGATGAAGAAAAGCTATAGTCAAAGGAATCATATAAACTTATAACTTTATAACCCTAATTAAATCAAGTAAAGGATGAGGAGGAGGAGGGGGAAGAGATGATGATGACAATGATGATGATGTGGTGTGTATGTGTGTGAACTTGACCCGTGATTTCATTGGCATAGGGATTTTCCCTAGGGGAATTTCCTCTCTTGTGAAGGTTGACACCTTCCCAGCAACTTGAAATCTTAGAGAGATGCCCAAATCTGTGAGACAATAAGGAACTTGGTCAGACATTATGTATCAGAAATAGGACTTAGATTCAGGTTTCCTTGTCTCTGAGTCCAGTTCTCTATTCACCAAGGAATGCTATCTCATTATAGGGATAATATAGGAAGATATACAGATATTCTTAGTGGCCGGCATCACTGTAGCATTATGGGAGAAGCTATTAGTAGAAACGAGGGATGCAGAGATATACTGTAACACCATGAACTGTGCCCATCCCCCTTTTAATCTGGAGCCCTTTGCTCCATCCCTTTGCTTTACAACCTAAAAAAGGGAAAGCCACAAGAAAATCTTCAGAAATTAGAATTAGATATTTTGGTAAAAAATCATCTGCAAGATGAACCAGGTATCTTGTTTTTTCTTATAGTCATTTTCAGGTGTCACGAGGATCATCCAGTGGAGCAACCTCAGTTTCCCTTCTTGGTTCTAGCTTACCACATGAGTTGTCTCTACACTTAGCAGGGGAGATGATGAGCTCCCTGGCTGCTTTTGAACAGATAGTGGTTCGGGAATGAATGAGGTAAGTGTTTTGAAAAGACAAAGACACCAACTTATTGGCTTGAGACCTGGAAGAGTCAATGATTCAAATTACCTTTAAAAACACTAAGTACTCTCTGGCTTCAACTCTCCCAACCATTCTTATCTATTAAAGTGGATATCTGGCTCTGGTATTTCCTCACTGAGTTTGAATTAGTGGAGCTTTATTCCATTAACATTCTCGTCTTATAGTTGAGCCCCTGAGATTCCAAAAGAAGGTTTGTGGTTTATGGCATTCCTGTTCCTTTATTCATAGGATGGAGGCACTGTGGTGCAGTGGAAAGAACACACGACCTGAATTTGAATCCTGGTACAACCAATGTGTGACCTTGGGAAAGTCATTTAACCTCTTTGGGCCTCACTTTCTTCATCTGTAAAAGGAAGAGGAGAGAGTGAGTTGGAAAAAGGGACCTCTGAGGTCCTTTCCAACTCTAAATCTTTGATCTTATGATCACCTAGCAGCTCCGGATTCTTTGCCTACCCCACCACCTATCCTGGACTTGCTTTCCACCTAGAAAAACCCTGCAGTAAACCAGAAATGCCAGGGGTCTCCAGAGGGAAGTCAAATCCCTTTGTACTCTGCCAGAAAACTTTCTCATAAGAGGAAATTCTACAAATGCTCCAATGACATCATCCAGAAAAGGCTCTTGTTTTCCTGAGCCCCACCCCCCCTGGAAGACGACAAGGGTTAAGGATACACAAACCCAGCCACTTGTCAGATTTGGCATGCTGAGGCCAACAGCTGGCCTAGCCAGTTAATTAGTCCTGCACTCTGCTCAGGGTTCAGCCTTTATTGGCAAGCAAAGACAGGCTGCCCTGGCCTGCTTTCCTCTTTCTATTAACAAAGACCTGTGCCATCAGATTACCTTGGCCAGGAGCCAGGTTTGAATGTCATTTGCCCGCCTGTGGGTTGCCATGGTGACCGTGATGCTCCTTTTGCCAAGGCAGCAGCTGGTGGATGGGGGGCAGATTACCTGCCAAACAGATTTACTGCCTCTAAAATGCTGCAGACCATTCTCCAATGAGCAGGATGGGGGAAGGAGGAGGAGGGAGGTTTGGGGATCCAAAGGAAAAAAAAACAGAGAGGTAGGAGAGGCTTTCTCCCCCTTGCACCCTACCCCTTATTTTTTTTTAACAAAAAGATTATTATCCTTCTTAGTTTGTCTAAACAAGGGTTTCTAGGCATCCATCTGCTACTATATAGGCAGAACTTATATCTTTTCTTTGGCTAAGGAGAGGCATTAAATAAATTGCTCTTTGTTTTTCCTATATGACATATTCTTCCCCACTACCATCTCCCACCTTACTGAGGAAAGAATCCAAGGCCCAAATTAGATGAAGTGTGGGACTTTTCTTGGATGCCCAAGGCATTTCCAGAAAGGTGGCTGTGCCACGCTGTGACGTCATGCCTTCAGCAACGTTCTTGAAATTTGGGGATTGATAGTTATTTCTTCCCCAAGAATGGTAATCCTCATACCCCAGGTCATTGGCTTCCCGAAACACCCCTTGACTCTCTACAGGATCATAGATTTCGAAATGGAAGCAATTTTAAAGGTCATCTAGTTCACCCTGCTCTCCTTCCTCCATTTAATTGATTTAGAATCCAAGGTTCATCTCATTTAATAAATGAAGAAACTGATACACAAAGGAACTAACTTGCCCAAAGTCACCACAGGTAGTAAATAAGTGGCAAAGCTAGGATTTGAACTCAGGTCCTGCGAATGAAAAGTCAGCATTCTTTCCACTGTATGAAGCTGCTCTTAATAGCAGAGCAGAACACATTCTCCAAGAAAATGCCCCAGGTCCCTTGATTCAGGAGACATTAGAGGAAGAAAATAATATTTCTATCCAGTCATTCACTACCCATTTATTCCTTTCTGTGCTTAAGCATTGCCTATACCTTCCCAAACTTACCCACTCCTAACTTGGTCAGAAGGGTTGACCCTTACCCAATAGGCAATGAGGGATTGAATTCCTTGCTCATTTCTTCTCCTTTCCATCTTCTCCTGCTGGAAGAGATTCTTGCCTTTCACATTAAAATCTTTTTTTTTTTTTTGGTTAATGTGGACTCGAAGGGGAAAATCCCAAAGTCCTGAGATTCAATCCTGAGATGACTGGGCCCTATAAATGCCATGACTGGGCCCTGTAAATGCTGCTAGTGCAATTGAATTCAATGCAAGAAACATTTGTGATGAACCAGTTTTGTTTAAGGTGCTGTGCTAGGTACAGTGTTCCTGTAGGTATTAACAATAGCAGTGACAATAATCAATAGCATTTATATGGTGACTTAAGGTTTTCAAAATGCTTTACATAGACTATCTTCACAACAACCCTCTGAAGTGGTGTTATTATCCCATCATTGATATACTAAAGTCCCAGCGAGTGTCTGAGGCAGGATTCAAACTCAAGTCTTCCAGACTGCAAGCGGTGTGCTCTATGTACCATGGCACCTAGATGCCACTGCCCGAAGGTTATGAAGATAGTCAGATGACTGACTAGCAAGGTATTTGATCACTTCTGCTGTCTGGCTAAAACTATAACTATTGAAAGGTAGGGTAATAAAAGCATCCTACTTTGTCATTGTCAGTTGAGCTATGATGCTAATAATGTACAATAAAAGATCTCGGCCAATTGGAATTTTAATCCTCCAGCTACCATAAAACTCTTCAATCACCAACATGCTCCTGGTGATATTCAATGACTACAAATCATGAACTACTGTGAGGTTAGAAGAATCAAAATTATAGGTAACACAAAGGGAATGGAAAGATGCACAGTGGACAAAAGCAGCCAATGGCATGCTACCAGTAAAGACTGAAGAAGGAAATCTAATCATTGAAACACATGTGGTAGCAATAATAATAATAGCTGGGAAGTGCATTGTTCTTTAAACTCTGCACAGAGAGCTTTGCATTATTTCATTTTTGCCTTCAAGTACATGAGGTAGGAACTATAGGTTTTGTATAATTCCCACTTTTCAGATGAGAAAACTGAGAGAGTTTAAATGATTCACCAAAGGTCATACAAAATGAAAGTATTCATGGCAGATTGTGAAACTAGGTACTCCACATTCCAAGTCAAAAACTCCACGCAGGCTCTTTGGTGAAGGTATCACCGCTGTAGCCGCCTGTAGTCCACAGTCTTTGCCTCTCCTCCTCCTCCTGACTCAGAGCTGTTCACTGTCACCAAGGAATAAGTGGGTCAGGAAGCCACTCCACTGCCATGGGATTCAGAGACATCGGCAAAACCCTTGTGGAGCCCAAAGTGGCTATTCGCTGGAACCGGATCACCCTTGCCAGCCACAGTGTGATATCATTCCAGAAAGTGTGTGCTGACCTAATTAGAGGCGCCAAAGAAAACTTGAAAGTGAAGGGACCTGTTCGAATGCCCACTAAGACACTTCCTAAAACGACTAGAAAAACTCCTTGCAGTGAAGGTTCAAAGACTTAGAATGGGTTCCAGATGAGAATCCAGAAAAGCCTTATTGATTTACACAGTCCTTCTGAAATTGTTAAACAGATCACTTCTATCACCATTGAACCAGGTATAGAAGTTGCAGTCACCATTGCAGATGACTAACCAATCATCTCTTTTAATAAACTGATTGTAACTATTAAAAAAAAGCTTCCATTCCAGATCCCCACTGCTTTTCTTATGAAAGTAAGTGATAGTAGATAGCCTGAGAATGTTTTAATCATTTAAAACTTCAGGAATCTGTAATTTCTTAGGAATTGAGAATTCCCTCATCCCACTAGGGCAGATTGTAACCCCTCTACAACTTAAGAGATGAACTTTCAGGAGTTACTATGCCAAAATCAAACTATTGTCTTCTGGGAAGCTATGGTGTAGCAAATAAAAGAATACAATGATAAACCAAAGAGATAAGTTGAAAAGAAAACTTTCTGTAAGTAGAAGTCCAGACTTGGAAAGGGGTGGGGGGAGCTGACAAGGAAGAAGAAATGATTTGGAAAAAAGGATTGCAACAGGGTATGGAAGAAATAAATCAAAATATATATTTTTAAAATAATGAAATTAAAGCTTCCAAGGGAAAGATTGGAAGGAGAATAAAGAGCTTAGAATAGAAGATGGAAAATCTTATCCAACTTGAATAGAAGAAACAGAAGTTAGTGATTTAATGAGACAAGAGGACACATGAGAACAAAGTCAAAAGACAAAATTAGAATATGTAATATATCTATTTTTAAGGGATAGATAAAATATCACTCCATCCCAGTTAGCGCTTACGTATTTTTCAGGTGCAAACACATCTTGATTGTTCATTAGATGTGACTAAGGCCTGGAGGAGAATGAGGTGCAACAGAAAGTCTGATTGGATTGATTGAGAGACTTACTAATGCTTTTAGGAGCCTACATAAAAAAGCTAGAGGAGACATTAAAACGCCCTCCCTGAAAAACACTCACTTGTGGGGGGAGGGGGAGGAAGGAAAATCTTGATCTTGGACTACTTTGGGAATTTTGAAAGATCTGAAGGATTTTCAATTTCCCATATTCCTATCAACATCCAAGCTCTATCGATATAGATTAGCTGATGGTGGTGTTTTCATCAGTAGCAAATAATAGATTTGCGATGGATCCAAGGATTTATAAAGAACCTAGCAGAAATTCTATACTCTACCTAAGGGAAATGTTTTTAGCACTCTAGTAAAAAAAAATACAACAATAAAAACAAAAACACCTTTTATGAGCTGCAAGTTACCCCCTTTTCTATTTATGCTCTAAGTTTCAGCCCAGTTTTCCTTGGACTCTATGTTTGCTGGTGGAGATGTGTCACAGTCTTTTGGAGGGATATTTTGTACCAACTGTCTTTAATATACCACCAAAAGAAAGACCCCTTTCTAAAAATTACTTGGATCTGGCTGACTAATTAATATCACTAACAATTAAGGAGAAAACACACAGGTGGGAGAATTTTGAGCCATAAAGCATTAAAGAAGAAAGACAACTCCACCAACATTTCAGGATTAAACCATAAAACCCTGAGGTAACAGTAGCCACACTCTATGGAGCATTGTTATCAAGAGTGGGAACTGAGAAAGTAGCTCTGCATCTAAATTCCCTAAGTATTATTAAAAACAGCTGATGGAAAATAAATGAAGAAGTAATTTAAGACCCTTCAGAATGCCTGAAAACCATGAACAAAAATATAAAGAAAACTTCTCACATCTATTAGAACCAGAGGAAAAAATGGAAATATACTGCAGAGCCAGAAAGAAGGAATTCAAATACCAAGGAGCCACATTCCAGATCACATACAACTATGATGGGATTACTGAGAGAGAGAGAGAGAGAGAGAGAGAGAGAGAGAGAGAGAGAGAGAGAGAGAGAGAGAGAGAGAGAGAGAGAGAGAGAGAGAGAGAGAGAGAGAGAGAGAGAAGGAGAGAAACAGAGAGAGACAGAGAGACAGAGAGACAGAGACAGAGACAAAACATCAATGCAATTTCCAAAAAGTAAAAGAAAAAAATAATCATAACTTACCCTGAATAACTGAAGATAAAATCCTGTGGGGGGCATGGGGAATGGGAGTAATGAATCTTTATTATAACAAAGGATTTTCAAGCATTCCTGATAAAAAGACCAGAGCCTTGTAGAATCATTGAAATGAAACAATACTTTTAACCAATTGGAAAAAGCTAAATGATGATGAAGTGCATAGATTCCAATAGAGAAGAAACAAATGTACCTTCCAAATACCACTGTCTTTAAGATCACAGAGGGAGTAATAAAATACAAATATGGTACTGAAGGTGAGATTGTTCTTTTTTGTTTTGATAGAGATGAAAAAGGAAGGGGAAACAGATACGTCAGGGAAAAATTAAGAAGTAGAGTCAATCTTCGACTTTTGCAGGCATAATGCTTCTAGAAAACAGCACAAAAGTAAAATAAAATGATTGTTAATACATCGAACCTATGGGAAATACAGAGTAAGGTCCCCATGACCACCAAAAAATAATCTTTTATTAAAGTTTGCCAAAAATATGCTTTTCTACATGTGATACTTTATAAGAAAACATTAATTCAGATAATATACACTTCTCCTAACAAATCATAAAATAACCCACAAAACGCAGTACACAAAATAAAATTGGTAACATGCAAAACATTTTTCTCACTAGTAATTTCTTAGAATTCTGTAACCTTTTGTGCCATCTTGATTTAAAAGAAATTGATTTCAGACAATATTTACTTTTCATAGCATATGAAAATCTATAGTACTATAAATACAGTAAATAAAATTCTTAAAACTAAAACTTTTTTCACCTGAATCTTACCTTTCACTGTGATGTTGATGTGAGGGTATTGTGCTATATACTACACTTCTGAAAAACTCTCCACCTTGGCTCTCCTCTGAAAACTAAGGAAGAGGTTTCTGGGACATTAGTCGCTACTATCAGAAGACTCAGACTGGTGAGGTCTCAACATCACCTTAGAGCTCAAATGACTTGCAATATCCTTTTAGGGGCATGAATGTGACACAAAAGTTGGGTTTTAAAAGCAAACAATGAAAACATGTAACAAATGCATGGAGAAATTTCTATGATGGTAGAGTGAACAAGACCAGGGAAGACCTGAGTAGGATACAAGTTGCTCCACAAGCTTACATGCACTGAGCGCCTCATTTTTTTCTCTACAACTCATAGCCATGAACGTGCTTGGTTACTAATATAAAAGTGAAAATGAGATTACTAATAAAGTCATATGAATTCTGGAAGTCGTGAAAGTTAGATGTACAAATGTTGAGGGCTGACTGTATTATTCCTTATAATTTTAGTGCATGAGAAGAAGAGTATATACACATATAGGTAGACTCTATTATCAGAAGCATTCATGTAGAAATTCTCTTCTTGTTAGTGGTGTTGTAGAGGGCATTCATGCATGGGGCAGCAGGTAGTAGATTGGAGAAAATATACAGAGAAAAGATTCTGGAAGCTCTAAAGGTAAGTTTTGCCTTGGGCCAACAGTATCTTTAATTACTTCATAAGCATGCTTTATAGTATTTTAGAGCATATTAAAATGGCTATTTCTGGGAGATAAAGGATGAAGATGAGCATAAAACATTCCCTATTTGTCTAAACAATAAAATGTTAATCCATAAGGAGTATTTGAAGAACACTCTTGCATGTAAATAAAGATTACATAAAATAGTCCTAAAGAACATGTGGATCAAAGTACCAATAAAAAATCAATAGTTAATTTTATTTTTAAAAATGACAATAATGATACAGCAGAACTACGGGAATTTATCAGATTAGCCACTAAGAAAATAATACACACGACATACAGGCATACAAACGTTTTGATCAACAAAAAAGAGAACAGATCAATGATCTTAAATGGTCAACTTAACAGTTGATCAACTTAAAAATAAAAAGGGACAAGAATCTCATAGACAACAGGACATGAATAAGTTGTGAAGGACATTAGTGCAGGGAATGTTCCTATTACTGAGATGAAAGATGCATTGATATATCATAGGATAGTTCTGCACCTTCTTTTTTTGTTTGTTTCGTTTTTTTCGGCAGTGTAATTGGGGTTAAGTGACTTGCCCAAGGTCACACAGCTAGTACATGTGTTAAGTGCCTGAGGCTGGATTTGAACTCAAGTCCTCCTGACTCCAGGGCCAGTGCTCTACTCACTGCATCACCTAGCTGCCCCCTAGTTCTGCACCTTGTTAACCTGATGTAAACCCTGATGGATAAAGTGTCATATACTGAAAAGAACTAAGGAAAAATACAAGAACTTAAAAATAAAGTGTATTCTATTTCATACCTAAAACAGCTAAGCTTATTTTCCAAATTAACTTCTCATTTCTTCCCAGCTTATCTGTACTTTCATTCAGAAAAATGACATGTTCTCAAAATCTCAGTGTAAGGTAGAATCAAAAAGATTCAACAATGATTGTCTATATGGAATAAGGCAGAGTGAAGAATTGAGGATAACTGAGTACTGGAAGGATGGTGGTGCTCTGGACAGAAACAAAGAATTTTGGAAGGGGTAGATTTAAGGGAAGAGTTAAGAAGTTCTATTTTGGAAATGTCTTTGATATTCCAATGCTAAATACAGTTGGAAAAAATCTAGTAGGTAGTTGGTCATGTGGGAACCCAACAGAGTAAGTATATAGATCTGAGATGGTAAATTATCCTATGGAAGCTAATAAAGTCACTGAGATTATAAAAAGGGAAAAAAGAGCATCAAGGTTAGAGTCTTGGAATAAAATCACAGCTAGGATATGAAATATGGTTGACAATATGGTAAAGGAGACTGAGAAGGAACTGTCAGAGAGGTAGAAGAACTACTACCTCCAAAAACAACAAAAAAGATCAACGTCATGAAAACCCAAAAGGGGAGAATATCCTGGAGAAGATAAAGAACGATGGCGAATACTACAGTGAGGTCTAAAAGAATGAGGACTGAGAAAAAAGCCATGACATTTATCAATTCAGTGGGCATTGATAATTTGGAAAGAACAATTTCAGCCAAGTTATAAAGTTAGAAGTCAGAATTCAAAGGATATGAGAAGTAAAACAAGACAAAATAAAGGCAATAATGAGCTAATATGATTAAAATGATAATTTTACCTAATTAATTCACTTATTTAGTGCCATACTAATCAAACTACCTAAAATTATTTTATAGAGCTAGATAAAATAATAAGAAAATTCATCTGGAAAAACAAAAGATCCAGAATATCAAAGGAATTAATGAAAAGAAATGCTAGGGAAGGAGGCCTAGCCATGCCAGATCCTAAACTGTATTATAGAGCAGCAATCATCAAAACTATTTGGTACTGAGCAAGAAATAGAGTGGTGGATCAGTGGAATAGGTTAGGTACACAAGATACAGTAGTCAATGAATATAGTAATCTACTCTTCGATAAACCCAAGGAGTCCAGCTTCTGGGATAAGAACTCACTAATTCACAAAAACTGCTGAGAAAACCAGAAAACAGTATGGCAGAAGTTGGGCATAGACCAATATCTTACTCCATATACCAAAATAAAGTCAAAATGGATTCACGTCTTAGATATAAAGGCTGATACTATAAGCAATTTGGGAGAGAAGGGAATAGTTTACCTTTCAGATTTATGGAGAAAGGAAGAATTTATGACTAAAGAAGAGATAGCATTGCAAAATGCAAAATGAATAATTTTAATTCCCTTAAATTGAAAAGTTTATGCACAAAGCCAATGCAACCAAGATTAGGAGGGAAGCAGAAAACTGGGAAAGAATTTTTACAACCAGTGTCACTGACAAAGGCCTCATCTCTAAAATATACAGGGAACTGAGTCAAATTTATAGAATATGAGTCATTCTCCAATTTGTAAATGATGAAAGGATATGAACAGGCAGTTTTCAGAGGAAAAAAAGATATCTATATTCATATGAAAAGATGCTCTAAATCACTATTGATTGGAGAAATGTAAATCAAAACAACTCTCAGGTGCCACATCTCTTCTGTCAGATTGACTAACATGTCAAAACAGGAAAATGATAAATTCTGGAGAAGATGTGGGAAAATTGGAACACTATTGCATTGTTGGTGGAGTTGCGAACTGATCCAACCATTCTGGAGAGCAATTTGGAACTATGCCCTAAAGGCTATAACAATGTACATACCTCTTAACCCAGCAATACTACTTCTGCGGCTGTATCCCAAAGAGGCCGTAACAAGGGAGAAAAGGAATCACATGTACAAAAATATTTATAGCAGCCCTTTTTGTAGTGGCAAAGAATTGGAAATCAAAGAGATGCCCATCCACTGGGGAATGGCTAAAGAAATTGTGGTATATTAATGTAATGGGATACTGTTGTACTATAAGAAATGAGGAGCAGATGGACATCATAAGAACCTGGGGACTCTTATATGATCCAATGATGAGTGAAGGGAGCAAAAACAGGAGAACATTGTACACAACCACACACACATTGCTTCTGTGATGACTAACTTTGATAGACTTGGCTCTTCTCAACAATGCAAAGTTCTAAGACAACTGAAAAGGCTCATGATGGAAAAGACTATCCACATCCAGAGAAAGAATTATGGAATCTGAATGCAGACTGAAGCAAATTATTTGCTCTCTTTTATTTTATTTTTTGTTTTGTTACATCTTCCTCGTGGTTAATTTCATTGGTTATGATTCTTCTTTACAATTCGATTATTGGGAAAACAAGTTTAATGTGAAATTTTATGTAGAACCTATATCAGATTTCATGCCATCTTGGGAGGAGAGGAGGAGAGAGGGGGAGAAAATTTGGAACTCAAAAACTTGTGGAGCTGAGTGTTGTAAACTAAAAAAAAATAAATTAATGAATAAAAATAAAGGCAATGAAAGAAGACATCTTTTTGTAGGATTTGGCGAAAAGGAGGAAAGATATAGTACAATAGCTTCAGAGGATGATAAGCTTCATTGAGGGTGTTTTAAGGAGTCAGAAGGCTGAAATATCTTGGTAGGCGTTCAGAAGGGCATCCACAGATAGAGAGAGACATATGATTAAAAAAAAAAAGATGGCTATGGATGAAATCTGCTGGAGGAAACTGGAGGTTGAATCAAAGAACATGTATAAGTGTTTGTTTTGATAAGGAGAAAGGCCAATTCTTCCTGGAAATCAAAGTAAATAAAAAGAGAATGGATGATGTTATCAAGCAATTTTAAGATGTAGAGAATGTGGAGAAAAGGAATTTTAAGACATGCTATAGGGTTAATACAATATAAGATCTTCCCCATCCATTAATAGGCTTATGTGACCACATGTGTCCCTTATTTTTCCTGGAACAGGGGCCATGTTCCCAGCTCTAAAGGCACACATGTATTTCAACTAAGGATGTCTTGCTGCTTTGGGCTCTGGCCCACCTCACAGCTGTGAAACATCCTGAGTCACATAGAGCCCATTGGGGAAGAAACTTACCTAAAAAGAAGCTCGTTTAAGGTAAGCTTGCTTAAGGAAAGCTTGCTTACAAGAAGACTTTCACACCTTTTGATACTAAGCTAATTAGGCACTGAGTCACAAGGGTTGTGATGCCTTCTGGCTCTGATTCTATTTGCCTAAAAGTGTATATATATTCTAAGGTGAGATTTTCCTTTGGGAGTTCACAAATAAGAAGGACTTTTGATTCCCTGGACAGGACTCTGAGTAGCCATTTGTTAAGATTCCCCCAACTATTCAGATGTTGGTGTTCCCTCGTTCTGGTGGTATGTGTAGATGGTTGAATTACTTTGTTCAGACAATTGGAGCCCTGTCTGTTGAATCCCTGTGTTAATTTATCTTCTTGTGTTTTCTATTTATATGTAATCAAATTAAGATTGTTGACCCCTTTAAAAGGCCTTTCCTTTAGAAAATCAAATCAAAGAACCTATGCTAGCAGGCCATCTTAGGTGTGCCAGAGTGCTTGCTGTTACACATGCTTTATATTTTCTCGCTAAAGTATGAGGCAAGATTATGTGCCAAGAGGGTAGGTTGAAGGGGTGCTATGAGAGAAATGAAGGTTTGGAAGTGTGGGAGTACAATAAAGAATCAAATAGGAAGGGGCAAAAGGATTATTGAGAAGGCTTTAGTTGAAATGAATTAATACAAATTTGTAGTGGACCTGGTCCTCTTAGCTGTGTGATTTCCTTTAGTCATATTCAGCAATACTTGATTAGGAGCAGAGAAAGAAAACAGAATATTCCAGCGTTCGGATTTTGGCAGTTTACGAATAGTGACAAGACAAGGGGGAAAGAAATTAATGAGTAGTGGACAATGTAATAATGAGATGGTCAAATTGTGAAGTCAAGATTATAAAAAGAGAAAAATCAATCCAGAGCAAGAGCAATAACCTGAGAAAGCATTAATGGATGGAAGGACCAGAGAATGTGGGGAAGATGAAGAACAGGTTTAGGAAGAATGAGGTTCAATTAAAAATGGAATTACAGAAAGTCATGGTCAGACAAAAGAATTTTCACACTTTTAATCATGATAGTGGCATACTTGTGGCTGTTGTCAAATTCAAGAGTATATTGATCCCTGCAGGTCTCTGAGGTGGATTGGAGGAGACGTGGGAGTTGTGGAGACTGAGAAACTGGGAGTTTCCATTGTTGGAACATCTATCTATCTATCTATCTATCTATCTATCTATCTATCTATCTATCTATCTATCTATCTATCTATCAATCTGTATGTATGTATGTATGTATGTATGTATGTATGTATGTATGTATGTATGTATATTCCAAAATCACTTCATACAACAGCAGGGATTAGAGTAGAGAAGAAGATTGTAGGCTATGAAATGAAATCGTTGAGAAAGAAATCTGGGGGCCAGTAGATAAGAACAGTTAGAAGCTGGGTTAAGAACTAGATTTGTGTAGAGTGAACCCTAAAGAGGAGGACATTGCTTAGTGACAGTAGAAATGAGAAGATGTTTAAATAGCCATGTGGACCAACATTATGCTTCCAGGACCAGTGAGTTAATGGGCATGAGAGGAAATAGACCTTGCTTAAATTAAATGGTCTTTAAGGTATCTTCCAACTCTGAAATTTTATAATTCAGTTCATTCAGTTCAGTTCAACTTTCCTGAGGTTCATAAAGCCGAGTGGAAGTACTGAAATGAACACTGCCATGTGGAGCAATTGTTTGTCACTGTGGTGCCTTGAGAAGTGCTTTTCAAAGCAACTGGTATTATTTTTACTTTGTATTATCAATTAATATTCTTTACACTCCCTGAGCATATTCAGTTATCTCAGAATAAAAGAAAGAAGTAGTTTCAGATTTCAAATATCTTGCATATGAGCAAAGACCTTGCCCCATCAAAAATGACAATTATCCTTTTATTCACTTAAAGACAAATGTTCATACCTAAATCAGGATATATATTGTATACGTGTACACTTGCTGTACTAGTAACAGCTAAAATTTATTTAACAGGGAGTGGCAATGTTGGGGAGTGGATAGAGAGCTGGCCTTAGAACCAAAAAGACCCATGTTAATGTCCTAACATGTCCTAGCATACTGACTTTGGTATCAGGAAAGTCTCTTCAATACTCAGTAATCTATGCAGTTCTCAAGTTGCAGAAAAAAACACCCATTTGCATTTTTAGATGAGTTTTCCTCTCTGGGACCTTCCTGAGCAAATTACATAATCCATCACCTATTTGTATAATATTTTAAAGTTTATAAAATAATTTACAGATATCATCTAATTTGATTCTCACAACAGTCATGTGTGCTAGGTGTTAACTATTATCCCCATTTTAGGGATGAGGAAAGTGAAGCTGAGAAAGGTTAAGTTACCTGCCCAGTTACTTTAACCTACTTGCTCTTCCTCATCCATGATACTCCATTTCCCATCTCCATGCTTGTATTGACTCTCCTTCCTTACCCCTGCCTTTTAGATTCCCTAGCTTCCTTTAAGGCTCAAATCAAATCCCACTTTCTGTGAGAAGCCTTTCCAGGTCTCCCCAGCTTTGGGTGTTTTCCCCATAATTACGCTCTTTCTGCTCTGTAAAAATCTTATAGCAAACTATTTAGTTCATGATGTCTCTCATTAGATTCTGAGCTCCTTGAAAGCAGGAACTATTTTTTTATTTTCTTAGTATTTCAAATGCCTAGTCCAGTGTTTGACACATAATAAGCACTTAATAAATGCTTGTTGCTTTATTGCTTAATTAATGAAGTGCTCACTTACATAAGGTATTGCCCTAAAATCTGTACACAGTAAATTCTTTTCTTTAAAAACAAAAGGTTCCTGCCCACCAGGAGATTATAATCTGGAGCGGAGGAAAAAAGATTACTAGGTGCTGAGTGCCTATTAGGGGCAAGAATAGAGGATATAAAGACAAAAACAGCACAGACCAAGCCATCTGAAACTGAAATTCTACTGACCTTTTGTTATTTCACTCTACACATGCACAGAACTGCCAAATGTGCAGAAATGTCTACGATTCCTTGCTTGACATTCTCATCTTATACCAGATCTCTGGCTCAACTTGGTGTGTTTTCAACTATAGGTTCAGGATTTTTTTTTTTTAATTTTGCACCATGGGTTCCAGTTTATTAGCCAAACCTTCTGACTTAGCTCTGGTATAAAAAAGGTAGTAAAACCTTATGAAACCTTGAAACATGGATCAAAGTAGGCCAGAAAGTTGTGCTTGACATTAATCAGTGCAAACACAGACTATACAGATATTCTAAACAGTGTTAAGAGTATAGTTACGGCCTGATGGGAAAGAGTAAATACTTTGGAGGACCACCTCCCCAATAAGAAAGAAAAAGAAAATATTTTGTCTACTAAATGGAAGATTGCTTACTAGAGCCGTGGGGAATCTGTGGCCTCAAGGCCACATGTGGCGTCAAGGCCGCAGTTTCCCCACCCCTGTACTAGACACAAGATTTCATTGGCATAGAAACTTCTCGATTAGGGCACTCCCTCTATTGATAAAATGCACTTCCTCCCCAGATTACAGTATCAGAATGTTGCATAGAGCACTGGAAAGTCACATGGCTTGCCTAGCAGCCCACTGCCGAATGTATCAGAAATAGGACTTGACTCCAAGTCCTCGGCTTTAAGGCCAGCTCTCTACTCACTATGCCATATTTCTCATTTTTTAAATTTTTTTATCAAGTTTGGGACACAAGAGACAGATTCCCAAATTTGTGAAACCAAAGACTTGGACCCTGCAAATATCACTGAGGCAGTAAAGGTCAACTATATTCCTGGACATAAGCTTCTGTTGCATTTTCTGGTCTTTAAGGGAAGGAGGTTTCAGATGTCTTCATAAGACTCAGGGGAAAACCAGAATTGTGTTGTAATGGAATATTTACCAGGCTAATGAATTTCATGCATGACTCCCTGATGTAGTTGTATATCTAAATGAAAGTCAATACAGAGTCTTATTCTCCTAAGAATAACACCTAAGAGATACTGGTGTTTGAAATAGCCTCATGCTGGAGCAATGTAATTTTTACTTTTATAGTCATGGCTCCCAGTGTGTTTGACTTTTCAAATCCCCTTGCAGAGTTCCAAGGGTCTGTTTATAAAAACCGTGTCTCAACTTTGGTCATCTGTGAAGTAAAGGAAGGATTTGTATTCTCCTGGGCAAATCCATCCCTCAGTACAACAGGACCTTCTGCTCCTTGTAAGGATCCTCTGCCTTGTAATTCAAATACTCATTTTAGAAAGAAAGACTAGAAGAGAGAATGAAAAAAAAATGTATGTATATATGTATGCATATATATTCATGTAAGTATATATGGTTCATATATTGCTTTAAATCATGTTAATTGATATTTAATATAACTATGTATTAAAATTACCTATTGATTAAGATATGATATATACAAATGTACTTTATATACATGTATATAAAAATAATATATGTATATAAATGTATTTGTATGTGAATATGTATGTGCGTGTATATGTACATATATATAAATGTATATGCATATATACATATATACACCATGATTAGAAGTGTCATTTTGGTAAGAGGGGATAGTGGATAGGGCTGAGGAACATTCATCTTGAGTGGCAATTGCTTTCGAGTATGAGCTAAAATAAATGGTTGTGGTGGGGGGAGGTTATCCTTCCAACTTTAAATTCTGTGATACAGGTAAAGGATGAAAGCTCTGTGAAGATGACAATCCAAGGAAGAAGAAAAAGAAAGAATGGCTAGAGAATTAATAGGTAAAGCAAGAGTGTAATGTGTAATATGTGTGCTTCTGTGTTATGGGTGTACAGTCAGGGAAGTGATGTGTCCTATATATATATGGAATGTCTTTAAAGAGGTCACTATGATGAGACTGGTATATCAATTCAAGTTTTCATAAATAAAACCTTTGAGAGTGACTAAGGACTTTACCTATGACCTCATGCATTTTTTAAAAAAATGCATGCCAAGGGGCAGAGCCAAGATGGCGTCTGGAAAGCAGGGACTTGCCTGAGCTCCCCTCCGGGCCCCTCCAAACACCTATAAAAATGGCTCTAAACAAATTCTAGAACTGCAGAACCCAGTAAATAGCAGAGGAAGCAGGACTCGAGCCCAGGACAGCCTGGATGGTCATGGGGTAAGGTCTATCACTCAGAACTGGAAGCAGAGCAGAGCAGAGCCCAGCATGGGCTGCACCCAGACCAACCAGACTGGGAGCCAGGCAGAACAGGCCCTAGCATCCTGAATCAGTGAGCTGTGGCAGTTACCAGACTTCTCAACCCACAAATACCAAAGACAACAGAGAAGGTTAGTGGGAAAAGCTTCTGGGAGAAAGTGAAAGGAGTTGGCAGTTCTGCCACTGCCCCAGAGGCAGCAGAGGTGATGCAGCTCTGAGGCTGCTTATAGAGCTACAGCTGCAGTTGCTTCCAGCCCCAGACCCACCTGGTAGGAGGAATTAAATGGCAGATCTGAGCAGGAGTGCAGAGCCAGCTTAGATCTGAGTCAAATTGGGGTTGGCAGTTCTTGCAGGAGGAGGAACACTGGTGTGGCAGAGCTTGCTGTGTAGAAAGAGCTCTGAAAACAACAGCACAATCTCTCAAGCTCAGGACAAAGTACTCTATACTCTACAAGCAGTCATACCCCACTTAGAAAACTCAAGGGTCAAGTAAGTTGGCTGGGAGCATGGCCAGGCAGTGAAAACGGACTCAGATTCAGACTCAGACTTTGGAATCTTTCTTTGGTGACAAAGAAGACCAAAACATACAGCCAGAAGAAGTCAACAAAGTCAAAGAGCCTACATCAAATGCCTCCATGAAAAACACGAATTGGTCTCAGGCCATGGAAGAGCTCAAAAAGCATTTGGAAAAACAAGTTAGAGAAGTAGAGGAAAAATTGGGAAGAGAAATGAAAGTGATATGAGAAAACCATGAAAAACAAGGGAATGACTTGCTAAAGGAGAACCAAAAAAAATACTGAAAAATATACTGAAGAAAACACCTTAAAAAATAGAATAACTCAAATGGCAAAAGAGCTCCAAAAAGCCAATGAGGAGGAGAATGTCTTGAAAGGCAGAATTAGCCAAATGGAAAAGGAGGTCCAAAAGACCAATGAAGAAAGTACTACCTTAAAAATTAGATTGGAGCAAGTAGAAGCTAGTGACTTGATGAGAAATCAAGATATTATAAAACAGAA